>JBANMG010000007.1:2400000-3000000 GCA_037126485.1 Daldinia eschscholtzii
TTACGTAAGTAATTGATAAGAAATTTAATTAATAAAATAATCGTCATGGATTTAACGGTTACGCGTGACCGTTTTATTATAATTTTAATTTTATTATAAAATAAATTTTATATTTAATAATATATTTTATAATTAATTAAAATTATTAATTTATAATTAATAATTTATTAATATTAAAAATATTATAATATTTTATTAATAATATTTATTATTTAATAATTAATAAAAAAATATATTTAAATTTTAAATTTTTAATTAAATAAATAAATACTTTAATAAAATCTTTTATATTATTATAATAAATATTTTAAAAAATTAAATATAATTATTATTAATAATACTTTTCAATGATTTTTAATTTTATAAAAATTATGATTTATAATTAATAATATTTTAAAAAATAATAAAATAATTAAAAAAATATTTACCATTTATTTATACATTCCATTTTTTTTTAAATATTATATTATATTAATAAAATAAAAAATAAATTATTTTTAAATAAATATTTAAAAGTTTTTAAATAATTAAAACATTAATTATATTATAATAATTATTAACTTTTTAATATATAATAAAAATTTTTTTTAAAAAAATTAAATAATTTATTAAAACATTATAAATATATTTTTTAAAAAAATAAATTAATATTTACAATTAAAATTATATAATAAATTTAATTATATTTATAATCCATATTAATTTAACAAATAATAATTTTAAAATAATATATAAAAATCCAAATTAAAAATTTTACACATATTTTATAAAAAATCACAATACATAATTTAACATTTTAAATTTTTTAATTACAAAATTTAAATTTTCCATATATATTTCTTTTATTATATTCATTTATATACATATATAAATTTTTTTAAAAATATTATATTAAAAAATTTATATTATAATAATAAAAAAATTAATAAATATAAATTTTTAAATTTAAATTTTAATTTTATATATTTAAAATAAAATAAAATAAAAAATTAAAAAAATATTAATTATTTAATTTTAATTTTTATATATTTATTTTAAAAAAATTAAAAAAACGTAATTATATTATTAATAATTTAATTTTATTATTTTATATTAAAAATTAAAAATAATTAAAAAAATTTTTAAAATAAAAAAAAATTTAAAATATTATTAAAATTATTATTAAAAATAATATAATAAAACAATAATTTTTATATTAAATTATTAATTTTATTCAAATAAAATAAAATTTTTTAAATAACAATTTATTAAAATAAATAATTTTTAAAATTTTTAAAATTAAAAAATTTAAAAACATTAAATTTATAATAAAATTAAAATTAAATAATAATTAAAGATTTATTAATTATAATTTTTATATTTATATTAAAAATTAAATAATTAAAAACTTTTATATTATAATATAAAAGAATAATATAATTATTAAATTATTTAAAATTTATAATTATTAATAAATTTAAAAAAAAATTTATAAAATAAAGTATTTTTATATTATTTAATATTATTAAACAAATTATATAAAATTTATATTTTAAAATTATTTTTTAAATTTTTAAAAAAAATTTATTATTATTAATTTAAATTAATAATAATTATAATTAAATAATATAATAAAATAAAATAATAATATAATTAAATTTAAAATTAAATTTTAATAATAATTAAAATAAATTTTAAAATATTTTAAATAAATTAATTTTAATAAAAAAAAATTATAAAATTATTTAAAAATTTATAATAATAAAAAATGTTTAAATATATAATAATAAAATTGATAAAATAAATTAAATATATTATAAAAAAATTTTTAAAATATTTTAATATATTTTTTATATAATATATTTAAATAAATAATATTTTATTTTATATATTAATATAATATAAAAAAAAATAATATTTTATTTTATGTATTAATATGATATAAAAAAAATAAATTAAATTAAATATTAAAATTTTAATATAATTTTTAATTTTATTTAATTTATTAATAATAAAATTATGATAATTTTAATTTAAATTAATTATATAAAAAAAAATTTTAATTTTTTATAAAAAAATTATATAAATTTAAATTAATATATAAAAATTTTTTTTATATTTAATTTTAAAATAATAAAATAATAAATAATAATAAAATTAATAATAATAAAATAAATAAAAATAAATAATAATAAAAAATTTTTTATTTTATTATTTTTAATATTTATAAATTTAATATTATTATAATTTATATATAATTAAATTTATAATTATTATTTTATTTTATATTTTTTTTAATAAAAATATTATTGTATATGATTTAATATTTATATTGTAATGTGGGGTTTAAATACATGTAAAATTTTTAATTTAAATTTTTGTAAATAAATTTTTAAATTATTAAAATTTTATTTAAAATTTTTTTTTATATTAAATATAAAATTATAAATATTTAAAATATTTAAAATTAAATTAATTTAATCAATAATATTTAAAATTAAATTAATTTAATCAATAATATTTAAAATTATATTTATGATATATTATAAATTAAAAAAATTAATATAAATTATAATTTTTTAAAAATTATTATAATAATTTTTAATAAATAAAAAAATTTATTTTTTATTTATTTTAATAATAATAAATTTTATAATATTTATAATAATTTTATTATTTTCATTAAATATTATAAATAAAAAAAATAATCAACTTTTATAATTAATAAATTCCTTTAAAAAGTTTTTTTAATTTTTAAATTAAAAAAATTACCCGTATAATAAATAATTTAAAATAAATTTAAATTAATAATTTTTAATTAATTAAATTTTGTTTTTATAATAATTTTACCTCATTTTCTTTTAAAAAACCATATTATTTTAAAATTTAAATTTAAAATTTTATAAAATATAAAATTATTAAAAACTTTAAACTATTTACTATTAAACTTTTTTTAATTATAATCATATTGATAAAAAATAATTAATATTTTAAAAAAACATTTATTATTTATTTCAATTACTATTAATAATATAACCAATAAATTAATTTTTAAATATTAATCAAAAATAATATAAATATTTAATTAAATTAAAATAATTATAAAAAAATTTATAAAAAATAAATTTAAAATTAAAAAACAAATAAATATAATAAATAATTTATTTAAAAAATAATAATATAAATATAAAAAAAATATTAATAATTTAAATATAAAATTTATTAAAATTTTTTTTAATTTTTAAATAATTATATTAAAATTGAAAACAATTAATAAAAAAAAATCCATAAAATAAAAATTATAAAAAAAATATAAAAAGATTTTTAAATTTATAAATGTAATAAATTATTTTAATAAAAACATTAAAATTTAATATATATAAAAAATAATTATTAAAAATTTTAAAATTTATATTTTAAAATTTAAAAATTAAAAAAATAAAAAATAATTTACATTAACAAATAATTTAATCAAAAAAATATTATTTTTTTTTAATTTTTTTAAAAATAATAATAATCGTAAATCATTTATTATAAAAAATTTCCAAAATAAATTATTTAAAAAAATTT
Organism: Daldinia eschscholtzii; assembly: GCA_037126485.1. Taxonomy (NCBI): domain Eukaryota; kingdom Fungi; phylum Ascomycota; class Sordariomycetes; order Xylariales; family Hypoxylaceae; genus Daldinia; species Daldinia eschscholtzii. The sequence goes on from JBANMG010000007.1 coordinate 2,403,550, forward strand.
TAAATTAAAAATAATTCAATTTTTTTTTAAATAAAAATAATTATTTAAAAAACGTTTTTAATTAATTAATATATTAAAACATTTTTATATTAATTTTAAAATTTATTAATTATATTAATAAAATAATATTAATTATTATAAAAATAAATAAAAAAAAATTTTTTAATTTAATTATAAAAATTTATAATAATATAAAAATATTTAAATTTTTTTTTAAATTTTAAATTTTAACCAAAAAAATATATAAATAAAAAATTTAAAAAAATTTTATAAAAATAAAATATAATAAAAAAAATTTTTTATTTTTATATTTAAATAAAAATCCCAAATTAAATAATATAAAAATATAAAATTATTTATAAAATAAAAATAATTATTTATTATATTTTTTATAATTTGTAATTAATATATTTTAAATTAAATAAAATTTATAATTTAATTTATAAAAAATATTAATATTACCATTAATATTTTAATAAAAAAATTTAATAATGATTTTCGTAATAAAATAAAAAAAAATAAATAATATAAATAATTTTTATGAGTTTTATTATTGGTACATTTTCAAATTGTTATCGAAACGTTTGTTAGCACACCTAATACATGGGGTACATTTTACCTATTTTAAATCAAATATAATAAATTTTTTTAAATCCTACATATTTCAACAATTTAAATTAAAAAAATTATATTATTGTATTTATTTTAATTAAATTTTTTAAATGATATAAATTTTATATAAATATAAATTTTGTTTTAAAAATTATTTAAAAATATATTAAATTAATTAATAAAATAAAAAAATATACAATTGTAAAAACGTTTTCAATTTCAAAATGGGTTACGTACCCTTTTTTAAAAAACATTATTATTATATTTTTTTTAAAAATCATTATAATTTACATATTTTTATAAAATAAATTAAAAAAATTATATCGCCGTTTTTATTTTAATTAAAATTTTTTAACGATATTTTTATTTATTTAATATAAATTTTATTTTAAATATTATAAATATATAAATATATTAAATATAATAATTTTAAAAAAATTATATAACTCGTTTTAAAATTAAAAATGTTTTTACAATTATAAATTTTTTCATCGTATTAATTAATTAAATATATTTTTAAATAATTTTTAAAATAAAATTTATATTAAAATAAGATTTATATCGTTTAAAAAACTTAATTAAAACAAATATAATAATATAATTTTTTTAATTTAAATTATTAAAATACATAAGATTTAAAAAAATTTATTATATTTGATTCAAAATGGATAGGATGTACCCCATATATTAAATATATTAATAAACGCCCGATAACAATTTGAAAATGTGTTAATAATAAAATTTTTTATAATATATATAAAAAAAAATATAATTATGGTAAAAATTATAATTATAATGGAAATAAAAATAATAATAATAATTGTAAAAACAATTATAATAATAATAAAATAATAAATTTAATTTATTATATTATAATTATAAAAAATATAAATATTTAATGAAAAATTATTTAAAATTAAAATAAAAAAATAATTATAATTAAAATAATTAAAAATAAAATTATATATTTTAAAATTAATAATTTAATAATTTAAAAAATTATATTAAATTTAAATTTTTTAAAAAAATTATTATATAAATTTAATTCCATTTTTTTTATAATATATATTAATTTTAATAAAATAAAAAAATTAATATAATATTATAATAATAAATTACGTTATAAATAAAATATAATTTTTAATTTTAATATTATTAATAAAAAAATTTAATTTTTTAAAATAATTAAATTATAATAAAATTATATTTATTATAATTAAAAATTTATTATTAACAATAATAAAAAAAATAAATTATTATTTAATACGAAATTTAATATATATATTATAAATAATAATATTAATTATAATTGTAAAATTATAATTAACATTTATAAATTTAATTTTTAAATTAAAATAAATATTAAAATAATAAAAATAAAAAAATAAAAAAAATATAATATAAAATTATATATAATTTAAAAAATTATTCAATTATTATTTTTAATTACGTTTTATTTATTAAAATTATTTTTATTAAAATTTTTTTTAATAAATTATTTTATTATTATAATGGATATATTAATAAAAATATAATTTTAAATTTAAAAAATAAAATTATGAAAAATTTTAATATAAAAAAATAAAATTTTTTATTATAACGACATAATAAATTAAAATTTAAAATTTTATTATTAACACATTTTTAAATTGTTATCGAGCATTTATTAACACATTTAATACATCCCACCCATTTTCAATTAAATATAATAAATTTTTTTAAATCTCATATATTTTAATAATTCAAATTAGAAAAATTATATTACCATATTTATTTCAATTAAACTTTTCAAATAATATAAATCTTTTTTTAATGTAAACTTTATTTTAAAAATTATTTAAAAATATATTCAATTAATTAATATAACAAAAAAATTTATAACCGTAAAAACGTTTTCAATTTCAAAACCGGTTACGTGGCCTTTAAAATTACCATACCCAACACATTTATACATTTATAACATTTTTAATAAAATTTACACCAAATACGTAAAAATATTATTAAAAAACTTTAATTAAAACAAAAACAACAATATAATCTTTCCAATTTACCTCGTAAAAATACGTAAATTATAATAATTCTTAAAAAAAATATAATAATGATATTTTTAAAAAAAAAGGTATATAACCCACTTTAAAATTAAAAACATTTTCACGGTCGTAAAACTTTTCGCCTCATCAATCAATTCAATATATCCTCAAACAACTTTTAAAATAAAACTTACATCCATATAAAATTTATATCATTTAAAAAATCTAATTAAAACAAATACAATAATATAATTTTTCTAATTTAAATTATTAAAATAAATAAGATTTAAAAAAATTTATATTTAAATCAAAATATATAAAATATATAGGTAAAATGTACCCCATATATTAAATATACCAATAAACTTTTAATAACAATTTAAAAATATACCAATAATAAAACTTAAAATTTATACCAAATTATAAATAATAAAAATTATAATTAAAATTATTATTATATAAAATTAATAAAATATAATACATAATAAAAAATACATTTATTAATAACATAATAATTATTATAAATAAAATAATAAAAAAATTTATTTTATAATATTAAAAATTTTATTATTTTAATATTTAATAATTAATTTAAACCATTTAAAAAATTATTAACATCAATTTAAAATTTTTTAAATAAATATATTTTTTTATTTTATATGTAATTAAATAAAAACATAGAAAATAAAATTTATAAATTTTTTAAAAAAAATAAATTATATTAAATAAATATTTTAATATAATTTAAATATTATAAATTTTAAATTTATAAAAAATTATAAATATTTTTTTTTAATTATAAATAAATATTTTAATATAATTTAAATATTATAAATTTTAAATTTATAAAAAATTATAAATATTTTTTTTTAATTATAAATAATAAAAATAAATATAAAATATATTAAATGCATAAATAAAAAAACGATATTTAATAAATTTTAAAATTTATTATAAAAAAAATTTAATAAATTTTAAAATTTATTATAAAAAAAATTTAATAATTTTTGATAATATTATTTTTTAATAATATTAATAAAAATTAAAAAATTATTATTATTTTTTTAAATAATAAATGAAAATTTAATATAAATTAATTTAAAATGTTTTATTAAAAATACGATATTAAATTCATTATATTTACTTTTTAAAATTAATACCAAAATAAAATATTTGAAAAATATATTTAAAAATTATAAATAATAATTAAAATGATTTTTATTCAAATAAAAATATTTTTATGTTTTTAATTTTAAATTATATAAAATATAATTTATATATTAAATCATTTAAACATTTTTATAAATAACAATTATATAATTATAAAATATTTTTTTAATAATTTTAAATTTAATAAAAATCATAAATTTAACATTAATAATTTAAAAATTATTAATTTATAATATATTATATATATTAATAAACATTAATGAATTAAAATTGAAAAATTGGAAATAAAAAAAATTAAAAATGTTTTTATAAAATTTATTAAAAAACATAATTATTTAATATAATTAATTAAAAAAAATCAATTATTAAAAATTTTTTACATTATTTTTTACAAAAATTTAAATAATTCAAATAAAATTTTAAATTTTAAAAATATAATTTGATTATTATTAAAATATATATAAAAACGTTTACGTTATAAAATTATAATTAAAAATAATATTTGTAAATAAAAATTTTAATATAATAAATAATAACGTCATTAATAAAAAAAAAACGATTAAACGTAAAAAAAAAAATTTAAAAAAAAAAAATTTTTAATATTTATTATTATATAATTTTTAATAAATATGACGAAATTTTTAATATATTATTAATTTGTTTTTTAAAAAAAAATGGAAAACGATATAAATAATTTTTTAACGTAATTTATAATTATATATTTTTATATATATAAAAAAAATTTATAAATAATATTTACAAATATATAAATTTTAATTAAAATGATAAAAATTAGTAATATAAATTTATTTTAATATTAAAATATTATGAAACATTTTTTATTTTATATGATATAAATTTAATAATAGAAAAAATTATAAAAAACAAAAAATAAAATAAATGGTTAAAAATTATTTTTATTAAAATTTGTAAAAATTTATAATAAAATATTTTTAAATTCATTAATTATAATAAAATAATATTTAATAATTTTATTAATTTTAAATGGGTATTAAAAAAAAATTTTTATCCATTAAAAAATTATAAAAATTTAAAACGTAAATTTATGTAAAAAAATTCATTTAATAAAAAAAAATTAATTATAATAAAATTAAAGTTATTATAATTAAAACAACTTTTTAACAAATTTTAATAACATTAATTATGTTAAAAAAATAATATATGATATAAATTAATTTTATTACCGTATATTTTAATAGAAATTTTAAAAAAAAATTATTTATATAATAATTTCGTTTTTTATTAAAATACTTTATTAAATATTCCGAAAAAACAAAATAATATAAATATTTAACAAAAAAAATTATCAAATTAATGAATTTTTTATACAAATTAAAATAAATTAATAATTTATAATAAAAAAAAATACAAAAATTAATAAAAGAATAAAGTTTTTAATTTTTAATATTTAATAATATAATGTTTGTTAATGAATTATTTAATATTATTATCATATTATATATAAACAATTTTATTTTTTTTAACCCAAATAAAATCAAATTAAAAAAAATTAATCATAATTTAAAAATAAATATATTAATTACAAATTTTAAAAATATTAATCAATTTTTAAAAATATATATTATTAAATTTAATTTTATAAAAAATATATATATTAATTAAAAATTATATATTAAAAAAATATTAAAAAAATTAAATTTATAAAATTATAAATTAATTTTTACGCCATTTAATTTAATAATATTAAATTAAATAATTAAAAACAAAAACCAAACCAATAAATAAAATATATATAAATATATATTTTTAATTGGAAAATTTAATTTTATAATTTAAATTATTTAATTCAATTTAAATTTTATTATATTAATTTAAGTAAAATTTATGGTAAACTTTTTATTTAACTAGTTTATAAAAATTAAACAAATTATTAAATATTTTAAAAAAATTACGAAAAAAAAATATTAAATATTGAAAATTTAATAAATTATATTTATATAAACAATATAATAATTTTGATTTGTTTAAAATTATGAATATTAACTTATTTAACAATATAGAAATTAAATGATCAATAATTAAAATTATATTTTTTATGGTAAAAAAATTAATATTATAATTATTAAAATTATAAACAGTAATTTGTAAAAATATATTAAAAATAAAATTTATTAATTTAAATAAATGTATAAATAATGTAGTTTAAATACGAAATTTTTTTATAAAATTGAAAATAATATTTAAAAAATTTATTATAATATTAAAAAATAATAATAAAATAATAAAATGGGTAATTAATATTGTTATTAATAAAAAAAACAAACATATTTAAATTTAATATTTTTATTTAAAATAAAAAATTGAAATAAAATATATTAAATTAAAATATATATTTAAAATTAAAAATTTAACAAATGTATTTATAAAATTATTAATTAAAAATGTTTTTGAAAAAATTTATAATTTATTAAAATTGGAAAATTTTTAAGATTTTAAAATTTATTAATAAAAAAAAAATATGGATAAAAAAAATAATTAATTTTTATAATTAATAAATTTTTTTAAAAAGCTTTTTTAATTTTTAAATTGAAAAAATTGCCCGTGTGATAAATAATTTGAAATAAATTTAAATTAATAATTTTCAAATATATATATTAAAAATTTATTTTTTATAAAATAATTTATATTAAAATATAATTTTTTTTAATAATTTTTTATATTATTATTATTTATAAATTATAAAATTTTTTTTTAAAATAAATTATTTATAATATTTATAAATATAAATTTATTTTTAATTTATTATATATTATAATATTATAAATATTTAATTTATTTAATTTAATATTTAATTTATTTAATTTAATATTTAATTATTTATTTAATTATATTTATATATATTAAAAATTTTTTATTTTTTTTATATAATTAAAATGTAATAATAAATAAAAATAACAATAATAATTAAAAAAATTATTTTTTTAATTAATTTATAAAAATATATAAATAAATATTAAATAAATTAATTTATTATTTATAATTATAAAATAAATTAATTAAAATATTATTTATATAATAAAAATAAAATTATAATAAAATAATTACGCATAATTGTTAAATCCATAATAATTATTTTATTAATTAAATTTTTTATGAATTATTTATATAATATTTATTAATTATTTTATTAATTACTTTATTAATTTTTTATAATAATTTTTATTTTGAATAATATAAAATTTTATGATTTCATTATAAATAAAACTTTATAATTTTGTTATAAATTAATTTATAATAATAAAATTAAAATTATTTTATTATAAAATTATTATTTAAACTATTATAAAAATTTAATAATTCATTTTTTTTAATCATTTTTATTTTTTTATTTATTAATTTCATTTTATTGACTTTAAAAAAATTATTATTAAAAATATTTTAAATTAAATTATTATTATTATTTCCCATTTTTATAATATTTAAAATAATAAAAAAAACTATTATAATTATTTTATATTTTAAATATAACAAAATATATAATTTTTTATTATATTTTTTTATTTTTTACAATAAAAATATTAATTATAATTAATTTATTACATTATTTATATTATAATAAATAATATATAATTTAATATTTTTATTTTTTTATTTAAAAAATAAATATTAATTTAAAACATATTATTTATTTTCCACAATAAAATCATCAAATTTTATATTATTCAAAATAAAAATTATTATAAAAAATTAATAAAATAACTAATAAAATAATTAATAAATATTATATAAATAATTAATAAAAAATGTAATTAATAAAATAATCGTTATAAATTTAATAATTACACGTAACCGTTTTATTACAATTTTGATAATAATATTTTTTATAATAATTAATATTACTTTTATATATTTAAATATAAAATTTATATATATTAATAAATATTTATAATTTTTTATTAATCTTTAATAATTAAATATTTTATTATTATGTTTTTTAATGATTAAATATTTTTTTATAATAATATTTCTTTATTATAATATAAATTAATTATTAATTAAATTTTTTTATAATATAATCATTTTTCATATTATTTTATATTAAATAATTAAATTTATTTATATATTTGAAAAAATTTATATTATTTCTATTATAAAAAATAATTAATTTATTTAAAATAAAATAAATTAATAAAATTTCAAATATTTAATTAAATCAATAATTTATAACATTATAAATTTTTTTTATATTATATAAAAACATATATTAATAATTTAATTAAAAATATTTTATTATAATATTAAAATTAATTAATGATTAATATTAATTAATATATTATATATTTCAATTGAGAATCATATATATATATAAATAAAAATATTTTTTCCATAATTAATAATTTTAATTATTAAATAATATCATTAAAAATTTTTTTTTATTCATTTAAATTAATTCATTTTTAATAACATTATTATATTATTTTTAAAATGAAAAAATATTTGTTTATAATAAAAGTTTATGTAAAAATAAATTTTTTATTAAAATTTATTAACCACGCAATATCATTTATAATTGTTTTTTAAAATTTGCGCCAATTATTATCACCGTTATTATTTAATTTAAACCAAAAATGTGTTTATAATAAATCAATGTAAAAAATATAATATAATAATAAATAATAATATAATAATTTAAATTTATTTTAATTTATTAAAAAAAATAAAATAATATATATTAATAAAATTAAATATTTATTTGATAAATTTAATTTTAAGATTTTTATATATTAAAATTTCAAATTTAACCAATTTATAAAACGTAAACGCATTAAATAACTTCAATTACCATTCCCATTTATTTTTCTTTTAGTTTAAATTATCATTAATATTAATAATAATTTCAAAAATAAAATTAATTATTTAAAAAATGATAGTTTTAATAAAAAATATGAAAAAATAATAATAAAACGAATTTTTCATATATAACAATTATTAAATTATAATAAATTAATAAAAAAATAAATTTATATATTAAAAATATAAAAACTAAAAAATAAATTATTTAAAATATACAAATTAAAAAATTAATTATTTAAAATATAAATAAAAAATTAAGTTTTTTATAAAATATAAATTATAAAACTTTATTTTAATTTTATCATTTTAATATATTAATTTTATATTAATAAATGTAATATATCATTTTGATGTTTTAATATTTTAATGCTTTATTTTAAATATTTTATTTTCACATTAAAAAAATTTATTAATTAAAAAAATGAAACAAATATTTATATATATGCGTAATAAAAATTTTATTTATATAAAATTTATATCATTTAAAAAATTTAATTAAAATAAATATAATAATATATTTTTTTTAATTTAAATTATTAAAATATGTAAAATTTTAAAAAAAACTATTATAATTAAATCAATTTAAATGAAATATATTATATATATTAAATATATTAATAAACATTTAATAATAATTTAAAAATATATTAATAATAAAAATTAAAATAAAAATGAATCATAAATATATTCATAATAAATAAAATTATAAAAAAATAAAAATATAATTTAAATAATTATTATAAATTTATTATAAAATTAAAAAAAAATATAATTTAAAATGAAAATTTGAAATTTTATATTATTTAAAATAAAAGTTATTATAAAAAATTAATAAAATAATTAATAAAATAATTAATAAAATAATTAATAAAATAATTAATAAATATTATATGAATAATTAATAAAATATTAATAATGATTTATATTATATTAAAAATTTAAAATATTTTAAAATATTGAAAATTAAATATATTTTTTATATATTAATTAATAAATAATTTATTTATAATAATTTATTTTAATATAATTATATATAATATTTATTTAATATAAATATTTTTTTTATTAAAATATTTTTTAATATATTTTATATTTTTCATATCTCATTATTTAATTAATAATCATTTTTTAAAAAAATGAATTATAAATAATAATTTATTATTTTTAAATATTCTTTATAATATATAATAATTAATTGATCAATTATTTTAATGTTAATATAAATAATGTTAAATTTTATGTTTTTTTTTATTTATATTTATAATTTTTTTTAAATTTTAAAATTAAATTTTTTAATTAATATAAAATTTGTTAATTATTTTTTGATTTAAAATTTTAATAAATTTTTAATTTTATTAAACAATTTTTTCTTAAATTTTTAATTATTAATAAAATAATTTAAAATTTAAATATTAAATGAAAATTATATTTTAAATAAATTAAATATTTTATTATTTTTAATGTTATTTTAAATATTTCAATTTTATATTTTTTTAATATTTTATCAATTAATATTATGGTAAAAAAAAAATTTATTTATAATGTTTTTTATCAAAATCTATTTAATAAATTATTTTAATTTATATTATGCATTTTAATAATTATATGTAATTAAAATTGAAAATTATTTAAAAAAATGTTAAAAATATATTTTAAATAAAACTTTAAAAAATATTTTAAATAATATTTTAAAAAACATTTTAAAAAATATTTTAAAAATTTCATTTAATTAATTTAATTATTAAATTAATATATTAAAAATTTTATTTAAATAATTTAATTAATAAATTCAAATAATATAAATATTAATATAAATTATTAAAATCATTTTAAAAAAAATTATTAAAAATTATTAAAAATTATTAAAGATTTTTATTAATTTTTATATAAATTTAATTAAAAATAATAAATATTATAAAAATTATTTTTTATATAATTTTAATGTTAATACAATATTATATATTTATAATATTTATAATTTTTTATTAATAATTTTATGTATTTTTAACATATTTCTTTATATAAAAAATTTTTTTAATTATTTTATTTTCTTTAAAAAATATAATTATTAAAATAAATTTAATAAAATATTAATAATTAAAACAATATTTTTATTTATATTATTAATGGAATTTATAATAAATATTATTTGAAAAATAATAAACAATAATTAAATAAATTTTTTTATCATTTAATAAAAAATTATTTAATTTAAATTTATTTTTACCCATTTTTTTATTTTTTTATTATTAAAAAAATAATTTATTATTTATATATATATATTAATATAAATATATTTATTATATATATTTATTATTAATTATATTGAAATATAAAAAATAAAAATTTAATATTATTATTTAAATTTATAATTAATAATATAAATATTAAAATTATATGATTTATTATTTATAAAATATTAAAAAAATTTATAATAATTTTTTTTTATTTTTAAATATTTAAATATTATAATTTTTTATATTTATAAATTTAAAATAATATTTTAAAAATTGAATAATTATATATTTAATTTTAGATATAAAAATATATAATTTAAAAAAGAGTTCTGCTATTGGCACACCCTCAAATTGCTATCGGGCGCTTATTGGCACACCCAATACATGGGGTACATCCCACTCAAATTGATTCAAATACAACAAATCCTTTTGAATCCCACGTATTTCAACAATTCAAATTAGAAGAATTACACCGTCGTATTCGCCTCAATTAGACCTTTCAAATGATATAAGTCCCATATGGATGCAGGCCTTGCTTTGAAAGTTATTTGAGGATATATTGAATTGATTGATGAGGCCAAAAGGTATGCGACCGCGAAAGCGTTTTCAGCCTCAAAGTGGGTCACGTGCCACTATTACATCTCTTTCAAGAATCATTACAACTTACGTATCTCCACGAGGCAAATTGGAAAGATTGGATCGCCGTTTTCGCCTCAATTAGAGCTCTTCAACGATATCTCTACCTATTTGGTGCAAGCCCTATTCGAAATGTTATAGATGTATAAGTGTGTTGGGTATGGTGGCCCTGGGGGGGCCACGTGACCCGCTTTGAGGCTGAAAACGCTTTTGCGGTCGCAAGCCCTTTCGCCGCATCAATCAATTGAATATATCCTCAAATAACTTTCAAAATAGGGCTTGCATCAAGATGGGACCTATATCGTTCGAAAGGTCTAATTGAGGCAAATACGGCGATGTAATTTTTCTAATTTGAATCGTTGAAATACGTGGGATTCAAAAAGACTTGTTGTATTTGAATCAAAATGGGTGGGATGTATGGGTGGGATGTACCCCATGTATTGGGTGTGCCAACAAGCGTTTCGATAGCAATTTGAGGGTGTGCCAATAGCAGAACTCTTAAAAAAAATAAATTTATTTTTTTTATTAATTATTTTAAATATTATAATTTAATTATTGATTAAAAAAATCCAAATTTATTATTAAAAAATATATTCATATTTAATAATTTAAATATTTATAAATTAAAAAAATTAAATAAAATAATAATATTTATTATATTAAAATTATTATATTAAATATATTATTTAATATATTTAAAATAAAATTTTTTTATAAAAAAATATATTTTTAAAAAAAGATTAATTATAATAATTATAAAACTTTATTTAAAAATTAAAATATTTATAAAATTTATTAAATATTTATATTTTTTAATTATAAAATTTAATTAAATAAATATAATTAAATTTAAATATTTTATTTTATTTATTTTTCATTAAAATATAATGAATAAATTAATTTTGTAAAATGAAAATAATATTTAATTAAATATTAAAATTATATTAATTTTATTATATATTAAAATAATAACAATTGTTATTAATACTTTTTCATTTTGCTATTAAAATTTATTTGTACTTTTTAATACATGGGATATATTTTATTTATTTAAAATTAATTATAATAATAAATTTTTTTAAATTTTATATACTTTAACAATTTAAATTAAAAATATTACATTATTGTATTTGTTTTAATTAAATTTTTTAAATGATATAAATTTTATTTTAATATAAATTTTATTTTGGAAATTATTTAAAAATGTATTTAATTAATTAATATAACGAAAAAATTTATAATTATAAAAATGTTTTGAATTTTTAAACGAATTACGTAATTTTTTTCCTTTAAAACCACCACCATTACCATATATAATATATTTATATATTTATAATATTTGTAATAAAATTTACATTAAATAAATAAAAATAATAAAAAAAATTTTAATTAAAATAAAAACAATAATATATTTAATAAAATTTAAATTATTAAATTATATAAATTATATTAATTTTTATAATAATTATAATAATGGTAATTTTTTTTAAAAAAAAATAATATATAATTAATTTAAAAATTGAAAACATTTTTGCGATCGTAAATTTTTTCGCCATATTACTTAATTAAATATATTTTTAAATAATTTTTAAAATAAAATTTATATTAAAATAAAATTTATATTAAAATAAAATTTATATTAAAATAAAATTTATATTAAAATAAAATTTATATCATTAAAAAAATTTAATTAAAACAAAAACATCAATATTATTTTTAATATTTAAATCGTTAAAAAAATACGAAATTCAATAAAATTTAAATTTAAATTAAAATAAATAAAATATACCCCATATATTAAAAAATATAAATAAACTTTAATAACAAAATAAAAAAATATTAATAACAATTATTAAAATAATAAATAATATATTAAATATTATATTTTTTTATATATTATTTTTAATATATTTATATATAAATAAATTAAAAAATATATTAAATTTTATATATAAAAAAATTATTTAATTTTAATTATAAAAATATAATTATAAAAAATTTTTAATAATTTTAATATTTTTAATACGTAATTATTTTTTAATTAAATATTATAATATATTAATATATAAAAAAATATAATTATTTAATATTAATATTATAAAAAATATAAAATATATATATATTATTTAAATATATTATTTATTTTTATAATTTTAATATTAATTAATTTTTATTAATAAAATTTATATTAAAATATATTTAAATTTAACATTTAAAAATTAATTAATAAATTATTTTATATAATAATATTATATAAATTATTTTATAAAATTTATATATCATTATTTAACATTTTAATTTCAAAATTATAATATTTTACAAAATTATTTTATAATAAAAATATAATTTTATTAATTAATAATATTATTTTAAATAATAAAATTATAATTTTAAACATAATTTTAAATTAAATTAATAAAAAATAAAATTTAATTTTAATATAAATAAAAAAACATATTTATTTTAATAAAATATAGAATTATTATATTATTTTTATATATTTTATATTTAAATTTATTAAATATAAAAATAAAATTTTTTTATTTAATTTTCATTTTTTAATTATATAAATTATTTAAAAATAATATAATAATATTAATAATTATTATTAAAAAAATTATTATAATATAATTTATTATTTAAAAATATATAAAAAAAATTAAAAAAAAATAATAATTTAAATTTAAATATTATTTTAATTTTTTTAAATAATTATAAAATAAAATTATTTTAATTAAATTAAAAAAAAATAATTTTAATTTAAATTAATATAATTAATTTATATTATTATATTAATTAAAAAATATTAATATATTATTATGTATTAATATAAAATTATTATTGTATATATTATAAAATATTATAATAAAAAAATATAAATTATAATTTTTACTATTAACACATTTTCAAATTATTATCAAAGGTTTATTAACATATTTAATACATAAAGTACATCCCACCTATTTTAAATCAAATATAATAAATTTTTTTAAATTTTACGTATTTAAATAATTTAAATTAAAAAAATTATATTATTATATTTACTTTAATTAAATTTTTTAAATAATAAAAATTACATTTTAATATAAACTTTATTTTAACAATTATTTAAAAATATATTTAATTAATTAATACGGTAAAAAGGTTTACAATTATAAAAACGTTTTCAATTTCAAAAAAAGTTACGTAACCCTTTAAAACTATTACCACTTTTATACATAAAACATTCATACATTTATAACATTAAAAATACAACTTACACAAAATAAATAAATATATATGGAAAAACTTTAATTAAAGTAAAAATGGTAATATAATTTTTATAATTTAAATTGTTAAAATATATAAATTATAATGGCTTTTATAATAGTTTTAATAATAATAATTTTAAAAAAAGAAAAAAAAATATTACGTGACTTTTTTTAAAATTAAAAACATTTTTATAATTACAAATTTTTTCGTTACATTAATTAATTAAATATATTTTTAAATAATTTTTTAAATAAAGTTTATATTAATATGGGATTTATATCATTTAAAAAGTTTAAATAAAACAAATATAATAATATAATTTTTTAAATTTAAATCGTTAAAATAAATAAAATTTAAAAAAACTTATATTTAATTCAAAATAAATAAAATATACCCCATGTATTAAATGTGTTAATAAACCCTTAATAATAATTTAAAAATGTGCCAATAACAAAAATTTAAATTATAATATTTTTAAATATAATTATTAATTTTTTATTTTATATTATTTATATTAAAATTAATAATTAAATTAATTAAAAAAAATTCATTTTATATTATTTAATTTTTTATTAAATAAATAATTAAATTTATTAAAATATTAATTATTATTTATTTAATAATTATTTTATTTTTATTAATATATAAAAAAAATATAAATATTTATAATTATAAAAAATATTATATTATATAATATTAATAAATAAATATTATAATAATATTTTATAAAACTTTATATTTTTATTTATTTTTTATAATATAAATTAATTTATAAATAATTTTTATATAAAAAATTTTATTATATAAAATTAATAATAAATTATTTTCATTATAATTATATAAAAAAAAATTTTATTAAAAATTTAAAAATTTTTATATATATAATGATATATTTATAATATTAACAACTTTATAAACATATAAACAATTATTATAATAATATTAAAAATTTTAATTTAAAATTTTAAAAAAAAATTTTTAAAATAAATAATATAATTAAAATAAATATTATTTTAAAAAATTGGTAAAAATCAATATATATAAATTTAAAATCAAAATCATTTAATTAATATAAAATTATTTTAAATTATAAATAAATAATTTATATTAATTAATATAAATATTTATATTTTATTTTATTTAATTATTAAAAATAATTATGAAAATAAATTTAAAAAAATTTTAATATTATATAATTATTTTTAACAATTTGGGATATTTTAAATGGAAAACAATGTAAAATTTATAATACAATAATAAATTAATATTAAAAAATGGTATTATAATATTTTTTTTATATTTAATTTAATGATAAAAAAATATTAAAATATTTAATTTTATTAATGTTTTTTTTATATTTATAAATTATTATTATATTTTATAAATCATTTATTATATAAATTATATTTGTTAATATAATTAATAATTTTATTTTAAAATAAATTTTATATTTAATTTTATATTTTTTAATTAATTAAAATTATTAAATTATAATAATAATTCAATAATATTAAAATTTTTATAATATTTTTTTATAATATTTATTATTTAATAATTAATAAAAAAATATATTTAAATTTTTAATTTTCAATTAAATAAATGAATATTTTAATAAATTCTTTTTATATTATTATAATAAATAAATTAAAAAATTATTTTTTTGAATTAATTATTTTAAAATAAAAAAAATTATATTTTATAAAAAATGTTATTAAAATAATTTAAATAAATCATGTGAAATTCTTTTTTAAAAAATTTAATATTTATTATTTATAAAATTTGAAAAATTTTTAAATTTTTAAAATAATGTTTTTAATGTTAAAAAATTTAATAATATTATTTATATTATTTATAATATTTTATATGTTATTATAATTATTTATTTTTAAAAATATTTAATAATTATATTAATAATATAATATTAATTATAATATAATAAATTTTTAAATTTAATAAAATTATACCAAAACGGTTATACGTAACCGTTAAATTTATAAACAATTTTTTTATTAATTAAATTTTTTATCAATTATTTACATAATATTTATCAATTATTTTATCATTTACTTTATCAATTTCCCATAATGATTTCCATTTTAAATAATATAAAATTTCATGATTTCGTCATAAATTAATATATTTTAAAATTAAAAATATTTTTATAATTATAAATTTTTTTAAATTTTATATATTTTAATAATTTAAATTAAAAATATTATATTATTATATTTATTTGAAATAAATTTTTTAAATAATATAAATTTTATATAAATATAAATTTTATTTTAAAAATTATTTAAAAATATATTTAATTAATTAATAAAATAAAAAAATTTATAATTATAAAAATTTTTTTAATTTTAAAATAAATTACGTAGTTTTTTTTAAAAATTATTACCATTATTATATATAACATATTTATACATTTATAACATTTAAAATAAAATTTATATTTAATAAATAAAATTATTTATAAAAACTTTTAATTAAAACGAAAATAATATCGTAATTAAAAATATTTAAAATGTTAAAATATATAAATTATAATAATTTTTTTAAAAATTTTAATAATAATAAATTTAAAAAAAATACGTAATTTATTTTTATAATTATAAATTTTTTTATTATATTAATGAATTAAATATATTTTTAAATCATTATCATAATGAAATTTATATTTATATCAGATTTATATTTTTTAAAAAATTTCATGAAAATAAATATAATAATATTATTTTTTATTATAAATTATTAAATTTTATATATTTTTAATGATTTAAATATTAAAAACGATATTAATGTTTTCGTTTTAATTATATTTTATTTTAATATAAATTTTATTTTAAAAATTAATTGAAAATATATTTAATTGATTAATGTAATGAATAAATGGGTAATTATAAAAACAAATCATATGGTTTTTTTCGAAATTATCATTATTATAATTTTTTAAAAAATTATTATAATTTATATATTTTAATATTTTAAATATTATTAATTATATCATTATTTTTGTTTTAATTAAAATATTTTATAAATAATTTTATTTATTTAATGTAAATTTTATTTTTAATTTTTATAAATGTTATAAATAAATAAATATATTATATATAATTATAATAATGATTTTTGAAAAAAATTATATAATCCGTTTTAAAATTAAAAATATTTTTATAATTATAAATTTTTTCATTATATTAATTAATTGAATAAATTTTTAAATAATTTTTATAATAAAATTTATATTTATATAAAATTTGTATTATTTGAAAAATTTAATTAAAATAAATGAAAAAATGTAATGTTTTTAATTTAAATGGTTAAAATATATGTAATTTAAAACAATTTATTATATTTGAATTAATTTGAATAAAATATATTTTATATATTAAATATGTTAATAATAAAATTTTTATTTAATTATAAAAATTTATTTATAACAAAATCATAAAATTTTAAATTATTTAAAAATAAAAATTATTATAAAAAACTAATAAAATAATTGATAAAATAATTAATAAAAATTTTAATTAATAAAATAATTGTAATAACGGTCCCATATGTAGGTTTAACTTTAAAATAAACAATTATTTCGTAATTTTTATTTATATTTATTTTTACATATATTTTATTATATAATTAATTTTTTTTTATTTTATAATAAATATATAATAATCAATTAAATTATAATTTTATTTTATTATAATTATATTTATTATAATTATTATAAAATTATTTTAATTAATGTTTAAAAAAATTTAAATTTTTATTTAAATTAAATTAAAAATTGAATTTAAATTAAAATTATATTTATTTGAATATGGTATACGAAATTTAATTTATTAAAATAAATTAAACAAAAATAAATAATTTTAATTAAGTTAAATTGATTAATTAAATAAAAAAAAAATACGTTTCAATTTGAACAATTTTAAAAAAAAATTTTCAAATTGAAAAATTAATTTAAATTTTATTTCGAAAAAATTGTTAAAAACATTTATTACATTTTTATTTATGGATTTATTATTCCGAACAAAAATCTTAAAAATAACCCAAACCCAAACCCCAATTCCAATTTTAATAATTTTTTTTTTAACTTTATTAATTTTAAAATATAAAATAAATTCTTTAAATTTATACGTTAATTTTAAAATAATAACCAAATATAAAATATTTTCCAATTAAATATAAAAAATAATAAAAAAAAAGATTTTTAAATTATCATAATTTAATTAATTATAAAATAAATTAATAAAATTGGATTAAAATTTATTTATATTTTTTTTATTAAAAAAATTAAAAAATGGTTAAGAAAATTAAAAATATTTATAATTTATAAAAGTTTTTAAAAATTATATTAAAATAATTTTCAAAATTTATTCCAAAAAATAAAAACTTATACTTTTATTTTAATTATATAAAACTTATAATTTAAAGATTTTTATAATTTATTTAAAATTTACCAAATTAATTTTAAATATTTCCATATTTAATTAATTAATATAAATAAAATTATTATTATAAATTAAAAATAAATAAAATATATAAAAAAAAATTATTATAATAAATTAATGATTATAATGTGGAATTAACCAAAATGAAAAAATAATTTTAAATAATTAATTAAATTATTATAAATTTAATTTAATCTTTTTAAAAAACCATTTTTACAATTAAAAAATTAAAAAAATTTAAAAAAATAAATATTTTAATTTTTTATTATAATAATAAAAATTTTATTATTTTCAAAATTTAATTTTAAAAATAAAAAGTTTGTTTTAAAATTAATACAGATTAATTTAATAATAATTGAATTAAAATAATTAATATTAAATTTTATTTTTAAAAAATAATTATTACTAATTTGAAATTTTACTTATAAAATAAATATTTTAATTAAATTAAAATTTTAATTATTTTAATAAAATATTTATAAAATAAATATCATAACCCTAATATAAATTTTAAAATTTATTAAATATTTATTAATTTAAAAATGTTTAATAATTTTAAAAAATTTTAAATTTTTAAAAACATTTTTATTCATTTTACAAATATACATATATTATTTAAAAACTTTTAAAAAAAAATTCCATAATAAATTCATTACCCAATTATAAAATTCAATTATTTTAAAATATATTAATTCTAATATAAATTTTAATAATTATATTTATTTTTATAATTAAATTATTATTAACATATTTATAATAAATAATAACCAAAAAAAAACTAACGTAACGTCCTCCATTATAAATAATCTAAAAAAAATAATTAAAACTCCTAACAAAAATTCGTGTTAAAATCAATTTGGTAATTCAACCGTACCTCGTATTTTACTTTTTTAAACCTTTACGTTAACCAATTTAAACGTTTAAACTTACTTTTAACTTTTAAAAAATAAAATAATAAAATTTATAAAAAATAATAAATATTTTAATTATCACCAAATTAAATATATTTTTAAAAAATATTTTTTATTTACATATGAAAATATTTAAAAAACCATTAAAAAAATTTAATTAACAAAAATATATATAAAATACAAAACGAAAAATAATATTTCAAACGAAAAAAATCATATTAAAAAAAAAAATTAATTACTTTAAAAAAAATAATTTCCTATTTTAAAAATATATTTATAAATAATATAAATAATAAAAATTTAATAATTAATTGTAAATTAATAAATAATAATAATATTTTACAAACATTATTAAATAAAAATTTTTTAATATTTAATTACATAATATTATTAAATAATTTATCAATTTTAATACAAAATATATTTGTAAATACGGGAATAAAAAAATTTTTATTTATAAATAAAAACTTTACCGAAAAAATAAAAAAATATTTAAAATTACGTATAATTATTAATTTAAAACTAATATTTATAAAAAATTATAACGGAAAAATACATCAAATTTTTAACAAAATATTTTTTATTTATTTAAAAATATAAAATAAAATTATACATTAAATTCCTTTTATAATCATAAATTTTAAACACAATTTTATTTTAAATTAAAAATAATTTACCTAATACAATATTTTTATTAATTATTAACGTTGTCTTTTACATTTCTTTCCAAATATACCAATATAAAATTTATAAAATCGTTATAAATTACTTATAAACAAAATTAAAAAATTATTATAAAATAAATTATATTAATTGGATATTAAAAAACAAAATGCATTTTTAAATAAAAATAAAAAAAAATAAAACGGAAAAACAAATTCGAAAAATTAAAATAAAAAAAATAATTATTACGTTTAACATATAAATTAAAATTTTAAAAAAAATATAAAAAACTTATTTTCCATTTAAAAAAATTTAAATACTTAATAATCCATTTATTATTTACCAATCTTTTATATTATAATAGAAATTTAACCCCCCCATTTTTATAATTTTTTATTAAAAAAATTAATACAAAATAATATAAATTTTAATTAATAATAAAAATAAAAAAAAACTATTAAAACGAAATAATAAATCTATTCTTTAATTAAAAAATGAAATATATTAAAAATGTAATAATTAAAAAAAATATAAATTAATAAAAAATATATTTAATTAATATAAAAAAAATTTATTAAAATAATTATTTTTAATTTTAAAATTTTTTTTCAAATAATAAAAAAAACCTATATTAATATAATCAATTTTTATAAAATAAATTAATTTATTAAAAAAAAACATGTTAAAAAAATCCTTTTACTTTTAAATAAAAATAAAGAATTTTAACGAAAATTATAGGAAATTATATTCCCTAAATACCATTATTTTTTTAACATATTTAATAAAATTATATCAAATTAATTAACCTTTTATAAATTTTACAATCATAAAATATTTTTAAAAAAAAATAAAAACTTTAAAAATTTAAAATATAATTTATTATATAAAATATTTTCGAAAAAATTTAAAATTACATAAAAATATATTATGGATAATTTTAAAAAAAAATTTATTATATTTAATTTTATATTATAAATTACCTTTATATTAATAATATTTAAATTAAATAATAACTTACATTTTTATATAAATTATTAAAAATTAAATATTATAATAATTAAAAATAAATATTTTTTATTATTTATTAAAAAATTTTAACCCAAATTATTAAAATATAAATTTTTATTAAAATTAATATTTATTAAACATTTTATAAAATTCATTTATATTTTAACTATAAAAACTTAATAATTTTTTGCATAAAATATAAAATTTACAAATATAAAATTATCCTTTTTAAATTAATAAATAAATTATTCATTTTTTAATAATTTATTAATAAAATCTTTTTTAATTATTTAAACAATTTTTATAATATTTACATTAATAATATTTTAATTTTTTCCAATAATTTTAAAAAATATAAAATTTATATTAAAAATATATTAAAAAAATTAAATAATATTGATTTATAAATTAATTTAAAAAAATATAAATTTTATATAATAAAAATTAAATATTTAAATTTTATTATAAAAATTAATAATATTATAATTAATTTAAATAAAATAATTATTATATAAAATTAATAATAATTTATAATTATAAAAAAAATATAATTATTTTTAAGTTTTTATAATTGTTATTATAAATTTATTTTTAAATATAATAAAAAAATTAAACTATTAATTAATTTAACAAAAATTAATATATTTTTTTAATTTGATGAAATTTATAAAAAAACTTTTAAAACATTTAAAAAATTAATTATTCAAGTTTTAATATTAATTTATTATAATTATAATAAAAAAATAAAAATTGAAATAAATGTTTTTAATAATGTTTTAATAAATTCCTTTTCTTAAAAAAAAATAATAATTGATGGCATTTTATTATTTTTTATTTAAAAATTATACATAATGCCAAATTAAATTATAATATTTATAATAAAAAAATATTAATAATAATATGCGTTTTATAATATTAATAAATAAAATTAATTAGATTTTAATAATTAAAATTATTTTTAATTATCATAAATTATTAAATTTTAAAATATTTTAATATAAAATAATAATTAAATTTACATTAATTTAATTAACAAAATTTATTATTTTATTATTATTTCTTTATTATTTATTGTTTTGGGTAAAAAAATATTATTATTAATGTATTTTTTAAAAAATAAAAAGAATTTAAAATTTAGAAAGAGAAACAAAATTACCAACGTTACATAACATTATTTTAAATTGTTAATTTAACTAATTTCTAAAAGAAATATTTTAAAATGGTTATGTTAAAAACTTTAATATAATATAATTTAATAATATTTAATAAAATTGTTTCACTTTTTAAATTATCCGGTATATTATTAATAGATAAGATATTTTAAGCAAATTATAATAACGAAACAATTTAAATTTATTGCGATAAAATTAAAAAAATATTAAATAATTTTTAGTAAATAATTAAAAATTTATTAATTTATAATAAATAATTAATAATATTTAACATATTTAATTTATAAATAAAATTGTTACAAAAAATGTATAATTAAATAAATATAATTTATTTAAACTAAAATAAAATTTAATAATTATTATCCATTTAATATTAATAATTAAAAATAATTAAAAATATAAATATTTATATAATTAATTATTTAAAATATTAATTTGTTAAAATTTTTATAAATAAAATTTTTAATTTAATATATTTTTTATTTGTTTTTAATTAATTTTAATAATATTTAATAATAAATTTCAAAAAAATACCTTATAATAAATATAACAAAAATTATATGTTAATATTTGTTAACCATTTTAAAAAAAAAACTTAATTTATTTTTTATAAAAAAACGGCCACAATTGAATAAATTACACAAATATATTATAAAAATTTATTTTATATATATAAAATTTTATAATTTATAATTAATAATTAAAACTTTTAATTTATCATTAAATTTTTTAATAAAATATTTTAAATTTTTAATATAAAATAAAAATTTATTATTTTTAATTATTATAAAATAATTAAATTAATTAAAAACGTAAATAAATTATTAAATTAATAATTACAATTTTATATCAACCATTTTTAAAATAACTAATCAATAATTATCCTAATTATAAATTATATATATGTTACATTTTTATATAAAACCATAAAAATATTTCTTTACAAAATCGAAATAAATTTCCCAATATTTTGCACATACAATTAAAATAAAAAAATAAATTTTTCCAAAATCCCCGTAAAAAAACAATTAATAAAAAATAAAATTTAAAACCGTTTTAAAATCTTAAAAAAATTTTTTAATATAATTAAAATAACCATAATTAAAAAACAAACATAAATAATAAAAAAAAAAAAAATATTACCAACCACTAAATTTCAAAATAAACAACTTAATATTTATAATTAAAAATCAATAAAATTAACAAACAAATTATTTTTCCAATAAATTAAATTTTCTTTTAACATAATAATATTATAACATTATAAAATAAAAAAAAAACAACATATAATAATTGGAATTTAAACTTAACATTTAAATATCGGATTAATTTTATTTAAATTATTTACAAAAATATTTTAATAATTTATTATTTAATTAAAAAATTATTTGATTAAATAATAAAATTATTATATTTAATAATAAAAAAAGAAATAACAAATTAAAAAAATTATTTTTTCTTAATTACATTATCGCAAATTATAATATAAAATATAATAAATTAATTAAAAAATAAATTTAATATAATATTATATTAAAAATTTGAAAAATTTATTAATTAAATTAAAAAAATTTTATTACAAAAACTTACAATTAACCAAATTACCATTACAATTTAAAAAATAATTGATTATTATATAAAAAAATAAATACGATTTTTTATACTTTAATAATAACAAAATTAAATCCGAAAAAAATATAAAAATATATTATTAACATTACAAATAAATTATATATTTATTATTAAAATTATAAATAAAACTTCAAAACAAATTTTTTTTTGTAAAAAAAAAATAATAATAACTTTATATATAAATTTAACCTTAAAATAAATAATTATTTTACAATTCCCACTTATATTTATTTTTATATATATTTTATTATATAATTAATTTTTTTTTATTTTATAATAAATATATAATAATTAATTAAATTATAACTTTATTTCGTTATAATTATGTTTACCATAATTATTATCATAAATTTAACAATTACGCATAATTATTTTATTATAATTTTATATATAATTTATATAAAATATTAAATATTTATTATATATTTAAAAAATAAAAATTAAAATAATAAATTTAATTAAAAAATCATGAAAAATTATAAATATTAAAATTAAAAATAATTAATTAATATATTTAAATAATTAATATTTATTTATATAATAATATTTTTTAAATTAATTATAAATAAAATTATAATAAAACAATTATATATAATTATTAAATCCATGATAATTATTTTATCAATTAAATTTTTTATCAATTATTTATATAATATTTATTAATTATTTTTTTAATTATTTAATTAATTTCTTATAATAATTTCTAATTTAAAAAATATAAAATTTCATGATTTCGTTATAAATTAATAATTTAATAATATAAAAACTTAAAAAATTTCATATAATATAAATAAAAAAAAATAAAAATAAAAAATTTAATATATAATTTTTAAAAATTTTTTTTTTAAAAATATTAAAAAAATTAAAAAAAATTTTATTAAATTGATTTATTTAATAAAATATATAATATCATTTAATAAATTTCAAATTCATTAATTATTAATTATTAAAAAAAATTAAATTTTAAAAAAAATAAAACGAATTATTTAAAAAAAATTTAATAAATAAATAAAAATTTTAATTATTTAATAAAAAAAATAAAAATATTAAATTTAATAAAATTAAAATAATTATTTTATTTAAAATGATATTTTAAATTATATTATAAAAAATTAATAAATAAAAAAAATTTATAAATAAATAAAATAAAAATAATATTTAAAATAAAAATTTTATTATTAATACATTTTCAAATTATTATCAAAACGTTTATTAATATATTTAATATATAAAATATATTTCATTTATTTTAAATCAAATATAATAAATTTTTTTAAATTTTATATATTTTAACGATTAAAATTAAAAAAATTACATTATTATATTTATTTTAATTAAATTTTTCGAACGATATAAATCCCATTTTAATATAAATTTTATTTTAAAAATTATTTAAAAATATATTTAATTAATTAATATAATAAAAAAATTTATAATTATAAAAATATTTTTAATTTTAAAATTAATTACGTGGTTTTTTTTAAAATTATTATATTTAATATATTTATATATTTATAATATTTTTAATAAAATTTATATTAAATAAATAAAAATATTATTAAAAAATTTTAATTAAAACGAAAACGGCGATATAATTTTTTTAATTTGTTTTATGAAAATACGTAAATTGTAATGATTTTTAAAAAAAATGTAATAATGGTATTTTTGGGAAAAAAGCACGTGACCCATTTTGAAATTGAAAACGTTTTCGCAATTATAAAACTTTTTATTTCATTAATCAATTTAATATATTTTTAAATAATTTTCAAAACAAAATTTTCATCCATATAAAATTTATATAATTTCAAAAATTTAATTAAAACAAATACAATAATATAATTTTTTTAATTTAAATCGTTAAAATACGTGGGATTTAAAAAGATTTATATTTGAATTAAAATAAATGGGATGTATAAATGGGATATATTTTATATATTAAACGTATTAGTAAATTCTTTATAACAATTTGAAAATGTGTTAATAATAAAATTTTAAAATAAAATGAAATTATTATTATAATTATTTAATAATATATTTTTATAATAAATTTTTTAATATTATAAATTAAAAAATAAAAAAATAATTATTTTAATTTTAAATTTATTTAAAAAAATGATTTAAATAATAAAAAAAATAATTTATTTAATTTATTAATTTATTAATTTATTAATTTATTAATTTATTAATTTATTAATTTATTAATTAAATTTTTTATCAATTATTTTATCATTTATTTTATTGATTTTTTATAATAATTTCCATTTTAAATAATATAAAATTTCATAATTTCGTTATAAATAATTTAAAAATTTAAAAAATAAATAAAAAATAAAATTATTAATTATTATAAATGGTTAATATATTAATTATAATATTATATTTTTTAAATTTATTTAAATGTTTTTTAAATATGAAAACTTTAAATATATAATAAATATATATATATACATGAAAATAAAGTTAAATAAAATTATAATAAAACGGTTACGCGTAACCGTTAAATCCATGACGATTATTTTATCAATTAAATTTTTTATCAATTATTTACGTAATATTTATCAATTATTTTATCAATTATTTTATCAATTATTTTAATAATTTTTTATAATAATTTCCATTTTAAATAATATAAATTTCATGATTTCGTCATAAATAAATAATATTTAATATAAAATTTATTATTATATTAATTAATTAAAAATATTTTTAAATAATTTTTAAAATAAAATTTAAATTAAATTGAATTTTATAATGAAATAAAATTTATATTATTTGAGAAATTGAATTATAATGAATTTAATAATACCATTTTTTTAATTGAAAAATGTTAAAATATATAAAATTAAAAAAAATTTATTATATTTAATTTAAAATAAATAAAATATATTTTATATAATAAATATATTAATAAATATTTAATAATAATTTGAAAATATATCAATTATAAAAATTTTTATTAATTATATAATTTAATATAATTAAATATAATTTTATATTAAATATAAATAATTTTTTTAAATAATTATTATTAATATTTTTTCATTTTATTATTGAAATTTATTCGTATTTTTTAATATATAAAATATATTTTATTTATTTTAAATTAAATATAAATTTCTTTTAAATTTCACGTATTTTAATAATTTAAATTAAAAAAACATTATTAATATTTTTATTTTAATTAAATTTTTTAAATAATATAAATTTTATTTTAATGTAAATTTTATTTTAAAAATTATTTGAAAATATATTTAATTTATTGATACGGCGAAAAAATTTACGATTATAATAATGTTTTTAATTGCAAAATTGGGTTTTATGATTTTTTTTAAAAAACATTAATATTACATTTTTTTCAAATATTATTATAATTTATATATAAATAATTTATAAATTTTCATAATTTATTTTCGTTAAATATAATATTATAAAATTATATTATAATTTGAATTAAAAATTATACATATTATATATTTATATTTTTTAAAAAATTTTTTATATAATTTTATATATATTTATATTATAATATTTCAAAATTATCAATAATTTATTATTATTTTTATTTTTTAAAAAATTTTATAAAATTTTATATTATTAAATAATAAATTTTAAAAATTATAATTTTTTAATTAAAATATAATTATTATAATAAAAATATAATTATAATTTTTATAATATTAATAAATATATACGTAAATGAAATTAAATAAAAAAATAATAAAAATAAAAAATAATAAAATAATAAAATTGAAATTGATTTATTATTAATATTTAAAAAAAATTTATTTATTTAAATATAAATGTAAATACGTATTTATATATAATAAAAATATATAAATATTTTTTATAACATATATTAAATTTAATATATATATTTTATTATTTAATTATTATTTATTTTATTTTTTATAATTAATTATAAATTCATTTATTAATTTATATTTAATTTATTTATTTAATTATAAATTAATTATTAATTATTTTTTATTAATATTTTTCATTGATATTATATATTAATATAAAAAAATAAATCAATATATAAAATAAATAATTTTTTAAATAATAAAAAATATTTTCAAATAATATTAATTATATAATAAATAATATATTTAATATTAAATTTTTCAATTATTTTATAAATTTTATTAATAAATATATTATAAATTAAATATTTATATATCATAAATATTTAATAAATAATATTATTTTTAATTTAAATTTTTTTATTTTAATTAATAAATTTTTTAATTTTTAAAATTGTTAAAAATAAAAAAAATAATTAATGTTTATAATAAAACATTTTTTCAATTTTAAATTAAAAAAAATATTTATTTAATAAATAATTTAATATAAATTTAAATTTATAATTTTTAATTAATTAAATTTTTATTTTCAATAATAATATAATTAATTTATAAATTTAAATTTTTATTATTTATAAATAAATTATTTATAAATATATAAAAATATAATTTAAATATTAAAATTTTTAATTTTTTTAAATATTAATTTTCAATATTAAATTATTATTAAATAATTAAATATAATTTCAAATTAATAAATTAATATAAGTTTTATTATTAACACATTTTTAAATTATTATCGAAACATTTATTAACACATTTAATACATAAACTATATTTTACCCATTTTAAATCAAATATAATAAATTTTTTTGAATCCCATATATTTCAATAATTCAAATTAAAAAAATTATATTGTTGTATTTGTTTTAATTAAATTTTTTAAATAATATAAATCCCATATAAATGTAAGTTTTATTTTAAAAATTATTTAAAAATATATTAAATTGATTAATAAAATAAAAAAATATATAATTGTAAAAACGTTTTTAATTTTAAAATAAATTACGTACCCCCCCCCCCCCCCCCCTTTAAAAACATTATTATTACATTTTTTTTAAAAATCATTATAATTTATATATTTTTATAAAACAAATTAAAAAAATTATATTATCGTTTTTATTTTAATTAAAATTTTTTAATAATATTTTTATTTATTTAATGTAAATTTTATTTTAAATGTTATAAATATATAAATATATTAAATATAATAATTTTAAAAAAACTACATAACCCATTTTAAAATTGAAAACGTTTTAAAATTAAAAACGTTTTTACGATTATAAAACTTTTTATTACATTAATTAATTAAATATATTTTCAAATAATTTTTAAAATAATATTTACATTAAAATAAAATTTATATCATTCGAAAAATTTAATTAAACCAAATATGACAATTTATTTTTTTTAATTTGAATTATTGAAATATATAAAATTCAAAAAGATTTATTATATTTGATTCAAAATGGGTAAAATGTATTCCATGTATTAAATATGCTAATAAACGCCCGATAGCAATTTGAAAATGTACCAATAATAAAGCTCATTAATATAATATAAATATTTTAAATTTATTATTTAATAAATTTTTTGATTATAATAAAAATTTTAATATTTAATAATTTAATTTTTTTAATTTAATTTTTTTATATAATAAAAATTTTATAATTTTTTTCATAATTTATAATATATTAATTATTGAATTTTTTAATTTTTTTATTTAATGTTTTTTATAAATATATTTTAATTTCAATTTTAAATAATATTTCATTTTTAATAATAAAACTTTATTAATATTAATAATAAATAAATTAATTAATTATAAATTAATTATTTTAAATAAATTTAAATTTATTATTAATAAATATAAATTAAATTTTAATAATTTTACATATAACTTTTATTACTAATATTATAAATAAATTTTAAATTAATATTTATTAAATTTTATAAATTAATTTTACAATTTAAAAATTTATAATAATATTTTTTATTATAATATTTATTTTTTAATATTATAATATAACAATTAAAATTAATATAAATAATTAATTTATTTTTTAAATAATAAATATATATATTATAATAAACTTTTTATTATAATTTTTATAATTTTAAATTATTAATTATAATTTTATATAAAATAAAAAAATATTTTTATTTTTAATTTTATAAATTATTTAAAATTCGAATATTATTATATTTTTATATATTAAAAAATTACATATTTCAAATTATAAAATATTTTTTTTAAATGATATTTTAAATTTTTTTATATTCAATATTTTATATAATTTTTTAAATATTAATATTTTTTTATTTATTTATAATTAAATTATTAATATAAAATTATTTTATTTTTTAATAATAATATTTAATATCATAACATCATAAAAATTATTAATTATTAAAAATTTTTTTTTTAAAAAATAATTTACATTTATTTAAATTCAATATAAATTTCAAAAATTTCATATTAAATAATTTAATAAATATAAAATTTCTTTTTAATTAAATATAAAATTTAATATATAAATTATAAAATATAAATATATTTTTTAATATATTAAAAATAATAATTATATTTTTATTAATAATAATAATAATTTTATAAAAAATATTAATATTTAATTATTCATTAAAAATAATTTAAAAAATATTTATAAAATTTTAAATTCATTTTTATATTTCATATATTTTTAATTAAATATTATATTTTAATTTTTTTAATTTTTATCATTATTTTTAAAATTATTTATTTTTATTACATTTATAAAAACAAATCAATGGTAAATTTATATTAATTTTTAAAAAAAATTAAAAATTAAAAAAATAAATATTAAATCATTTAAATTTATAATATTATTAATTATTATAATGATTATTTAAAATTACAATATTTTAAAATTTAAATTTTATAATTTATAAATTATAATTTTAAATATTTTTAAATTATATTAATAAATTTATATATTTTTATTAATATTAAATAATAAATAATATTAATAATAAAATTTTTATTTTTAAATTTAATATTATTAAAATTAATATTAATATTATAAATCATAATATTTAAAAATTTAAATAAATATTTTATTAATATTATTTAAATATTTTTAATATTTTTTTAATAAAAAAAATTTTCATAAAATATATAATTTGAAATTTTTTAATTATATTAATTATATATAATATAACATATTTTTTAAAATATATAATATTAATAATAATTATATAATTAAAATTTTTATTTAAATTTTTATAATATTTTATTTTTAATTTAATAATAATAATAAAATTTATTAATTTATAAATAATTAAAATAAATTTATAAATATTATAATTCCATTTTTATAAATTTTTTTTTATTTTTAAAAATATTAATTATCATTTTATTTTTATAAATTAATTAATTAATAATATTATTAAAATATATTTTTAATTAATTTAAATCATTAAATAATAAAAAAAATAACATATTACTTTTCATAATATAAAAATTAATTTAATTAAATAAAATATCAATTATAATTAATTTATATAATTTAATAAATAATTTATTGAAATTATACCAAAACGGTTACGTATAACCGTTAAATCCATAATGATCATTTTATCAATTAAATTTCTTATCAATTATTTACATAATATTAATTAATTTTTTATAATAATTCCCATTTTACATAATATAAAATTTCATGATTTTATGATGGATTAAAATTAATGTTAATTTTTTTTATTTAAATTTTATTTATTTTTAATTATTTATTCAAATATTTTTCAATAAAAATAAAATATTATTTTTTTAATTATAAATATTTTAATTATCTTTATATTAAATATAATTTTTTAAAAAATATTTTTTAAATATTAATTTAAAAAAATATTTTTTTAAAATTTTTATTTTTTTTAAAACAAATAAAAAATATAATATAATAATAAAATATTTAATTTAATGAATATATTATTAATATATATTATTTAATATTCATTTTTTTATATTATATATAAAATTATTATTATTTTATTTTAATTTTGAATTTATTTTATTTTATTTTTTTATATTTTATTAAAAATTGTGGATAAAAAAAACAATTAATTTTTATAATTAATAAATTTTTATAAAAAGTTTTTTCAACTTTTAAACTAAAAAAACCGCTCGTGTGATAAATAATTTAAAATAAATTTAAATTGATAATTTTCAATTAATCAAATTTTGTTTTTAAAAATATAATATATTTATTTTTATTTTATTTTTTTATTAATTTTTTATCATTTTTTAATTTTTTATTATTTTTTTAAAAATATTTAATAAATTAATTTTTTTTATATATTTAATAATAATATTTTTAATTTTTTATTATTATTTTTAATTAATGTTTTTAATTTTTATTAATATAATTATATTTTTATTTAATATAAAATTATTTATTATTATTATTATTATTAATAATTATAAATTATTAAATATTTTGAAAATTTTTATATATATTAATAAATATTTATAATTTATTTATTAATTTTTTATATTTATATAAAAAAATAAATTATATATATTAAAATTGTAAAATAAAATAATAATTTTATTAAATTATTATAATAAATTATTATTTATTTTTAAAAATTCTTTTAAAAAGTTTTTTAATATAATAATAATTTATTTAATATAATTTTTAATATTTTAAAATTAAATTTATTTTTGTTTTTTTATTAATTTTAATATTTATAAATGTAACATTTATTTAATAATAATTATTATTAATATTTTTTCATTTTATTATTAAAGTTTATTCGTATTTTTTAATATATAAAATATATTTTATTTATTTTGATTTAAATTTAAATTTTATTAAATTTTATATTTTTTCAACGATTTAAATATTAAAAATGATATTGATATTTTCGTTTCAATTAAATTTTTTTAATAATATAAACCCCATTTTAATATAAATTTTATTTTAAAAACTATTTAAAAATATATTTAATTAATTAATATAACGAAAAAATTTATAATTATAAAAATGTTTTCAATTTTTAAATTAGTTATGTATTATTTCCCTTTTTTTTAAAAAAAAATTATTATTATTATAATTATTATAAAAATTAATATAATTTATATAATTTAATAATTTAAATTTTATTAAATATATTATTATTTTCGTTTCAATTAAAATTCTTTTTTATTATTTTTATTTATTTAATATAAATTTTATTATAAATGTTATAAATGTATAAACGTATTATATATAATAATAATGGTGGTTTTAAAAAAAATTATATAATTTATTTAAAAATTAAAAACTTTTTTACAATTATAAATTTTTTTATTATATTAATTAATTAAATATATTTTTAAATAATTTTTAAAATAAAATTTATATCATTTAAAAAATTTAATTAAAACAAATATAATAATATAATATTTTTAATTTAAATTATTTAAATATATGAGATTTAAAAAAATTTATTATAATTGATTTAAAATAAATAAAATGTATTTTATGTATTAAAAAATACAAATAAATTTTAATAATAAAATGAAAAAATATTAATAACAATTATTTATTTAATTATTATAATGTTATATTTAATTTTATTTAATTTTAATTATATAATATATGTTTAATAAAAATTTAAATTTATTTTTGAAAATATAATATATTTTATTAATATAATTATTTTTATTATTTTAAATTTTTTAAAATGTTTAATTATTATTAAAAAAATATTATAATAATTATTATTTTAAAAATTATTTATAAATATAAATATTTATATTCATAAATTATAAATTAATATAAATAATAAAATTATTTAAAAAAAATTAAAATTTTTAATAAATTAATTTTTTTTAATTTTATTAATTTATAATATTATTAATATTATATATAAATTATTTAATAATAATTTAAAAAATTTAAATATATTTTTTAAAATTAATTAATAATATAAATTTTATTTTAATTAATTATTAAAATATATAAAATTATAAATTATATAATATTTTTATTAATTTATTTAAAATAAAATATTAAAATAAATATTAATTATTATGAATTAAAAAATATAAATATTATTTATAAAATAAAAAAAAATAAATATAATTAATAAATATTATTAAATTTAATTATTTTATTATAATAAAAAAAATGAAATTTATCATAATTTAAATGTTTATTAAAAAAATGATTATGTAATAAATGTTAAAAAAAAATAATAAAATATAAAATATTAATAACAAATTATTAAAAGAAAAATTATTATAAAATTATTTAAAATATAAATTATGTTAATAATTGGAAAATTAAAAATTAATATTATGAAAAAAAATAAAATTTAAAATATTTATATAAATATAAAATTATAAATTAATATTTGAAATAAAAAAATTATTAATTATTATATTTATAATTTAATTTTTAAATATATTAATTTAAATATTTTTAAATAAATTAATTTTTTATTTATTTAATATATTAATATTTTTTAAATAAATATATTTAATTATTTAAATTTAATAAACTTTAATTTATTAATAAATTAATTAATATTTTAAAAAAATTAAAAAAAAATTTTATATATATATTTTTTTTATATTAATATAAATTTTAATTTTAATTATATTTTATTAAATATTAATTTAAAATTATTTATTATAAAATTTTTAAATTATTTTTAATAAAATAATAAAATTTTATTTAATATTTAAATATATAATATATTTAAATTAATAATTTTTAAATTTATTAATATTAATAATATTTAAATTATTTTTTTATTATAATTATTTATAAATTAATTATTTTTTATTTTATAATTATATAATTAAAATATTTAATAAAATATTTAATATATTTTAAATAAAATTTTATTAATTTTTTTAATTTATTTAAATTTTTATTAATAATATAAATTTATATTTATATTTTTTTTTTATATTTTTTATAATATAATATTATATATTTATATAAAAAAAATAAAAATATATTAAATAAAATATTTAAATTATAATATAAAAATTTAAATTTAAATAAATTAAATAACGGTATATAATAATAATTTATTATATATGAAAAATAATATAATTAATATTATATATATTATTATAATAATAATGTTTTTAATATTTTTAATTTATATTATTAAATATGTAATTATATTAATTAATATTAATAAATATATATGTAATAAAATCAAATAAAATAATAATAAAAATAAATAATAATAAAATAATAACATTAAAATTAATTTATTATTAATATTTTAAAAAAAAATTATTTATTTTAATATAAATGTAAAAATGCATTTATATATAATAAAAATATATAAATATTTTTTTTTCGTAATATGTATTAAATTAAATATTAAATTAAATATGTACATTTTATCATTTAATTATCATTTAAAATAATATGTTTTTAAAAAAAAAATAAAAAAAAATTATTATAAAAATGAAATTTAATTAATAAAAAATTATTAAAATAAATTTATTTTAAATTATTTATTATACGAATAATTTTTTTAATTTAAAAATTAAAAAATATTTTAAAAAAAATTTATTAATTATAAAAATTAATTTTTTTTATTTATAATTATTTATTAAATATAAATATATAATATATAATATATTTATTAATAAAATTTATAAAATAATTTAAAAATTTAATATAAAATATATTATTTATTATATAATTAATATTTGAAAATAAAATTTAATTAATTAAAAATTATTAATTTAAATTTATTTTAAATTATTTATCACACAAATGGTTTTTTCAATTTGAAAATTGAAAAAACTTTTTTAAAAAAATTTATTAATTATAAAAATTAATTGTTTTTTTTATCCATAATATTATTTTAAAATGTTTTTTATTTTTGAAAATATTATTTATTTTATATATTAATTTATTTATTTTATATTAATATTTAATTTAATAATATTAATTTAATTTTATAAAAATTAAAAAATTAATAATATTTATTAAATTTATAAAATTTATAAAATTTATAATTTAATTAATATAATAATGAAAATATTATTAAATAATATTATAAAAATATTAATAAAAAATAATTAAATTCATTTATAATTAAAAAAATAAATGAAATATATAATAAAAAATATTTTATATTTAATTAATTATAAAAAATAAAATAAATGATAATAAAATAATAAATTATATATATTTTTATATTTATATTTTAATAAATAATTTTTTTAATATTAATTAATAATTAAATGATAAAATATATATATTTGATTTAATATATATTATGAAAAAAAAATTATATATTTTTATTATATATAAATATATTTTCGTTTATCTTAATGTTTTTAAATTTTATTTAATCAAACGGTGGCTGCGCCATTGCGCCATTGGACCGTTGGTCCGTGTGTTTGTACTTGTGGGGTACGAAAATTATTTTTGATTAAATGAAGTTTGAAAACCTCGTGCGAAAAAAAGGGTTTCGCTTATACATTTTTATTAAAAATTTATATAATTTTAAAAAGTTTTAGCTATAATATATTGATAATATATAATTATTTAATAATAACGTTAAATATAATTTTTATTTTATTATTCGGGGTTAAATAAATTATTTTTGAATTTTTATATTTTTTTTTTAATTAAATATAATATTGCGTTATTATATTATAAATTTAAACGTAAAAATTATAAAAAACACACATTTATATTTTATTAAAAAACCTTATATAATTTTATAATAATATTCGAAAATTATTAATTTTTTATTATTTAAAGTTAAATATATAATTTTTAAATTTATATATTTTTTTTTTAATTAAATATAATATTACGTTATTATATTATAAATTTTAATGTTAAAAAATGTAAAAAAAAAATGGAAAACACGCGTTCACACCCCTTTAAAAAACTTTATATAATCCCACGTACATTTTTACAAATATATTTGAAAATTATCAATATTTTATTATTATAAAATAAAACAATAACTTATTATTATCCTTAACTTTTTTCAAATTTTATAAAATTTTACGTTATTAAATAATAAATTTTAAAAAATTATATTTTTCGTTAAAAATACGGTTATTTTTAAAACGCAATTTTTTAAAACATAACCGTAATTATTTTAATATAAAAAAAAATTATTACGTAATGTTTTTTTTAAATTTGTAATAATATTAATAACAATTATAATACGTTATTTATTTATTACGATATTTTATTTAATAAATTTAATTAATTTAATTAATTTTAATAAAAATAAAACCAATTTCGCGTATATAATTTTCAAACCACATTTACATTTAATATTTTTATTTTTTTTAAAATATTTAATTAATTAAAAATATTTGTAACAAATGAAGTACAAAAATACGAACGCAAAATGTAATTTAAATTTATTAAAATAAATTTTTATATTTATATTTAAATAAATAATTTTTTTTTAAATATTAATAATAAATTAATTTCAATTTTATTATTTTATTATTATTTATTTTTATTATTATTTTATTTGATTTTATCATATATATATTTATTAATATTAATAATATATTAATTTTAAATAATAACGGCCCCACATGTGGGTTTAACTTTAAAATGAGCAATTGTTCCGCAATTCTTATTTATATTTATTCCCACATGTGTTCCGTTATGTAATTAGTTTTTTTTTTCTTCATTTCACGATAAATATATAATAATTAATTAAATTACAATTTTATTTCGTTACAATTATATTTACCGTAATTTAAATTATAAATTTATTATAAATAAAAATTTAATAATTTTAAATTAAATTATTATATAAAATAATAAAAATAAATTAATTATAAATATTTAAATAAATTTATTTATTATAATATTATTAATTTAATAATTATATTTTTTAATTTTATTTTTTATATATATTTATTAATAATTATAAAATATTTTTTATATTAAAAAATAAAAATTAATTTTAATTTAATAATAATTTATTATTAATAACGTTAAAATTAAATTTATTTATTTTTTTATATTAATAATATTTAAATAATTATTTTTATTAATTTTTATAAATATTCGTTTATTTTTTAATATATATTTAATTTAATTTAATTTTTTTTATTTTTATTTTTTATTTTTATTTAAATAAATTATAAATAATAATAATATTTATAAAATTTATTAAAATTATAATAAAACAATCACATATAATCGTTAAATTTATAATAATTATTTTATTAATTAAATTTTTTATTAATTATTTTATTAATTTTTTTATAATAATTTTTATTTTAAATAATATAAAATTTTATAATTTCGTTATAAATAATTTATAAAATTTTTAAAAATTTCAAATATAATTATAATATATTATTTAATGAAAATAAATTTTTATAAAAATTTAAAATTAATGGTTAAATTAATTTAACCAATTAAATTAATTACGCGTAACCGTTTAAAAATGAAATTATTTTAATAAACGTTAATTCGAAAAAAAAAATTAAATAAAAATAAAATATAACCAATTAAAAATTTTTTTTTAAAAAAATAAACGAATATTTATAAAAATTAATATAAATAATTATTTAAATATTATTAATATAAAAAAATAAATAAATTTAATTTTATTAAATTTTAATTTTAATTTTAACGTTATTAATTTATTATTATTATAATAAAACTTTTGTTTAAAAATTTTTTTAAATTTTATTTAATTAATTATATATTTTACATTTTACAAATACAAACATACAAACCAATAATCCAATGGCGCAACCACCACTTGAGGCTGATGAGGTCTAAGTTCATTAAGATAAACTTTAACGTGTTCTTTTTACACATGCTGCTATAATCAATTCCTTGCGCCATTCCTTGCGCCATTCCTTGCGCTTTTATCCGATCTCGTTCTGTTTCTCCTTGCAAAAATGACACTATTCCCCATCTATTGCACAATTGAGGTGGCAATTCCAGTAAGCATAAAATCTTTTCACCTTGCACTTCACTGACTTCATGCGTGGGAATAGGTTATGGAAAAGTTCCTGCGCGATGCGCTCGCGGGAAGTAATGATTTAGCCCCTAATAGCGATCCTTGTCTTGCTATTGTTACCACAGTTGACGAAGCACCTACTGAAGCTTCGAAACTTCCATTGCAATCATTTCTCTCTCCGTTCTTAGGTCAGTCGCTTGATGAGATAAGTCGCCAACTGAGAGGAAGCACATACTTCGCTGTTCTGGACGAACGATCCACGAAGGATGAAACAGTTACCTTAGGCGAGCACAGAGACGGCAAGGTTGAAACTGTCCGCGTTTCCTTCTATTCGGCACAATCTTTGCTTACCTCACTTTATATTGGTACATTGGGATTTTCTGAAATTCAACATATTGCAGCTAAAGAAGGAGGAATCTATAAACAGGAAAAGCCGAATGGTAAGAGGAAGGGTGAGCCGACCCCGAGGAAAATGCTAGCATCTATTCGATAGAATAAGCGGGAATAGTCATTTCTCGACCCTTCGTCAAGTAGGGCTACTAACAGTTTAACTACCTCTTACCTGGCCTGGAGGAGGTGATGTTTGTGGTCACCACATTTAGCCAATCTGAATTATTCACTTCTCGGAGCCCGAATGACATAACAGGTTGGCATTATTTCACGTGAGCGCCATGGACAGATAGAAAAAGGGTTGTATAGTGCTTGTTATACGAGCTTAGAGAAAATTTCGGGAGTAATAGTTGCGATGAGTCTCATTACCTATTTTATTCCCTTGTCCGTTGACGGATCAAATCGTATAATGACCGGGACTCGGTGGCACATCACCAGAATCCCACTCAGTCCTATCAGCACCAAGTTCAAATTCTAGTAGGCTGTCCTCTCCATTGGGTCGGACGATATCTTCGTGGCTGAGCCAACTTTGGTTCCACGCCTGTCCGTTGACTCTCAAGCTCTGAACATAAGGTCCTCCATTCAAACCCGTGGCTTTAATACTTAGAACAGCACCGGAGTTTCCAACGCTTACCGTAATATTTTCAAATCGTGGGGAGAGGATTAGATATATTGGCTGTGTGACGACTGGGTACAAACCGATCAAATTCCAGATCAGCCAGCTGCTCATCGCACCGGCATCGTCGTTACCTGGGATTCCCGAGGGTCCCGTATGGTAGAATTCATCAACCACCTCTTGTGATCGTTGGACGGATTTGTGCTGTCGCTTTGGGAAGTAATTGTATAAGAATGGTGTCATGAAGCTGGGCTCATTGCCCGGGTTATAGATAGTCGTGCCTGCGCCATTACCGCCTACGTTTGATCCTGCAAGGCCGGGTATGAACATAGTGTCCAATCTTGACTCCGCCTTTGTCGGCCCTCCCATCAAAGAGATCAGTGACTCCATGTCAAATGGGACAGTCCATGAGTATTCCCATCTTTGAGCCATTGTGATTAGTATCTTGATAACCTTGTCAGACAAATACGTAGTATCACTTACGGAACGCCCTCGTAGGTTATGCTACTCCATTCACAAAAACCGCATGATATTGGATCATACTCCTCATAACTTCCGTTCGGCCACGTTGGCGCTAAAAAGCCAGTAAAATTCAGCGAGGTTACGTCCGAGGCCCACGTCCTCTGCCATCCCCTGTTTATTCAGTTAGCTTTTTCTACCAACATTCTCTGATAGTAGGAGGAGCTTACGCAGAGCCATTAAGGTACTTCGAAGCATCTTCCGGTGCTTCTCCCTTAGCAACTTGATACACCGAAAAGTCGTTTAACGAGTACTCGACGGTCTTACTTAGAGATCGTCCGAAGTTAGGGGTCACGTAACCGTACTGCCTCCAATCCCGAAGCGCGCCTCGGCCTTCCTTCGTACTCCCAGTCAAATCCTCAGGGTCGAAGTTGTTATAAGGCAAGTCATCCGCATTGCTTTTCATAGCCGCGTAACCGTCAGTCCAATTGATGCCGCCTCCAAGACCCTTCACGTAAGAATCGGCGAGAACGTTGTCAGCATTAGACCCTCCTTGTACTCGTCCGTTAAAGTTGTGGCTTCGTCCATCTGGCATAAATCCTTCGAATCGCCATATATCTATCAAAGCTCTAACAATCTCAATTTGCGTCTGGGGTTGAATTAGCACATAGAGGGAATGGAGGCACCTGAATGTATCCCAGATGGTGTAGAAATCGTCATAATACGGTTCATCCGATTCCCAATACGGATTGTCTCCAGTCCTGTTCGAAGGAAGTAAGTGGGCATGGTACATGGCCGTATAAAACATTTCTAATTGGGTGTGGTTCGTTGATGTGACATTGATCTTCGAGAAGACGTCTGAATTCCATTTGCCTTTGGCGGCATCTCGAACGTGGTCAACGTTCCAGTGCGGAACTTCGTCGAGGAATTGACACGCCTTGTCTGTCGAGACCCAGGATACTCCAACTTTAGAATGAACCGTCGTGACGTTCGATGGAAATTCAAACAAGGCCCCGATCCTATCAGCGTATTGATATCCTACGATCCCACCCTCGAGACTAGTATCGTTCGTGAAAGTCGCCGTGGCATTCTTCGTGCTTGGCCAATATGGATCTGTTGCTCTTCCGGAAAATAGTTGAGATTGGGATGGGGCAGAATCGAATCGAGCACAAAAGTAGACTCGATAATCACCCCCTGGGGCTCATTAGTATACAGATTGTAACGTGGTTTCTAGTAACTAACCAGAAGACCAACCCCCTCGATATACGCCATAGCCTGAATAGGATGTACCGTCATTGCTGCGCTCAATTCTTCCATTGCTGTAAAACTGGCCTTTATCTCCAGTGCTTGGAAGATAATGGCTAACGTCAACCAGAATGTAGCGTCCACCTGAGTCCTTAGGGTATGTGTATTTGATTATTCCAGCATGCATAGCAGCACTCATCTCAGCAGTGACGCCATTCTG
This sequence comes from Daldinia eschscholtzii, assembly GCA_037126485.1. NCBI lineage: Eukaryota > Fungi > Ascomycota > Sordariomycetes > Xylariales > Hypoxylaceae > Daldinia > Daldinia eschscholtzii. Next base: position 2,445,918 of record JBANMG010000007.1, read on the forward strand.
CAACTGAGTCTTATAGTATCCCACTTCAGCCACATCTGGGGAAGTCCTCGGTTGCATATATGTCAGATTGTCTAATACATTCACGCCTTCAAGGCTCGTGAGTGGCATCTGAGGTATGAGTCCGTAGGTCGGTGCTCCCCCAGTGCCACTTTCGTGTAGCATCGTGATAGCGGTGACATTTGAGTCTGGGGTATAGCCACCGTTTGCAGTAACTGGAGGAACCAAAAATGAGCAATCAATAAATCGTGAAATGAAGGTCTTCACAAAGATAATTTGAAATAGGCCTTCTCTCGTCCATATCGTCTCACCTATGAGAGGTAGACTTACATGAGACGTTCCACCTAATGTAGCAGTTAGTGGGATACCGACACTAGGTAAATCTCTTTGGGGTACGCAAAGACATACTCGGCAGTATCAATCCCAATTTTAACAGCACCAAAAGGTAGGCTGGCCCCAGGAAATACGTTACCGGAGTTATACGATGTGCCTGGGTCTGGACCCTCGGTACCAATGAAGAGATTTACATGCTGCGTTCTGTCCTCAGCACTAGCTGCGAGGAGCTTGGTGGTGAGCACCGGGACGACAGTAACAAGGCTCCAGGGTAACTTCATCGCCGTGAGCTGTGTGCTCCTAAATTCCTAGAAGAAATGTCGTACGGATACAAGTAGGACAGATCCTAATGCTATAGCAAGGTCTGTTGCGACTTTGAGTTTAGTAAGTGAGATCTTGACAAAATCGTTACGCAGAGAACTTCGATCTATATAGCGATGACCACGTGAACCACGCCATTGGAGTTCTTTGTTTGGAAAACTCCCTTTGAATCCCATGATTGAATTCATGCAAGCTGTATGCTCTCTCCATACTTCCCATCCTCCGATCTCAATCAACTTCTCGACCATGCTACCCCGGATAACTCCATACCATTCTCCCCACAATACTCCAAGTTTCCCCCCCATTTACCTGCCTTTGAAGATACTCGCTAAGCCGCTTCCGGCTTTCGTCGCTACCGAAATACTGGACTTGTCTTTTACATCCCCTCGCTATTGTAACTCCTTACATGAATTAGCTCCCGACAGGGTTGTAAACCTTGATTATTGACGTATACTGCCATTCGTGGGCCCTATCACATTAAAGAATCACGATTCTTCACTAGTTGTCTCCTAGCTTAACCACGGCAATCAAACCCCACACGTACGGATAGTTGCGTTAAACATCGCGGGGTATGCCTTCAACCTGTTCCACGGCGTCGGGTCCGAGTCACTTCCGTCATATCCGATGCTAATAGCAATTTCATTGATACCGGTAATGCCTTCTCGGTCATGTTTCGGAGTAACTAAGTTTCCTAATGTAGACTTTATACATGTAGTATAAACCGCATAGGCTTCCGATCCTTCAAGCGCCTTACGTAGGTTGCAAGCAGCATCCTCCCCAATTTCCGTCACGGTGTCGTATCCCGGATGGGCCTTGATACATGACGGCGACATGGAGTCTTCTGCTCATCATTACCTATCGGGTATAACCGGGTATGAACACTTGCTTGTCGGGACCTAGCTCACTGTCCGTGGACATTTTCTGTGATATATTTACGCATGCATCCTCCACAAAGACCATCCGAAGAGAAGAGCAAAAGCACCCCAACGACCAAAGGCCTTCCTCTTAGCTTTACCTCCGCCTAGAACCAGACTATAATGCCATCACCTAGCCCCGCAAGAGACACGACGGCCGTCATTATTGTGACAGTATTATCGTATCCGTGGTATTGCATAGCTCCTAATGCTAACCCGTACATAGTCCCACGGATGCCCTTCAGATAAATCATAGGGGAAGCGTACTCCTTTCTAGCCGTGTTGTGTTTTTCATGGAGCCCGGGTTCTAGAGGTAAGCCGACACGGCGGTATTCCACCTCCGGGCTGAGGAAGCAGTGAATGCCAAGAACTACGCTTCCAGCCCGATGATGTAAGTGGGTATAGGCGACGGAGACGGCATACTGATTTCTGTCAATTTCGTGTCGGGCGTCTTCACATTACTAGACAGGATATTTGCACAATGCTAGGTCGCGTCATGCTTATATGTTGTGGTAGAGTCGGAATGGCAAGCTACCGGACTTGGCAGGATCAATGCCCAAAATCCGATTCGACTCGAGAGATTGGAGGCAAGGGTTAGTTTACTTGGTTGCTCTCCCCGTACGTGGAAAGGAGGAGCTATGCACAATGACAAGTAGATAAATATTTGTATCATTTTAATTCTTCACTGGAACAAGGCGCTTTTACATTGATGACTCCTATATATGAAACCATAGTTCCAACTACTTAATTAGCTAGTCAAAGTAGGAGTCGTACTCGTGTTAGATATACTCCTTTTTTGTAGGCCCCGACATAACTTGTTTATTCTCGGAGTGAGATTTCGTGTAGGGTGCAGGTCGAATCTGGTATCTGATCATATTTCTATTTCTCGTTGCATCGAAGGTTTAAAGTTTGAAGACGCTCCTTCATAGGTCCCGATTCTCGATTAAAGCTTTGTAGCTGTCAGTTTCCTTAAGACATAACTATTGAATCTGTCTTGAGATCTATACGACACACTGATACGCGGAAACCAGAAGATCATGGAATATACCCGTTGGGTATATCTGGATCTGGATCTTTAACGTAGTACGCATTCAAGGGTAAGCGTAATATGATCAAGTTGTATCTCTAAGGCATGTTCCATTGTGGCGATAATTAGCGTCTTCAACTAATGGAAAATACTGATTCCGAGGTTGATCGTGCACCTGGAAACTTGACTCACGTTTAGGCTAGATACGGAACCGTCAGTTTATCCTTTGAAGGGAACCGTGGCGATCCTTTAGTAGCTCCAACTAGAATTGTAGCTACTCTAATTTACTAGTAACTACGTACATTATAAAAGTTGTGCATATATCCTTGCTCACGACAGGCTTATCTCGTTCGTCTTATGCTGGAGGTACCAAGCGAATAAGGCCTGATAAACGGGAATGTCAAGTCTCAAAAAGCATTTACCGATGTTATAGGTGTCGACGTCGAAGACCCGCAGTCTCTCGAATCCCTTAATTTGATAATGGACCTAGTACCCGGGAGAGCTCGTAATATCCACGTGTGGATGTGGATACGTAAAGTCCGTGCGGGTTATCCGTCGAACGACGTGACGAACGATAGAAGGATAGAAACGACTTATCTCCACCAGACTAGAGCTTCATCTTGGTTAGCGGACCACCGGATCGGTCGAATATAGGTAATATTCTTAGAGGGGTTCTGCGCGACACGCGATCTTGTAAGTGCTGATAACGCCGGGGCGGGGAGGGGAGGCCCGCGACGTGGCAGCATGGGTATCTCGCCGATTTGGGTGTGTTAGTTGCGACAAGGCCGAGCTTTGTTATCCTGGGTGCAGATCTTCTTACAAACAGGGATGCAGGCTTCGCTATCATTTATGTTTCTCAGTTGAACGAATGTGGGCGGAGTCGTATTTGGACCTGGGATGAAGGCCGCGATGATGTTTCAGCGTAGAAACATAGAAAAGAGGACTGTCGGTATGGAGTTTAAGAGCGTTGGCTTTATGTAATTCTGTTCGAATGCGTAGTTACCTGACGAATGGGGGCTTGTATCATGTAGTCTACTATGACGGCATGATAAACCATTTAGATGAGGGTTGATTATTGAATGCGTTTCGCAAAATACGTAACCTCGTTCTGGTCTGATATGAGGTCTTGTTTGCAGGGGTTCCTGACATTGTATCGCATCGCCTTGGCGCCCTGATTTGCACTGATTCACACAAGGAGCTCAGTTTCAGATCCACGCTATGGGTGGCCAAAGTGAGACTCTTTTGCTTCACGATCTCTGATCCTTGTCTGGTCTCCTTAAGTTGTTTCTAAGACGCCCCTCTCTGAGTATGGATGATGTCCAGTTCCTTGTATAAATAAAAGAAGCTGGGAAGATCACTACCCGTTATATGTAGATCCTCAACTCTGCGTCTATTGAAGATCTCGCAAGACACTCTCGTTTAATATTGCAATATTCATCATTTCACTCCTTGGACCACTCTTCGCTAAAAACACTCATTCATAGCAGCCTGGTGCAGACCTATACCGTCGTCATTATGAAGTTCCTATTCGCTCCTAGCATCACTACATTCCTCGCCGCATGCGCCTCGCTTGTTACGGCTCTACCCGTCGACACCGAGGCAAGAACGATAAGCACGCCTAGGAGCACCGCAAGCAATAACTGCTCTATGGACAAGATAAGGGAATGCGTTGACGATACGGGACTTGAGAGCACGATATGTTTTAAGCAAGTATGCGCCGGCGTACAAGGAACACCGAGGAAAACTAAGCGCCAAGAGGACCAATGCACCGAGGAGAACCTCCTCCAATGCGCGGTGATGGAATGGCGGGAGGCCGAAGTGTGCTTCCAGGAATTTTGCCTATAAAATAAGCTCGGGGCGTTGGGGTACGGATCAGAAAGGATTAGGGGCTCTCACAAATTGAATCTTGCTTTGAGATATGAATGTTCTCGTTCATAGAGAGAACAGGGCATCACGTAGTGCTCGCGCCTCTCATTAAAACTACCGTTCCATTAAACAGAGTCGAGGTTGGCCTAGACTCTATATATTCTCTCCCAAGTTTAAACGGTGAGACGAGCTCAACCGGAGACGGAACGTGTGAGGTTCGCATCAACGGTCTTTCGAATGCGGACGCGAGATATGGACTTCGTCTATTGGATTGTACTAGTACTGTATTTTTAAAGGGCGACAGAGCTGGTCTTGGGACGTCTTGGCATGTCTAATGGTCGTTACGATTATGCCTACAACCGTATTCAAAATAAGGCAAAGCTATATCAAGATACCCTTTTGAAGAAAAAAAAAACCTATTCATTTATTCATTTATTTATTCATTTACCAGTACCTGTAAATTAATACGGCGCCCATTTTCATGGGTTAACAAGAGAATTACCCAAGGTCTATTTTAGAACCGAAGAACTCGACGCTCCACAAAATGCTTCTAGAATTCGTCGTCCTAGGGCTACAAAGTAATCCCTCCTCCTCCCGTCGTCGACCATTCTCGCTTGTTACCTTATTCAAGGGTTTCTCTTCCAGCAACAACGCCACTATTCAGTGGTATGGCGGGTTTTCGGGCTCTTGGGTCTCAGACGAATGAAAGCACGAGTACTAACCAATGAGAGCATCCCTTTACTCTGATTTAGGGGACTGTCTCGATATTGACGGTCTAAGGAGCAGCATTAGCCTTTACCAGTCCTTACAGCTAAGTCCAAACCCACGCCAGGCTGCCATTAAACTCCCATTCATCGTCCCCTAGTCAGCTCCAATCAAGAAATGTAATGGCGCGGTACTCTAGCGGAGGCAAAGCTATTGGCTAGAGCTTCATCCTCCCCCAAGCCTCTCGTACGTCATATCTACCTTATATCTATGGCTTAGCTCCGTAACCACGTTTTCCCCGGAGAATCAAGCGGAAACACGTTATGTCCGCTCTTTGACAGCTCACGAGATCAAGTATGTAATCTCGCTTCTATTTTAGACCTAAGCTGTGGGCTTGAGGCGCATATCTATTGACAGTTTACCACCTTCTGATCTTTCTCACTACATACAACTGTATAAAGACACTAGAGTCCGGGAGACCATGCGACCCTTAAGCGTATTCCCTTTATTAACGGTGCTCGCTCACTATGCTCTTGCGGCTAAGAATGTCTACTGCCTTGGTGAATGTACATTATAAGTCGCCGAACTTGGACCTACGTGGAGCGACAAATATTAATGCATCGATTGTTTATCGAATTGGAGACGTGTATAAGCTGCTTACGATGCTGGCGGTCCTTAAGACGAAGGGCGTTAACGTAAAACATCCTATCACTATCACTAAGTATCTACCACGACTTAAAGAGCTTAAGCAGCAACAAAGTAACATAAAAGACTAGCTCGTAACTATTAACTGAGGCAATACTACACTTAAATCTGTTGCATCCCATACAAGCGGGTTGGGATAGATCGTAGGACTTGTAATAAGCTTATGAGTGCTTAAGGCTAACGTAAGGTTAAGTCGTGACCGACATGACGGGCCTCAAGGTCGACTAGACAAGACTTGGGCTACCTAATTCTCAAGATATGCTTGGCTGCTATAGCTTCTAAGGCACTGAACCTTACAAGGAGGAAGGTTGGTAGGCAGTGAAACCTGATTTACCCCTGACTACTCTCACACGGATACGTTAGATTTCTATGAAAGCTTTGGGGAACCGAGCCCTACTTTTTCACCGCACACCACCCCGTTGTACTCGAATAATGTATTCTACTCTCTCAGCTTGGTCATCGAGTCCGTGTCATGGATGTCTTTCAAAGATTTCGGTAAGAAAAGAATCATAGACTCGGCTGGTATGACAAGGACTTCGTTGACGAAACCGGCCAGTAGGTTTGATGCCATCTACTAGAACGACACGACATGGGACAACCTCCTCGGAATCGATGAACCCTGAGCAGACGTTTGCGGTATTTCGTATTAGGGCTTCGTGATCAAGTAGAAGAAGCAGTGCTCTCACATACTATTCGAGCACGGAGGATCTTTTCGTTTTTGGCAGGAGCTAAAATTGCCACACAAGTTGCTCTCCTCAGCACGAACCCGCAAGTGGTTAAAACTAGTAACACTCACCTCGTGGTTAGGGTTATTCCTCGGTGCGTTGTGGGAGATCGCGAGAGACAATAAATTACGTCCGACCAGCGTCCAATCGATGCGTATCGCTAAGGCGGGCGATGTTGGCACGCACCGCGCAATGTCACTCTAATCTCGGACTACGATATTGTCTTGACTGTGCTTGCTGCCGGACCCAAGGCCGCGGCTGAAACCACATAAATCATAACCTCGCTTGTAACGCAGACATTGCTCCCAGCTATCGAAGCCGCCGGTAAAGGGGATGCTTTGGCTCGTTTCCGCAGACACTTACAGAGATGAGCAAAGTGACTCTAGTACGACATTGGTTGGTGATGATGACGAACCCAGGCTCAACATTGAAGATTAGGGGACAAATCGTGTTAATGTGGCTGTACCCGTCTGGCCTGAGCACTGACTTGAGAACGGCACGGCGTGCGGTCGCTCAGTTGGAGGCTACATTGTTCTGGCCCCAAGTAGCTGTGTGACTCGGACGATGATGGATAGAGTGCGATTTCGGTGCGCTCGAGGTTGCTATCTTTAATTTGGTTGATGAAGAGTCGGGAAGGACTGCCTCTGGCGTTGATTTGGCTGAGTTTCAGGCGACGTTGAAGAGATCTACACAATATTGATAGAAGGTATGTCGGATTTTGAGCACGGGCTCAATCTGTGAGCGGGCCTTTGTCCCAGGCGGAAGATCCGGTTTATAGAAAGTCAAATTGACAAATCATAGAATATACCATCTAAATTACTACTAACATATTAGCCATATGCTGTGCCTTAGTATACCATCTCGCCAATGCTTTTATACAAAACTTGGTTAATTCCACCCAACATTTAGATTTAATTGAAAATCCATGCAGGTATGACTTTGTCTAGAGGTTCCGCATAAACAGCTGTTTCACATGCTCCCCAAATTCATCGACGAATGCTTGGGTGCCTACCGCACCATGTCTCATTGGCATTGTTGCTTGCTACCTTACTTACTATTGGTATCATGCCCCCTTTCTTCCTAAACCCAAAATTTAGCACCATCATTTGTCAATGTTGTGGCTACCTACCTTCACAATTATAAATTACCAAATATACGTAATCGGCACAGGTTCGATGCAACCCTACCGGCAGTTGCAGATAGATTACCTGCCATGCCGGATATGTGCTTCCGCCTGCTTTCAGCTTCTTGCATAGTATGTCATGCAGGGTCTGCATGGACATGGAAATGCCACCCACTTACAGGTGCGCGGAAAGTAATAATCGAGTACCGGCAGGAAGCCGCTGCACACCATCGAAGCATATCGAAGTTGGGTACGAATATAAAGGCATCATCATAAAGCATTTGATGAAGTTGGCAGAAATTCTGTATTGAACTTTTAGAGAGAGCTAGCCTGTTCGTGTATTGCAAATAGCCATCCCGTGGCCCGGGTATCCTGCCCAAAGTAGAGCCCCAGGCCTCTTCTAGTGTCTTCTCATATTCCAATCCCTTAATAGCATATGTATAACGCGTGCGCGTGTTCCCTCATCCTGGGTCAGGCTTTCCTGCCTGTCCGTCTAGCATCTCTTGTTGGATAGATAAAAAAAAAAAAAAAAAAGAAAATGACGCTCCCGAGCGCCCAATTGCAGCTCCTGGCCACTTGATGAAGAAGTGAATCGGAGGACTCGCTCTAAGAATATATACACCTGAAGAATGATAATGCTGTTAAAGAAGAAAATATTCATAAGACAGCCCAGCCTATTGGCATGGAAATGGTATTTCCATCTACTGCCCGGCAGATAATGTGGCGCCGGCATCACAACCCTTTACCTAGTCTACCTAATTAGAATCTAGGGTTGGCAGTTGTGCAAACGCACAGTCCTTCAGGAGTGGACACCACAGTAGAAGTAATTACACTGATGATGGTAGAAGTAGAGCCACCGCCGATAGTTTCGAAGACAGTTGTGGTGCTGCCACCTCCACCAACAGTCTTGGTGACAGTAGTCTCACCTCCACCGATAGTCTTAGTGACCGTCGATGGCCCTGAGTTGGTAACAGTAACAGTAGATGGCTCAATAGTCTCGGTCTCGGTGACAACTGACGGAGCGGAGACAGTAACAGTGGACTGGATAATGGTTGTGCTCTCCCCACCGCCAATAGTCTTAGTAACGGTCTTTTCACCGCCACCGCCAATGGTCTTTGTGACGGTCTTCTCACCATCACCACCGACAGTCTTGGTAACAGTAGACTCGCCGCCGCCGCCAATAGTCTTAGTGATGACTGATGGTGCCGGCGCGGAAACGGTTATGATGCTAGTCTTGACCTCACCTCCGCCGATGGTCTTAGTAACAACTGATTGGGCCGGACCCGAGACAGTAACAGTGGGAGGGATGATAGTTTTGGTCTTAGTGTTACCCTCACCATTTCCGTCGCCGTTGCCAACTGTAATTGTCACGACAGGCCGCTGGGTAGCAGAAGACTCCTCCCCAGGGTTAGAGACAGTCACGGTGCGAATTATAGCCGATGACGAAGAGCCAATGCCGATAGTGGTGGTAATAACCGTCTCAATAGGGATTTCGGACGAGGCAGACTTGGTTTCCTGAAGAGTGGATGTTAGAAACTGCTCAAGAGAAGATTGAAGCGATTCGTGACTTACAGTACGGGTAACAACACCAGTGCTGTCGGAGACAGTCACTGTAATGATGGAAGGCTTGTCACCACCCTTGTCACCACCGTCACCATTGCCGCCACCGTTACCATCGCCATTTCCGTTTCCATTGCCACCACCATTTGTGGGCGAAGGGCCCTCTGTAATGGTAGTAACACTGGGGACATCGCCGCCATTGTCACCACTTCCCGAAGGCTTCGATCCTGTCTCAGTAGCAGTAGCAGTAGAGTCAGTAGGGTTGGCGGGAGGAGTTGCCGTGTAAGACTCCACGATAGAAGACGAGATTGCGGGGGCCTCGGTGACAGGGCAGACGGTGGTAGTAATACCGATGACGCTCGTCACAACGATACTCGAGTAGGCATCTGGCGGAAGCGAAGTAAGGCCCGCAGTATCAGTGGCAGCAGGGCAGTTAGTGACTGTAGATGCGCATGAGATGATCGTCGAGACAGAAGTCACGCTAACTGTTAACGTCGTCAAGGGGACAGTTCCATTGAGGGTGGCGTTTGCAAAGGGAGGGAATGGGGTGGTCGAGTTCACGAGCGGCGGAGACGTAATGGTCGGGCCAACTGATGTAATGCTGTTGGTGATCACGTTGGAGCTGGCAGTATTTGATGACGAAGTGCTGTTGACAGGTGTCGAAGAAGTGGGAATAGCGGATGACGAAGTGCTACTAGCTATGAATGTCGAAGAAGTAATGTCTACCGGTGAAGTGCTGTTGGCAGGAACGGTTGAAGAGCTAACAACTGAAGAGCTCACAGTTGAAGAGCTGCCAATTGAGGAGCTATCGATAGAAGAGCTGACTACTGAAGAGCTAATAATCGAAGAGCTAACAACCGATGAGCTAATAGGTGAAGAGCTAATGATTGAAGAGCTGACAGTTGAAGTAGTAGTGTCCGGCGGAAAACTGCTACTCGTTACAATTGACGAAGCACTGTCTGTAGATAAACTATTGCTGATTATTGCAGATGACGTAGCACTCTCCACTGGCGAAGTGCTACTCGTGATATCGCTCCCTGTTAAAGTCGATTCTAGTTTGTATATTAGCTTATTTAACCCATTTCGTTGATATTCCGAAGATCCTCACCACTTATTGTTGGATACACTGGATACGTTGGATATGAGTCTGCGGGCGGAGTGAGAGACTCGGAAGTAGAAATACTGCTGCTCACTTCCGAGGAAGATGCAACAATGCTACTACTGGTCTCAGACGTAGAGACTGAGGATTCGAATATAGACGTAGTGGTTGTGCTTGGGACAGGCTCGGTCGTCGTTGAGTTATCGAAGATATAAGACCGCGCCAGTTCCCGTCGTGCCGCCGCTCTATCCGCAAGCAGATAAATAGCAACGGCCAAAGCGTCTTTTCTTCTAAACAGCATATTGAAAGCAAAACGGTGTATATACTCTAAAACGAACCGAAAAATAAGAGAAAGGAATGGCTAGCCGAGCCCTAGAGAAGGAAAGCTCAAGACCAAGAGAAAAGAATGAAAGAAAGAAAGCACTTGCCCGTGATGTGTAGGAGGCTGATAGGGCGAGGGAAGTCTTTTGGGTTTTAAGACTTCGCTGCTTTGCTCTGTAGTTGAGCTGACTACCAACCACCCACCCCATGATCTTAAAATATCTACCTAGAACATGGGGAACCGTGGTAGCCAAGGATCCACGAGAGTAGTGGCATGTCTCCTGGCTGTCTTTAGGTTTAAGCTTCCGAATAAGAAAGGTGAAGCGAACGAGTCTACTGTCTCTTCGACGACCAACCTAATCTAGACCTCTACCCCGGCTCGAATTGAGCGTTCGATCCCTGTATAAGTCTGGCACAGAATGTTATAAACAGCACTGCGGCGGCTTTCTTCTGGCTAAAATGAACCGCGAGCTCAATCACGTCTCCATATTTGATTTGCGGATCGTACGGATGGGATATCATAATAAGGAGCCTATACAAGATTGTTCTACAAGTTAGATGTAAGAGAGTCTATTTCTATTACACGGAGGGAAAGGATTACGTAGTTATGTGGCGTTACCCCATTAAAGGCAGTTGGAAACATATAGATGGATCCATTATCATATATATGTTTCAAAGTGGCAGTGCATTCAGAATCCATCGCTGAAGCTATACCGGAAGACGATCGAAGGATGCGTTTGAGATTTGAGTCCCGGGGGCACGTAAAGGGGCACGCAAACTCGAGTCTCACTCATCTTCCAACCTTGGCTAATCTTGTTTACATTTCCTCTGAATCTTTACGATGAATTTTTTTTTCTTTAATAAAAAAAAAGGATTGTAAATATTTAGTTGAGCCGAAGTTGAGGTTGGTGTTGGCGGATTGATTGAAATCGGTTGCTGGGGTTTAATGAGGTTGTACGAATTAGAATACCTATGGATTAATTGGCGTTTGTGTCGTTGGCAGTTTAGGTACCTAGGTACCTACGTGCAGTTCTGTTAGAGACATGGAGAAAGGCGTGCTTACCTCAAATGGCCCACCGTAATTCTGTAGTACGTTGGTGCCTGTTTCCTCCGCGTCCCGACATCTCAACTCTAAACTCCGCGTAGCTGCCAAGCCTCGCCTTCAAGCTCCAACACAATATCAACTTTTTCTTTACCAGCTCTTAACTAAAAATACAACATCTCGTTATTGAAATATTAGCTATAGATTCTCCATAAATTCTATAGACTCTGAAATCGAGAATCATGCCATCTTTCTCTTTCTCTCTCTCTCTCTCTTCCCCTCGAGAATTGTTACCTGCAATGGCATCAACTTACTTGACGCGTCCTTACGTTCTTGTACATGAGCCAAGCGAAGCCACCCCGTATTTCTCTATAAGGACATCTTATAAAACTTGATGGCACGGCAAACTAATGTGTACAAGCAAGCCACCAGTCGTCACTGTGTAGCGCGAAAAAGGCAAATTCATCATCCTGATGTTTACTATTTGAAGATCGACTACCCTGCAAGCTTTTTCGTTTGCATCTTATTCGATTTCACTGGTTCATACATCATGTGCTAGGCAATCCACTGGCTCTTGCCCGAACATCCTACCCCAGGTTCTCTTGAGCAAGCCGGGACGCTGGATAGCGCGGCAACAATAAAGTTCAGTTTAACGTCGGACTGGCTTCGTGGTACGTTGCATCTCAACACGATGAGGCTTTCGGCATTGAGCTAGCCGCAATTTGAAGGCGGGTTGTTTACGCTCGCCCAACTATGCTCGTAATCGGACAGGTTACAATCTAGGTACTCGCCGACGCCGGAGAATATCAACGGGGTTTATTTAACTTGATTTAGGACAATAGCGTAATACAGATCCTCGGAGAATATCAACCCCTGAATCTTTCCGCCCAGAGATATTTATGCGCTTCAACTCTTGAGCTTGGCGCTATTGAGCACTAGGGGCTTTTCGAATGACAAGAGAAGCAGGAACATATTCTACTAGTGTGCATGTTAGTAGCTAGGCGTATGACGGACTAATCAGAATAGGCATCCAGGGGCGGCACGGGCGCCTATCGATTCAGCTCGACACATAAAAACTAAGTCGATAAAGTTCTTAGTCTGCTTCCAGGCATGATTATACTAGGACCCGTTCCGAATGGTAACTGCCCGCGGGGGTTTCATATGTCAGATGTTTTAACCATCGTGGAATATGACATGAGGCTTCCTCTTCACCCTTGAATTTTGCTGGGGCACTAGCGACACGAATATTTTTCGGCAGCAGGGTCAATTTTATGGCCCATACGCGTAAGATGGTGCATGACCCCCACCGTCCGTCCAGATTTACTGCAATGCAATGTAGGTACAATGCGTCGTTGCGGACCTCGTTTGGCGGCTTCTGCGAAACATCAGAGACATAGTGCTGCAATTACAACGGCTCGCTAGTAGCAGAGTTGTCAAAACATCCCACGCTCGTTTCAATCGCCTGCTACCATCTTATCTCGTTTCGAAAACCCGAAACCCGATATCCAATAGTCTAAATTCAGGCTCTCGGCACCGTAGTCGGTGATGCCAGTTGACTTGAAGTTAACTTCTACAATCGCCTTCCGAACGAAGCGTGAAGCGGCGTTGGCAGAAATACTACCCTCCTTCTCTTCCAGCTTACCTACTAGTCATGTGAACATTGCACCCAGCGTCCTTATAAGACATCACTGTATTTTTTTTTAACAATATGTCGACATTCTACTACCCCGACACGAAATGGCTCAATACGGCAGGTCCTCAGAGAGTATATGGACACCGTCTTTGACTCGTAAGTTCAGCATAAAATTCATGGTAGACATCTCTTGGCTGCGCCGCCCAGAACCTCCCGTTCGGACCAAAGGGCAATTCTAAACCATAACGTGAGGGTAGAGCTATTCAAGGGCTATCGCATGTACCACCCACGACCTGAGGCTGGCTTTTTCAAGTGGATCTGCAACGTTTCCGCTGCAAAGCGAGATGGATGGGCGTTGGTCAGGTATACGGTAATGACCTCATATCTTCAGGTGTAATATCCGCCCCATACATGACGGGCCACGCCTTGCTGACAGCTCGGTCTTGGAAGGGAACCACGGGGCCAGCTAGAAGGCAGAGAAAGCTATAGGAAACCCTTAGCATCTCTAGCATCAGACCTTGTTCTCTGTAAGATTAGATTGCGGGGTAGTACGGCATATAGTAGTAGCTCCCCATGGGTAGGCTTACCGACAGTTGGGGCCGCCCCGTCATCCCGAGGCTACCTAAGCTACCTAAGCTACCTAAGCTACCTAGGCTACCTAGGCGGCTGGAACCTTGTGCGGCACACCCTATCCATGAAGACGGCATCTAATCGGCGGAATTCACGCGAAATACCAACTTAGCTATATCGTGAAACTAATAAGAGGGACTAGAAAGAGGGACTGTGAAAAGGCTTGGGCGTGCGGCACCAATGCAACGCTAAGATCCCATGATCTTCCTCTAAAATCGCTTTTTTTCACCTCATGTGCGGTATCTAACTGACCTATTCCGGAAGCCCTCGACGCTTTCCCCGGATTGTCGTGAGCTAGGAGAAATCCCCGATGCTAACGGAAAACTTGGCAGAGGTGAGAATAAGACTGTTAGGCCCTCGACACGTGAGGCCGTTGGGGTAATGGTCACAATCTCATGCCCCGCGCTGCCCCCTCCCTTTGGGCACCTAGCGTCACCGCCGGCTGCTCAATACAACCGACTCTACTCCTAGGTGTATGTGTTGTCAGCATGTCCTGTTAGGACGGCATAGAGCCTGTAGGACTCAAGCCATGCAGTGCTATAAGTGACCGGGGCACATATTACCTAACATTTGAGCATCAAGTACGCACGGTACCATATGTATCATCGTCAACTGAATCCTTAGCCACGATTTTACAGACGAAATCCATGTCGATGTTGTTGCTTAAGAAAGCATTGTTGGAGTTTTGTATTTCTTTGTCTCAGTTGCTGATCCCCCACATACCGGCTGGGTTGGGGTTTATACAGGGTTCAGCAGAGCAATAAACTGTTTAAACTCGGGTTTATTGCTTCTAGTTTGGTACTTGACCCTTGAACAACTATAGCGATTATTGGTTCCCTTTCTTCTCGGAATACAATAGTATCGGAACGGCCAACCAGGACTCATGTAAGGGACCACCAAGCCTCAAATGACAACAAAGACCGTGGGAAACATCCTAGAAGCAAGACACGAGATCTCCAAAACAAATCATGAGGAATATGTAACATGGTATATAGATGGGAAATTGGCACTGTCTACGCCAAGCTTGATTCCCCAGGATTGGGGGCCATCATATTACCGCCTAGAAAAGCTTGGAAGCCGGGAACAGCGGGAGCTACTTTGCGTCCGTCTCTACATCCTCTACACGGGCCAGCTGCGAAGCGGCACAGCCCAATGATACGAATTAAAGTTACAGGCTGCCGAGGCTCCCAAGTCCTGTCAAAGTGCCGGCCGCGATGCCAATATACACATGTGAGCTTACTTCTCCGGGAGCATGCAGACATGC
This sequence comes from Daldinia eschscholtzii, assembly GCA_037126485.1. Taxonomy (NCBI): domain Eukaryota; kingdom Fungi; phylum Ascomycota; class Sordariomycetes; order Xylariales; family Hypoxylaceae; genus Daldinia; species Daldinia eschscholtzii. The sequence goes on from JBANMG010000007.1 coordinate 2,461,183, forward strand.
TATAAGAAAAATTTTCAGGACTGCGACTTCTCACAGAGTACAAGAGACCAACAATATGCATAACGTTCCTTGGCGAATCAGACTAAGAATAGATCCGGAAATGGCAGGTTAACTTTGACCTGGAACTAGGGAGCCTACCTACCCTTTCAAACAACTCTTAGCTTAATTCATTATGCACTCTGTCTTGAATAGGAAATAGTGTTGGATGTGAGTGAATTCAACTGGGGTCTAGTCCAATGGGGCCTTGGAGCTATCTACATAGGCTACATGGGCTACATACGCTTCAGGATTAATAAGCTTTTCCGGACCTGCATCACGGCAGCGTGGTGTAGCTTTGACGTGGCGGCGTGATACGCCCGCTTGAATTTTATATTTGGGGGGCAATTAACATATCCGAGATGGATTTGTTTTCGTTCCCAAACGCGAGTAGGTGGCGGGCTCACTGCAATTCATTGCGGTACCTGAATCTGCGCGTAAGAATGTTCGACATCGAATCTACGGGCGATACAAAAGTCTTTACCAGGTTGTCTGTTCCATCATTCCTTGGGTCAGGGTGAGAGACAACGGCAACAAATCGACGGCTCTAGACGGCTGAGTGGCCCGATTCAATAATGGTGTAGGTCATTGGATCATACCAACGTGCCCTCTCTCTAATACTTCTCTTACGGCCCGCAGATCTCCTTCCTCTTCCGGGTGAGACCTACGGCCCTACCGGCACATTCCGGTCTTATTCAACGACCAGGCAAACGACCAGGCAAACGACCAGACCTGGTAAACATTGCTCTCCACAGCTAAATCCCATTCCATGTCATAGCTCTCCGAGTTCCCACCTAAGTCTATACGTACTAAGTCTACGGCGGTGCTAACTATCCTCATTTCGCACGCCGTCTTTCCAATTCCAACAAAGCTTGTTCCTGGTTTGCCGCGTTGCCAACTAGCTACCCTTTGTTATGGATCTTGGACTCGTTGACTTGTGACCCGCTGTGTAATCTCATGGACGCCATGCTACCATAGAGCAATGTGCCGTCACAAAGGCCCGAAGCACCACAGCTTTACTGAGCTCTTCGAGCATGTCATGGCTCTCCCTCCATGGCTGACATCTTTCACAGGTATACCCTACCTGTGTAGTTGTATGTGAGGTAGGCCAAGACTGAACAGAGCTGGAATACGCCCTAGCCTAGATGGTGACCTGATCATGCATGGCAACATATACTCTGTCTCATGACTATTTCCTTTTCTCTATCCCTCGCCTTTGCTTAAGGTTCCCCCCCAGTTCCCTGTCCGCATTGTACTTCCACACACCTGCGAAACCTTCCTTATTCGTCCACCCATCTGATCCTGCTAGCTTGGACGCCTCCAGATCCTAGATTGTCCTGCATATCTCGTACGGAGATAAGTGGCTCGGAATCTTATTCAAATATCAACCTTCGTCCCAACTTCGAGCACAAGTTTTGTCTCGCCCCTTCTGAGTTTATCACATCACATACCTTAAGCGGCCTCGACAGCTTCGGCTCTCTTTAGGTTTCCGAAACATCGGACCTTGCCCATCATCCCTTACCACCCCTCCTCCCCCAACCCCTTTCAGGTTCTCCAGGTTTTTATACCTTGGTTTGTCTACTCATTATACTTCAACATCCGCCATGGGACTTAGAAGCGTGCTGGCCGGGGTGGCCCTCCTCGGTAGCTTAGCCGATGCCGCGTCAAGCTTTAGCCCTGCAAGGCCTCCTGCAATTCCTTTGGCTGTTAAGTCGCCATACCTGAACTCGTGGTTGAACGTCGGTAGCGACGGTGGAAACGGAGGTTATCTTGCCGGCGAATGGCCAAAGTTCTGGAGGTCTGCTTCCCGTTCCCGTGGATTTTGCGGTTTGCTCCTTTCCACAAGCTAACTTTTCACAGTCAACAGAACACAGGCTGGGCGGGTTTTATCCGTGTGGATGGAAAGGCGTACAACTGGCTGGGTGCACCACCCGGCGCGGATGTAGTAGATCAGACTGAGTTTTCTTACACGTCTACACGAAGTACGTTTGTGATGAATGTGGACGGCAAAGTTGAGATGAACATCACTTTCTTGTCGCCTGTAACCCCCTCCGATTTAAAACGACAGTCTCTGGTATTCTCCTACCTCGACGTTGGTGTTCACTCGCTAGATGGTGCTAGCCACGACGTTCAGTTATACGCTGATGTCTCAGCTGGTAAGTCGAGTAATCCTGGTCCATAGCTGATGCATCCACTCACTAATACTCGTAGAATGGGCTTCTGGTGATCTTAATGCCATTATCGAGTGGGACTATAAATCTGCCGATGGAGTCGTCTACCACCAGTTCGAGCGTCAAAACCAGGCGGCGATTTCCGAGACTAACCAGCAAGCGAACTGGGGCACTTGGTACTGGTCCACCAAAGATGAGGATAACGTGAGTGGAAATTCACCCCAACAGCTCAACGCTTCCTTAGCAGGACTAATATGGTCTCGCAGCTCTCATGGCAAATCGGCGCTGACACCGACGTGAGAGGCGCTTTCATCGACAAAGGTGTTCTTCCTAACACCAAAGATGCTAACTTCCGAGCTGTACAAGATCGCTGGTACGTCACGATGGGATCTCTAATGACAGTTTAAGTTCCTCGCTAAGGCGCTCACTCTTTTTTTTTTTTTTTCCAGGCCGGTATTTGGTTTTGCTAGCGACCTAGGCTCTGTCGGGTCGTCTACCGTTTCAACCTTGTATACGCTTGGTATGACACAAGAGGGCGCGATTAACCTCCTAGGCGAAGGGAGCGACCTCACCACATATCCTGCTCTGTGGCAGAGCTATTTTGACTCCGCTGTCGATGCTGTTAGTTTTGCCATCCACATCAAGCGGGATACCCTATCTAACAATTGCAGTTAACTTTCTTCTACAATGACTATGATGAGGTTGCGAAACTATCTACGGATTTAGATAACACAGTGGCCTCGGACTCTCTAGCTGCTGCCGGTCAAAACTACCTGACCTTAACCAGCCTTAGTGTCAGACAGACGTTCGGTGCCCTGCAGTTTACAGGCACCGACTCGGACCCTCTGGTGTTCCTTAAGGAAATCAGCTCAAACAGCGATATCCAGACCGTAGACGTCATTTTCCCCGCCATCCCGCTGATCTTATACACGAACCCCTCTCTCCTCGATTATTTGCTGAAGCCGTTGTTCCTCAACCAGGAGAACGGCCACTACCCCAATACCAACGCTATTCATGACCTCGGTACCTTCCCCGTCGCTAGGGGTTACCCTAAGGGAGACGATGAGCTTATGCCGCTGGAAGAGTGCGGTAACATGATCATCATGGTGCTGGCATATGCGCAACGTACCGATGACGACGACTACCTTGCCCAGCACTATCCCATTCTGAAGCAATGGGCCGGTTACTTGGTAGACGAGGCCCTGATACCCGCGGACCAAATCTCCACGGACGACTTCGCAGGATCTCTAGCTAACCAGACGAACTTGGGACTTAAGGGTATCATTGGTCTGAGGGCCATGGCTGAGATCTCGGAGCGAACAGGTAACGACGATGACGCCAAGTCGTTTGGTGATACAGCGACCTCTTACATTGAGCAGTGGCAGGGATTTGGGCTGAACACGGCAGCAAACCCGCCGCACGCGACATTGAGCTACGGAGACGACGATTCGCACGGGCTACTGTACAACCTATACGCAAACTCATTACTGGGCTTTGACGACTTCGTACCCAAGTCCGTGTATGACATGCAGTCCAACTTCTACCCGACCGTGGCACTCAAGTATGGTGTGCCCCTGGACACACGCCACACGTACACGAAGACGGACTGGATGCTGTGGGCTGCGGCTACGTCTAGCCAGGAGACGCGTGACACCATCATTGGCCTCGTTGCCGACTGGATCAATGTTACGCCTACTAATAAGCCGCTCACTGACCTCTACGATGCTGCTACTGGGGACTACCCCGGTGGTCTTCAGTTCACAGCGCGGCCTGTAGCCGGTGGCCATTTTGCGCTGCTGGCATTGCCATAGCTAAACTGAGGAACGCGGTATAAAAAGGGGGTTACCAATTCTGCTCATCGTCATGTCATATTTCGACACGCTTCCCATCTTGTATGGAGAAGTACAGAGACGGGACATAAAATTCAACTATTATTATTTCTTATTCATCCACTCTCCTTGTCTCTTCTATCCTTCCGCTTCAGAACCTTCACTCCTCTCACGCATATACTATCTTCTTCAGCAGTCGTAGCTGGCTAACTTGCGCGCTCTCGTTCTGTTCATACGTTATGATACCCAAATACGCGTCCCCAAGGTATGGAGGCGGCCCAAACTAAACGTGTATGTCTAATACCGCAACGTGGCAATAGGAAAAGGACGCGAGAAATAAGGGACAGAAAAACTATTCTCCACGGGCGTACGTCTCAAACGACAACACGTTCGAAACGCGCGCATTCCAGTCGTTCCTTCGGAAAGATGGAAGGGAAATGGAAATAAGGATAAGCAGGATACCGGGAAATGTGTGACCGGGTTCATTATTGAGCATTTTCTCGAGCAAAGCATGCATGGACAAGCATATACAGTGCATATTCTCATCTTCAAAGCGACGGTGTTAGGACCCGGGCTACATATTTCTCTTTTCTTTTCTTTCTTTTTTTTTAATTTATCACATATAACATCTCTTGAATCTTCTTGTCTTCTGTTGACCATGTGAACTTATCTTTATTGGAATCCACACGAGATCTTGATCTGCGAGCTGAAGAGATATATATTATCTAGTCAAATCTCCATAGCTTGAGTGTTTTAGGTTCGGGAATGTGTAGAGAGTTGGAAACACTCCGGCCCTGGCCTAGACCACTTATTCACTTTCCGCACGTGTGGTGAATTAGACAACGACTTAGCGCAATGCTACAGATCAGGTACGAACAACGTAAGGGAGTGTAAAATATTGACTGGGACTGATACATCCTTGATGTATACAGTTGCTAAAGAGGGAGGGAGAGAACGAGGATAAACCCAGCAGAATACGAGATGATATTCCCGTAGGGTTGGCAAGACGGGGTCACACCATCGAGAATTAATACGTTGCATGACATGACATAAATGGATTATATCACATCTCATCATCGAATCAATTAGGTAGACTCCCCCGCATATCATCATAAGCACTAAGTCGAGGTCGTGTCACTCACTTCTGGAAATATCATTTCAAATTTTCAATACATGCCCCGGCATGCCTGGCATGCCTATTGCATCAGCACATACCGGACATAATAGGAAAAGGTCGAAAAACAAGTGATATCAACAACTAGACCGATCTCCATTTTACCCCTACACTAACATCCGCTAAAATGGTCTAGTTTTCGTCACTGTAAGGGGTCTTCTCTTCTCTGCTCTCTAAGTATCCCCGTCCCTCTTTCACTTTTGCTTTTGGAGGTACCGTGGTGATAGATAGACGTCCGGAAACGACAGGCCCAAGTCCTGCATTGCATTAGGTTTTCTTCTCCCCTCATGTCGCCCAAAAACCTAAAGCGCCACCGACGGGACCGTGCATCATAATACCTCCCAGAGCTTCGCGTAGCAATGTAGTACATTCTATCGTATATGCATGATAGGTCCCTACCATAATATTATGATATATAAGTACTTGACCTGGTCAAGTAAATAAACAAAGCGACTCGGAGCTCCGGGCGGAATCAACTATTGGTCGCCCCACTGCTTCTCGATCGATCATCGATCGTCATCCACGAGTTCGAATTCACCACTCACACCCTCAAACTCGGTGATCTGCCCTGCCAAGCTCTTGGCGTCGCCAAAATACCGGATCCGATAGCGTCCTGGCTCCGCCCACGGGTCCGCTGTCTCCCAGGTTATTTCGACCTCGCTGGTCCCTAACAGCTCGCTGGTGCGGCGCCATCGGAACACTAAGTGCCAGTCGCTGTCGTCACGGACGGCTTCCCATGCCCCGTCTTTCTCCTTGACGAGCTTCTCTACGACAGCGTAATTCCGCTCTAGTCGGAGATTATTCCTCGGGTTGGCCCCGACGAATTTCGTCGTCACGCGTGCGCCTTTTTGATATTTTTCTTCTACGTCTTGTTTAACGTCACCAAACCCTCTAAAGAGTGGCGGTGAATCATGAATGACATGAGGGATGAAGCTAAGACTGCGGTTACTGTTATTCGGTGGTTCTGGTCCTCTGGGCGGCCGGCTGCTAGCTGTTGAACTCAGGGACGATACCCAGGATAGAGTGACGTTGATGTATGCCGCCAAGGTGTGTGGTCCGTACAGTGTGCTTGCACCTTCGTATCGTTGGATTCTATCATTGACAATGAGCTTTACTGCATCTCGCATGGAAATATCATGCATTATACTAAAGTTAAATTGGAGAGAGAGGAGATAATAGGTCCACATGGACATCTCAGTTTATAATAAGAATGACGAAAAATCTCCAAGCAGGTGTCGTGATGCCAGCAAACACTGTAGCCAATACAACAAAACAAGGAAAACGAGGAAAAGTGCAATGGATAGCTGCAGCCGAGGAATGATAAGTTTACTTACCCGTACTCTTCTTCCGTAGTAATATAATGCGTATAGCTATTTGCAGGTCCGCCAAGAACGACGACGGGGGGAGCCGAGAGAGTCTCATCTGCGAACAACGCTGTAATCTCGTCGGCTACTGCATTTTTCCAGCGCCGTCCAGCCATAGTCGTTGCTTCGCCCGGACTCACAATGATCACCAATTGGCCAACGCGGAAGACCTGTACATCAACTACGTTTGGAGTCCACTGATACGGGCTGGATACCTCACCAACATCGAGTAGGATGGGCTTGGGAGCATGACATGCGATTTGCTCCTCAGTTGGGCTCTTGAGCATACCGCCCACAACACGCCATACTGGGGAAGTATTTGAAGCATTGCTATCATGTTGAGTAAAATCGAACGCACCAGGTCCATCCGAGGTTCCGGCGGCAAAAGAGTAGCCAAGTGCAGCAGGGCACGTTTTCACTTCTGTTCCGTTGGGTAGTTGAAAATGATGATTGGACATATTATGAAAGGTGTGAAAAGATTTCACCCAACTGCCTCGAATCAGGATTGGTTCCTGGTTGAGCTGGTCGTAGAGCTTCTTCGCAGGCTCGAATTGGCGTTTTCCAATCTCAAAACATGAGGAAGTCCCCTCATCGTCAACTGTGAAAAGGGGACCCCGAGCATGGCAATGCTGAGATCTACCATTGCTGCAAGTGCTGTTCTCGAAACTACACATCTGCCCTGAACCGTCTTCACACCACGCTCCAAGAACATTGGGACTGGTATCGCCAACGTTAGCTTGAGAAAAACCGGCGACGAAGCCCTCAGCAGCAGTTTCATCATTGATAACACTATTTTCGAATAGATATGCCGCCACCCCTTTATTGTCACCCGATATCAAAGTGTTATTTCCGAGCATAGAGGTGCCATGGGTAGGGAACCAAGTAAGCACACCTATATTTTTGCCATCCGACGTTCGCTGAAACTTTAGCATCGTGAGATCCTTCTCCACGGATCCGTCATCCTCGGAACTAGTATTATACCTCGCACGTTCTTCCTCTGGATTGGCGAGATAAGCGAAAAGGCTCCTGTTAATATTGGCCCCGAAAACTTTGGTTGACCCAACGCTAAGATGACCCGGAGTGAGGCTTTCGTGTGCACGTTGAATGGACAAGAGAGCGCCATCGACTATAGCCCGATAACTCTGCTGATCAAAGCCTTTACTCGTAATCTGAGGTAACAGGTAGTTGAGCCAAGCACCAGGACCTGAATGGGAATGAGTGCCAGTCACAGCCAGATTATGATGGCCATATACCCCATATTCAGGTCCAAGCTCCTGTAACCCTGATAATATACCGTACCGAACAGCCGTATCTCCAGACTGGGTATCAAGGACGAGGTATGCGAATCTATCTGACGGATTGGTAGGATCGGCTACGATGAATGCTCTTGAATGGAGGCGCTGTCGCAAACCGGTTCCTATTTGATGAGGATCGGCGTATCCCATCAAGTTAATCTCGACGCAAGGACTATTATTGATCGAATATAAGCGTATCGTTAAGACCAATTCCATACCCAGATAAGTGCTTACCCAGTTATATCAGCCTTCCCAACTCCGATGAGATATTCGTCATTTTTACCATGCGACTCTGCCTTCCAGTCCTCCCCTGAGTAAGACGGCCGTAGCTTGAGACTCTGCGTCAAGCGCTCAGGTGAGAGACACGCGATCGAGAATAGTATTGCAAACGGTAGGAATACTATAAGAAATCTAGATATTTGGCCAGCTCGAGTATCGGAGCCGTGATTTGGTCGCACCCCTGAGAGTAGAGGAGAGCCATCTCCATCTTTCTCGCTTTCTTGGCCCCTGGACATCTTGACTACCTTCCTCTATATGACTTCAAGTCAGTAAATAGCGCGGTGACTCAAAAAAGAAGCATGTCAAAACCTAATCCGAGTTAAATGATGCCTTCTTTAAAACTCATTGCGAAAGGCGTAAACGTGTATTTCATTAGGTTAGGTGTAGTTATTACGTACCTGCTGACTCGATAATGCAAGTAGGGACCCTTACGGCAGGTATACGGCAGGTATACGTCATTATGTAGAAGACTAGACCCCTGCTGCGAAACCCCACTCTAGGGAGTTTGGGGTCCCCATTGCGACGTTTCCGCCTCTTCTGCCGATTCCCGTCTTCCCCCTGAATGCGCCAAGTTCGGAACAGCTGCTAGCACCTGTCAAGATAAAATCCAGCTACTACCTTAGTAGGTACCTATGTAATCCGTACCTACTAAGGTACTATGTATTTTGCTCAAGGTTTGATAACGATAAAGATTATTGAAATTCCCATTCGCGATCGCGTTCTATTTGCGAGTAACTTTACCTAGGAACCTAATCCATCATGTCCTCCTCTGTATCCTCCTCTATTCGTACCACGGTCCACGAATCTCTTCCATGTAAGCATCTTCCCTTCTCTCACGTCGCGCATTGATTATATATCCATGACTAACACATCACCCTAGACGTCGACCTGGAGCCCACACCCGCCGAGCGCGCAGCCGCCGAAACCCTTATCGCTTCCGAACTGCAATCCTCCTCTGATGACTCTTCATCCCCTTCTTCTATCCTCCCTCCCCTTCCCGAACCCTCCTTTAGCCCCCTCATATCTGCCGAACTCACACGCATCGCCTCCAAACAACCCCTCCGCGCTATCGACCTATCCCGGTACGAAGCCGCCGATCCCTCCGACATCACTTCATCTTCCAACTCATCCCAGCTCCAAAACGAGCTCTCGCGCGCCTACACCGCAGCCACGTACCTTGAGGGCCGCCACGCGCACTTGCAGCTTCTCGACAGTTTCGGCAAAAACGCCTGGCTGGTCGGTAACTGGCAGCTGGAAGCTGAGCTGAGGGACCTTGAGCGAGAGCTCGATGCTACCAAGAAGGAAATTGACGTTGTTAACATACAGCGTCGGCGCGTGCAGGATGAAGTTGGCGGCGAGCTGAAGGGACTGGACGAAGCTTGGAGGCGTGGTATCGGTAGGGTGCTCGAGACCGAGATTGCTACTGAAGGTTTGAGGCAGCAAATTCTCGAAAAACAGAGAGGCGGATGAATTTGTTACGAAGTTCGAGGCTATATAAGATAAAGAAGAAAGGGAAAGCGGTTCAAAATACGTGGTTGGAAGGCGTTACGGCTGAGATTAAAGGAAATACGATACCGACTCGATAGGGAACCACAACTTCAGCTAATTTCTGAGAGGGAAGATCCCAAGTAGATAAAAAAAATGCCTCTTTTGCGGTATCAATAGCTACCATAAGTCCTATTTAATACGGAAAACGAGGGTAATTCCTAGAACGCCTCCTCCAAAATGAATGCTGCCATCCGTCGTCTAAACTACCCCCTTTCCTAGTATCATACGTCTAATCCCCACTGCGTATACATTGAAAATGCACAGTTAATTAATATGTTGCATTTAGGGGGTCAACGTCTTCAACCCCTGACTTAACACCCACGTATTTGGTCCTCCTCATGATACCCTCAACAGGTCCAAGTAATCTCTGGAACGCACTTTTCCCCAGAGTTGCAACCTTGACCTCAGTGGCACTGATGACATCCGCGGCACGGGGCTTGTCGTCTAAGAGCGCAAGCTCACCGAAGAAATCACCCTTCTTATAGTGTTTCACGGACTCTGGCCCCCCGTCTTTGAAAGCATCCGCTTCGCCGTCCTCTAGGAGGAAGAATGAGTTACCGATATCTCCCTGCTTGATAATCGTGTAGCCCTTGGGGAACTTCTTGGTCTCTAACGCATCGGCGATCTTTGACCTTTCGTAGGGTGTGAGAGAAGAGAGGAGCGGTACTTCCTCTAGGAAGCTTTCGTATAATCGCCTACGCGCGAATGTGGACTCCATAAGAATCCGACGGAACGTAACGCGATCAAGCGCCCATAATGTGCAACCGGGCTCGGCAGAAATAACAGTTGCTGCTCTCGGCGCATTATACATCAAGGCTAGCTCACCAAAAGATCCACCAGCCTGTATGGTTCCCACTCTGTTGCCCATGCCGTCGGGGCCGGGTTGTAGCGAGCCCGCGTCATTGACATACACGTCGAAAGAACCCTTCTCGACAATATAAAAGTAGTCACCCGCATCACCTTGGGTAATAACCTACACCAATCCAATGTTAGTTTCAAACAAAAGCATCAATTTGGGGGGAGGCGCATACCTTGATATCCTTAGCGGGAATTGGCTTTTCTTGCAGAGCACCTAAAATCTGATCGTTTTGCTCATCATCTAAGTGACTGAATAAGAAGTTCCCTTCGATAGCCTTCTTCAACCTCTCGAGCTGCTCGGCGGTTTTAGGGTACGACGGAGGGGTCCAATTGTCATTAACGTCGGCCACGGGTTTTAGTGATTCGGCAGAAACTGATGTGCGACGGCCGAAATTGTATTGGGCTGGGTAGCTATCAGGATTTGGTGGAGTTCTCATTATAGATGGAGGCCCATCTAGCGATCCGTCCAAGGAACCACCAAAGGGACCACGGAATGAAGCACTGGGTATGGTAGACACAAATGTGCTAGGCCGTAACGACGGGGTGGTGGGGGAAGTGATCGTATCGTTCTCGTCCTCCTCAACTACATTCAGTAAACCAGGCGGTGTACTTCTACCAGACTCAGATTTAGATCCATCGTTACTGAATGGGTTAGAGTTCGCCGCGAAAGGGCTCGTGAATGTTGTTCCCGACATAGCGTAGGTTCTATTAAATGAGGAAGCGCCTCGCGTTTTAAGATAGGTAGCGCGTTCGTCGGCGAGACGACGAAGAAAATATTCGGAGCAAAACTGTAGGATATCTGGCGGATTTCTTAACCGGACTTGATTTTCAAGTGTTTCTATCTCTCTTTGGTAAGCAACAGGAAGAGCCATGGTGTATAAGGCAACAGAGAAAAAATTAAGGCAACCAATAGACGCCTCGATGATAGGATAGTTAAGGTATGTGGCTTGGGTATAGATAGGCAAATACGTTTTAAGTAAGGAACGTTCGGGGCTAGAATGAGTAGAAGGGAATATGAACTGGAGTACTACCTTGGGAGTAACCTCAGAAGATATCTTAAGTGTGCGATATGCGTGTTGCTGACTATTGATCTTGGACCTTTAGGAATTCACGTTGCTAGCATATCCAGCTCGGATTAGCCGACAGATTGCTCATCGGAGGAGAACTGGGAAACGACAGGGCGCTAAGAAGAGAGCTGGAGGTAGTAGGTAGTAGGTACCACACAAGATGAGGCTATGCTCTAAAATTATGGCGAGGATACAAATAGGAGTATGGTGGGCGCTGCGTAAGCAGGCAATGGTAGTATCAATAACGACTGGTAGGGTGGGAAAGGAAGATAAAGTCGAAAAAGGAGGTACATACGTAGAAGAATGGGAAATTTTTTAGGAGCACGACAGCTGAACGAACCAGGGGTGATGCGAACAAGCGAAAGGTACAAGAAGAATAGTTATAAATGAATGGATAAGGGGAAGAAGGGGGGTTGTTATGGAGATGGGGAGATAAAGATGCAGGTACAGCTAGTTACTTTTTTACTTACTATTGAGACGTACGAAAGTTAACACAGCCCAAGCCCGGCACAGCTGACTTTGCTCGTGACTGCTTTTTAGGTAGCAAGCACAGCTCCAACTTCCAACTTCCAGCCCCAAGATTTCCGTTCGGGTGGAATGTTGTAGGAAGATACGGGATACGGAGGAAATGAGGGAGGGGTTGAGATGAGCTCAATCAGTCAATCGTCAATCCCCTTTTCACTCTGAATAGTTACACTAACTATAGTTACAACTATATAGTTAGGCGGTTGTAGTGTACGAGTACTAAGTTATCGTGAAGATTGTATAACAAAAGTAGAATAGGAATGGTATAGATCGTGTTCCTGTTGGAATGTGTCAGGTTGTCTGTGGCGAAAGAGTGACGATTGAGGGGATGAATTGCGTCGGGTCTGGAAAGGAAAGACGATCATGAACGGCGCTTTTGGTCTTAGCCCTTGGGAATTTGGGGGGAGTGGGTCCTGTTTAAGATGCCATTCTCCAGTCAAAGCGTTGTAAAAAAGACCCTAACAAGGCCCCAGCTCCTTTTTCCTTGGAGCTTCTTTGCGTTCTCTGCGTTCTCTACGTTCTTCGCGCCTTCCAGAAGGGCGCACAGACCGCTAAAATGTCCGTGTCCCACGGCTAAGCTACCTGCTGAAATCTGCGGCTTTCCCAGTTGCCTATCGTACCTATATTGAGCGGTACATCGCTCCAACTTTAATTGTTATTATCAGCCGTATGCTAAATGATGCAATATACTTTAAGAAGATGCAGACGCAAGTGAGGTACTTAAGTCCAGTCTTTCAAATTTGAAACGATCCGCGGCGCTTATTCCCAATACATCGTTCTACTCGCTTGATAAAAAAGAAAATGAGTCCTGATACTTTAAGTACCTACCTGTAGTACCTAGCGAACCTTATCATGTCTTGGGAGAGTGTAACACTAGATGATTAGGTGCTTGTGAAACCTGTTAAGTCTCCAAGCGGAAAGGGGGTTTGATTTTTGTGCAGTCACGTCACCCAAAATCAATTGTTCTTTGGCTCCTTCTGGAAGACTCATATGTACCTACCTAACCGGCCTACACGTGTATGTCAAGTTGCGGTTGGTCCGAGCTCTCCAACTATTACCATAGTACAATTTACAGGGCGGCAAGTCCTTGACAAGCGAGGCTAGTAGGCAGCAGACAAGGTGCTTATTCTTATGTACCTTGCTGACTCTGACTCGAACATGATGTATTGCTGATAGTTACAAGTACCTAAAGTTAGGTACCTACACAAATGTCAATATGCACTCGGCATGCATCGTTGATTTTCTTTTATGTAAGTCCATTCGTTTTCTCAGCAGTTACTCATGATAGCCTCACCGCTCATCCTTTTTTTTTCTTGCTTCTACTTTCTAACCTTCTCGGGCTCTATACGTTTTTATACATCCCCGAAAGGGAAATATGTTTGATTAGTAGCCTTGAAGTGATGGTATTTAGTTCCTTAACGCAATGTGAGGTAGCCGACTTATTTCCACCACTTCGATAGCCCAACTAGCAATCAACATATAGGTTAGCTCCCCTATATCGTAGTTGGGGTTACTCAGGTAGCGTATAAGAAAATATAATATAGAATATCTGGGTAGCAGCAGAGCTGGATAGACGGGCCAAATTTAGAATAGCTAATCGGTATGATAACTTATATTCTTTGCGTTACCGTCTCACCTAAGATTTCCTCTTCTTAGTAACCTCACGTCAGACTTGTACCCTCTTTCTTCCGGTTACAATGTGCTCGCGAACTATGACTGTCGTAATTGACGCCTTACGAGACTATATACGTATATGCAGGAGAAAAAGTGCCTTTCCTGTACGTTACAAGCCGCAAGCCTCCAGCTTTTCTTAGGTAGCCCTTGTCTGGGCTTTGTGACATACGCTGCTTTACCTATGACATATCAATTTGCGTACTCAGGCTTCGAAAAGTAAATGTGGAGTTGGATTTTCCAGAATAATCTTCTGCTCTACTATATATAGGATTGATTTAAGGGCCGAGAGTAATTTGTTGGACGTTCCAGAATATGTATTCACTTTGACGACTGCACTAACAGTCAAAATGGGATATCATTTAACCAAAAAAAGGGCCAAGGGGGTAATCAAACTAAGACGGAGGGGAAGGTTTAGAACGCCTTTTTTCTTCTTTTTTTGGGGGGGGTGGAGGGGAGGGTTGTTACTGACCTAGCCTTGTTATATCGAGTAAAACCTTTCATAATGTGAATTTGTCTTTTTTTGTTGGCTAGGTACATAATAGATAAGTTCTCAAAATTGCTGTAATCCGTATATTAAAGTAAGTAAACATAGGTAGACATAGGAGACCTAGTTATCTACTTTATATGGCAAAGTAAATTTACGGCACTATCCAGCGCAGAACTACTCAACGTTTATTAAGGTAGTTATTATGGCTAATACCAGCTCTTCTATCGATCTCTCATCTATCGCGGGCAATACAATCAAGCCAACGGCTACTACCGATCTACGAAGAAGAAGCCAGTTTCTCTTCCTTGCGTCGCTGTTCCTCCTCCAGTATCTCCCTCTGCCGATGCGCAGCCTCACCTACAGCCTTTATACCCTTCTTTCTCTGGCGTTCCTCATAGAGTTCTCTGCTCCTCATAATGCGCTGTACGATGGTACCCGCGTTTACATCCTGGAACTCGTGGCTCTGAACCTCCTGAAAAATACCCATCTCTTTCGGCACGATATACGGATCGTATGAGAGCGGCATGAACGCTGTTGGTCCGTGATACACAGCATCAGGGGTGCCCCACGGAGAACTCGTGAGATACGATTTGGTTGGTGAGAATGGGGCACCGAAGATAACGGCATTGACATACTGATAATGATTAGCTATGTATTGTAGGTATTGTAGGGAAGTAAAAGAGGAATCACATACCCGGCACTGGAGCACGCATAGGCCGCGTTCATAGATATTCATAATTGGGTAGTTAACCCCTTTCCAGTAGTTGATAACTTCGTCATCATGGACTCCAGCAACAACAAAGACAGGGCCGTAATCTGCGCCTTTGCCGATGCGCTCATTAATGGATTGCTGGTCGTACCAGCCCTCCTTTTCCGCTAGCTTCTCCTCGGTAAGAACTACTTGACGTAGGAATTCGATATGTCCACTAGAAAACAGATCGAAACCCCCGTCGACGTAGACAACCCTCTGGCCGGGCTTCGGGCCAGGTCCTTTCAGCAACGGGCGGAAAGAGCCCTTCTCCTCCGTAGATTCGGTCTTGGCAGAGGTGGAAGCTGACCAAAAGTAGACGTCTGCGCCGGGATTCTTTCCAGACTCGTCGGTTGCGTATTGGCGAATTCGGTTCAACATGGCTTCTCCTTCCGACTTCCTCTCGGCTTCGGTGCCACTGCCCTCTTGGCCCTTGAGCACGTTTTCTAGGGACTTGACAAAGTGCGTCCTGGTGCATAGTAGCATACGACCGACAAGATCGGTGGTAGATATACTAGGTGTGCGCTTAACGACTTTGAATCTACCGGCCGCTTTCACGAAACGGTAGCAGTCCTCGCCGCTGCTATCGGACGTGATATCGTCACCGTGTACCACATACTTGCAACCGAAGTGACTTATGAAATCCAGTCGCGTAACATACGGCGCATATGCAACAGACCGGGTAACCCAGCGGCAGGCATCCACAGCAGCGAGTCTTTATTATATAAAACCCAGGAGATCAGCAGAATGCTCTTTAGATACGAACCGGGAAGAGCTATCCGTACCGTTCTCGAAGATTCATTACCGTCGGGCCTTTATTTTCTAGTATAGCCTCGTCAGAATGCACGCCGACGTACAGCTCTGTACCGAGCTGGCGTGCTTGCAGCATAGCTCCTGCATGGCCGTGATGGAAGAAATCCCAGCACCCGTCAACCCAAATTCGATCATCTAGGAGCTCAGGGGCTAGCGGTCCGGATAGGACCTCTTGCTCCGAACTCATTGTAGGAAATGCTTGTCCCAAGAATATACAAATAATTTAAAAAGAGATAATAAGTGTTCTGGTTTATGTAGGTAGTTTATGTAGGTAGCCGTGTAACTCGTACCTGTCTTAATTTGCTAATGGTGCTATTTATACTTAACCTTAAGCAGAACTTTAAAAAAAAAAGGGGGGAAGGGGGGGGGGTTGAAGCGTTGGTACCGTACGATATACTGTGTTCAACTCGTTACACACGCTAACCGCAACCCCTCATCTCGGTATCATATCGATAAGAGCTCCCGTAGCTAAGCTCCGTGACCCCACTATCGCATGCGGGCATCATACCTTTTAGTAGGTACCTAAGTTCCAAGGTTGTAACCGGTCGGTTTTATATGCAAGTCATTCCAAAATTTAATCAACTGGAGTAGCTAAGCTCCCTTAATATATATCAGCAGCAGCTACCAAATCCCAACAAATCGCAATGCCCTCCGGAATTACTCCTTCAACTGGAGGTCTCACCCCAGATCAACTCGCCGCCTTCTGGCGCGACGGGTACCTCATCATCCCCGATGCCCTTCCTCCCACAACCGTCCAAGCCCTCTTGGATGAGACGCACAAGCTCTTAGAGGAATTTCCGCTGTCCGAGCACCCCATGACGCGGTTCAGCACAGGCGAGAAGTCCGCCCACGTCGGCGACGAGTACTTCCTAACGTCGGGTGACAAAGTGCGCTTCTTCTTCGAGGAGGACGCCTTCGACAGTGCGGGCAACCTGACAAAACCCAAGTCGCGCGCTATCAACAAGATCGGACACGGACTGCATGCCTTATCGTCGCCTTTCGCTGCATTGCTTGACCCGGCGCTGAACCCGGACTTGCTGGGCGCCGGAACGAGCGCGGGTAGCGTAGCAGCGGGCCGCAAGGAGAGCCATCCCGCAGCAATCGCCAGGGCGCTTGGGTTCAAAGACCCACGGTGTCTGCAGAGCATGGTGATCTGCAAGCAGCCGGAGATTGGAGGTGCCGTACCGCCGCATCAGGACAGCACGTTCTTGTATACGGAGCCACCAAGCGCCGTAGGGTTCTGGTACGCACTCGAGGACGCAACCGCCGAGAACGGTTGTCTAAGTTTCCTACCAGGAAGTCACCGATGGGCCCCTATAAGGCAGAGGTTTGTGCGTGCTCAGGGCGGGGGCACCGAATTTGTGGACAATGACGGTGCAAAGTTTCCGTCGGGCGAGGAGTATGGAGAGAGGGAGGGACAGAGCGAAGATGGGGAGTATAAGATGGGCGAGGTTAAGGCTGGCTCACTGGTATTGATACATGGGAACTTACTGCATAAGAGCGAGAAGAATTTGAGTCAAAAAGGACGCATTATCTACACGTTCCATGTTATTGAGGGAGAGGGTACGAAGTACGATGTGAGGAACTGGCTTCAACCACCGGCAGATGGGCTCACGCGGCTATACAGATAATAATCCAGCCAATAATACACTGCATGTACACTGTATTAACTAGACTACATGGGACCGGGGCTTTGGGTTAGCTCTGGGATGTATTAGTTTAAAAGTATTTGAATAAGCAAGCACTTTCATCATGTTTAATTAGCTCGCTGTTGGAACCCGTAAAGGAGGAATGGGATACCTAGGTAAGTTTTCTTAGAGACTTCCCAGAGGTTCTTCAAGTTGTAGTTTCCTAGATATTGAAGAAGACATGGCCAGCTCGTATATCAGAACCGTCAGGCAGTAATTGATAGTGGTAAATGACTGAGCAGCAGCAAGCGGGCAACAGTTCTGTTGTTAGTGGCTGGATTATGCATCGTTGGGCAACTTCTGAACGACTTTGGCGGCTATCAAACGAGATGAGCCATAGCTAACCCATATTTGCTAAATAGCTACGTCAATAGTCAATAGTCTCTCCAGTTGAAGCTTGAAGACATATCCGCTAGGAGTAGGATGTAGTTTACTATGGCGCTAGATGGTTGGTAATCATATCTCGCATTTCACATCTCTATGTAGCAAAGCAACCTACAAGTGCCATGAACATCACATTTTCTATTGAATAGAGGTCAAGAAGCCTCTTTACATACAGTCGAGTCGTCCGTTCGTCATGAAACGAGACAAATAAAAAGAAAAAAAGTCGCGAAGCCAATTAGCCAAGCCGGGGGGTTCCCTTACGTTGCCCTGTCATTGCTCGACCACCGGGCAGACCCCCTATTTCTCTAACTGCAAAAGCCCAAGACGGCTAACATTATATCCTCGAGTGGTTGCCGTTGATTTGCGATACCGTAATAAAATGAGTTATGTAATGAGTACAGGCGAAATGACTGGTCCGAGAAAGAGTTAAAAAGTCATTTGCAATATTCGCAAGCAATGAAGAAAGAAGGATGCTTGCAAAAATGTGCGCCGGCAATAATAATCCATCCTTTCCAATGTGGTGGGATTTTTCGTCAGATTTCATCCACTCGTGAGCTCGTCAAAGCTTGTCCTGGACTTTCTCTCGTTCCTAATCAAGTATTACTGCGACGAATAAGCCGGCCATGGAACATCCTAACCCTTTTCTAGCGTTGCTAACGGCCATAAGGATGGAAGCCCCGGCTGCCGCCGCGTCCTCCACCACGATAGTTCGCACCCGGCTTGCCAGCATTCTTCGGGCCTTTAGGTGCGTCAGCCGGCGGAGCATGGTTGGGATCGACCGGCGCTGGACTCTGCTGGTGCGCGCCTCTGTTTCGGTGGAAACCTCCACGGCCGCCTTGGTTGAAGTTGGGCTGAGGAACGTCGTCGTACATACCCTCCCACGAAGTAGGGTCTGTGCCGCCCATATTGCTACCATAGCTCTGATTATATCCTCCTCGGCCTCCACGCCGGCCTCCGCCGCCGCGAGTAGCAAACATCTGCTGCTGGTTGTTGAAGTCGTTGAATCCTTGCTGGCTTCCGTCACCTTGACCCTGGCCCTGGCCAGCACCTCCATTGCCCATCATCTGGTTTTGCATTTGCTGTTGCATCTGCTGCATAAGAGCCGGATTCATATTGGCCATTGCTGCCATCGGGTTGTTTTGACCATTTTGACCGCCACCTTGAGCCATCTGTTGCTGAAGTTGCTGCATCTGCTGCATCTGCATCATCTGCATCATGGCAGGGTTCACGGCCCCCATGCCCATTCCGCGGTTCATGACCATTTGCTGTTGCATCAGAATGTATTGTTGCATCCGCTGCATATACTGGGCCATGACTTGGGGGGTCATGCCTCCTTGGCCCATCTGGGTGGCCATCTGGGCCTGAGGGCTACCCTGGTCATCCATACCACCTTTCCTGAATTTGTTGCGTCTCGTGGCCTCTTCTTCTTCGCGCATGTTTCCTCGGGGCTGTGCCTTTTTGACCTCGATGGGCTTGCCATGGATTTCGAGGTGGGTACTGAGACAAGCCTCAACACCGGCTTCACTCTCGAACGTAACAAACCCAAAGCCTCTCGGGCGACCGGTATCTTTGTCCATCATGAGGGTAGCGTCGACGACTCGGCCGAACTGGGCAAAGTAGTCCTTGAATTCCGGCTCAGTGGTCTCTTGGCTGACACCACCAACAAAGATCTTGCTGGTTTTCTCTTGTTCATCTCGGGGAATAGCTCGTTTCGGATCAATCTAGACTTGTAATTAGCATTCAAATATTAAATACGACTTTTTTTTTTTTTTTTTTTTTTTTTTCCCGGGATCAGTTGAACTTACAATCTTTCCATCTAAGAAGTGCTCCTTGACCATAACAATGTTCACCGTCTTAGGATCCTTAAAGGTAAGGAATCCGAATCCTCGCGATCGGCCTGTAGCCCCATCTCTCATCACGGTACATTCCGTCACCTCGCCAAATTGGGAGAAATAATCGCGGAGCGATTCTAGCGGTACACATTAGCATCGTAGGTTAGAGCGAGTTAAGTATGTGGATGACTTACGGTCAGTTGTTTCCCAGTTGAGACCACCGATAAACATTTTCCTATACAAATAGAATAATTAGTACTGCTTACACAATGAAAAATTACGAAATATGAGAGTGCATTCGCCCAAATGCCAAAGACAAGTCAGCGTATGCAAACTTTGAGCGAACGTGATTGCCGCTTGGCAAACATACTGAGCTTCTATGCGGCTCGCCATTAGCCTTGATAGCTGATCCTTTAACTTTCGGTTGGTGCAGTTTATATGTCTAGTTGCCTGGCCGGAGGTTTGGATGATAGGTGCATCTTTGTCTAAAAACTGGCCACTGGCTTTGGACTCTTGGTCATCAGAGTTAAATGGAATGTAGTCCTCCTCTTTAGCCTTAGAAGCATCCATTGTGGTTGGTTGCTGTGGTGTACATCAAGTCTGGGGAGTTCAGATGAAGTAACGAATGATGCATGGGCCAGTGGTGGGATCTCTGATAATCTCTGATAATCTCTGATAATCTGAGAAGTAAGTCCTAGATAGCACTGCTCGACAGAAAGTAGAACAAGGCAGGTGATGTCTGAAATGTCGAATATTTTGTTCTCGTCTCTTTGCTATCGTCAAGCTAGGACATAACTTCGAGCGCTATTCGCTGCCAATTCTCTTGTTACAGCCTTCCAGAGCAATAGTCCCTTTTTGTAGCTTTATGAGCTCATTCTTGACGATTGGCTACGGAAGGCAGTAAGTGTTTTCTGTACTGACTATGGTCGAACTTTTTATCGCTGGCTTTTTCTCTTTAAAAGGTAGAGTGATTCCTCCTTAGGATTCCTCCTTGTCTTCAGCCACTACTTTTTCTTCTTTTTCCCGCGATGCACCTCTTGAGATCCGGGCGACTGGTGTGCTTCCCTCTGGCTATTTATCTGAATATTGTCCGACTTGGCAAGTCCATTACTAGATATTCCCTTCGGAGACAGCTAGCGAGATAGAAACCAGTTCTCTTGCCCACCAACGTCCCCCCGGCTTAAGAGCTCTAGGATATTCAAGCGCATATCCTTTCGATTGTCAAGTGTCTAAAGGGGGAGTCATTTCTCCCGAATTAAACGTTTAAAGCATCAAAATAGGCTCTCAACGTTACTTTGATTTGGCTTTCAGGCATGGGTGAGAGGTAGCAAGGCTCATTTAGAACCACGCGGCTAACAGAAACAAACAAATCTAGACAAATCTACTTACCCGTCCTCCTTAGCACTAGCACCTCTGGCAGCATGGTACGCAGAAGCCGAGTCATCTTGTTGAGGCTGCGAAATAGTGACGGCACCACTCGGACCGTTGCCTAGGTTAAAATCCACATCATCGTCATCCTCGTAGTTCTCATCTTGGTATTCTTCGCCATAGCCGTTCTCTTCGGCCGTATAAGCCGCTTCGCTATGTGTCTGGTCGGTCTCGTGATGGCTGGGTGCCTCTATAGACTGCTGAGGATTCGACGGAGTAGGAGCGGGAACTGAGACGGTGGAAAGTTGTGCTGCTTGGGGTGCTATAGCAGTAGCAGTAGCAGCAGCTGTGTTGGCGGTAGCTGGCGGCGGCGCGACGGTAGCATCGTTGTCGTCGTATCTGCGAAGAGTCAGTAGTCCGATACACCTATATACTAGTTGATAAAACAGTGCCAGATATAGCATCACTTAGCACGGCAGCACAGGTTCACCATACAGGTCAGCAAAGAGGTCATCCTCGAAGTTTTCCGTTTCGGCCATGTTGGAAGGTGTTGATGACTCGAGTTTCCAGACGCGATCGCAAAATGTCAAAAGTCGCGAAGCGGTAATCGACTTCGGATTCGACCTAAAGGATTGAACCAGAAGATTAGGGACGTTGATCTAACTCAATCGATCGGCCATATAGTCCTCCTTAATAAAAAGAAATATGAAAGAAGATGTACAATTACGTAGTTTAGTTAGAAAACAAAGTCTGTGTCGAGGAAGGACGAGTGGAAGAATCGTGGAGGAGGTGTCGACGGGAAAGAATTGCAGCCTCCTAGTTAGAAATAGATGCACACCGTGAGAAGGGTCTTGGGGCCAATGGGCGACGCGAAACAGGCGGCAGGCAAACTCCAATTTTAGTTTAGTTTTCCATTGGGTGTCGTTCGCTGCTAATGCACGGACCAGTAGGTAGGTACATTAGGTACGATGTAGCAGGTTCCAGCTTCACGTTAAACTTCCGTACCATGTGGGGTCTAAGTTCATCACTACAGGTAAGTGTACCTACTATGTATGTACTATGTAATGTATTCAAGCCACACCTGCTCTTAATTCAGAGGCCTACTTTGTACCTTCACTAAAAATATTCACACATGTAATGTATGTAGTAACTACCTACAGGTGCCGAGGCTAGAGCTGTGGCTTCCCAGTCAGGCATTATCGAGGGGCATTATAGCGCTGCATTTGCCAGGTTAAAGTAGCTCTAACGTTTTGAACGTACCTACAAAATGCTTGCTTCTTCATATACATAGTATGTTAATATGATAATATAACTACCTCTTAGCTGTTCTTTTGTGCTTTTACCACCTGAGCATTCTCAAAATCTTAACAAGGTGAATTACATCACCCGTAACAACAATGCGGCTGTGATTTGTCGCAGAAACAAACTCCCTTACTATGTTTTCGTCCTCGGGAAGCGGCAAGAAGCCGCCGTCCCAACAGGTAAGCTCTCCCGAGATCAACATTCAAGAAGCATTGGGTTTAATTGACAATGACGTAGGAAATGATTCAAGTCGGTGAGTACCGCAGCTTTGATATTAGACCGTGTTTCAATGCGCTCATATAGCGCTTATGTTTAACGTGAAAGAGACATATTTACTGACTTGTGTCTCTCCACTTGACAGACAGGTCAGAGTAGGTTACAGGTTGCTTTTTTGTTGACGAATTGTCGCCTCAGGGAGTGGTTGCTAAACTCCAACCAGGTCGGGTTCACCATTCTGGCGTGTCCAGAGAGAAGGCACCGCGAAGAAGGCAGGACGGGATCCTAATCTAGTAGTAGGAGCTTCTTACTCCCACGCTGACATGCTCAAGTTTGACAATTTGTATGTTCCTGGGGTCACTCTTTGTGTTGGGGGGTTTTGCTAACACTTAGCGCTCTATGTCAGAAACATCTCTGGCTCCTCATCCCGACCGAGATCTCCTCCAACCTCCTCGCCGCAGAGAACTCGGACGAGTGACGTCAGCTCGCCGCCGCCGAAGCCTTCATCTGGCCTATCGTCGCCCCCGTTGAAGTCCTATTTCAACTTCTTGTCGAACACTAATCAAGATTGGGATGTTGGAGATCCTGGAGTACCAGACGGAGAAGATATGCTGGGATATGAGGATGACGATGGGGACGACTTTGGCCTTCCAAGTTTGT
Source organism: Daldinia eschscholtzii (assembly GCA_037126485.1). Classification (NCBI taxonomy): domain Eukaryota; kingdom Fungi; phylum Ascomycota; class Sordariomycetes; order Xylariales; family Hypoxylaceae; genus Daldinia; species Daldinia eschscholtzii. The sequence goes on from JBANMG010000007.1 coordinate 2,484,501, forward strand.
CGAATATGCAGCGACGGAGCCGTCGAGCAGCAGCAGCAGCTCAGACTGGTAGCTCCTCGCTGGTTCAATCAACACCCTTAGAAGCGGCCGTCAGCTTCCCCCAAAGACGTTATTCAAATAGTGCCGACATAGCCATAGAACGACCAACACCAACATATCCAATGCCTAAGAAGAGTGAAGGGAAGATTCTTAGACCACAATACAAGGATATTCTCAAAGGTAGCCTCCACTTTCCCCTTTAACACTGTTCCGATAGCTAATATTATCTAGACCCGGCCAATGCTCTACATCTTATCGATCACCCCACAGCCCCAGCCAATGCGACACCGAAGGAAATCGATGCAATCAACTCTCGCATAACTAAGATCAACAAGTTCAAAAAGATCCTCCAAGCTAGTACTATACCATTAACAGATCTTCGAGCTTTAGCATGGAGTGGCGTCCCCGAAGAAGTCCGAGCTATGACATGGCAGCTCTTGTTGAGCTATTTGCCGACTAGCAGCGAACGACGCGTTGCGACACTGGAACGAAAGCGCAAAGAATATCTCGATGGGGTACGTCAGGCTTTCGAAAGGGGAGGCACTAATCCTGCTTCTGGTGGTCGATCTAGAGGTCTTGATGAAGCAATATGGCATCAGATTAGCATTGATGTCCCTAGGACGAACCCCCATATTGAACTTTATAGTTATGAGGCGACGCAGCGATCTCTGGAACGAATACTCTATGTCTGGGCGATTCGGCACCCTGCAAGCGGCTACGTACAGGGAATCAACGACTTGGTGACTCCTTTCTGGCAGGTCTTCCTAGGCACTTACATCACGGATTGTAATATCGAAAGCGGCATGGACCCGGGGCAATTGCCCAAAGCGGTACTTGATGCAGTGGAAGCTGACTCTTTCTGGTGTTTAACGAAGCTGCTCGACGGAATTCAGGACCATTATATCGTTGCCCAGCCTGGCATTCAACGACAAGTTGCTGCGCTTCGGGATCTTACCGCTAGGATCGATGAAGGACTCGCAAAGCACCTTGAAAAAGAGAATGTCGAGTTTATTCAGTTTAGTTTTCGCTGGATGAATTGTCTTCTAATGAGGGAGATTAGCGTGCGAAACACCATTCGGATGTGGGATACATATCTAGTATGTCCTCGTGCTTTAGTTAAGCAAGCACTTACTAACTACTTACATCTAGGCCGAAGAACAAGGCTTCTCAGAATTTCATTTATATGTGTGCGCGGCCTTCTTAGTTAAATGGTCTTCCAAACTAGTCAAAATGGATTTCCAAGAAATCATGATGTTTCTGCAGGCATTGCCCACTCGGGACTGGACCGAGAAAGATATAGAACTCTTGCTCAGCGAAGCCTATATTTGGCAAAGCCTCTTCAAGAACTCTTCTGCTCATTTGAGGGGAGGTCCCAGTCGAGCTCCGACTAACCTACAGTTATAGAGGAATATGCATTGCTGTACACGATAACACCCACTGTTGCTACAACTGGTTATGCTATCGTTGGACGCTTCAGGGCTTATGAGAGTTGCTCTCCGCCTCCGGATAACCAAGCCTTCATTAAGCCTGAAGTTGCAAGATACATACTAGCTACAATTAACACCTAGCTGGTAGAAGCACGCGAGTTAGGGTAGCCTACAACAAAGCGATGACTTTATGGGAAGGAATTAAAGGCCTGTTCTAAACGCTTGGAATTATTAGGATCCTCATATTTGGTTCGGAAGCTAGCCTGCGATTTTCAAGTGCTGGAGCTCACTGTCGGGATGTTCGATTCTGGACCCCGTCCTTTTAAAGGCAGGTCAGTTGAGCATCAGGTTCTGCGATCATAACGACTGGTGATTATGGATGCTTGTCCCAGCGCAAACTCAACGCCGAGATGAACCAACGAGATGGCCAGTCATATATGTACTTAATATGAAAAGGCATCTTGACTCAACAAGAATTTACTGCTAGGAGCCCGCACGGGTCAAATGGCTTTTCTGGGCCGATAATTAATGCCAATGACTCGAGGAGTTCGTTTGGCTAACTATGTTGACGACTCAATCTGCGACATAATTATGGTCAATAAAATATCAATACGGTTCTTTAATAGTTCTAGGCGATGCTAGTTCTGGACAATGATCTCGAGCGAAGAGGAAGAAGGAAAAGGCTGATTTTGTATTACTGGTGTCGCTAACCCGATGCTGATAATGGTTCTACAGCTCCGTAAGGTCTGGTAGCCACACCTTCGATCCTAACATGGTCAAGCACCTCTCTCTTCGAGGTCACTGGCAGCGCCGCAACCCACTTCCGAAATCCTGAGAGGAAAGCATCTGCCGCGGCCCGGTCCGAAGGGTCGACCGGATCTTGGTTAAGGCTTATCTGACGCATGTGAGCACCTGCCAGCGAGGCGCCATGCGCCCATGAATTATGTTCGCCAACGACGTTCGTGTCGCCAACCAGCGGCTTGATGCACCCCTTACACCCATGCGCTAGCACATCTCGTGGCAGTCTCGGCTCCGTCGTGCTCGGCCGCCCTAGCCCGACTCCATCCAACCCACTTGCCAGCGCGTCGACCATAGCCCCTACGGTTCGAATCCCACCCGTTATAAAGCACCGCGCGCACGTAACGTGTGGCACGATAAGCTCCGCGAATTCGATAAAGAAGGCCTCGCGCCGTCGCGTGCTTTCCTTTTTGTGATGCCACGCCGGCGCCTCGTACGTGCCCCCGCTGAGTTCGATTAAGTCGAACCCGTGCGCTTCAAGGAGCTGCACTAGCGCCGCTGCTCCGAGCGGCACGAACCCGGAGTCCTGAAATTCGACGCTGTTGATCTTGATGCTGAGCACGAAGGCGGGGCTCGTGGCGTCGCGGATCCCGTCGGCGATCTCGGTGATCAGACGCGCGCGATTTTCTAACGTGCCGCCGTAAGCGTCGGTGCGCAGGTTCGTTGTCGGCGAGAGGAATTGCGCAAACAGGTACCCATGTGCGCCGTGCAGTTGTATGCCCGAGAAACCCGCGCGCTCGAGGTACACGGCTGCGTGGATGAAAGACGCTTTTATGTCGCGTATCTCGCCTGCCGATGCCGCGTGAGGCTTACCGTAGCGGAATATAGCACCGTATCCTTTTGTTAATTGCACGTCTGACGCCGAGACGGGGTTAGGCTGGTGCTCTTCGGCGGTCTGGCGTCCTGGGTGGTTCAGCTGGCCTAGGAATACGGCGCCACCACGCCTACCTGCTTGGGCGAGTTTTTGATAGGCTTCGAAGCGCGGGCCGGATAGGGGGTTATCGGGCGTGATGATCATGTTACCTGGGGCTTCGAGATGTGTCGTGTCGACGATTATGTTGCCCGTTACGATGGTACCCCAGCCGCCGTCGCCCCAGTGTCCGTAGAGATTGCATAATTGTATCGTGGGGATACCGCTTGCGCCCATGTTGTCGGGGTCCCAGGTTGCCATGCGCTCGGTCATGGCGACTTTCATGAAGCGATTTGGGGCGACGGCGGTGGAGAAGGGGAATGTGAGGGGCTGGCCTAGAGGTGCTGGGTCGACGTCTCGGCCTGGGTAGCGGGTTGGCATCGTGATTGACTTGGCTCACAGGTCGAAGATGTTGGATATGTTTGCTTGAGATGCTACTGTAGGTAAACTTGGTTCTATATCACGCTTGCTATACTAGTATAATAGGAGGTATTTAGATCTGAAGACACGACAATGAACTAGCGTATCGCTCAATTATTACTTCTTGAATCTGCTTGATGTATCAGAATATCTACTCTACACAGTTACAATGCTCTTCAGCTATTGCCACTTATTAGTGTTGCAATTGAGTTGCGTGGGGCCAAGTGTCTCTTATTCCGTGAACCCGGAACTGCCTGAATGCATTTGATGGACTGCTGGGGCTCCTTTCGGCAATATGTATTCTTGGGTGCGGCTCTGCTTTTTGCGGGGGAAAAGCCTCGTTAAAAAGGTACCTTGAGGTTGAGCAACAGATCCCTCCTACCTACTATCTTACGTATTATGCGACATAAATATTATAACTGCCTAGGCAACTATCTGTAGGAAGTAGTTATGGTATGAAGCTAAAGATGTAATCAACAAATTTGCAGAAAAACTATTATATACAACATAATATTTACTAGACCAGTCGTATTAGTTGGAGAGGATCATGATAAAAATATGAATGGTTTGTGGATATTGTAGGCGTATTATAATTATAACCAGACTGGTTATCTTCGAATATTAATTCTTTTTATATTATTGGTACGGCCATAGCAGAAAAAGTTCTAGACTAGTGTACTGCGAACCTTAGGTTCTGTTTAATATAGATGCTATACAAAATGTGCATGTATATGGGCAAGAGTTCTCCAATAGAAGCCGAGACGACGTCAGCTTGCTTTGTGAACAGCTTCCTTTTATGGAGTAGGTAGTAATCGTGATTGGCCTCCTCGTTACTACTGTAGTATACATACCTATATAGATATAATTTCCGTACCTACCACGAAATTCTAGCAACTGCTCAACTTATTCGCCGGGAATATGAAACAGGCAAGTAACGTATAACTAATGCTACATTCAGTGCAACCTGAAATCGAGCTTCTTAGGAGGCGTAGTAGGGTTATTTGTACAGATGTGTCCTAATAGATACCCACGATGCTGACCATATTAGGTATATTTGTAATTGTACATCCCAAGCGGGCAGAGCTGTGTTTAGTTGAGTATAGCACAGACTTCCGGTAGACACCGGTAGAGGACGGCCATAATAGGTAGTGACTCGTTTCCCTTCGGACCCGCCGTAAACTCGGCTATTTAGAGGACCGGTCTATTTTCCTAGCCATCTCATGGTTGGTTTTAGTTACCGAATTCGAAGACTATTAACATCGGGGAGTGGAAGTCACCTCTGATGTGGAGAATCGACTCTAGTTTTGGATGTTTTTATCAAGACCGAAGGGCCGAGAATGGATAACATACGGGGAGCTGCTTGATGATGACAGGTCATGAGATATTGTGGGGTGAATCCGATCTAGAATATGAAAATGTTAGGTTAAAGACTGCATCGTTACGTGAAGTGAAGTATGAAGTGAAGTATGAAGTGTTCGGAATCGAAGAGTCTTGTAAGCTAAGGTCTCAGCCCAGCCATGCGTCCGTTATTGATAGGGATATATGGCTTACAGGCTCCTACCTATATGTGTGTGTACCTACCTATGTAAGAGATGTCAGGATGTGTGACCATTACATGTAACTTGGCATACGCTATTAAATTGTATGTACGAAATAAGACGATATAAGACAAAAAAGTATCCCTCTTGCCCAATGATAAGATAGGTACATAGGAATTTACATAGTATGTATCCCGCCAAGATTCCCCCACCACTGAAGCCGCTGAGGAAGGTGGCGGTCAGTTAAGGCAATGGGCGGCAATTCGCGGCTTTCCCGAAGCCACTTAACTTTTTAATTCAGCTTTCCGCAGGCCGAAGAGCGGCCCAATTCCACGCTAAACCTTCATCTCCGTCTTTCCAACTTGTATTTTTTTTTCTTCTTTCTTTAGTCTCTGCCCCGTCTAGTTTCCGTCATGCAGCACCAACTTCAACATTAAAGAGCTTAGCCAAGCTCCAGGGGTCGAGATGCTTGTCTATCACAGTATTTAGTGGGGAACATCACCCGGTATAAATGCAAATACCACTTGCCTTTCATTGCGATTTCGGATTGCTATTTAGCCCTTGTCTCTTGACTCACGAGTCGTTCATGAAATTATACGGAATAGTTTGTAGTGTCCGAGGAACGGAAGTCGGTACATCTATCAAATCTTAAGCTTAGGTATTCGCCGTCATTTCGACATCGGTAATGTTAGTCTAGCCCGTTGGTTAGCCGGTTGATAATCCCGTTTGCCGTTCACGAGCTTCCACCCGCTTGTTCGCGTCAAATCAACGGCGTCATTTCTGCGCTCCACTTCCCACATGATTTTCAGCCTCCGTGTGCAACCGAAGTCTTCTCTTCGAACTTACAAATTTGGCCCACACCGCAATAGGTAACTAGTCCCAACGGCTGCTTCTAGAATGGCAGAAATGGGGTGGGTGTTGCTTTGTTGTCCGTTGTAGTGTCACCCGTGAGTACGACCACCTGACGTTACGATATGGAGATCACAGATACCCGGGGGACCGTCCATAGACGGCCTACGGTGGTCCCAAGCTGGTGGAAACTAAGCCTACCTCGTCTCCCCTGTGGGTAAGCGGTATCTGGAAATACTTAGGTATCTATTTAGCTCCATCGGTCAGGTCGGTCCAATTAGTTCGATGGGGAAAATGCAGAGTTTTGCATCTTCTTTATCCAATTGGGCCATCAGGATAGTTTTTAGTCCGAATCCCAGGAGTACAATGACAGGGACCACGGCACAACGCGCCCTTTCCATGCAGCTTGTCAGTGAGCCAGACTTACATACACTACAAGCTTGACACGATGCAGAATGTACAGGCATACAGATACAGGATCCTCTTTCTCTACCAAGAAGGCGGACAAGGTAATCTCCCCATTGGTTCTTGAGTCATCGACCTTCTTGGAAGTGGTACCGGTCGACGTTGTCTGAAGCTTAGTAGGTAGTCTATATTATTTATACTTTTCCCTTTTATCTACTCCCGCCCGCCAGCCTGTCTTTCTCTTCGTTAGAAAAATACTATTGACCTACAAAAACAATACTTATTTCTTATCTTAGCGTTGCTTCATCTGCTAGGGCCCCGATTCTCTTCTATACCATACTTAATCTATAACCAGCACGTAGCTCATAGGCATGTCTCCCTCTGCCGTTGTTCCGTCAACCGTCCACGATGGCGAGCAAGACGTAAACCTAACTGCTTCTGCCATCGACCACCGGTTAACCGAAAATGACCAGTCCAATGGAAGTACTAACGGTCAAAACGCTCTCTCGTCCAACGGACAAGGCAACGGTGTCGCCCAACCCAACGTCCAGGAACTGAATGCTTCAAACATCACCTACACATTCACCAAAGAACCCCGTGATGTTCCCCCTCCGGGCGTCCACTCTATCGACGGCTCAACCATCAGCACAGATCACATGATTACCGTAGCATGGTCAGCAAAGTCCGGCTGGGGAACACCCGAACTGAAGCCTTACGGACCCCTTTCTCTTATGCCCACAGCTTCTGTTCTCCACTATGCTACCGAGTGCTTTGAAGGCCTCAAGGCTTACCGAGGTTTTGACGGGAAGTTACGTCTGTTCCGACCTGACTGCAATGCCGAGCGATTTCTCATGTCTTCGGTGCGCATCAGCTTACCATCTTTCCCTCCTGCTGAGGTAGAAAAACTGCTCTTGGCCCTGATGGCTGTAGATGGGCCAAAATGGCTACCTCGTGACCGTCCTGGAAGCTTCATCTACCTTCGCCCAACTCTCATTGGAACACAGTCTCAGCTAGGTGTGCAAGCACCGGCAGAAGCCCTTCTTTACATCATTGCCACCCTCATGCCAGTCATGGACTCTCCAGTGGGCGGCATGAAGCTTCACACCTCGCCTGACGATATGGTGCGTGCTTGGGTTGGTGGATTTGGATACGCCAAAGTCGGCGCAAACTACGGTCCTTCTCTCCTGGCCACGCAAGAAGCCCGCGCGAGAGGGTTCGGCCAAATCCTATGGCTGTATGGTAGCGAAGGCTACTGCACAGAAGCTGGAGCGAGCAACTTCTTTGTTTTGTGGAAAACGAAGGAGGGGAAGACTCAGCTTATCACGGCTCCACTAGATGACAGGCTGATCCTGCCTGGCGTTACCAGGCGCAGCGTACTTCAACTCGCTCGCGAGAGGCTAAGCGACGAGATTGAAGTTGTAGAGAGGAGATATACCATCAAAGAGGTATTAGAAGCCAGCTCGGAAGGCAGGTTACTCGAATCGTTTGCTGCTGGTACAGCGGTAGGTTTACCTTAACGTTTCCGAAGGGATATAATGCATAAAAGGAACATTGCATACTAATATTTGATCACAGTTTTTTGTCTGCCCTGTTTCGCTGATCCACCACCGCGAGCAAGATATCCAGATTCCCATGGGCAAGGCAGGAGAGGGTGGCCCATACACACTCAAGCTGAAAGGCTGGCTTAAGGATATCATGTACGGAAACGTAGACCACCCATGGGGCATCGTCGTGCAAGAGGAGCATTAGATCGCCTAAATCTCCGACGTGCAGATGTGGCTATGCAGCTTCGCATGCATCTGCCCCTCACGCCTCGGGACCCCAGACTTTCACAAACGAACGAATAGGTGTTACCATCAGGCAACAACGCCCTGATACCGTTTTCTACCCGCATAATGTTTATTGGTCGAAAAAGAAAGGAGAGGGACGACAAATCATTCTAACAAACATACCAGCGGAGCGGATGTGGGGAACCTGACTTCCTATTATCTCACCTCGCTCAGTTACCTTGATTACACAATTCCAGGTTGGCAATGCTGTAACATGATCCACGATACTACGATACCACGATACCATGCCATGATACGACACGATCGATCCTCAAAACCTATTGCCGGAACATCGTCGCCGAGAGGCCTTTTCTACAAAAGAAGGATAGGTGCATAGCTGGTGTTGCGTTTTGTCTTTTTCGTCTTGGTTCTCTTGCCTCTATAGCGGTTCAGCTGGATAAGCTAGCTGGTCGGCCAACTATAGTACGGGACCACAATGCATGAGAGTACTGTCGAGCGTTTTCCACATTTTTTCAGGGGTCTCTTTTCCCCCTTTTATTACTTCCTCCTTGCCTTCGTTTAAGGTCGTCACTTCTCGTTAAACTAGAGTTTCCTATCGTCGTACAGGCATCGCATAGAGCCCGGTTGATGGCATTCTCGTTCAACTGCTTTGAATTCATTAGCGTTCACCTTCGGACGCAGCGCGAGGATGGCACAGCGAATCGTGCGGTAGGCTTGCGACAGGGACTAGGGCAGATTACATGGGGCGTGCCAAAGAGCTGGGATAAAAGCATGCTGTGTTGATAGCGGATTCAAATGCATTGTTTTAATTTCAAAACAAGCTACACCAAGAGAATTATTGGACTTGGCTGGTATAAATGAAACGGTATACGTGAAGAGTGATCGGGTAGGCATGCATTTTGAGCAGCAATCTATATACTAGCTGAATCCCCATACATTGGTGTTCCCGGCATGGGGAACTTGGCTCTAGTTAGTGAGTTCATTCACCCATCAAAAAATATTAGTTGCATCGTAGTTTATCAGGCTCATTTTATAAGCCACGATGCGTCGCATCACAGCAAGACGTGCCATACGAGCCTTCAAACGAGTCCTCCGCCGTAGTGTCAATGTCCACCGCGCGTGCCGGTCACGCTTCACTAGGCCTACCGCGAGTAGCAATAGCAACAATATATCCCGCTCAGCTGCATTAGCTGTTCAAGAACGAATGCAGAATGTTCCCGGCCTCCTTCTCAATATTCTTGAGACATTCCTGGAACTCAATCAGTACATTGCTCCGGTCTACGATCTACGGGATATGAGCCCTGTGGGACTTACCTCCTCGTACCTTATCATCTCCTCAACGACGTCCTTGCTAGCTCTATCGAGACCCATACCGAATCCGGCGAGGACTTCGGCATGGGAAGCAGATGTGGAGGGCGATATTCCGCTTACTGTACTGACTCCGGTTGGGCGAGCCTCGTCTGTAGCGCCCTCTGATCCCTTTCGCGATAACGTCTCCTCGCCGAGGTCATCAATCTCGACCTGGACTTCCGCCTAGGAGGCCCAGAGGCCGTTAAGCTCGGCGACGGCGGCTTTGAGTTTCGCTCTGAATGAGAATATGGCATCGCGGATGGCTACTGCGGCGGTACGCTCGCGACCATCTTCACCGGTAGCGGTGTAGTCAACAGTCAGGTTCTGGAGCGGTGATATAAGTTTATTGAGTTGAGCTTCTAGAGTGGCCAATTTCTGCCTGTTGGCATGGATCTTGGCTTCGCTTTGTGCTATGATTTCTGCTTCGGCCTCTTCGAGACCGGCTATAGCGGCGCTGTGAACTGTTGCGCGGAGGTTGGCATAGCGCTCTGAGAGGGGGGCGGTGTTAGTTAACTCGTATTCAATTGAGGGATATATGATTTGACGACGTTCAAAAGCTAGGCAGTTGATAACAAAGTATTTCGCCTGGACATTTCTAAAAAAGGACTTACCGCCAAGTTCCGAGACCAGAGGTGGATCGAGATCGGGGTCGGGGGACGGGCTTAGATGCTGGTGTCGACTGGGAATGTGACTCGTAGCCTGGTTGTCTTCATCCGCCCTCGATCTCCTATATTTGTCGAAAAGTGGAGCAACAGAATAATGAGTCTTTTTACGCCTTTTACGCTTCTTGGGGGAGGGCGGGCGTGCATCTTCATCTTCATCCTCATCTTCATATTCGTCTCCGTCTTCGTCCAGAAATAGACGATGCTTCAAAGATTTCGGGGGACTGGGAGAATTGGTCTTTGCAGGAGTCGGGAATATGTCAGAACGTAAACGTGCAAACATAATGACTGCACGGGGTTTATATTATTAAATATAAAATAAACGGGGGATAATTAGGGGATGAGATAAATTTCATATAAGATTCAACTGGTTGTTCTAGACGAGGGTCGCATATGAAAGATACCTATGGGCTAGTTAACGTCGTCTTAATGGGACGAGTTTGCTAATAGGTTAGTACCTAGTAGGTATCTAGGTACCTACTAAGGTACAGACTTGTGAGATGATGCTTCGTTAAAGTTTGAATTACGTTACCCGGTATTGTGAGTGTGAAGTTAAGCCTACTTGTAATTGCCTATCTGGAAGTTACGAGTGAGAGGCTACCGCCGCTGTTGTTCCAAATTCCTACCAAGGTACCTAACTAGGCACTATGTAAGCAGTTATCTACGTCACATTACCTTTGCTCTTTCCGTCTTCTATGGTATCAACTTTAGTTTAGAATCATTGTCACGTTGGGCAGGAGCTATACTATCGTATACATAGGTAGGTAAGTATATTATGTATATATTATGTAATCGCATAGGTAAAGACGTTACGTAGGTATGTACCTTACTTGCTAAGGCAGGAATCTACCTCTCTCTTCTTTTCTTTACCACGGACGTCAAGTATCGTACAAGTTGCTTAAGAGTCATCTCTCATAACTCTCACTCGACACAAACGCCAACGCCGAATGCTTCACGATTTGCCTACGACGCTACGACGCTCGGACCAGTACAGGTACCATTGCACCAGCTGACACCCAAACATCAGGATGGCCAATAACACCGTACAAAGCCCTGAGGAAGCCGGAGTGGGCCGTGAATGAGAGGATTGACTTATCATCTTGTTGGAAGATGTCTTGCAAAAGCGTCGTCACTCGTTCAGCAATCTCGCCCTCCGACTCTCGCACTTCCTTTTTCCACAGCTCATCCGCCTCCGTGAGCGTTGATTCGATTCGGAAGTCGGGATAGTTAGTTGCAATCCAATTTCTCGAGCTGCGACGATCGCAAGTGTGCTTCCCGAAACGTTCTCGCAGATTCTCCTTGATGATTGGTTTAAATGGCCGGTCAGCTGGTACTTCGAGGCCCGAGTATGTGATACTAGTTGTCTCAAGACAACGGGCAAGAGGACTCGTATAGTACCTCTGCGGCGTCGGCATCCCTGCCGCAATTGCATCGCGCCAGAAGTCATTGAGCGCTTGTGCTTGTTGCTTCCCCTTTTCTGCCAGGCGAGAGTCGGCCCAGACAGTATTGCCATCACCATCGAGATGAGACCAGTACGACTATATTAAACAAACGAGTTAGTAGAGGCCAGGGTGTTGAATATTAAAGGGCAATGTCCTTACCTCCCACTGCTGTCGTCCTACTTCAGCCTCCTTGAGGTTGTGGTAGCCTTGACCATGTCTGATAAGGAAAATCAGCTTATACTGGACCCCGCCCCGTGCATTCTCGTTCAAGAACTCCAGGTAACGGACGAATCGCTCCCATTGGCTTTTCTCGCCCTTTGGGTCAAAGGCTGCGTCCGTCCCATAGGCGCGTTCGATGAGGCCCATGTTTGGTAGTGTTGTCTATGTTTCCATTAGTTCATGCTCGCTTTTTACATAGGCATCTTAGGAACCTTGACTTACTGCTCTGAATGATGGCCCGGTGGGCTCATCGTGGTGGCGGAAAAAACCGGGCACAACCCGGAACGAATTGAGCTGCCTTTCCATGATATGCAGGAAGTTTATGCTGATAGTTATAAGTCGGTATAGGAGGAGTCAACTTGAGGGGAGACGAAATTGGGTATGGAAAGGAGGGAATTTAACCTTGAGCCTTGGGAAAAGAGAGAATATATAGGTAAGCCGCCCTCCGACCCAGATCCCGAATGGTGTTAATTAACCACTGTGTTGTATAGTTCTTTTTAGAATACCAGATTCCGAAAATCGATACAGTAGGTGACTAACTTGGTGAATATTACTTCTACTCATACATATAAGCGCGTTCCCGTAGGATATACGGATGGAGCCTTGCATTGCGCCACCGCAATAAATAGCTGAAGTCACACAATGGCCGCAGCCTTCAAAGAAATATTAACTTGTTTTCGCCGAGTCAATCTTTCTCCGCGCGACAATCTTGCCCCAGTTGATAATTTATTATCTTGAGAACAATGGCATTCACGAACCACTGACATGTGGTGTCTTAGCAACCCATTGAAGGTAGGAAAGAGATGGAAACGGCCTACTAACAGAAACAAAGGGTTGAGACATACACGTCCCGACACTGAAAGCGAGAGAAAATTAGAACAGTTTTCATATTCAAGTATTCCGGTCCATGCTAAGAACTACAGCTCTAAGACAAGCGTTGTAGAACCTAGCTCGACCACCCCTAAAACTATTCGCCTGCTCCAGATACTTCCGGACAGAGTGAATGGCTTACTTACGTGTTGCATTCGGCGTGTCGACCTGGATACCGCTTCAACTCCCAGATATGATGCTCTTTCGTACACGTGGAAACAAGACGAATCCAATGGGGGAAACAGCAATGAGACGAATAAATATATAGTATGTAACAACGCACGCCTCTCGGTAGAAATAAATCTCTTCAATTGCCTCAAACAGCTTGAGAAGAATGGCCAACACTATGACCGGGACCTTTGGGTTGATGCAATATGCATTAATCAAGGCGACGAAGCCGAGAGAAATCAGCAAGTCAGCATTATGGCGGATATCTATAAGTTAGCAGAATGTGTGATCGTGTGGCTGGGTACCGCTGAAGAATCCACACCAAAAGCGTTGGAACTGATAGAGTGTTTGAGTCAGCTGGGGCCTGATGATATGCTCACTATCGACCCCCAAGCAATAGACGACATACACAACAAAGAACTGCTTGGTCGTTCAAATTCGCGAGAACACTGGGAAGCACTACGTTGGCTATTTGGGAGAAGATGGTTTACACGAGCATGGGTCGTGCAGGAGCTCGTTTTAGCTCGTCAAATAACTATTTTATGCGGCGATTGTGCCTTCGACTGGGACAAGATGGTTCGTACATCAGAGTTTATGGCAAAACGAACATCAGCCAACACATTTAAGAAACATCCCCTCGGCCACATCGATGGCCGCTCACTTTCGCACAAGAACCCTGCAAAATTAGACGCAATCAAAAGGGATATTCGTGCCAATGCGAACAATACGTTCCTTTATACTCTGGTCCGATGCCGGACTTATGATGCCGAGGAGAAGCACGATAAAGTATATTCGTTTCTTGGCCTTCTCAATTCCCAAGCCCCTTGTCACCTCGGCTTATATCCAGATTACCAGAAGAGTGTCGCAAAGCTTTATACTGATGTCGCCAAGTATATACTTAGAACCTCTGAAGACTTACATGTCCTCGCACACGCCGAAGGCGATCATTTTAGGGAAACTGAGGGATTACCCACATGGGTACCCGATTGGAGTGTAAGGAAAGACCTTGGTCTTAGAGTCACTGGATATACTAGATACAACGCCGCGGGCACGCTGCCTTGTTTCTACGAAATCAAAGACGGGGATAAGTTAGGATTGCGCGGGTTTAAGTTAGAAACAATTACTCGAATAGGAAAGACCAAAGAAGAGGTTAATAATACCAAGGACTGCAAGGACTGGCTAGATCTGCGCGACGAGCTTCAGCGAGAGTATCCCTCTACGAACATCAAGGACGCGTTTTGGCGAACACTTCTAATTGACACAGACACGTCCAGAGAAGTGCCAATCAAACAGCCATGGGAAAATGCCTTTGACATATGGATGGAAGTTTGTGACTTCGAGCCATCCAAGACTGATAAGCAAAAGGCTGTCCAGTACGAGACCTCATTCACACATTCTCTGCATCTGCGCCTGTTTAGAACGGCCCAAGGACATCTAGGCTGTGGAACTTCGTCTTGCAAAGAAGGAGATCTGATATGGATTGTTCAAGGCTCGAGAGTACCCCTGATCCTTCGACCGGCGCCGCACACGGCAACTTATGAGCTGGTTGGCGGAACGTACCTCCACGGGTTTATGCAAGGGGAAGCGTTGAATGGACGGGAATTCGAGAAATTCACATTAGTTTAGTGGATTTTAGTGTTGTTTCTCTCACTGGTTGTTATGATACGACGAATTATGGGTGGATGTACAATGATGGGATAGACTAAGTACCTATACTATCGATGGGGGGTTAGATGGCTAGTATAAGGATTTTTGAATGAAGTGTTTGGGGGGGATATCAATAGTCTCTATAGTTACATTATGTATATGCCCATCCTTCGGCAAACAGTAAGCATTTTTGAATTTGACTTTTTGATTTCTGTCGATATATGTCAAGTAATAAGAAGGATTTGAGGTGACTATTCCAAGACGTTTACGAAGGCAAATCTTCTGTATAGGTACCTAACATAATGGCACGTCTTATCTCTCACTACTAGAATTCACATTAGCTTCTACGAAAAAGAAATATAGGGTAAAATAGCACTCACAACATCGATCCACCTCGCCATCCACTTCTCAACGGTCGCCTTGGCCTCATCGACTAAGCCGAGCTCTACACGGTTTCACGTTAGCGGATACGTGCATTACTGAAGGGGTTGGAGAAGCAATCAAGCTTACCGAGGAGCAGCTGCACGCCACCGCGGATCCCAGACTCGAGTGCAGATGCTATCCACGCGTGCGTGTACGACGTCTGCTCGCCGACGAAAATCATCTGTAGGCAGGGGTAAGTTTGTGCAAGAGGCTAAGGAGTGACGACAAGGAAAGGGGGCGGGAGTTCACGTACGTTGTTATACGTCTTGAAATACTCGGGCAGATATAATTGATGCTGTCCTATCGTCGGACTCGCCCAACTGCCACCTTCATACGGATCCAGCATCCAGCAGCGCCGGTTATACTTGCCGGTGTACTGCTCGTACGCTAATTGTCCGTGGATCTCCGCCATAGCGTCGACCATGTACTGCACGTGCTCTTCCTCAGAGACCGAGACCCAGCGCGCGCCCCAGTCGCCCGAGGCGTAGGACGCGAGGATAGTCGCGGGCCCAGTGCAGTTCAGGCAATACGACGGATAGCAGATGGAGCCTACACCGGGGATGTCGGTGCTAGTGGAACAACCACCGAAGATGGGGTTGTCGTAGTGTTCCCAGAAACGTGTTTTATACTCTAGCGCGACTTTGCAGGCCGATGCGAAGGGCATGTTTTCGATTGCGTTCGAGATTGTCGTAGGGAGGTCTAAGAAGTGGCTGTTAGAATATAATTAATCATATAGAGAAGAATAGTAGGAAAATAAGGGGATAGGACGTGAGTCTTACATGGGAGTCGCATCTTCTTGACCATGGAGAAGGGGACTGCGAAGACGGTGTAGTCATACGAAGCGTTCTGGAATACTGTATCAGTGTAGTTATCTCTCCATTGGAGATTGACCCGCTGGGCATCCCCAAGCCATTCTACCCGCTCGATCTTCCGGTTCATAGTGGTTATATTATCGACTAGCGGATGGAAGGACTGCGGTAGCCGGCTTAAACCTGCAAGCCATTGAGCAAAGGATTAATCGAGAATAGGGGTAAGGGTGAAATGCACACCTCCATCAATAGTCTTCCATTTAGTGGCTCCAAAATATACATTATCGTAAATCTATACGAGTGAGTCGATATTGATCAGTAACTTTTTAAGCGGGTAAACTTACTGCGTTCCAGAATGAGGTAGCGCCGCCTTGGAGCACGTCGGTATCGTTCAAGGTCGCGTTGAGATAGTTCACCATGTAAGCGAATTCGGACCTATTTACGATCATTGGAGGTTAGCAAGCGTGCCTTCACAGTTATCAAAGAGGAACTGTCCAACGAAATGGACTTACCAAGTGTCACCACCAAGTCCACCGAGGCCGTTGACTGCTACTAAGTTAATAATCGTCATTGACATAAGTATAAGGGCAGTTATTTACCCAGGAAGTCTCTGTGAGCTTTAAATGTGTTGCTAGCCAACTCTATCATAAAAGTCTCGTTCGAAGTGATAGCGTCTACCTTGTCGGACAACGTCTTCGTCGACGGGTCCATCGGATACGAGATCACCAAAGATGTGTTTGCCTTGGTCTGAGCTACGGTGGGAGGGAGCCCCGTATCCAGTTTAATCCCATTGTGATAATATAAGCCGTTAGGATTTGACTGGATCCAGGGGATGAAATCAACGCTGAAATTCTTGTCGTAATTGTTGAGCGCATTCATCTCCCTGGCGAGTTGGAACACCTATGTTCTGTTAACTGACCACCACTCTCTTAAGAGTAAAGCTAGGTAATCTCCACTTACCATCTGATGGTCGGTAATATTATACGTCACATTCGAGTACTCTATGCTCTCAGGAAACCGCATAGGTCCCATCTCCTGGTACGAATAGTCGAATGGCCCACCGGAAAGGTATTCCGTATGGACCCTACCACCAAGACGCTGGCTAGCTTCGACAATATTCAGATTCTTAAAGCCAGCCTGGTGTAGAACAAGATATGTCATTAACCCCGACATGCCGGCTCCAACAATGGCTACCTCTTTCGACTTAGCCTTCTCAACATCGACCGCACTGATTTCCTTGTTTTTGAGTAGTTCGACTCCATCAAACCACGGGCCCCACGCATCAATACCAGTGGCGTTTGTCATCTCGATGCTGTTGGTGCCGCGTCTCTTGAGTTTCCTTCTACTAAGTCGCTGGGGCTCGCTGCGACCGACTAGTTGTCCTCCTTGGTCCCATGCCGAGATACATCCATCGAACCTCGCATCGTTTGGCAAGACCCAAACTAATCGTGACTCTTTTGTGTTACTGCTTCGGCCAAGAGTATGGTGAGCCTCATTAAGCCGTGTCTCATCACACCGGCCGTACGAGTATGTTATGACGCCATCGACTAGATCGTTAAAAGTTATATGAACGTTCGCAAGACCTGAGTTGAGACCTGAGCGTGTCTCAAGCCTAAGTGGTAGACGAGAAGCAGAAGCAGGTAAAGCCTGGCTCGCTAGAACGGCGAGAGATAACCAAAACATTGTTGCAACCAACACCAGGGACAGGCGAAGCTACTGATCATGAACAAACAAGAGCTCATATTGACTGTCTTCACGGTTATATATACCCAAATTTTTCCCCTCGCAGGACTAATACAAGACTGATATGTACCTACCCATGAACCTTGACGCCGTGAGAGGCGATATCGCATGCTCATTGAACCGAGAACGAAGCTCTGCCTATCATAACCACTTGCGATACAGTTTGATAGAGCGTAGGGCGCATAGTGGAGATTATGGTATGACAAACATTACTGGCTTAAGCCTCGTGAGCTGTATGATAGCTATAAGCCCATTCCAGTAGTACCTTTTGAGGTGATTGCCAGATACGGTAGGTGCCTACGACAGGTCGAGATAACGGCTATCGATGGGCAGCATCTAACGATTTTCGAACATCCGGCCCCCGAGTGAGGAACCAAAGGCCGTCGGAAGCCACAGCGTAAGCCTCCATAGTGTTGACCGCTTGTAGCTGGGGCTGTCATGCCTTGTGTAGCCCCCCGTCTAGCATGCTGAAGGGATCCCGACTTTTCGGGTAAGGCTGCGCGCCCTTGGCGGGAATTGTTATCTTCGGTGTCGTGATATGTTACGTACCTGCTGGTAAGCGTGCGCCTTCTCTGCGTCATTTCTCAATCCGTGGCTTGATTAGGCGGTTGGTAGACTGATCTTAGCGCATGATCCAGAGCAATATCCAATCGGCTAACGTCAAAGACATGCAGCCACGGCGTCGGTAAGCTGGTTATAAGACTCGTATAGATAGGTAATGAAGATTCGGGTATTACCGAGACTTTGCGATTGCTAGGTAACTCCGCAACAGCGACGTATCGAAACTTGTGACGATAAAGAGATTAACTAACTGGTAGTTAGTATAAGTAAGGTAAGGTAATTCGAATAGCCTTTATCTGTTAAGACCATGGTATTGATAATTCTTTAACTAAATAAACCGATAGCTTCTTTTAGTATGCCTTGGCATATGATGGATGACCTTAATTAGAGGAAAGGCGTACGCGACGAGTCTTACCAATCTGTATTATGTTAGCCATATTATAATGCAAATGTAATATCTCTGACTTTACTTTGGATCTAGTTAACCCGGTTTATCATGATCTTTGAGTAATAGCTTGGTCGGAGGTTGGTCGTATCATAATCTTCGGGATGAAGCCAGGGTTATATCGTCGTATTTCGTAATGGATCTCTTAAGGCAATGATAAGTTGATAAGGTGCCGCTGTTGAAGAGAGGGGTCGCAAAGCTGAAAAGGGTATTGAAATCGCGATGCGCGAATCAAGCCTTTTAGGATGAGAAATTTATAATTGTATTGATAGCTTCTCTTCGTCGTTCATTACGTTACCATAATTTCACCGAGAACTATAAGGCTACATGTTGAGCCTCTTCTAGCCAAGAATACTGGTAACCCGGAGAGTCAATGACCAACAGAGGTACAAGGAAAAAAGGCGGAGTGCATGCATGCTAAAGGCATGGCAGAATAAGAGAGGAGCCTCATAATCGTACGCCACCCATCTCCGGATATGGTCGACCTGGGGACATGCGGGGGAGCTCACGCCATCATCCATCGAATCAACGATGAAAAGCACACTCCAAGTTCTCTTCTAAGCCTGTTTCACAGGATGCCTTACCAACGAAGGCTGTGTCCTTTACTAGCTCGATTGTTTCAAATGTAGAAAGTCCTCGAAAATAAACTGGATGAAATTGAAAGGATTCAAAAATATACCTCTCCCTTATCGACTAGCAGCAATTGCTGGGAAACTTCACCTCTTACAGTTGCTCGCGCCATGGCAGAAGCACTGACGCTGATCGGCGGCCTTGCGGCCATTATGCAACTGGCTGGTTCTGTGGTGAAGTTGACCAAAGAATTACGTGTTTGTGTGTCCGTACTATACGCTCCGCGCCAAAGGAAATCAGATATTTCATGCTTGAGACTTCTATATTTACTGACCAGCTCTGTTATTTTTATGAGATAGCGAAAGAATCTGCTGCTGTCATGAATGAAAACTCCAAGGCTAAACGAGCTGAATTGATCCAGAAAATCTTGAGACAGTGTAAGTCTGTCAAGGGAGGATTCGCTCGTCTTGTTCGACGGTTTATTAACATTAATGGCGCCGACACGACGCCTTTGGGTACGTTCTGGGCGCGACTGTTATGGCTTTGGAAAAGACCAGACGTGTTAGAGTTGCGTTTAAATCTTCAGAGCGCAATAGCTAATGTCACGTTACTATGCATTTTGTTTGCGTATGAGGAATCGAAGAGGAAAAATGCGGATAGCGAAAAGCTGTACGTTGTATGGTTAGATAAACTGACATTCAACTGCTGATTATATCAAGTGAGATGCTTCAGGAACGACTTCAAAACTGGGTTGCGACAGCTGGGAAGTTGAGACGCGAATTGGCCGAGTATAAGAAGCATAATGTGCCGGAAACAGCCCTGGAAGATTCACACGATATGGTTGAAGAAGATAGCCGTCAGCTAGAAAAACATGTTGTACAAGCAATTCGGTCGTATATTCAAAGAGAAGTCCTTTCAACAAGCATAAGATCTTCACGTCGGGGACCACTAGGTTAAAGAGAACGGAAAACCCAAGAGCCTACAGCTTTGCCAAGTTTCAAACCGACGAGTTCCCAGGAAGATACGCGAGGGAACGATGCTTTTAGAGGGCACATAGTACCTAAACAGACCCTGGATGAAATGGTTGGTACGCATAATAATCGTGCTCTTCGTCCCAATAGAGCTTTTAGCGCTGCTGATACTGGTTATAATCGAGAAGAACAAGCCCCGTCAACAGCCGGGGAACGGCAGCGACCACTGATAGTGCCGAGCGAACAATTGTCCGAAAGGATTATTGGCGACAGCGTGAGAGACGACGGTCATGGTGAGATTTTGGAGATCGGTGATGGGTCAGTAGAGGAGGTAGCTGACCCTAATACGGGCTCAGATGCCACCGCTATTGAAATTGAGGCTCCTGATCAGGTTCTACAACCAGCCAGTCAATCTTACATCGAGGAGCTTCCGAGAGTAAGCGAGCAAAACTCGGGACCCGAAGGAACCGAGTTACCTAAAATAAACCCTAGTGAGGTCTCTGAAATACCTCACTATAATAGTTACCTAGACGGGCGGTCAGAGCGAGTGGACCCATCAATAGCCTCTAAAAGCTCATCAGCCACTCAGCTGGAAGAGTCGGAAGCTAGCCATGACAGCTGGAGTGATGAGAGCCGTGGGCCATATATCGCGGTGGCTCCTTTTGGAGGGCCACGGTCAAGGAAAAGACCGAGACGACCAAGGCCACAGTCACCTATAGGTTAAGTTTGAAAAAGGTCGGTTGGTTGGTTACCTGGTGGGTTCTCATAGGTTCTGGTAGGTTAGAGGTACTGTAGTTATGTGAGATTGCTAAAAGTATCACTTGATTGTGTGTTGTGTTTTGACGCTTTGATTGGAGGACATAGCTGAGACTAAAAGAATCATGAGGATACCTAGGGTAATGTTTAGTAGCGTTTGGCGTTACGAAGTAGGTAAGACGGATTGTTGGAGAGTCCGGAGAGTTCAAGACAAGAAGACATTTTAGGGATTTTTAATTCTGTTATGCAAGGTACCTACCAAAAAGAAAAAAATACAACAGTTATTGAAATAACCCGATTCCTGGATTGGCACAGGTTCAGGGTTGTTGTACAGGTACTAATGGGGCATGTGGGTTATTGCGATTAAGCTCTGATTGGTTAAAACTTATTGAACGCCAACTCAGCACCCGGGTAGCCCAAGCGCTGCCCCTGACTACCGAGCAAAACAGGCTAAAAATGTCCCAGACCAAAATTAAAAACAAAAAAAAAGTTAGCTAGGTAACAAGTTTTAATCCTAAGAAACGACTTTCTCTAATGGGACTCTCTTTTGGTCTTTGACCTTTCTAATTCCTAATCTCAATTGACGAGCTTCTTCTGAGATTGCCCGTTGTCCATTCTTTAATAGATATTTGATTTATTCAAAATGTCTTCAAGATATTCCTTACGTGCAACTCCTAGGTATGTACTTATCTTTATTACGGTGATACGACAGGCGCGGAATACGAAAAAAAGGGGGTTACGGATGCGATGGGGAATGGCGGCGGTTGTGACCTCGACGCGTAGTAAAAGGTGATTGTGAGGTCATTTTTACTAATATCGCGATTTGTTGTCTTGTAGGAAAAAGGAACTCTTCGACGGTATGGTCGAGACTCCTGGCCGCCGCGCGACGCGACGCAAATCTCAGTTTCCTCCCATCGCGGATGGCGCATCCGATGATGGCGATTCCAGCTCTGCCGCGGAAACAACTAGATCTACCAGATCTACATCAGTACGACGTCGAGGAGTAGGAAAGTTTATCGAGAACATAGACGATTCAGATACTGGGTCAAAAGATGAGGAGTTCAGTCCTGTTGCTAAGGAGAAGATCTCCACAGTCCTCAATGGAAACGGCAACGGCAACGGCAACGGCAACGTGAAATCAGAAAATGGCCACGCGAATGGACATACGAACGGACACGCCAACGGTAATGTCAAGGAGAAAGTTGTCGACGGCTGGAAGCCGGGCATGGATCCCAAGGTTGACCATTCCGGTGTCTTCGAGTTCGGAGGTAGTCTCGGTACTCTGGCCCTCATGATTGGATTTCCTACTCTTATGTGGTATATGTGGATCGGTGCAACGTATTACGATGGCAAATTTCCGCTACCATTCGAAGGGGAGTCTCTTACCGATTTCGGCTGGCGTATGTGGAATCACGTCTATACCGGTGCCTTTCCTCACCTACGAGCATGGAGAATCTACTGGACTTACATCATCTTCGAGGCTGCTTGCTACTGCCTTCTACCCGGCGTCTGGGGCTACGGAAAGCCTCTTCCTTTCAAGGGGGGCAAGCAGCTCGAGTATTACTGTTCGGCGTATGCTAGTTTCTACTTCACCATTCTTGTGATAGCCGTACTGCACTTTACCGGTTGGTTTAAAATCAACACCCTTCTGGATGAGTTTGGCCCTCTCTTGTCCGTCGCTATCCTGTCTGGTTTTCTGGTTGCCTTCGTTGCATACTTCTCGGCGTTGATTCGCGGTGCTCAGCACCGAATGACTGGATACCCCATCTATGACTTCTTCATGGGCGCTGAGTTGAACCCGCGCATGTTTGGGATCCTCGACTTCAAGATGTTCTATGAAGTGCGCATTCCCTGGTATATCCTATTCGGTCTAACATGTGCTGCTGCAGCTCGGCAATACGAGAACTACGGGTATGTTTCAGGCGAAGTATGGTTCCTGCTTATGGCTCACTATCTCTATGCCAACGCTTGCTCGAAGGGCGAACAACTCATCATCACTACGTGGGATATGTACTATGAGAAATGGGGTTTCATGTTGATCTTCTGGAATATGGCCGGTGTCCCTCTCTCCTACTGCCACTGCACCCTCTACCTCGCCAACCACCACCCATCGGAGTATGCCTGGAACAAATACGCGTTAGCCGTCTTCTTCGTTCTATATATTTGCGTATACATTATCTGGGACCAAGCCAATGGACAGAAGAACGCCTTCAGGAGCAAAGAGCGCGGTACCCTTCAGAAGCGCTATGCTTTCCCTCCCCTTCCGTGGATCTACATCGACAACCCCAAGACCATCGACACCCAAACTGGTGACAAGCTGCTCGTAGATGGATGGTATGGGTATGCGCGCAAGCTGCATTACACCTGCGATGCGTTTTTTGCCATCAGCTGGGGCCTGATTACAGGATTTAACAGCCCCTTCCCTTGGTTTTACCCAGTGTTCTTCTGCTGCATGATCGCGCATCGTGCCAACAGGGATATCGAGCGCTGCAAAGCGAAGTATGGCGACGCCTGGAAAGAATACGAGAGACAGGTGCCGTACCTATTCATTCCGGTAAGTTAAGCTTATAAGTAGCTCTCATGCCGAATCGAAAATTGCTAACTAATCTCCAGTACGTCATCTAAATCTTTTGCAAATCAACCTTCGGTACCTAGCCATGCACCATTCAACTCCTATTGGATTCTGATACCCAGACGCTGGACATGACGATGGCGATACACGCATGCATGTGTAGGCTTGTAGCCGCTAATAGTTTTTCTATTTTGTACATACTTGAGACTGCCCCCTCTACAACCTTTTCACAAATACGGCTGCAAGCTAGCACAAACGATAGCGATGGGAACATGCTGCGAATCCAAAACCTAAGTAATGCCGTTATGATGGCCCTTAATATAAATGAAGTAATTGAATAATCATGATTAAGTCTTTTTCATTGCAGGTACTATGATATGCCCGCCGTCATTAACTATAAGCCGTGTCTAATTTATGTGCCATAAACTAACTGGATGATGGTATGTGTGGTATGCCGTTCAGGATATCATTGCCCATTAGAACATACACTCCCTCAACCTTCCCGTCCCTCCCAACTCATACTCAATCCATCTCCCTACACCTCTCCGTCCAGCAACTAGCACAGCCCCTGGGTTCATCACATGACATCCCTCATACGTAACGCAAAACGGTGGCGCCGTAGGGTCCGCGAGCATCATTGCCGTCGGTAGGGGATACAAATGCAACGCGGTGTCGTGATCCCAATGTACCGGCTTGATCGCGTGTCGGAACGGACACAAGTATCCCTGGTCTAGCATCGTCTTGACAAGTTTGCGTGCCGTCCGCACGTCGTGCGGGATCTCGGGCTCTGTGGCCTTAGCAGTGGCGTCGACGTCCATTGCGTCGATAGTATCGAGCGCGGCTTCCATATCTATATCATCATCATTTTCGTCTGTGCGCT
Source organism: Daldinia eschscholtzii (assembly GCA_037126485.1). NCBI lineage: Eukaryota > Fungi > Ascomycota > Sordariomycetes > Xylariales > Hypoxylaceae > Daldinia > Daldinia eschscholtzii. The sequence goes on from JBANMG010000007.1 coordinate 2,508,765, forward strand.
TTTCATGTTGATTCCCCTCTGCATCTGCAGTGGAAGAGCGTAAGCGGACGGCTGTGCGCCGCATGCGCGCCGACATGTCGTCGCGGAACAGGACGATCTCGTGCGCGGGCCCGAAGACAGATAGGCGTGCGGGATTACTTGTCCAGATGGCTTCGCCGGGACATTTCTTCGCGTTGTCGGGAAGCTCTGCGTTAGCGGTAGCGAAGGCGCGGCGTACTCGGCTAGTGAACATATCGGGCACGGGCTTGCGTGGTAGAGGAACCGCGGCACCGGCGCCAAAAGTCGAGGCCCAGCCATCGTTGTCGCCGGGTACGAACACAAAGGTGGAGGATTGGAGTAGTGCTGGGAAGTCGGAGAGTACGGACGCAAGCGCGTCAAAGTATTCTTTGTATTCTACGCTGCCGCCGCTAGCCCCTCCGCCTGCCATTACGGCGTGTTGCGTGAAATTTCCTGTTAGCACAAATGTCATGGGCGTACTACCCTCTGGTTCCGTCGAGTAAATCGCGAGTATCTTACGTAGGGCTTGTAAAGCCCGTGGTTGGTCGAGGTTAAGCTCGCCTATGATGACGATGCGACCACAACTAGGAGCATCGGCGTCAGGGTCTGCCGTAGATGATTGGGTCGGGCGTGGCCTCCTCAGGATCCGTTGCTCGAGTTTCCGCATTTTAGAACCTGCGGCTCGCTCACTCCCGACACCCAAGAAGTCGATCCAGCCGAATCCACCCCCTATGGTGTGATCGTCTAGCCCACTGACGCCAAGAGTAGCCTTGCGCTTTTCGCAGGGAGGCTGTCCGATGAAGAACCCTTGGAAGCGACCGCCAATAATACCACCTATACCATTGCTACCACCGAGCCCCCTACCAGTTGATTCTTCCTCTTCTTCGTATACGCCGTCTATCAGCACTATCATCCCCGGCGTAAACCAAGCCGAGTCCTCTGGTATGGCTACGGCCTGTGAAAGATCCAGCGATATAGTTCCAGTTAAGTCGCTGATCGCGAGGCTTCCGGTTGGCAAGATTGATAATAGTCCGAGAAGCATATGGTGGCTACCGTGGCGACCTAGTAGATTTGCAATTGGTGTGATTCTGTAGGTTTGCTGAGCAGTCATAGAAGATGAACCGGATCTTTTTAATGACGGAGTAGCCTTTGTAGTTGCTACTGTTGAGCTCTGGAACGACTCATTTCGGAGTAGTCTCTGGTGTATAACGTTGTATCTATTTCGGAAGAGAGTGGTTTTGTGGGACGCCGGCGGCATTAAAGATGGTTTCGAAGGGTCCCTGTAATTACTATAAGCCTTGATACTCCATTTATAATAATATTAAGATATTCATACTTTTCAAAGTGCTTCTTCGTTACGTTGTATAATAGTCGTGGTTGGTCATAGGCATTGATAACTTTCAACCATTTTCTCGGATGCTTTAAGCTCTCGTCGTCAGGCTCGTCGTCCTCAACACCAAGCCCTGACATACCAAAGCTCGTTGCGCTGTCATGACGTGTTAAGGATTTGTTTGGCCTCAATCCTAACCTTGTATTTGTTAAATCGGCTTCCTGACTAGAGTCTAGGACCAGACTATTTTGCCGATTTAATTCTCGTACCGTTACTATCCTACCACCGCTCATGTTCCCTTCCAAGGTCTTCAAGATATCTTTCAGCTCGCTGCTGGCACCGTCTACTATTACGCCTCCATTTCGGTTCTTCCAACTCTTTGCTACCTCTTCCAAGACCTTCTCTGCCAGACCTTCTTCGCGCCATCCCGAACCGCAATGCCGGCCAATGAATGTAGCTAATTCTTGCAGTGCAGAGGACGTAAGTGTTAAGCTATGCTTTTTCGTAAAGGTTCTGAATGCTAGCGGTCTTAAAGTTGCTGGGGGTAAGAGAATTGGAAGAATGGTAGCCTTGGTTGGTGGTGCTATGGCAAACGGTTTAAGAGTATGCGCTGGTGTTCCAAAGGCCGGTGATGAAGACGGGATGGGATTCGAGGGGGCAGGGGTTTTCGGCGTAAATATTGACGCAGCAGTAGGCTTGTTTCCTTGCATCTTGGAAATACTCTATTGTTCAGATAATCATTCCAATTGCCCGTAATAAGCTTTTCTACTGACGACGGTTAATATTTCTATATAATTTTTTTGGTTGGAGACGCGTCCGGCCGCGTTCTACGCGTTAATGAGTAGTAGGGGTAGGTAGCTAATCAATGTGGGGCAGAATAGGTTTATCAGTCAAAAAGGTCGCCTGTACTTGATACGTCTAAAAATTTGACCTTTATCAGTTCTATATTAAAGTATCCTGTACTTAGTACTAGCTCAATGTAAAAGCTGCAGCTAATACGTCAGCAGGAACAAATAATAATTTCATGTTCATCACCAAACTTCAGAGCTTCTTCCCAAGCTTTCACAATTTGGCATTGGCATTGGCATACAAAAGATGCGATCGAGCTAATCTATTAACGTCAAAATGTTACTATCACGAGCCTGGATTGCCCCAACCTATAGGAGGACACTATTAAAACATAGAAGTGTCTCTACTTTAAGCACCAATCCTTATATAGTCAGTAGTCACCAATTACAAGATCCAATCTACAGATTAATTCAGTCTTGCTTATACGATTATTGCTTAAGAAAGTTTTCCCTAACGCCTCAGCGGACAATGGGCATCTACTCACATATCTTGATACCAACCCGCCGAAACATAGGCTAGCTATCGGCTCTACGACCGCATTACCTCCAACCCCCAATTCTTTCTCTGAGAATCGCGAATTTCTATCCATCTTGACCGATGTCCTCCGCAAATATGCCGCACAGGACCCCGGCCTCCTCTCCCAAGCCAAAGCTTTTGCCGGGCCGGGAGGTGCAACTCTTGGCTCAGGCGGTGCATTCTTTCCTCAACAAAGGAAGCAGCGTGGCTCAAAAGGTTCAGCCGCCGGGCTAGGCGGGGGAGGTGGTGCTGGCGGAAGCGGCGCTGGGGGAGCGAGCTCCCAAGGGGGTGCTGGTGGTGCGGGAGTCGGAGGACACATCCATCTCAGCGACTTAAGAAACCCTCCCGACTACGGTCGAATTGCATGGCCGGAAGATATTCTTGGCAGTATCGAAGTTGATGGATCTGGAAACATAATAGGGGAATTTCAGCCCAGTGGAACATACCGCATTGTCACCAATGAGGGAATGTAAGTCCTCGGGAATCTCAAATTAGAAATATTGACTCTGACTGACTTTTAACCTGAAATAGCTTGGGACTGAGTGATTTTCTGAGGATGAAGCTTGTTGAGAGGTTGAAAGAGGAGGAAAAAAAGTTGTGACACTGTGCCTGTGGCATTGATGTTGAGAAAATTTGAAAAAAAAAAAAAAAAAAAAAAACGACCTTTTTGAGACATCATGAAGCATGGCGTATGACTGCATATCGTACCTGTATGATATGTACAGGATTAGGTTGGGTACTTATGCCAAGCAGATCCAATAGTTACAAATATAAATTAGTAAATCTCTGTTGTGCGTTTGGTTAATGCACGTAAGATACGCGCTCGTTCGTTTGCGACGTAATTAAGATACGATACCTTGGTTTACATGTTTTTTCTAGACTCGTTTCTCCATTGAGACGATCCAAGCTCGGTATTTTTTATAAGGGTTTCCGTACAATACCTTAGGTACCTACATACTTAACAATTGTACGGCAATGTTTATAACTACCTTAGTAGGTACCTAACTGTATTAAATATCCAGAGGAATACACTTCAGTAATCTAACTTATACCCAGGTGCCGACTTACATTTCGAAACAAACTATACTCCTAATCAAAACCTTTATTGCACTTAACATGCTGGTGCTACCAACGTTCAATTTCGTTTCCCAAAGTTACTTTAGTAGGTACTTACCTACATTATCTACCTAGTACCTAGGCCCAATCCGAAGAGAGGTACATGAATCACGATTCTATAAGGTTGTCTCACAGCTAAGTATTACAAGTCGCCAGCCGTAAGACGGGCCCTGGTGATACCTACCAATTAAAAGCGTGTTTATGACAGGGGATGTCACTTGCCCGGTGTGCCTATAATCTCCTATGTATACTCATGGCACCTTCTCTGTGTAGGACAGCAAGTGCAGGCTACATGTATAAGTCGATCCTGACATGTGAGTCTCAGTTAATATTCTAAGGAAATCACGCCCAACCAGCATATCAGTACCGGGGATAGTCGAGTACGTATTTATTTATTTATTTTAGTTTAGTTTATGTAATTTTTGTACTTGGTTAATATCCCATTGCCATTTCTAAATGTGCCCCTACTCTACTTCCCGCCCTCCCCCAGTTTCGTCGATTCTAAGCCGTAATACAACAACTCCCTAGGGAAGCCCGGGTCTAGCAAGATACCAACAGTTGAGGGGCTAAAACTCGCATTTATTCATCTGTAACAAGCGGTCTAGAACAATCGAACGGAACAACAAAAATTTTGTCAACACGGATATCCAGTCCTCTGAGGCTGTAAGCCAGCTCTTAGGGTAGAAGGCGCTGACCTCATCTGGCAGGACTTAGGTTTTAGTTCCTGAATTATTACTTGGGACCACACGAGGAGGACTGCATTGCATGACCTTACCTAAGCCTCTTTGATGCGTGAATCCCAAGTTGCGGGTACATGTAAGCACAACTAGAACGATACATAAAATCAAGTACTCACTACTATAACCCAGCTAGTGGCTACACTAATAAGGCTGCGTTTGGTGCCAAGATTCAAAGTCTTGCCAAGCGTGCATCGCTACCTTAAAGCTTGTACTCCACTCCCGTCCCCTGTCCTCTCGACCCCCCCCCGGCCCCCGGTCCCTAGTTCGAGAGCCCCTCGTTCTTCGATGTTACTTCATGACGATCTCATCAACCTCGCCATCATCTACATACCTCTAGCCATTATCCCTCGACAAGATGGCCTCCCGAGCGTTTGACGAAGAGGAACTTTCCATGTCCTTATCTCCCTCCCTCATCCGACCGAAGAACAATGGAGCTCGAGTACCTGAGATCAACGTCACACATCCGACTGCCGACGGCCCCAACGGCAGATCGAGAGCCGGTAGCACGCTTTCTGAACAAGCGTCGCAGAATCGAGAGAAATCTAAAACAGACCAACGAATCGGCGCGTACAATATCATCAGAACACTAGGTGAAGGTTCTTTCGGAAAGGTCAAATTGGCTGTCCATCGGTCGACCGGTCAGAAGGTCGCTCTGAAGATTATCGCCCGTAAGAAGCTGATCAGTAGAGATATGGTCGGTCGCGTCGAACGCGAGATCGAATATCTACAACTGCTCCGACACCCTCATATCATCAAGCTGTAAGTCGTCAGCGTCCGTTTGAGAGATTACCCCCCCTTCAATTTTAAATCGTCGGATTAAAGTTGACCCCCAAACAGATATACCGTAATTAAGACCCCAGCCGAGATTATAATGGTCTTAGAATATGCTGGCGGCGAGCTATTCGATTATATAGTCAAGCATGGTAGACTACCCGAAGATCAAGCTCGAAAGTTCTTCCAGCAAATGATATGCGCTGTCGAGTACTGCCACAGACACAAAGTAGTACATAGAGACCTGAAGCCTGAAAATCTACTTCTCGATGATAATCTAAACGTGAAGATAGCCGATTTTGGACTGAGCAATATCATGACGGATGGGAATTTCCTCAAGACTAGCTGTGGAAGCCCCAACTATGCAGCCCCAGAGGTTATTAGCGGAAAGTTGTATGCAGGACCAGAAGTCGACGTTTGGAGTTGTGGTGTCATCTTATATGTCTTGCTAGTCGGCAGACTTCCCTTTGATGATGACCACATCCCCAGTTTGTTCTCCAAAATTCAGCGTGGCGTCTTCACAGTCCCTCACTGGGTACCAGCTGATGCGGCGAGTCTCATCCGAAAAATGTTGCAGACTAATCCTGTGCAGCGTATTATTATCGATGACATTAGACTAGATCCTTGGTTTTTGAAGGATCTTCCAGCCTATCTCGCTCCGCCTGTCGAAGAATTCTTCAACACTGGCGTTGACCCTAATAGGGCAATCAGACCAAGCGACATTGCGCCCCACGCCCCTCCTAAGGTGCAGGAAAAACTTCACGATGAGGTAACGGAGAAGATCAGTAAAACGATGGGTTATGGGAAACGGGATGTTCAAGAAGCCCTTGAAGCCGATGAACCTTCTGCCATTAAGGATGCGTACATGATCGTCCGTGAGAACAAGCTCATGCAAGTAAATCGTAAGTTGTCAACTGCCCCTATAAATGCTAAGTTTTTTGTTGTGGTGGAAATCTGCGCGGTAGATATTTATTTTGCGTTCTGATTAAAGCTGTTCTTCATGGAGACGATGTCTACTTATTTCGCCACGAATTTGAATGTTACTGACGTATTGTAGCCGCTTACGGAACGGGTGCCGATAATCCTTACTTCGCAACTTCTCCCCCCACTGCTGATGCCGAAGAGCAAATGCGTAGTGTCTCAGCGGCCATGGGCAATACAGCTACAAACAGTCGGCGGAATTCTCAATCGGAGTATCCGAACGAGTCGCAAGCTAGCCCTCTAGCTGACTCTGCTCGTTCCACCAGTTCAACAATTACTAGCTCTTCTCCTCGCGGATACGTAAGCCATGTCGGAATATTACCAACAAGTCTGCCTTCGCTGCACAAGAAGTATCTTGAGCGCCAAAATGCTGGGATCGATGAGCCCTTGGATGTCCAACCGGTCCCCGACGTTCCCCTTCAGCCCAGAACGCCTGCTGAGCAACAGGAAGCGGCTCGCCGCCTTAAGCCTCACTCTAAAAGTGCTATGAGACTCGACGATACAGCTCACCCACAAACGATGACTCCCGTTGCACCCAAGAAGCCCAAGCAAGTGCGATGGCAATTCGGCATAAGATCCCGAAACGCTCCTTTTGAAGCGTTACTATGCATCTATAAGTCCTTGTCGAAGCTTGGCGCTACTTGGGTTGTAGATGAGGACTATGAGAAGGTGCACGGTTCTGAATCGTAAGTATCATAACTATCCATATCATCGTTTATGTCGAAGTTAATGGCTATATTAGGGATCCATATGCTACACCAACACCGAACGAAGGAAAGGAACATAATCCATACGAGAATCTGTCCCCGGACGATATTGACTTGGAGACGTTTGACCCTATAAAATACTATAAGCTCCCCGCTGATCCTTGGCATATAGTCTGCCGGTGGAAAAAAGATGGTGAGTATATCCATCGATTTCGAATTCTATTAATCACAACCTAACACATTCATAGACATTCGAAAGACATCAGTCGCTACTGGCCATGCTACCTCTGACTCGGTCTCCGATGACAACACTTATATCTACTCTGTTATGGACAAACGTAAGCAAGACTTCGTTTGGATGCGAATGGAAATCCAGATCTACGAAATGGACCCAAAAGATAAGGTTTATCTCGTAGACTTCAAATGCACAGGCTACGAGCGGCTCGACGGAACTCTGCTGGAGGAGAAGGCCGTTATGAGCCCCTTCCCTTTTCTTGACATGGCAGCCAAGTTGATCATGCAGTTGGCCGAGGCTGATTAGAGCTGTCGTTCCAAAGAAATATTTGACCATCTGCTTGAGTTTGCCGACGACATCATTTGTGACCACATGTACAGGGTTTTGAGTGCCTTGTATCTCCGATGATACCTCCCAAATAGCTCATCGATTTCGACGATATTGGTGAAATTACTTGGTGATGCGATATAGCAAAGGGTCTGAGTTTGATTTGGACACCATATTTTCTTTTCCTACAAATTCGTTCCACTACTTTTCTTTCGCATTCGACCAGCGTCATCCAAACCGACGAGTGCCCCTCATTAGACATACTGGACACTCACGAGCCCCGATAGCTTTGCGCCGGACATAAAATATATTCGGCTTAGGGAGGACAGCCGGCGGGATGGCATATTTTTGAGAGGGAAAGAGGGAAAAAAAAAGGAATGTATGGAAAGGAAATCAAGGAAAGCATCTGCGTTGGAGTTTATTGAATGAAACGTACCATGGAAATGAATGGAGTTTGTTATACCCCCGAAAGAAGGAACGCAAGGATTCTGCGTGGTGAAGGCAGAAGGGAATTAAATACACGCGAGGATTTTCCAGTTCGAGTTAAGTCAGTGTTGCCGCAGCTCGAATAAAGCCTCGCTAGTTTTTTTTTTTCTAGGCGATAGGAAAACTGAAGGCTTATTAGCCCCGTTTTGTACTTGCCAAATTGTATGAGATTTGTTGGTAGCTTGTAGGTAGGTACCTTAGGTAGGTAATCACGAAGGAATTAGGCGTTACGTTCGATCTGCTATTCGACGCTCACGTATCACTCTTCTAAATGGTATCATTGTTGCCGTATTCTGGCAAATGATAAGTATGGGTACTCCACCGGTTTATTTACAGCGCGATATTTCTCCTAGATTAGAATCTGTTCATATATGTACCTGATCTAGATGACATTGACCACGCATAATATCTCCCTATCCCCTCTGAGGCCCGAAGTCCATGTACAAACTGCCCTTAGCGTCTGCCACAGCGACTGCCTCCCATACCCTTCTCACATGGTCCACGCGCTTCTCGGTAAGTTCGTACTCTGGCGGTAGGTCGATTTCGACGTCCGCATCGTCGTCAGTAAGTAACATATCGACAACTGCTTTCGCTGATAACACCGCATTCGGCATCCCGTGCCCCGTGTACCCCGCGCACAACCATAGTCCCGGGCCGCCGCCTAGACTAGCGGGCACGCCGCCGACCCAAGGGTGGGAGTCCCGCGTGTATCCCATTATGCCGCTCCACTCGAAAGTCGGCTCCAAGTCGACTTTCTGGAGAGAGGCCTTTTCACCCGAGGATTGCGTGTGGTGCAGAGATAAATCGATAGCGTTGGACAGTTCGCCGCGGAGATACCACGATACGGGCTCGTCGATACTGCTGTCATCCCATACTCCGACGCCTCGACTCGCAGCATGTTGTCTGCCGCCGCCGAAGATGAGCTCCGCGGTGGGAGGGGGCCGCTGGACCAGGTAGTCGTCGCGGGCGTAGGGGTCGACCGGCTCGCCGACGATGTAGTACGTGTGCGCGATATCTAGGGGAGGATCTGCCGGATCGGTGGGTGTCTCTGGGGGTTTGAGAGCGGAGATCTGGCCGCGGGTGGGGACTAGCAAGTCGCTGAACTGAGGGAGGAGGTGAGATGTGTATCCGTTAGTTGCGAGGAGGACCTGGGGGGTGGCGATTATTCCGCGTGGGGTATGGACAGTCCATATGGAATTATGCTTGCGAGTTTTATTACCGCTGGCACTGCTGAAATTGGTTGACGTCTCCGCGCGTGAGAGTCCTGTTACGGGCGTGTTAGTTTGCAGGTTAAACGAACCCTTGGAGCCCTCTTCGTTAGCTGCGAGCAAACGCTCCAGCACGAAAGCGATGAGCTTATACGGCCATAGACTCGCTGCGTTCCACTGGACTACAGCGCCCTCTGCGTGGGGAATCCTCAAGCCGTCGAGCGTGAGTTCCCTCCGCTCGCCTTCGATAAGATAGGCCGGGCTTCCCGAGAGATCACCCTCGCCCTTTTTACCTTTCGTCACTACGGCTACATTGGCAGCTAGGTCAGGGTAGTGTTCCACAAGATAATCAACTCTATCGCGGCAAGTTTCGAATAACTCCTTTGAATAAAAGGCATGCACGCCGCTCGTCGACCGCCAGTCACAGGGGATCGAGAACTCCTCAACTGATTCTTTGAGGTACAGGAAGTTGCGCAGCTCGAATGAAGCGATGTGTGGTGCTGAGGCGTATATTGCGGGCTGACAATGACCCCCGTTCTGGATACGCAGTAGTTAGTGAAGAGGATAGTAAGGTGTGAGGTAAAGTGGTGTTATGTAGGTAGTTGAGCCCTTGTTTTAACGAGGACTGGGTAGGATACGTTATGGGTACCTCACATATGAACTATTGTTACTACCAAAGTCTTATGCAAGAAAGGAGGAATATAGGGGGAGGGGGTTGGTTCTGGTGGTTGAGTCAAGGTTTTAAAACAGGACTTCCGACTTTGAGTCCAACTTCATCTAACCACATCCAGTCTCAACGTAAAAGAAACTCTTTATCATTAGGTACTTACCCTCCCAGTAGCTCCCGAACAAGCCTCACGTGCCTCGACCATGACAATGTTCAGATCAGGCTGCTTCTCCTTCAAGAAATGAGCAGCGAAGCTTCCTGTGATGCCGCTCCCCACAATAACCACATCAGCGGAGCGAGGCAGCTCCTTTGTCGTTCTATGACCTAGCAATTTATTCGAAAGCTCCTTATGCCAGTACGATTTCGTCGGGTTATCAACGGGCAGACCCGACTGGCCTTCGATGAGCTGAGGTTGCGCCATGTTGGCTCTAGGATAGCCTCTTTTATCGATGAGTGGGGGGAGGGGATGAGAATGATTAATCTGAGGTCAACTTGCAGTAATGTTAACTAATTCAAGTTTAAGTATAAGTTGGTCATCTAATGCCCTGATTTATAGTATTACTTGAACCATGAGCTCTCATAAAAGGAATCCTGTAGCAAACGTATAAAGAGGTTCCAAGATACAAACAATAACCTGGTTTACAAGTGTCCAACTACATCATATCTGCATGTTTTCAACCCACTAACCGTTAGGTAGGTTAGGTAGTTAACAAATATCAATGCACCTAAAGATGTACAGTGCCAATTGAGTATAATAACTCAACTCATACGGTGAGTATCAGGATTACCCAGCTTGGAAGAGAAACCGAAAGAAAAAAATGAAATAGAAATTGAATAAAATCATAGAACCAACTACTATTTTAAAGATTCATCTTCTGGTAGGTAAAGATGATCGAGAGGAATTAGATAAAATCTATCTGAGCATCAAACAGGTTGCTACAATATAAGCCAGATCAGTCAAAGACCCAATCTTGATAGAAATATTGAAAGCTGCCAAAGTGTTTTTTTTTCTTTTTCTTTAAAGCCACTCATAGGGCCTTACATACGACCATCTATATCGTCAAAGATATCTTGGTTCTCTGCTGTGGAGGTAGGAGGAGCCATCGAATGGTTTACCTATCGCTGAATTAGTCCCCATGGCATATGGAGTCAAGTGCGGTAAAAAGCCTGGAGCCGAAGTTACTGAATTGGGATATGTTAGTGTACATTAGTATGTAGCTTCTCATCAGAAAAAGATTGTATTTATGGTTTGTGACCAGGAAAAGGGAGGAGTAAAGTATTAGCTACGCTACTGGTAGCTATATAGACATATTCAACTTTGGCATTGAGGCGGCTTACTTCCTGGTTATCACCTCGTTTTGCTCACCCACTGCAGGAAAAGGAGTTCGAGGTAGTCAAAATTGATAGTACGACAGTACATTAAACTCTCGAAGGTGCATCGGTACCTACCTAGGTAACAGATCCTCTGAGCCTACGTATACATGCCAGAGCGCAAGATTTTACGCCCGATTTGCCGGCATAACATCTAGCCAGTCGCCTCTCGTCCCGTGGTCTTATCTACAAAATGGTACGAAAACGTCCTTGCCAATACGACTCTACTTCCGGACTCCGCCCTCGCCGTTAGAGGTCGCAGGATGCCATAAGACGGCCTGGGAGTGTCTCGCTACCTACAGGCTGACTGGCATATAAACAATCAAGCTTGCCATGTTATCTGCTATGCTTGCCATTATATTCAGTATTCATCAGATACAAGATTCTTTAGATCAGGTAAAGAATTCATTGATAACTCATATTCCATATAACTATATTCCTCAAAGTTAGCCTCTTGTTAATGAACCATGCGCCTTCTCAATGTCTATAGTAGGAAGATGCGTGGTTTTCGTTCACGTGCTGGTAATATCCCCAAATATGCAATACTCTCGCATACCTGGGAAGATGAGTAAGTTACCTATGGTGACTTGAAGTCAGAGCATTGCAGAGTTCCAAGCATGAAAGGCTTTTAGAAAATAGAGTATTGCTGCCAGCAGGCAGTCGAAGACGACATTGCTTGGGTATGGATCGACACGTGAGTGTAATTGACAACTCATTTAGTAAAAGTAACGTTTCTCTATGTTATAGAGAGTCTAGTTATCTAGAACTATTATAGTGTATAAATATATCTAGAAACTTACCGAGGTTCAGATGCTGCATAGACAAGAGCAATAGTTAGTACGGAGCTCGCTGAATATGTTGGTTCGATGTTTAGATGGTATAGGGAATCAGCCGTTTGCTACGTTTATCTAATTGACGTCAAATCGACATCTCCGTGGTCTAGCGTGAAGCGTCAGCGTAAAAAGAGCTGATGGTTGACTCGTGGATGGACGCTTCAGGAATTAATAGCGCCAACAAAAGTATTTTTCTTTTCCAGAGAATGGGATATAATCGGGCGGAGGTCAAAGCTTTCGACTTTCCTTTCCAATTTAACTGGTATCGACGAAGGCTACCTGAACGGCGCGGATATAGGTAGAGCTAGTATAGCCCAACGCATGTCCTGGGCAGCAGGTAGAGAAACCACGCTCGACGAGGATACAGCATACTGCCTACTTGGAATATTCGACGTTCACACCTCCCTTAGATATGGCGAAGGCAAACGCGCGTTCAAAAGATTACAGGAAGTACTGTTGAAAACTTACCGAGACGACCACGCCTTGTTTACATGGGGGGATATTGTCACACAATTCTCCAGGTCAAAACTTGGCGATACTCAAATTCTGGCATCAAAAGTTTTTCCGTTCTTCAGATCCGTGAGTACATATTTGGAGTTATTTTGCTACATTTCCATCTATTTTCTTAGAAAAACTTTCTATTCAAGCGAGAATATTTGCGCTTCAGATGAAGTTCAACTGCCTTCAGCTCTTCAAAAGGGGTAACGGAACTGCTTACTTAAATTATCATAACAGACTAATGGTGTCAACCATTACCGGTTCCGCACTCCATATGGAGCTACCAATGCTTGAAAATACGAGACGTGGAACTTATTGCTCGTCTAGTGATTGGCGACATTTAGAGCGGGTGAGGGAAATCGATTCTGCGGTATTGATGTGTGGCTGCCAGCCTGCTTACCAACCCCTTGCCGGGGACATTATCTTAAGGAGGTTTCTAACGTCAGTAGAACTTTCGGCGATAAGACTCTCTAACATCGCAGAGAGACAACAATATTTCTCCATATTTAGAAATGACTCTCCGTTAGATGGTCCGATCGTATCTTTTCTATTCAAGTATGACATCTTCACGGGTCTGGCGCTATCCTTAAGCCGTGTAGAAAGGCGCAATGGCAGTGCGGGGAATTTACATTTTGCCGTGTTACCTGTAGACTGCACGGCGCCTGTACGATCGCATATGGACGACGACCAAGGACTTGAAGAGGAAGGAGAAAGAGGAAAGCTGATAGCAATGGGGCCAGATTTTGAGGACATAAAAGAAGCCCTCAACTATCTACGCAAAAAAACTGGGAAAACGCTCCATACCAGCAAACTATGGACTCTTGCGATCATTGGGAGATAGCAGACAGTGGGTACATGCCCAGCGTATACATCGCCACAAGCCGTATACATGTCCACAGTGACCTCGAACAGCTCATTGATATTGTGGATATAATAATTCAACCCAACCTGTGTGAACGGCGCGTTATTGCTCACGACGAGGAATAGGAAGAGAAACATCAGGCAGATGGATATCATTGGGATGAAAAAGTAGGATGGTATATGCTAAGGTTAGATAAAATACAGATAGAGAAAGATGATCATGACGAAGATTTAGAGGGAGAGTATTCGGAAGTGGAAAGAAGGTTACTAGGAGGAAGAAATTTAAATGAAGATAGGACTCTAGGACGGAAAGAAGATGAAGAAGAAGAAGAGACAGAAAAGGGGGGGGAAATCTTGAATGGGAGTGAGGTTTAGAAGAGGAGGGAGAGGAAGAAGGAGAAGGAGAAGGAGAAGAGGAAGGCAATCTTGAATTAGAGGAAGACATAGATGGAGAGGTTTAAGTGACTGTATACCTATATAGGTTGAAATAAGCTGTATAGTTATAGCATGCAATACGCAAAGGCTTTGTATGACTGCGTTGTGGTTACTTATATTGCAAACATACTTGAAAGCAGCCCAGGGGACGTTTTCAACAATTCAAAGGTGTACCATGGAATGATGGCAAGACAGCCAAATTATTACCACATGGATTAGACATTTCGGGTACTTGAAATCTAATATAGGTAGGTAGGCAATGCTTATCGCACCTAACTACCAAAATGAACCGTATTTAATTGCATAGGTACACGTGAATTTCCATTGCCATCTTCCTGTCTAGTTCCTAAACTAGCTACTGATATAAGGTACTTCAATACGCTGTGGCACTGGTAAAAAGGTAGAGCCTGTACGAAAATATACCCTTAACAAGACAATAAGAACCATCCTGAGGGGAAGAAGGGATACGGCTTAACCCTGCATCTTCTTTCTCTTGCCGACCTGGGCCGAGAAACCGGTCTTGATAGCGGTGACAGACCGGCGAGATCCGCACGAGTTGCACGTAATGAAGTAGAGACGGTTTTCTCCCTTGTTGAGTTCTGTGTCAGGAGATCGACACGTTTTGCAGGTAACGTACTCGACTATAACTTGGTTAGCAATGCCACTGACAATTAAAACATAACGGCGGATGAATAAGTGGTAGAGGACTTACTGATGTACTTCCGCAAAACATTCTCAATCTGCTTCTGTTGGAATCGGCCCTTGATAACTAGTCGTCTGCTACCGTCAACTGAACCGTTCGTACCCAACTCGGCAAAAAGATAGGCGGTAACGTGTTCCTCGCTTCGCTTCATTCGCTTGGTAATCTCCTGGATATTGGCGAAGATAGTCTTCTTGTTGCCTTCACGCAAGCACTGAGGAGGTGGGATCTTGTAGCTTCGCGTGCCGCTGGAGGCGTGATCCGGGTTCTTCTGAGCTAGTAGGCTGAAGAAGCGGCTGAGCAGCAAATTATAACTAATCGGTTTAGTCTCATCGTGGCTCCAAATGCCAGTACCCTTCTCCATATCTCCACTTTGCTCATCGCCCTTGGCGTCGGTAGCACCCTCTGCACCCTCCTTGTCGAGATCGAGCGCAGCAATCTTGGCAGCGAATTCGTCGCCTTCGTCAGCTTTGGGCGCCTTCTTCTTCTTCTTTTTCTTGAGGGTTAGATCCAGGCCACCGGCGTCGGCAGCTCCGTCAGCAGCACCGCTTGCTTCTTCTCCTTCGGCGTCTTCGGCCTTCTTAGGCTTCTTTTTCTTCTTCTTGAGAAGATCGAGGCCGCCATCTTCGGCAGGAGGGGCAGCGTCTTCGACGGCAGCTTCTCGCGCATCAGTAAAAGCCCCAAGAGCGGCTGAGAGCGGCGGCGTACGAGGTGTATGGGACAGGGCAGTGTCCTTTGTTTCTTCGGAAGCCATGGTG
This sequence comes from Daldinia eschscholtzii, assembly GCA_037126485.1. NCBI lineage: Eukaryota > Fungi > Ascomycota > Sordariomycetes > Xylariales > Hypoxylaceae > Daldinia > Daldinia eschscholtzii. The sequence goes on from JBANMG010000007.1 coordinate 2,524,151, forward strand.
ACTATCTTGCCGTCGGGTTCAACGACTAAGGCTTCGGAATTGAAAACGACTGATTTTCGTTGCTTGCGGTCGGGGATTGGGGGACGTTGTTCCTGCTGGTTAGAGTCGAGTTAATAATAAAGAACGTCTAAGACTTTAATATAGTGAGCTCAAGAAATGAAGTAAATAAAGGATCCGCTGTTGGTCCCTAAATGGAATCCGATACCCAGGAAGGTTGAAGGCGGAATGTGGGAAAGTCTAAAGATGTATGACTCTGACTGACTCTGACTCTGAGCGGTGGCTTGTGTCTCGGAATTTTCAATGTGGCTCCGTCGTATAAACCGCCCTGTAAAATAGGTGGGGCCCACAATTCTATCCCTTAGAAATGGAGGGAGGGGCAAAAAATATTGGCCTTATCGGATCCCCTCGTTGCTGCTAGTGGGGAAAGGGGGGGGGGGGGGTTAAGTTCAAGTACATGCAGGATGTACCAAAGAATAGGAAGAAATAGAACCTGGGAAGGAGAGGAAGTTGTGACAGGTGCAGCTGCAAACCACGGGTCCCGATTGATAATTGAAGTTGAATGGAGAGCGCAAAATATAAAAATTAAAGATAAATGAATAAGGATTAATGCGATGATTGAGTTAAAATAAAACTTACAGTATCTGCTTTATCTGTTCCTTCCATCCTTGCTGCTTTTCTATAGTTATTTATCTTTGCCTTATTAAGCCCTTTGTTTAAAAATCCGACTGTGTCACAACAAGCACCGACGCCCTAAGGAATAATACTGATGTTGTAGGACGGTGTTTCTGACGATCAAGTTGGTAATGGTGTGGGTTGATAGTATAAATGGTGGTAGAAGTTCGTTGTAAGATTCCTCTCACGATTTTAGCGATTTTAGCTCGACTAGAAACGTTTTGGTAGAAGTCGCTGTAGTTGAGATTGTTGAAGTTGGGTAGATGGAAAAAGAAAAATTAGGAATGTAGGAAGATGCTATGACGTTGGAGCCCTACGATGGGAGAGAAAACGCATATCAAATTTGTTACCTTCTAACTTTCTCTACCGCCTCATTGGAGTATGGAGTACGTACATACCTACCTAAGGTAGGTAAATATTCCAATTCGGAGGGGTAAAGATTGTACCCTTTGATCTTAGCCAACCCCCAATAGGGACTTTTAGTGACTCAACATGGCAGCATGGAAGTCTTTAGAGACTACTAGCTAAGGTTCATTGGTGGGTAAACCTACCTAGGTACCTATGATAACCTATGACTCAGCAATTTACATAGGTACCTAGCATAGCTTGTCTAACCACCCCACGTTAGAGAATCTCATCATTCCCCCCACCAGGAAGCGCACCTCGCCCAATGATAAACCAAACTTGATCGGCAAGTGTCCCACGTATTTGATTGGTCTCAGGGGAGGATAAGGTACGTATCTCGGAGCTAACACAGGGGCCGGAGGGGAGAACCTTACATTACCTTATGTACCTATGTAGTAGGTAGCTTTACGCTACACTACGTCCAACTTATAACAACTTCCACAAGCAGAACCGGCATCATTTAAATACAGCACCGCATTCCACGCTATTCACCATATCCAACCCCGGGTTGTGCTGTGTGCATTGGGGAGAAGCTAACGACCCCCAAGCTGGTGGGATCCAATGTATCAGATCTGTTGACAGTAGCACCTAGTCTCGCCGCTTTCTCGCGAGCCTCAACAACGCATAGGCAAACCCTTCAGTCTCTCATCTCACCTTCGAAACATGTTGCTCTCCGGTTCGTTCGCTATACCCGATACGCCGGGTTCCGATAATGACGATGTCGATTCTCTTCCCTCTACCTCCACAGAAAGCTTCGCAACCGATGATGATGATTTCGATGCGCAAAGGGAATGGGAGCAGAGTTTAGAACAGCTTCAACTTCTCTTAACTATGGTTTTGGTACCCTTTGCTGGCAAATATCTCGGCCGAAAGTTTGCCTATTGGAGTAAGGTTTCGAGCCGCTTCTACTAAATACTTCTAGGCTGACATTGGCCCAAATAGGTTGGGCACGATACATGGAATGGATGCATAATGTTGAAATTAAATGGACGAATAAAGCATCATTTAAAGCTTCAGGCGCAGTTGAAGCAGCGGCGACGCTTTAAACGATCGGGTCTCTGAACTTCACAAATTCTCGGGGAAGACTTTTTTTTTTTTTTTTTTGCGGACATGGACCGGATGGTACCCTATTTGTGTATATAAGGGCATTGCTGTGGATACAGGGGATCGTCGGCATGTTGGCACCGTGGTGCAGGGAGAAATCAAAATACCGTCTCGGTAGCCCGTCCCTAACCCGGATACGTCCCGTACTAATGTTAGGCTTTGACGATTCTCGTCCGAGATGGCAAAATAAAAGCCTAACGGCAGTTCCAAGAATTTTTCCGGTGCCTTTGGTTCAAAGATACTGTTTTCCGGGTTTATAGCGCGCCACGATGACAGGTGAATAAGTTCTCCTAGTCCAATTGTCGAACTCACTAGATCAACATGCCCTGTTCCGAAGAGCCATAGGTAATCGTGACAAGCCGGATGCCCAATAATAACGATGTAAGCCTTCCTATTTCAATTCTAGCCCACACCTTGCTATCCGTAGTACTACTCTGAATGGTTGAAGCCCCGCCGTCCTCGCAATAAATATCTCTGGTTATGCGGCTAGACCTTGTCAATGTTACAGATTCGACAGATGTGTTGTTCCCAACCTAGACATACCCAATATGGGTTTTCGTTATTATTAGAACCAATATTTTGACCCCCTTTTTTTCAACATTCAGCCGCAAAATATTCTATCCAAAATGTTTAGATATCCATGAGCTACGATTAGAATTCGATTCAATGGGTTACAACGTCTACTTCTATTACCAAGTCACCCCTTCTTATTGGTATATGTGGAAATCCCGGCATGTAAGTTGAGGGTGATTATCATATTGTCGTGGGCAACATTGGATTCTTGGCGCCACAGAGACTCCTTGGGAACGCCAGACTACGATTAGACATCAAGTAAGTAGTCGTGTATTAACAGTGAAATTCCACGTGTACAACCTCAAAATAGTTCGGGGTTGAGAAAAAGATATAGTGAACAAAAATCCTGTTCTGTTCTTTTTTTCCCCGGCGAGCTTGGAGCTCGTGTCAAAACACTATTCATTAACCTTAGTGATTCTCTTGTTCAGGTATTCAACTTCCTCATTCGACTAGAAACACCACTTACGGTCGGTGAATATGTGTGCGGCCTTTCTGCAGCTATTCCGGAAAGCGAACATTCAAGAAGCAAAGTTCGTACGATAATCATATGACATCACGTAAAAGACAAACTGATATTCGCATCGTTTATGTCCAATCTTTCCAGCATGGCCCAGATTACCTTCCCTAACAATGATCTATACAAGGTCCTGGGCGTTGACAGTGACGCTAGCCCAGAGGCTATCAGGAAGGCCTACCGAGAACTTGTGAAAAAGGTCCACCCAGACAAAGCAGAAGGCGGAAATACTCCGGAGAACAACGCACGGTTCCAACAGGTTTCAGAGGCATGGGAAATTCTCCGCGACGAGGTTCTGAGACGTGAGTACGATACTCATCGTGAAAGCGCCGAGGATCTTGGTCATGACAGGAGTATAGGTCCCAAGCGTCGTCGGAAGGGGCCCACCGGTGAAGGTGAACGGAATAGATATCGTCGAGACAGGTCTTCTGATATGCGTTCAGGTGGCTACGAAGCAAAGCCTAATAATCGCGGGAAGCCTTATTTTGAAAAATGGGGGCATGATTCACCCAGCGATTCTGATAACTCCTCCCGTTCTAGGGCGACCGAGGCTGAGCCAGAACCCTTTGCGTATACTTCACCCTTATACGACAAGCCGCCTTTTAGGCGGTCTAGTACAACAAAGGGGGCACAAGAAGCTTCCGGCGCATCCTTCACCAACCAATACGGGAGTTCCGACCCAAGGGCCCCGCCGCATCGCGCTGATAGCCTTGCAGACCGTTTAACTGCTATGCATGTAAGAGTTGACATGAGGACGCTCTGCAGTAATCTCGACACCATAAGCAGGGAATTCCAGTTTCTTGAGAAAAGCTTTCATACGATGCCGTTCAGCATATCGGACCAAGAGCAACAACGTTGGGGCAAGCTTTACAATGATGCCACGAATGCTCTTAAAATTGTCGACAATATGTATGATGATCTGGACCTGTGGGTGGAGGACATCGAATACATGAGAAAGACATCGCGGCCGCCAGCTTGTCACTTACCCGCACAATTTGCGTATATCTCCGCCATTACTACCCTAATGAAATATGCTGCTACGGCATGCGTCACCATCCAAGGCATGATTCTGACATGTCCTTACGACCCACCACAACAATACTTCGACGACCTCGAGGAACGGATGAAGATTCTGATAGGTGCCTGTGGGCAGCAGCAATAAAAGCAGGAGCAAGGGATTATGAATGTTCGGTCGGTGGGCTCACTTATACGCGTATAAAAAGGGAGAATATCCCAACATGTTCATTGGGACAGTGCTGGATCTTGCCTTGTATTCCGGAGAAAGGCTGGTAGTCGCATAGTATATGTACATAGGAAGTATATGCTTCGATTTGGATTGAATATATACCTAGGTATTTTTTTTTTTTTTTTTTTTTTTGTTTACCCTAGGTAGTTAAATAGCTCTTAGAAATTTATGGAAGATTACCTAAATGTATCGATGATTTGACCCACGTGAGATGTATCTACCCTAGCGATTTTGGGGAACAATTTGAATTTGGCTTTGTGCATTTGCTTACAGATAAAAACTAAGTTGTTATTGTAATAAATATAGACTACCTACTTAATACCTATACGTCTGAACGAGGTGAGTAGGTCGTATGCCTCTGCGGATGATTTTCACATGGCTACGTGAGATAACGATTCAAACGAACGATAAGGGGCAAAGATATAAGATGTTTTTAAATTGGGAAAGAAAAAGGTCCGTACCTGATCTAAAGCTGTAGTAATATCGCGATTGACATTTTAAAACATAGTACATACCTGGTAGTATCCGCTTGATACTGGCCTCGTTTCATCTAGCCAAGTAAGTTGATCTTTAACTTGGCCTGCCGGTAGTGGCCGACCAAGATGACGGCATGAACCCACTCCGATGCAGTAGTCTAAAAGCTAAAAACAAACGAGCAGCAGCATACCCATTGAAGACGCTATTGCCAAGCTGGGACGTTTCTACATTGGAAGTTGGTCTAATCTGGGATTGCATTCCTTTTCCGAGAATATACCTAGCTACATACCTATCTGATACTACAATGTTTAACTACCCTCAATACTCGATTTGCTTGATTTTGATACGTAGAGAGATTACGACTCTAAATCAGGAAGCATCAAATTCACCACGAAATAATCAATTTCGGATACGAATCTCACGTAGATCACGAGCCTATCAGGACACCCGGGACACACGCAAGTTTGAGTTCCCTGAGTTATAGTGTGGTATGACAAAGCTTCAAAGTTGGGTTGACAAATGACAAGACAACAATGCTATAGACACACCACTGCCTCATACATCTAAGCGCTTCTATGCATCGCCATTCTTTCTTCTTCGGGCGTCTATTTAAGAAAGCGGGTCCCGTAAAACAAGGTGGACCCTCCCGGAGAAAGGGCAACGTTGGCGGGTTTGGCAGTGACGTCGGCCAATGAAGCCAAGATAAATTCACTCTCACGCTTTTTTTTACAGGTACTTCCTGGTTTTGCTACATACTAAAGGTCGTTCTAAGGTACATAGGCACTACAACTTGTATGTATGCACCATTGAAGATTTCTTCCACATTAATACATCAAAGCAAAATAATCTGAAAATCAATATGTGTTTAGTATGGGTATTCATAATGTCTGATCCATTTTTCACCTTTCCGTTGGTCAGGAGTAATTTACACAATGTAAGCCACAAAATGCATAGCCCTCTCGTAATTGTCTCGGCTTAAGACCCGAGAGATACATGTACATATGCGTACGCGTGCTTAGTGCCCTTATGTAGCTTCGTGTTCGATGGCAACTACTTCGTAACAGAGACATACCTAGGTGTGTACCTATGCCACCGTCCACCACATGCATACCTGGGTAGGTCGCAACTGCAAAATACGTGATGTTGCATACACCCCACCCCCCTCTCCCCGTTGTACAGCCATGTACGGCCAAGGTGGCTTTGCTTCCCCTTTCCTTGTTCTTGACTTCTGGGCCAAGGAAACAACTTCTTAAACTCGTCCCACTGCTTTTCTCCTTCTTCGTACGTATTTTTAGCCCTTCACTCGTTGTTTAACATCTTGACTCCCCCGGTCTTCCTACTTTTGACAACCCACTCGTTATTGTTGTCATCTCGTCTTCTAGATCGATCGTTTCTATAGTTTGTTCCCTCAACCTTGGACCTGTTGCTGGCTTCTAAACATCCGTCATTCGCTTGGGATTCTTGATATACTACGTGTTTTCACCTTTTTTTTTGACGAAACACTTTCCTAAGACCTGACCGAAGCAATTGACCACTTGGAACAATAACCACGTCATAATGCGCTCGTTCTCCCTCGCGTCCGCTCTGGTAGCGGCGAGCATGGTTCATGCAGGGCCTACTCCTACAGAAAAAGAATTACCTAGGCGCGCTGATTCTCTACCTACAGTAACCGCGTCTGGGAATGGTATGCTACCAATAGCCACACTTAGGTGATTCCCGGAGATTAACGATAGATCACAGCTTTCTGGGCCGGAGATGAACGATTCTATATTCGGGGCATTGATTACCAGCCTGGTGGTTCATCCGCTAATATCGATCCTCTTGCCGACGCCGACCTTTGCAAGAGGGATATCGCTAAGTTCAAAGAACTCGGCGTGAACACAGTTCGTGTTTACTCTGTCGACAATTCGGCCGATCACGCCGAGTGCATGAAAGCCTTGAGTGATGCCAAGATCTACCTGGTCCTTGATGTCAATAACCCGCAATACTCTATAAACCGAGATAAGCCGGGACAGTCCTATAACGACGTTTACCTGCAGAGTGTTTTTGCTACCATTGATGAATTTGCCAAATACGACAACACGCTTGCTTTCTTCTCGGGTAATGAAGTCATCAACGATAAACCCGAATCCGTAAAGTCGGCCCCTTACGTCAAAGCTACTACTCGTGACATGAGACAGTACATCGGCTCTCATGGATACCGTAAAATTCCTGTCGGTTATTCGGCTGCCGATGTCAGTAACAATCGAATGCAGACTGCGCAGTATTTCAACTGCGGTACCGATGACGAGCGTAGCGACTTTTTTGCCTTTGTAAGTTTCTTCCTTTGCTAGTGGAGATATCAGAAACTAATAAGCCATCTAAGAATGATTATTCTTGGTGTGCTCCATCCTCCTTCCAGCAATCTGGTTGGGATCAAAAGGTTAAAAACTTTACCGGGTATGGATTGCCTATTTTCTTGTCGGAGTGGGGTTGCATAGAAGGCACCCGTGACTTCGAGGAGTTAAGCGCATTGATGAGCGACCAGATGTCAGCTGTTTACTCGGGTGGTCTCGTATACGAGTACAGCAGAGAAGGCAACGGGTTCGGTATCGTTGAGCTCTCCGGAAACTCCGACTCGGTCAAGGAAGAACCCGACTTCGACAAGCTAGCGTCGGCATTGTCCAAGTACCCAGCCCCGACAGGCGATGGAGGTTTCACGCCCACTACTACCTCGGTTGCGTGCCCAACAGTCGATAAGGTTTGGGATCTCGGTGACTGGGACGCGAGTGCACTTCCCGCAATTCCCCCGGGAGCGCAGAAGGTAATATAGCAGCATTTTTGTTAACTCTGAAAGCAGGCTAACAAAAATTTATCTAGTACATGACTGAGAAAGCTGGTAAGGGACCAGGCCTCAAAGGCGCTGGCTCTCAGGATGCTGAAGGTACTTCGACTGGGACTGCTTCACCTGGTTCTGGATCTGTAACTGCAACCGCATCCGGTGATAATGGCAACGCTGCTGGTCGACCGGCTCCTCCAATGGATATGAGCATTTTTGTCCTCACTGGCATTGTCGGTCTTTTCACCCTTGGCGGCACGCTGTTGCTATAGGTTGGCCGCTAGCCGGTTTCGATAATATTTGTGGGTGCGAGGATTATGGGATTTTGTGAGCTTGGGCATCTGGGGAATACGCGTTTTTATGGGTTTGGTGATCAGGCGCGTTGACCCTTCTAGGATCGACGATATATGGGGGCATAATTAGTCTAGAGCGGTGCAGTAACTCCATATACCATGGGGCAAGGCCTGTACGCAGCCTTGAAGGCAAATAGTATATAATTTAGGTACGGACGGGGAGGCGGATTGATGGATATTATGTGCATTATTTGGCTGACCTTGCTAGAGGGCCAAATCACTGGGATTGGGGAGAAATGACCCGGACTTGTTTTACGGAGCACGAACTAGAGGTATTAAAATGAGGGGACTTGGTTGTATGCCTATTTCGTTGACTTAGTCTCCTAAGGTGCAGATCGTAGCCAAACCTACTAAGCCTTGCATACCACATAACACATAACGGTACGCGTTTCCCCTGAGATGTATATTATTAATGTGTCTAAATACGCTGGGTGCTTTGATTATATCCATCCACCCTTACGAATACGCTATGCTAGATGCTGAATAAAGATATAAAGATGATTATATACGTGACACCGAATAACCCGAAACATAGTATGCATACCACACGCCGTCCTCTTCCGGGACAATTTATTTGAGAGTGAAGACTGTAGACTAGCTATCCTCAGGCCTTCGGCCGTATATGACCTGGACTAGCGCATACGGTGATTTCCGCCTATCTCGCAGCTCCTTGCGTACGCGACTTAGGTAAAGTATAACTTGTTCATGGGTCCAGCCCAGGCCTTGGGTGAAGAGATAAAGTAGAAACCCTATAAAAGTAAGTGATCTTGGTCAGCTTAAGCCTATACATATACACATACACATACACATAAGTATACATACACGTACATACGCGTAACTACACTTATAGTAAGCAAACCCGACATAGAAAACAGGGGCATACATACCCTCCATGCCCTCCTCCATCGTAGACTGCGCATACAACCCTACCTCACTTAGATGCGGATCATCCGACTTCGGCGTAAGCGGACACTTCAGCGTCTGCGTAGCAACATCGACGAACCCTGCTCTCCTAAACGCGCGCTCCAGCGTGCCGTCCTCGACGATATTCATGGGCCTCGAGGGACCCGAGTCCGCGCTACCGGGGACGCCGCTCCCGTTGCCGTACCTCCTGGCGCCCTCTTCAAAGAGGGGGCCCCAGGCGGCGAGGGCGGAGCCGTCCCCCTCGCAGACGGTGCCGTCGTCGCTGCGGATGCGCAGCGCGGGCTCGAGCGCCTCGACCCAACCGGTGCCGGGGCGCACGGCGCGGAAGGCCTCGGCGTACACGGCGTCCCAGTCTAGCACGGCGCCGCAGAGGTACCGCATGTGCACGAAGTCGAAGGTGCCCGGGGCGAAGGTCCACGGGGTCAGGTTGAAGTCGTCCATCTCGAAACGCAGGTTCCCCGGCACCCAGGAGGGTTGCGTGGGCGATATGTCGGTGCCGATTACTTCACATTTGGGGAAGGCATCTGCGAAGTCTCTAGGAAGAATGGGGTTAGATTTTCTCCTGGGGAGCGGGTCTTGGGGGGTGAAGGAAGAGAAATAGGGAAATAGGAGGGGAGGATAGGGAATAGGATAAGACCAGGGAAGGACGACTGGAAGAAAAGGTAGGCTTTACATTGCCCAGATTCCTATATCGGGTCGACCGTCCGTTAGTATCAGAGTTATATAAAATAGGGTAGCCGAGAGGCTCACCCGTTCCACACCCGACGTCTAGGACTTTCCTAGGGTCGTCGCCGATAGGGGCCAGGTATATCTTGTCGTGCAGTAGTAGTGTGAGCGTGTGGTGGCTGTTCAAAAGCTGTCAGGCCTCTACATCTTGTGAGTTAGAGAGGGGTTTACCGACGTAAGATCCATAGAATTTGCTTGTATCTCATCGTTAGGCGTCCTGAGTTAGTTAGTATAGAGTCAGCGGTAGTGTAACGCGAAAGATGATCATACCAATAGTCGGTGTCCCCCCCAACTCTTACTGTGATACCGTCGCCCATGAATCGTGCGATACTCTAAGATACTGCTTGATAACGAAGCGGTTGAACTCGAGCTATTTTGGAAATTTTCAAATAAGACTTATGTCTTTAGCATTGCACTGGAACTTAGTTGTTCACTTACTCGTCCTCGCCTAGCGATGAATCTCTATCGTCATCGTAGTCACCCTCCTGGAACTCCCAAGTTAATAAACTCATGACCGAAATAACTACAAAAGGGCTTCCTAGAGACTCAGATGGGTTCGTGCCTGTGAGAATGTCCAGTATGAGTCGATATCCGTAGCCGAAGGACTTGACGATAGCGGGCCGAGGAGATTCGGAACGGGCTCGGGTGAAGAGGTTTCGGCAGCCCGTCGGTCGGCTGTTGCCGACGGATGCGATGTCATCTCACTTAGGGACCTAGATGAACCAGTCGGGACGCAGGCCTGGCTGGAACAGAGAGCTATATATATCTCTATGAGGTAATCATTAAACGTGAAGCTTGAAAAGGGAAAATTGTAAACAAGATTTTAGAGATCGATCAACAATCGAGAGTAAAGTTATGGGTCGTCTCTTCTTGCTACTCGGCAACTCGGTTACCTAAGTAGGCTTGTCTAAATTGTGAAGTCCCCTTTCCCAGGGTATACCCTTTTTGGCGTTTATAGGCAGGGATATATAGGATATGCAGACAGAAGATGGATCTGCCGTGTCGTCGCGTCCTCGCTAGGGCTGCCAGGGTAGGTCGAGACGATATGACAGTTGAAGGGACAGTTGAAGGGTTAGAGAGGTTCATATGCCTTTGAACTATGCATAGGCAGCGGCATATGGATTGAGACGTGGTATGCTCTCATCCAATCCGGGATTTGTCCCAGCCCCATGCCGTAGATCATCGGTCTGTTGACCTTTCTGGACGCAAAGGATCCCTCAAGTTATGGCTGGTCTAATCAAGAGACCAAGACCTTCATCCATGTTTCAATACTGTAGGGTATCATCGCCAAGCACGGATGCGTATTTTTTCGATGGAATTTCCCGAGAACGATCGATCCTAGACGTTCTGCGAACTAACAATATCAAACAAGGGCTAGGCGATAGTGGAGTCCGCAGGGTATTCTAGAATAAGAGGACCCTGAAACATATCCATTCATAAGCATCAATAATCCTCCTTGTATAGTCTTTGAGTAGTTACAAGATTCTGAATCAAAGTAATATGTTGCAACTCTCCCCGATTACGTAGCGTTCATGATGCGATAGACTGATGTTGTGACGAGACAGTTAGTCCGGCATACATATTTCCTCGTAGCGTATGCTAACCTGGTACCGATGTTGACAATTTAAGACGCAGACCCATACAATTCACATGCAATGTAACGGTTCCCCGGCTCGTACCCTAGGCGCAGTCTCAACATTCATCGTAAAATTACCTGGTTTGTCGGAAATGTTATCTTGACGTAGGGCAAAGCTTCGTAGTACCAAGGACGTAGAGATTCGAGGGAAATTAAGAATCATCTGACTTCTACTCAATAGTTCCGATAATGATACTGGAAAGATCGTGGCCAAACTTATATAAAATAGGCACCTATAGTTACACGGGTTGGAAAGGCGATTAGCTTAGGGGCTTTTCTAAACAGGAATGAAACTTAACTGGAATTATAGAGTCATTTAAGTTGCCTATTAGCCAAGTAAAGAACACTTGATACTGATGTGACTTCTTGGAACTTGTGCTTGCTATGATAGAAGTATCAAAAGCTACCTACCTAGGTAACCCTCTTTAACGGCCCGTAAAATATTGAATAAAGAGCTAGCAACGTCTTATCACTCAAAGTAATATATCTTCTAAATCTTAACACGGAACTTTATCTCCTTAAGTATCGCTCTTCACAACTTTTCAGTTTCATCGGCTCGTTGTATAACTCTAGTAACCGTCCCTTAGTCCCGAATAATCTTTGCTGCGCCGGCACAGATATCAACACCATATCCGAATTTTTGGCAACCCCACTATGCATGGCCCAACAAGCTAACAAAACCAGTGTTGCATAGATACTGGTCGACGCGGGTGGTAGAACATTCCAGCGACTACTTGCAGAGAAGGCTGGGTACTCAGAGAATAATCAACATCATATGGACTAGACTGACGATAGCCATAAGTATGCCACAAGAAACACCCTCAACGCGACTGAAGACCTACAGTTAACATTTATGAAAACTAGGCTCCTGGTATAATGAAAGGTATAGTAGAGACTTAGGACTATGGAGACTATTTCAACAGAGAAATGGGCGAAAGTTCCCCTCTTACCGTGGAATATTTCTGACAGACTTTATCTAGGTACCTGTAGTAGTTGGCATAACTTTCTTTAAATAATAAAAATGTGTAACGAGAACAGCGTAGGTGGGCACTACTTCATGTCACATGCTCAATTCGAGCTATAATCATATAATGAGACTTCAGACATCACGTGCAGATGTTCTATAACTTCGAGATAGAACTCAACAATATGTATGCCAATGCCCCTGAATGTATCCACATTATCTCATTCAGAATAGGTAATTTAACTAGTTTCAACTACACATACGCCTATTGCTCGATCGCTTCACATGATGCTAACTAACTTATACTAACAACTTCGCTAGATGGGAACAGGGGCGAGCACACTATGCCGCCGCCGCCGCCTCAGCAGCTAGAGCCTCCCTTCGGCTGGTACTCTCAGGGTCAAAGTAAGGTTTCTCGCCCAAGCTCACCGCGCGAGAACCCGTGCGCTCGCCAAGCCCCTGGTTGAGGTAGTCCGGCGTGGCGGCGTGGTAGACGCTGCGGTTGTCCCAGATGGCCAGGTCGTTGGGGTGCTGCCAGCGGAAGCGGACCTGGAGGTCGTGGTTCTCGACGATGAGCTGGACGAACCAGTCTAGGAAGCCGCGCGACTCGGCCTCGGACAGCCCGTGGATGTGCTTGACGTGGTGGCCCACGGCGAACACGCTCTTCCAGCCCGTCACGGGGTTCGTGCGCACGACCGGGTGCACGGCTTCCAGCACCTCGCCTACGTTCTCGGGCGCGCCGCGCGGCGCAGAGTAGACCTTGAAGTTGTTGCGTTCTGCAGCCTCGTTGAAGGCCGGTTGTGCGTAGTACGCTGTTAATGTGTCTAGGAATCCCCGGAGCGGCTTGGAGATGCGGTCGTAAAGTTCGTAGCCGGAGGCCCATAGTGTGTCTGCTCAGCAGGTCAGTTCCAACTTTCTTCTACTGTCGTCCTCGTTCGCAAACAAGGAGAAGCTAAATACGTACCACCTCCAGTCTTGGGTAGCTCAGTCAGCCTGAGCAGTGCGTAGTCGCTAGGAATGGGCTCGAATGTGATATCTGAGTGCCATTGGTTCTTCTGAGTTTGCTTCTTCTCAGCCCAGACATCCTTCCTGGAGTAGAGCTTCTTAGCCTGTTGGGATGAGATGGTGCTAATCTCGTCGTCGCTACCACCATGCTCCCGCCCGGAGTTTATCACGGGGTGGATGTGTAGCTTAGAGGTGGCCGGCTTGCCGGATAGCTCGCCGAGCCGCTGGACTAGCTCTTTTTGCAGGTCGTTGGTGATATTGTCCTGCTTGCGGAAGAATACCACACCGCGTTGTGATACTGAAGTAGACTTGTTAAACGAAATCTATTCGGGAAGCTCGTTTCTTTCTCATACCTGTGATAGCTAGGTCGCGTAGAAGCTCATCTGAGTTCGGAGCTCGTAGCCATTCGGCCAAGTCTACATCTATATACTCCCTTCCTATCACGGGCGTGACATCGAACTGTTTGAATTGGTCGAGGGCTCCGTTTAATTTCAGAGGCTCCTTATGGTTCGTCTCAAGCTTCGGCTGCTCATCCTCCAAGTCTGTCTCACCCACCGCAAGAGGACTCTCCACTTTTGGGCTCTCTTGCGCTTCCTTTTGAGTGTCGGGAATAACCTTTTGCTTGATATGCTCAGCAATTGGAGCGACGGCTTCGGTAGCTGATGGCGACATTATCTACGGTGTATGGACGGTAACACGTAGAGTAGATGAGGACAAATCGTTAGGTAGGTTCACAAGAGGCGCTATATCAATAAAATCGAAGAAATTGATGGTAACCAGACTTTATACAAGTGGCCTATATAAGTATTCATAGTTTATATATAGAGAGGAGAGCGATCTGCCGAGTCCGGATGGTTAGTAAATGGCGTAAGCGAACCCATTCTAACGCCATATGCTTGGATACCATCCCTTAGGCGCAAGCGGATTGTGGATTGGATAGCATCAATCAGATAAGCTAGTTTCATGCAAGATAGTTTAGAGATGTCGTGACCGGCGAGGCGCGTCTCGAATTCGCGATGCTGGGGTCGAAGCCGCTTTATGTGGGGGATTGTGAAATACACAACCGGCCTGACGTGCTCGATAGCCGTCCGTTCAACAAATTATCTTTCGCTTAGAACGACAACCGATACCCTAAATCCCCGCAACTCCAACTTTGGGTAGACTATCCGGGCTGTGTAGATATTGTATCATTTCTGGGGTTTCTCCTTAACGATTTATATTTGTCAGGCCGCTATACTTGGATCGTCATATCGAAGTCTACCTGGTAGGTAGATATACTCAACATACCTCTTAGGCTTTATACTTGTTGCATCCTCCGAGATAGGACGTTTCAACGACTATACATTTGGAAGAAGAATATGAGTAAGTTTACGAAGATTTAAGAAGATTATATAAAGCACTGATCGTTATCGTTTGTAATTACGCCATGTTATGCGCTGTTGAAACGTTTGTATCTATAACGCTTATCCACTAGGTTAGTTCCCTCACTCTCAATTCACCCTTTAACTATCTCAGATAGTTTAGTAAGGAATCTGATTTGAAGTTACGTGTCTAGGAAATTGCTATTGCTGAAAGATATGGTATATCAACTCTGTTTTGACCACTCATTTCAACAACCCTACCTAGGTAGGTAGTGATAAAAAAGAAGCCCCTATATTATATCAACTCGTAAAATGGCTTTACAGCTTGTGTCTCCCGTAAGGACAACCAAGGTTACCAAGGCTGGTGATTCTTAGTACTTGTGACGCATCTTTACCAATAGCAAGTAACTTAGTAGATATTTTAACTAGTTAGTAGTAGGTTTCTTTTGAAAACTTATTCTAAGAATAGTCGTCTCTATTCAATGTCTACACTTAGCTATGGCTTGGTACCCAAGCACCTATCTCTTAAATTGCTCCCTATCGTGTACCTAAGCAAGTCTACTCCTCCATACGTACCTAATGTGCAGATTGTCCCCGAATGCGATAGCTGCATCCTCTTCCCACGCATCTACCCCGACGAATACATCGACATATACCCCGAGGGAGGCGATATGGGCAACAGTGGAAGCTCTATAGCGTCGGGAGGCTTGGAAATCGGGTGATGGGGCGCAGGAGCTTGGCGGTCGACCTGCCAGCGAAAATGTGCGTCCCAATCCGCGCAGCGACGCGGGTTCTCATTGAAAGCTACTGGTCTTTCAAAACCCTCAAACCAACTATGTGTTAGGACGGTAGTGTCCGCATTGCACGTTACATATTGACGCAGAGTTTCTATACAGTGGTCCCAATGCGAAGTCCGCCTCTCAACACTTTGGTTCCACACAACGCTGCGCGTTTGATAGTAGTCTGGGTGCAAGCTTTGGTGGAGTAAATATAGGCAATGAAGGTAATGATGACTGCTAAGGTATCCCATATACCCACCACCGCTTTCTGGGGGTAAACGCATAGAATCTGGCGAGCCTCCCATCCGGAGCAGCTCTTCCTCGCTGAAACTTATCATACCCACTGGGTAATATCTCTGGTCAGAAATAGTATCGCACGCGTTAGGCACTTAGGTAAAGCAGTGCTTACCGCGCAATATGGCAGTCCAGTTGCTGTCAACATCTTCAAGACGGTTTAGACTGCTTGGACTGAAAGGCGACCATTTAGTGTGATTGAGATGAGTAACTTTGGAGCCGGGCTTGGTCTCTTTGAGTGCGGGGGCTATGGTATGTGTGCGTAAGCAATGATGATATGAGAATTTATCAACGGTTGAGACGGTTTAATCACATACAATAGTAATAGTAACGTTCAATTTCAGGGTTGCAGGACGGATTCCTGGTAGCGCTGTATAGCCAAACACTAGTGATAGAACAAAGAAGGATAGCACTAAGGATAGAATTAATGATATGGTGTACCAAATTCATTCCTCGGAACCTAGAATGAAGTGGATCTCCTATATCTTCCGAGTCATCGTTGGATATCAACTTCTCAGACTCTTGGGGAGGCTCTTCGTTGAGGTTGTAATAGTCCAACATTGTTTCTGACAATATAGGTAGTTCGCAGGAAATAAAGGGGAATACATGAAGCGCGATAAACCAGGGGATTAGGTCTTCACGAAACACTTATCACTTTGGGATTCAGTTCCCATGTAATCAGCAGTCGGATATGGGCATGATCCTTCGTTCCCTTTTGGTAAGTCTGCATACCTACATTTTCGTAGAATATATCGATGACTGTCTCACCATGGGAGCTTGCAGCTGGACCAGAAGGATTGTATGGCTGGTAGCAAAACCGAAATCTAATCATTACACCCTGGTGCCCAGCCGTACGACAGTAGTACTATCGTGTAAGAGGGCCTAGCATGTCTGTTCCGACGGAAGAAATACAGCTTCCCGCTCAGTGAGTATCTGAAATATGTATATAGGGAGGCACTGTTTCTAGCATTAAGTTGACTTTCGTCGCATACCGTTCATGTCCATCTCATCAACACACCTCTAGAAAATTTATCCACTTGAACTCGATTTGCCTTGGATTCCGCGGAACTACCTATAGGTACCTAACGTATCTAAATCCTGCTACCAACATGAAACCTATCTTTGTCCTACTCGCTCTAAGCCCGGTTGCAATGGCTGCACCTTTAGCAAGTATGTATCGTATGCGCCTATATATTCAAAGCATTTCGCTAATTAGTCGCTTAGGAATGCCTAGTGTGGATAAGCGAGCCCCGGATGTCGAGTAAGATATACAAGACTTTTGAAAGAATATATTTGTTATTACAGAGCTAATAATATCTTTTGGCTACCTAGTCAAGAAATCACTACGGCAGGCTTTATTGCAGCTCCAACAGCCGCCCTTTGGAGCCAACCTGACACAGAGGAAATTCCTTGCAAAGATGAGTCGGATTGAAACTCATTTTGCGCTGGAATAAGCACTGGAACTATTGGTTGAGAGTTTAGAAAGCTATTTTAGTGTGTGGTATATCCAGCAGTAACTCTCATGATGGAAATAAACTATGCGCTTTGAACCACTATCTCGCAATAAACCTCTTTTATCATGGGATATGTGAAGTGTTCTAGTTGTATTCGATTAGGTCCAGCGGGCGTATTCTCTCCAGAACAACACCTGATAAAAGCACCGTTGCGTCCAAAGCACGACCATGGCGGGAAGGGCAGCCACGACATCCGTTTGAAACAAGACAGAGTTAGAACGCCACAAGATATAATTCGGACCAACTGGCTTCGCCCCAGTAGGATTCCAACCCAGAATGGAGTTGGTTAGTAGTATACATTAGGTCCCTAGATATAAGCCACGCACTTCAGGTAGGTATATAAGGGGCGAGTAGGCCTCTCGAAGGAGTATATGAGGGAAAGAACTAATGAATTCCTATATCGCCTAGGTACCTAGCTATGATACTTGAGTGAAGCTAGTGTTTCTATCATTTACTCTGCATACACCATTAACCAAGGGTCTCTCCGACGTCTTTACAACTCTCCTTCCTGATACTGGTGTTTGCTGACGCTTAGGCCATACTCATCAAATTTGACGGGTTCGTACTTGGCAGGGTTTTCATTTGTGATGAACCGCGGTAGAGTCGCTACCACATGAGAGAAGTCGGGAGCAGTAAAGAAAGGAATAGAGTAACGGGCAGGAATTCCCACCGTTGGTACCGTATCGGCTTTAGGGACTGATACTCGATGTTGAGCGGAAACTAAATAGTCTACAATAGAGTATATTAGACAATCTTAATCCATAAATGATAGTGAAATTATGTCGTACCATTAGTGAAGCGTTGAAGCATATCGCCGATATTTAATATAAATGTTCCATCCTCGGGTTCGGCATGAAGAAATTCTTGTGACTTGGGATTTTTCAATTCCAATCCACCACCGCCATCTTGGAACATTATCGTGAATGTACTGAGATAATATTAGTTCTCATTGTCGTTATTGCCTAGGTAGAGAGTTAGGTAAACATTATATATTGGACAACTTACCCCCAATCAGTATGAGTTGGCAGGCGTGCTACTAGGTCATTCTGTAATCTGTCTTTACTAATAGCTGGGTAATGCAACAAACGCAATTGGCAATGCCGGCCGGAAATAAGCTTAGCTAGTGCAGCATGTTCTTGACTGTTAAGGCCTAAGCCAACACTAATAGCCTTAAGCAAGACATCGCTCACACTAAGTAGCCTCTGGTAAAGGGCTGTCATGCGAATTCTGAAGTTTGGAAGCACATCATTGGGCAGCCATATATTCTGCTGTACAGGATCATGCTCACTACCTATTTCATAACTCTCCTAGTGCTTGGTCAGCCACCCATGGTGAAAAGGAGGCCGGGCTAGGTAAAGAGGGCGGGGGGAACCGGGGGGGAGGGGGGTTAGGATGAGAATGAAACAAGTTCTCTATACCTTGAAGTCGGAGACTTTCCGCAATTCTTGGGGAGTATTTCCAGCAGCTCTGTTGGCCTCTACATCCGCTGGGGAATAAACCTTCTCCTTACCGATTCCAGAATACCCTCGATGGGGCATTCGCCCGGGAGGATGGGGAGCCTTCATCTTATCTTCATACGGCAGATCAAAAAGCTTCTTAGTCCAAGCGAGAGCGTCTTGTATCTCATCTTTATTGATTCCATGACCTGTGACCTTGACAAAGCCAAGAGTGTGAAGAGCTTGAACAAGAGTCTGTCCAGATCTGAGACGCTCAGAATCTGCAATAGAATCCCTAGTCTCGACTGTAAATGGAGAAATGTCAACCGTCTCGATAAGGTTCTTTCCAACGTAAGAGGGGTGGTACGCCATTACGTTCGGTGGAATGCCTATATGAAATGATACTCTCAGTCACACAGGTGTATAGATAGCGGTAATAACTGAAGAAACTGATAATCAAAAGCTCTACCTACTGCTAGGTAAAGGTGGAAAGATGTACAAAACTTGTAGAAAATAAAATTCCACACTTCATTAAAGAATCCTAATTTATTGCGCGCTTATTTTAAGTAACGGATGTTACTAGACTTCGGATACGGGAACGCGTATATTATCCCTTGCGTTACAAAGACCATGCTTGCCCAAACACGTAGCTAGCTACAAGGATACCTCGAATTTATTGTCCGACTTCAATAATGACTATCGGATATGAGGAGTCAATGTCTCACTAGAATGTGCCATTCCTTCTAAATGATAATGCACCAAGCTGAGAGCAAAAGTAATTCCTAATGTTGTGTAATGTGATGCGTTTGAACTCGAATCCTACCGGTTACCAACAGGTAACACAGGTCCTCCCTACATACCTAGGTACCTCTAAGGCACGATTCTCAAACTTGAAGATATCTCGTATAACTGTGTCTAGTTATAGGTTAAGTGCCTACCTAGGTGTTCCCCCTTACATATATTTCCTCGTTAATCCTTATTTATAGAAGGCCTTCGGCCAGCAAATACAGATCTAGCATCAGGCAACAAAAATTTGTCCTGTCAACTTGTAAATCATGTCCTCCGACGCTGGCCAGGGAATCTCGTCTGGCGGTCTTTTGGTACGTATTATTCGAGACGGCGTGGGGTGGGTTGCAACTTTGCATCTAGCGCTGTATTGATGATACATTCTAGTTACAGACACTTATACATCTTTCTATAGGCCGTTATCTGGACATTGACTGGCATATCAACTATGCTACTCGTTGGCCGCTTGTTCATTCGAAGCATTATACTAAAGAGTTTTAAGCTGGATGACCTGTTTGGAGTCTCCTCTTGGGTTTTCATGACGATTGCTGTGATTATTGCAACAGTCGAGCTCCCACTAAGTTATAAATATACCTCGATCTTGATTGGCGAGTCTCCAGCACCCCCCGAGTCCGAACTCGCAAACATCGCCATTAAATTGCGCAAGTTAGATGTTGCCTCCCAAACCTTTTTCTGGACATCGCTTTTTTGTGTTAAATTTTCCTTCATGTTCCTTTATAAGATCGTTTTTGGTCGGCATGATAAGTACAATCGTGTCTGGTTGTGGGCTATGGTTTATATTGTGCTTTGCTATGGGATTTGCCTCATCGGCGTTTATGGCCAGTGTGGCGAGGCAAATCATTTATTCTCTTATGGTTCGTTTTACTAGATGCATATTTTCTGCTTCCTACTAACTATTCACAAGAACAGTGCCAGGGGGAATATATTTCACTGCTTCTTTCGAGGCTAATCTGGGTTGACTATTTCTTCAATGTTACCTCCGATATTCTTGGTTAGTGCCTTGCCTAGAGCCACAACATGATTGTGTCACAGGCAAAGTAAAGCTAACACTTATTGATATTCCAGTTGTAGCGCTGCCGATGCCTGTGATTTGGCGGTTGAATATGGGAAAGAAGCAGAAGCTGGCCCTGTCTGCCATCTGCAGTTTAGCAGTTATCACAGTGGCATTCGAGACAGTGCGATCGGTAAAGTTACACCAGTTGGATAATCACCTCACCAATCTCTACAGCTATCTCGAATTACTAGTATCTGTACTCATCAGTCAATTACCCTCATACCGCTTCTTGGTTTCCCCTTCAGATAAGGACCGTGAATACCGCCGGCTCTTTTGGAGTCGTATTACTATGAGAAGTTACCATTCTAGCTCCTCAGGATACGCCATGCAAAATTTTAATCAGACGCCGCGGGAGAGAGAGCATTCGGAAACTATTCATAAAAACACTAGGGAACAAGCCGAGGTGTCTACATATTCAATGGATACTAAGTAGGACGTGTTGGATGCTATAGATTGGCTGTTCGTACAGTGGCTTGTCTGCAACTACAGCATAATCTTATGTAGGTACCTAGGAATATTGTACGGTACATCTATTTGGCAGTACCTTGCGCCCTTTTTCTATGGGACCAATAGGGACGGTATTGTCACGTTACTGTCAGGATATCACATAAAATGTCCAAGATAAAGTTATGTTCTGTATGTATAGCTCTTGTTCCCAGAGCCATCTAGTTATAGTTCCTTGCGGAACAACTTTGTTGTTTCCATACCTCCTGCTCCACCACTTGATAGCTGCAACCTAGCCAGCCGTGAATCCACTAATTATGTGAAGTAAAGAGAGTTTGAACTATTCAAGAGTTCTTACTAGGTATGGTAGCACGTCAACATTTTTCATTACGACATACGAATGCCATGACAATAAACGAAACCTAAGATCCATTTTATCGGGGTTTGGCTCCCGTTCTTGGAACTGTTTGTTGAAAAGGAAAGAAAGAAAAGCCTTCAATGAATGTAATAGTCTAAGCAACTATGCTTGATAATTCTATTTGAGGACTAGTGACTACCTATACCTAGGTCATTATCAATTTACATCATCATAATATCCTTCTAATAACCATTCTTATTCCTGGGTAGTGTAGTAACGCGAGAAACACTATTGCCATATCCGTTATATTATACACTTAAATACCTCAATTATCTCAAATTTTAGATAAATGTTCTTTATTTAAGCATGAGGTTAATTTTATTTACTACTAATATACCTGATTGTGATTGAGGGGTGTAGGGCCCAAGACGGGGGTAAGGCGAACACTACAGTTGGCGTTCTTGATTTTATGTTCAGGCATAGGTGATAAGATAAAATGAGAGCAAATTATTATGATTATTATATCTAATAATAGACAAGGTTTGAAATGAGAACGAATACACCATATAAGAGGTTACTTTGGATGGTTTGATGATTCACATGATAGCTGTGTGGCAACCCCGCAATGTCACCGAGGATATGACAGCTGGCATAAACCCAGGAACTCGACATACCCGGCAAGTATTCCGTCAGGGTTTTTGATAGGCGATGTTACAGTCCAAGTGATAGGTATCTGGGACAGGGGTGCTGACACTAACAACTTCAGCTGAAATACGACCATAACAAACAATGACGTTGCAAGTAGCTATATATCTACCTTCTTATAAGTATCATGTATGTATTTTTAATTGCAGACCGTCAGGTGACCTTATATGCCGTATCACCAGTGATAGAACTTAACCAAGCCCGAGATCCTTTAAAGATAAAGATTGCAAAGTGAAAAGTTAAGTACGTTAGGTTGATTGTGTAGGTACTTATTGTGATGGGTTTGTTGGCGGTCGGATACACCATTTCTATTTCACATATAAAGTCAATTTTGAACTTAATTTTAAATGGGCGGACTATTTCCTATCCAAAGCTTTATAGCGTTACCTAGCATCTTTTACGTTAGTATATAGTTAAATCGAATTTGTTCTTGGGATTGTTTTGATTAACTACCTACCTACCTACCTAGGTATTTCATTCACTTGGCGTTTGTATGAGTTACTGTATATTTCTAGGTACAAGACTGGCGGTAACAGTTAAAACAAAATATAACTGGAGTTATTCCCATGAAATGGTTTCTCTCCGTTTTGAAGAACCGTTAGCCACTACCAGGTATAAAGGAAATTTGCCAAATTTCAAATTTCATCCCCTTTCTCACATCCGGCGTAGCGTCTCAGTTGTAAGGCTCGTTTGATTCAAAATCCTCCTCCGACTTTCACAATCATGTAGAAGTAAGAACAAATAGGGTCCTATGTTTTACGATTAATACAGAAAAGTTCGATTCTTTTCGAATTTAGGGCTCACCTTAACAGCCTCAGACGCGGATACCTACTCCTACCGAGGACAAGGCAGCCGGATCTGACAAATCTCGGAAATGAAGAATCTGCGGCCCCCTCTAGTCAATACAACACTGCTACTAAACCCCCATACTAACGCTTCTATCGCGGAACACAGTGGAGATCTACGATCAAACCCAAAATGTCAAGCCATGCTTGTGAAGGGACGTTTTGGGCTATTAAAGTGGAGCAGACGACCCGTGTTAGAATTATTCTTATCGTTACATTGGCTGATATAGTTGTTTAATTCGCTGTAGCCGAAGGAATGTCGATGTTGTCCAATTTTTAGATATACCGGGCTGGTGTAAGCGAACATAGGTTCACAGGCTATGCCAATTACGTGGGTGGTATAAAGCCGACAGAACCCTGGTTCAGCAATCAGTGACATCAGTATTTCACTTGTAAGTAATGTAAGATCACACATCTATCTATCTCTGGTCGAGGTATGGCTGTACTATGTAAGTACTCTTGTCTTGTCTTTGCATTCCCTACGGCGTAGTTAATAAGGGGTAAGGGGCGAGCTTTTATATGATATATGATTGGCTAATTTTAGCTCGGAGTACGGTCCGAACGGCGAACTCCATATATCTCGTTACTATCGCTTGGACATAGGTTTGATATACTGAACCCACACTGGTGGAGACCAACATAATGAGTAGGCTAGTGTGTATTGGCCGTAGATGGCCAACAGTCACGAAGTTAGAACCCCCAACATCAAGGCAATACTAAGACCAGGAAGGATAGTGTGAAGTATGCCGGATTCACCATCCAATAGGTAAATCAGCCAGAGACCAGGATGATGAGCCGCAGAGGGTTACCGGCTTATAATATAGCAGTATGCAAATAGGAGTAACTATAGGTTACGACATCTTGCATAGATTATCTCGGTATGGCTTCCTCGAGAAGGGAATACTGCGTACCTCACCCTGGGTTGCGATCGAATATGATCCATTTAGGATATTGGTATCAAATAGAGATATTCGGATAGGATAGACAAGATATGCCAATCTATGATCGATCCTTTTCTGCATATGTAAATCAACGTATTTATTATTCGATCTATCTTTTGCATTCTTCACCTTTCCGCCTGTCTGCCTACCGAGTTTAACATCATACCGAGGAATTATCAATAGGTTAGGTACTTATTACGATGAACCCCTCACACGATCCAGTCATGAATACAGATTCGCCAGCCCAACTGCGACAGAGTTTATCCTCTTTTCCATCTCCTATACATGATCGCGCCTCCATACTGTCTTTCCACCCACAACAGCTACCAATGGAATTCTTAGACGGCTCTTCAGAGTACCAGCAAGCGACCAATGGGGATAACCTATGCATTGATCAAGACAGCCTTGCAGATACGGGTTATATTGCTGGTTCGGACCTCCCCAGATATTTAACGCTGCCAATAGACCCCAATTATCAACAAATCGTCTCCGCTCCCGAAGATCGCAACAATGCAATCCAAACATCACAGCTCGAAAACGACAACGGGAAGTACGACGGGGATACTATTTTAAAGAAAGACTACAAAAAGCCCGCGGTAACAACTAGTCGTCGCTCGTCGCGATCGAGTAATAAACTCACTAGCGATGAATCCGGAATTGACAAGCGAGAGCGAAATCGCATGGCAGCTTCAAAATGCCGAAAGAAGCAGAAATTGGCCCATTCCGAATTGCAGGAAAAGGCACGCCTTATGAACGAGCAGCACAATTACCTGATCGCACACAAGGCATCCCTCGAGTCGGAGATGATCAACCTGAAGAACGAGCTATTGATGCACGGGAGCTGCGGCTGCGAGCCCATCTCCGATTACTTGATGCAGGCCGCAAGGAAGTTCGTTAAAGGACGCGAGGAAGGCGTTCAGGGCATGCAGCAGAAGACGACAGATGAACTAAGTGAGCGACTGCCTTCTTCCACCGCTCGCGAGCCTTGTATACTATGACAAGACTGGCTACGTGTTAACGATGACGAATAATGACCTACGAGATTGCAGAAAAGGATAGTGTTGCCTATGGAGAAATTGTAAATGCTATAGCATGCTAAATATATTCTTTTTCAGATACGTATTTGATTGCCGAATCGTCTTCCATACAACGAGAACTCAGTATCATACCAAACGAGCGTTAAGTGATGATAGTTTGTCACCATCGTGATAATTGGTTCCTCCACGTACATCATCCAAAAATACCGCTGCCGAACTTAAACAACTTCCCATCCAACTCAACCGTTCACGACAATACCTCCATTCGGATGCACTATTAACAAACGAGTTAGCAATTGCTTCTCTGACGCGTATAGGAGTTTATTTCCTGCATATCGTTGGGGGTAGACCGAGAATGAGTAAAAGAACTTGTGGTGTCACGTACGTGTTTGGCCGCTCATAAACGCGCTTTCGCTCCCTGCAAGGAAGACGTAGCTTGTCGCAATCTCGCTAGGTTGGCCGAGTCGCTCCATCGGTGTCCAGTTTCCAAGACCATGTCCCTTTTGACCTTGCTCACTGACTCCCGTCGCAACGAGAGGAGACCATACAGGCCCGGCAGACACGGCGTTTACACGAATCCCCTTCTTCACCAATTGATTTGACAGCGCTCGGGTGAAGGCGATGACGGCTCCTTTACTGGCCGCGTAGTCCACGCGGCTAGGGGTTCCGATATAGGCATCCACTGATGCGCTGTTAATAATTACTGCACCTTTAGACAAATGAGGTAGAGTAGATTTAGTGAGATGGAAAAGGGGATCGACATTAGTGCGGAATGTTGCCGACCACTGGTCACTATATTGAGGTTAGCACCTAACATGGTAGAAACTGATATTTCCAAGCACAGCTTACTCCGTAATGTCGGTAATGTCCCCCTTTTCATCCCTAGTGGCTGCATTATTGACCAAGATATCGATGCCTCCCAAGGCCGTCGCGGCACGATTTACCAAAGAGATGCAGTTTGAGACCTGAGTCAGATCACTAGCGATGAGATGGATTTCTCCCTCATTCCTCTCTACTTGGGACTTGGTATGCTGCGCGTCTTCTTCTTCTTCTGGAAGATAACTTATGGCTACTCGAGCCCCTTCCATCGCGAAGAGAATTGCTACCGCGCGACCGATACCCGAGTCGCCTCCTGTGATAAGAGCCTTCTTTCCCGCAAGCTTGCCGGCAGGTCGATAGAGGGCCAATCCGGAATCGGAGTCCGAAGACGGAATATGCGTCTTGGTCGGTTTTGGGTTCATGTCTCGCTCCAGACCAGGTTTCCCCTGGTCCTGGACAGGAAGACCATGTTTGCCTTCTTGCGTGCCTCCTTGTGCATTGCCCTGGGCACCTGTTGGGTGGGCTACTTTGTGAAGTGTCTCCTTTGCCTTATCCATTTTGATTGATGATAATAATCTTGACAGTATTATTGAAATCTAGTCGTTTACAATAGCGTTTACTGACCGGAATGCTATCGTTTACACAGGACAGCCCAGCACTTCATATACCCATCGATATTCTTCTCATACATAGCATAGACCCAATGAGGATGGCATTCATTCATCACGATATTATCACTACGCTCAGAATTACTGTACATTTACTGTAAAATAATCATATAAATGCATCACGCTGTACGCACAAAAACGTCTCTGCAAGCAGATTTTCGACCTCCGACCATACGGAATCCTACGATACAGCAATCAATTGAGATACACTGACATCATACTATTTCGCGTAATTCTGTTTGGGCTCCGATGTTATCCTTGCTATGTAATTATTCGCAATGGCACCATCATATAATGTCATGAATTTGCGGTTCCTAAGTCCGAGCCAACAATGTCCCCAGTTTCCTCGGGGTGAACTCCGCATGATCCATGCACCTCCACGTTCGATACTAACATTACCTCTTTTGTTATATTTATCTCCTTCACTAAATTCCGACAGACTACATACCAGTCGAACCGCCCCCACAGCACTAGCGTTTACATATAAAGTCCCATAGTTAGCCAATCGCATTGAATACCTCTCAATATCTATGTGATGATGGTCCGAGAGTGGCGTCCTCTACCATTGTTCCAAGAAGTTTGGTCTTCAAGTAACACACAGCAAAGCAGGCTCATGCAGCCTGGGTTCTATGTACATGCTACCCATTCTCTCTCATGCATACACGAAGAGTAATGAACGACCTATGATCTCACTACCAGTTCCAATGCGGCTCAGAGCCTTACAGGGACGCGTGGCAAATGCTCGGCAGCGTACGCCGGATTATCGCTGTGCAACAAGGCCTTTTTCATCATCATGATTGGTGTGCGCAATCCAGAAGACTCTATAGGAGGAATCCCACACTCGTTACCCTAAGCCAATGAGTGTTATTAACGCAGAGCATCAAGATGAATCTTTTCTTACATGACAAAAAAGGATACTGATCAATATGCGATCATGGCAATCCTCAAAAAGTGCCTGTCATATCATACCTATGTGTAAATCATCGAGATTTGGAAGCATCGTAACGTCAATTGGTCGACTTATCTCCTGTCCTACCTCACATGACTTCTTTTGTAGCCCCTTTTTTCATCCCCTTTTAACCCCTTTTTCGACTGCGCTTTAAGTAAAAGTTACCAAGACCTCCCCTTTGAAGGGTCTACACGTTCAATTTAGGTACTAATGGCGAAAATACAACTAAAATTGGAACTTTGATGTCCTTCCTCCCATTGTAAATCACCCCTAGTGTAACTAATCGCAAGACATGAATGGACTAGGTAGTGATTAGGAATTGTGTGAGATAGCAGCGGTAGCAATTATTTACTGTACAAACACACACTAGCTCGAGAATAAGTATCAACCGACAATGAGAGAAAATCAAGAGATAGTGTTTATGAATCTCTGAGCTTGAACATATTGTTCTACGGGTTTAAATATTTTATAGGTGTAATGGTTCGGGAGATAGCTATCAAACCGCTACACTACCAAAAGGTAGAACGTTGTCAACTCGAGGGATTGACGTTGCTATCTCGACCTATAAGGACCGTACTGTGACAATAGGCGTGATCGTTCATACTATATATTCAAGCTAAGTCCTAGAACGAATAACCCAGTGAAGTGTACTTCAATTTGAAGCAACATTCAAGGCCAGCTATGTAACAAGAGCCAGTAACAGCACCGTAGTTTGCGTTCATAAGTGAAAAGTAGGGCTAAGCGAACAATATACAAGAGTTGCCTTTGAGGATTTAAACTTGGTCTTTGGTAGTCGTTTTAGATATGTCTACCTCTTCGTGATGGTTGACTTCTTCCTGATGGATTTGCTTCTCAACAGCTTCCGTCGCGGCGTGAGCGCGCTCATCATCTTCGAACACTGTTTTCATCATTAGTCTGGGTTCCTGAAAAAGGAAGATTTCGAGGAACATACAGAAGGTTAGTTCTTCTAGCGTGCGTCCAGACGTTTCGGGCCAGAGGAAGAAAATTAGAACACCCTCGACGGCAATCCAACAGCAGTACACGATCAAGAATTTCCAGCCGATGCCGGTGTCCGGATCCAAACCAACAGGGTTGACGTTAGTACCGAAGAACTATATTCATATTAGTGAGGCTGGCATAGAATCAGCGGATTTTTGCAGATCCTACCTGGGCGGCTTTTCCGAAGAACTGGAAGATTGTAATTCCGCGGGCTCTCATGGCGTAAGGGAAGATTTCGACGAGATAGGCTATAGGGTTATGATGAGCCTATGCTTCTCACACGGAACGTCGATAGGGTACTCACTATATGTCAAAGCGTTGAAACCAATGTTGTAGGCCGGCTGGTATGCATATATCCAGAACAAGCAGAGTTTTCCCGAAGCTTTTGAGCCTTTCACGATAGCCTCTGCAGAGGAGATGGTCCATGCCACATAAATTACCAAGATTCCAATGATTGACGTCAAATACATCGTCCTGCGGCGGAACCTCATTACCAGAAGTGCAGTCAATACAGCACAGACCAGACCCCAAACTTGGTTCCCAATGTTGTACTTGGCCTGGAAGGAGGTGTCGGTGAAGCCGATTAGGTTAAGTATATCTCCTAAGTAGTAGGAGATAACCACGTTACCGGAAAGTTGGGTCATAACTCCTACGAGTGAACCTATAAGCACACGTCTTCGATTCCCTGGTGTACTTAGCATGTCCATCCAGGAGCGCTTCGAATGTTCTAGTTCAATAGCGATTGTGGTTTTGATCTCCGCCATTTCCGCTTTGGCAAACTCAGAGTTTTCGTCGCCTTCAGCATGGTAAGTAACTAGCACTTTAAAGGCCTCCTCATATCGTTCTTTGCTAATTAGGAATCGAGGACTTTCGGGTAGGAAACTAAGAAAGGTCAGTAAAAAGAGTTACAATGAGTATTCAGAGTAACGAAGCTCTTACAGAATTAAAGCGACCTGTAATAAGGAAGGCGACATCTGGAGAAGAGACGGCACTCTAATATATATGCGTTAGAATGGTCGTCAGTTAGATATTGCATCGGAATAGAGATTACCTCCAGGACCTAATAATTAGAAAAAAATAATTATTAGACTTGAAATAAAATATCAAATATCCAAAGCAATAAACTTACCAATCCGATGGGATTTTCTGAGTTCCATAGGTCACCGCCGACGCAACGATTGCACCAATGAAGTATGCCGCGTTAAATAGGGATGTCAATATAGCACGTTCTTTAGGGTACGCAAGTTCTCCTATCAAACTCGATCCGGCAACAATAGCATAGGGAAGTCCGAATCCAATGATTAACCGAGAGACAATATACATCGCTCCTTTAATTGCGGTCAGTTTCGTGGGATTGTCGATATCTTATGTTGCTTCTTCACGTACCATTGATAGAGAAGCCCTGGATTAAAGACCCGATGATCATCGTTACACTACCAAACATCACACACCATCTTCGGCCCAGGTTATCGTTGAGGAGCGGGATGAACGGAAGACCGATGACGGAACCGAGCGGCAATGCGGAGGCTAAGATACCCTTGTAACCGCCTGTCGGGTGTCCAAAATCTATGATATATCCGTGGTTAGCCTCCGTCTCTTCTCTAGCCCTCCTTTCTTAGAACTTACATTCACTCCACGCGGGAACCATTTGGACGGCGTTGATAATCTGCGAATCGAATCCGGAGGTCATCTCAATCCCCATCAAACACGGAAACAGCATGAAGTACAGGTATCGCAAATTCTTCTTGTTGCGCCATGAGACAGTATCCTCCATCGCCATGCGATGGACGATATTGTCCGTCTGAGCACCGCCGCCAACCATCTTGACGAACTTTTTCTCACGAACTGACGATTATTGACCGGGGTTGGTTGCGGTGGAGATTAAGTCCGATGAGACAAGTTCCCGTCTCTAGACTCCAGCGACATCCTATCCTACGGAACCGAGCCATGGCGACGTGCTCGTTCATATATATAACTAAGTCCTTTAGCTCGGACCGATTGTTCCAGTAGGATTCGGCGGTTAATAAGGAAATATAAGCTTATACCTATATTACGCGCAAATCACGAGAGGTCGCGAGTAGCTATAGCCATTTTTCTATTTAGCCGCCAAGCCTGATTTCCAGACCCTCTCGTAAAGTACCAACCGAAAGGCACAGCAGATGGAGACCCCGGAAACTCATACATTGTGGTAAGATAGATGACTTTCCCATTGGCTGATTAGGTTCCATCGCCACGTTCCATTTCTCCATGGTCGAGGTCGTTCGAGAGAAGGCCCGGAATAGTAAGACGGGCCCCCGCAACATCCCACACAATACCCGCGATATCCCTCGCTGTGGGACGAATTTTAATATCTCGCCCGGACTCTACTGTGTTCAAATTAATGACATTTATGCGTGATATATACCCACTTCAGCTCCACGACCCCATGAGCAGGGCTGGCATGCCAGAGCTCTCAGCCTGTCACAGTTCAGCTATTACCTTGGCATCAGGCGAAGGGCCGTTTTCGACCCGGCTCTGCGGATAGTGGAACCGACGCTCTATATCTCTATTATATAGACTTTGTGGTGTTGTACAAATATGGCTTTCCCGACTTTATGAACTTGTACACATTGGGGGCTTCCGACAACCCCCACTCTCCCATGTTTCAAATAGCTGTAGAAGAGTCCCGGGATATAAGAGTTCCTGTTGCGTTTCCATAGGGGAAGTCAAACTTCAGAACATTTATCGTTATCGTGAGCCTCCATATGTACACACGATGTCATGTTGACATGCGTTAAAGTCATGTAACCTCGCCTAAGCAAAGCCGCTTTTCGCGATATTCGACAGTCGCAATTATGTAGTTCTTCGGACCTATTACTGTTGGACGGTCCCGCAATTAATGTTGGAAGAGACAAGTGGCTATATTCTTTTCGAGTAACAGTGCCCAAATATGCCATGTTGAATGTCCAAGCTGGAGTCGAAATCATGAGGTGGTTGTCTTTACCTAAGTATCGTATCAACGCCGAAAAACATATCCACTCCAACAGCCGAACTGAATTAACCACATAGGTAACCCGGGAAATCCTCCCGTTAGGATAACTTTTACACCACCCTACGAAGATACGATAACCTATCAAAGACATTTACTTCTACTCCGCTACACGACTTTAGGTATCTAATACGTACTAGCGCTGACACGACGCGTTTGGTCGCGCCCATCAGCCACAAAGCTTGATCCGAAGTACATCGAATGATTCATCAGTACTACATAAAATTCAAGTGGTTTAGATAATTATTCCACCCAGTATCGCGTAAGGAACAGTAATCGTTCATAATAGATTTTTGAGTTATGGAAACGATATGATTTTAGAGACTATCCACCTTCAATTATGAGCGTTTTTAATCAAGGCAAAGTTCTCAAAGAGCATGTCAAGGAACATTACCTGAAACCCACGGGAAGTCGGACCTATGGTTTTTGATTTTTTTTGATTTCTTTTTTTTTAAAAAAAAAAAAAAAAAAAAAAAAAGTGATGAAATACATGCTACCTTTGGTGTTCTGCTTAGCTTAGGTCTGTTTGTGGCTAACTACTTATTTCTATGGTATGCCAAAGAATGTCTAATCCGCATTGCAGTAACATCTAGCATACAAGATATGTCTATCAAGCGTTGGACCCAACGAGTGTGCTTAGAAAAACCTCCCAATCCCGAGTTTTAACTTCCACCCATCGCCAACTTCCAAGCTGAAACCATTGGTTTTCCCCTATCTGCCAACGTCGCTATCAAGTACGTTGTCATTTGTGTTCTCTAATTATTTGCTTCCCTCTTTATAGTCGTGTTGCATAGCAGGTCCTTCAGACCAAAAGTTCTCGGTGCTGAAATAACCGAATCGGAGTTAGGGACATATTTCAAAGGAGAATCTATATGTCTCTTAATGGTTTTTTCTTTGTCAGTAGTGCTTTTATTAAAAGTGATAAATTGTCTGCTTTTGAACCGTTAAGCTTCCAAGGCATCAATCGGAGGGCGTATAGCCAACCTATAATGTATGGCAAACTTATCAAGAATTTCCTTGTCAATTCCCCATATTTCAGCATCGTCCTTCGGAGTATACTATACCCCGTTTGTGTGCAGACTATTCCGAAATTCGGGGTCCTCCAGGTCTATGAACGTGACGCCAAACACAAACATGAATATATGTGCTAGTTCATAGACATCGAGCTTGTCCTTCTGAGGCCAATCTATGAGATAGGCTTTGATACAGGCACCAAGAGAGTCTTTCACAGTTTCGGCCCAGGGAAGGGTTGTCGCCGCCGTTTCTAGGCGGTGTGACGAAACCGGTTCTATAATATAATGGTATAGATCCCACACCAGGGTTTTCATCTTATACCCGATAACCGAATCCTCTAATAGAGATATTACATTTACATGCTGTGTTTTTCGGTCCCATGGCCTCGGTACTAGTGATAAGGATAGGCGCGGTAGCGGTGCCATTAGCTTCGGTTTTCGTTAAGTGAGGTCGGCATGACCTTGTGCTCCCGATAGGTTTCGTTGAGTCATAAATTGTTGTTGGGATGGGAACGGTGGTAGCGACACCTGACATGGTGGCCATGGTAGTGATGATGATGGCCCTCGGGAAACAGGATTCTGCAGAGCCATTTCTTTGACGAGAATCTTGGACTTTCGGGTGACTGTTTACTTATCGAATGGTTGGGAATAAGTTGTATGGTAAAGTACTTTGGTTTCCAGATCGACTTGGCTTCTGTAGGTAGGCATATAAGAATAAAACCAAAAATGAACTTGACAATATTGAGCGGAAGTCTTGCGTCGTCTGCGATACTCTAAGCTATGACAGTAATAAACGTAGAGTGTCTTGTACTCTTTAGGTATACCAGACAAGATGTCTTAACGAGACCTACCGAGGTTAATCTTCGGAACCTACCCACCTAAGTAACTACTCTTACCTTCTCAGTAGTGTAGAAGGTTTATTGATTTCATGGAAATCTAAGACCAGCAAGTGGACCCAGGTCACTTATAGTTTGACTGGTCTCTTGCCATATTTGATATATATTTTGTAATACTATTACCGCAAATGCCAGAGCGGAAAACACTCCGAACTATACTTAAGCCCCGGAATGAATTTGGAAAATTAATTATCTATATTCGGCATGCAATAAGAGGTATTTTATGGGTAGAGGGATCTACCACACGTACTATGGCTTGAATTTGCTTATAAGCTTAATTAACACGCTACTTACGGATGGAGATTTTTAACGTATCTATACTCTTAGGTATAACTTAGGCGTAATCAAGAATTCTTTATGTTGGTTGGGTACAATTAGTTGTGTAGCATAAAGGGTATTGTTGATAGTACAGATGACTACTGGTCTCGGGGATAAAGTTGAAGTGTTACCGCCGCGTATAGATGATGGCGTACGCAAGAACCCCGCATTACAATTCCGATCATGCCTATTCATAGCCTCATCGGTTTATTGTAATTGGCAATTTAGTATCTATGCCTAACAACATCCTAGGACCTATTAGAAGACTTATTAACATGGCTGCAGAGCAATGTACAATTCCAGTGATAGACTTCAGCACATGGCCGGAGGGCTCGATAGAAGATAAGAAACGTATTAGTCGAGAAGTAATGGATGGGTGTCGTCGAGTCGGCTTCGTGTACATTACCAACCATGGTATAGCGAGTGATATACTCGAGGAGGCGTTTGGTTGGTCTAAGAGACTTTTTGATCTTTCCCAAGAAAAAAAGATGCTAGCCCCTCATCCGCCAGGTGAGCCCCAGATCTAGAGCCGACGAGTAAGCCGTTGAATTTACAATCCAGGCCCTACTGTCCACCGAGGATATTCGTGGCCAGGTCTGGAGAAAGTGTCGCAGGACATCATTAGTGATGGCAACGAGGCAAAAGAGATCGAGAACCGAAAAATCTCAGATTTTAAGGTCAGTCTTTCCGAAATACTTGCGTCATTAACTTTTTACTCAAGCTGCTAAAAGCATGGATATTGAATCTCGAATAGGAGAGCTATGAAATTGGTAGCGAGGAGTCAAAGACGCAGCCGAACATATGGCTACCCGAAAATGTTCTGCCTGGTTTCCGCGAATTCACGACGCATTTTTACTGGAGCTGTTATGGAGTAGCGAGAGAATTATTGCGCGCTTTAGCAATCGGCGTTGGTTTAGAAGACGAAGATTTCTTTCTTCGCTTCCACAGTGGCATTAACAATCAGCTACGACTGCTTCATTACCCACCGGTTGAAGCGGAGAAACTTTCTAGCAATGTCGTGGCGCGGATGCCGGCCCATTCCGACTGGGGGACGATCACGATGCTTTTTCAGGACGATTGCGGAGGGTTACAAGTTGAACATCCTAATGAACCGGGTCATTTTGTTGACGCGACGCCAATAAAGAATGCATTAGTTATGAACGTTGGGGATTTACTAATGAGATGGAGCAATGGTGCGTATCTCGTATCTTCCTGGTGGCCAGTGCTTTTTAATAGATACTCAAGTAACTAAGCAAAAAGCTTCAAGATTTGTTGAAGTCGACCCTTCACCGTGTTACCCTCCCACCGATTCAGGAGGGTATACGAAGCGACGGGAAGGTCACGACTAAGTCAAGATACTCGATTCCCTATTTTGTCTCCCCGGACGAGAAATCCGTTATTGAGTGCTTGTCCGTTTGCACAGATGATGAGCACCCCATCAAATATGCACCTGTTGTGCAAGAAGAGTACCGACGAATGAGGGCGAGAGGACAGTATGTGGAAGCGGCTGGCACTCCAATACGAGTTTCGTAACGTCGAAATCGCAATGCTGCCGCATAGTATCCAACGAGACCTGGTATATATATATATATATATAAATATAAATATAAATATAAATATAAATATATAAATTAATGTTTGACGTCAATATTGAGTACAGGCAGATACGCGTAAATCGTGATAAATGTCTTATTTTCTGCAGTAAATCCACAAGTGCAGTGGAACTTGGGGAAATCTGAACTGGCAGACTGGTAATAGGTAATAGGTCACCTAAATGCACCTATCTCTTGAGCTCCCCAGTTTTATCCAACGCATCATCCAATCAGATCAACCGCTCAACTCTTTCAACCAATTGCAATTTCCTATCTTGCTAGGGCTGCGTTTAAGCGCTGAGTTTAGCGCCTATCAAAACACCGTAGCGCTTGGCCACGCAGCTCACGGTCCCGGCGCGATTTCGCGGATGTCAATGGGGTCTGTACAACTATCCAGCTTCATTCATGATTGGATAATCATCATCGACGCCGAGTGGCCGGGCGAGCTGTATATAGCAAGGTCCAGCTGCGGGTTATTCCTTCCGCAAATAATAGGGTATACAGTATGCATACCTGCCTAGGTACCTATCTATGCAGCTCGATCGCCCCTGAGAAGATGGCGGCCGAAAAAGCGACCGTAAAAGCGACCGTCTGTCGATCGCATCTTGAAGACATCTTTTTTTCAGCTTCTCTCTCACCTACCCTTGATTTTCTTAATAAAGCTTCATAACAACAACTGCTAAACTTGTGAAGAATTCATCTTAACTAATTAGCTAACCTACCTCAGTTTATATATCCTATCACCAACTATTCTTTTTGGTAGTACGATCCATGTCTTAATATTACATTACATGTAAGTGCGAAATGAATGCGGGGCTTTATGGCACGTTGACGATCCTTCGCGGTCAACTTCAACCGCAAGCCGCCTCAACTTACCCGGCCTTATAATAATTTCGAACTGACAC
The DNA here is from genome assembly GCA_037126485.1 of Daldinia eschscholtzii. Taxonomy (NCBI): domain Eukaryota; kingdom Fungi; phylum Ascomycota; class Sordariomycetes; order Xylariales; family Hypoxylaceae; genus Daldinia; species Daldinia eschscholtzii. The sequence goes on from JBANMG010000007.1 coordinate 2,560,330, forward strand.
GGAAAATAATAGTGTTCAAGATTCACCTTTTTATAACTTGATTTGGATATCCCCTCTGCTAAGAAGTTTGAGAATTGCTGCGCCATAATGGCTGCTCAATATTATGCGCGTACGTGACCATTCAGTTAACTACCTACCTACTGTAGATTATATTCGTCAGTCTCGGATCATAGAGCTAACAATGATAATATAGCGCCTCCCGGTGCGAATGGTTCAACAGGTATGGCTTCACGTTTAAATCATAAACTCGCGACAGCAATAGTAAACTGACAGGAACAGCCATACCACCACAAAACAACTATCCACAACCGCCAACCTCCCCTCCCGCGAACAAACAATACTACCCACGACCGCCAGACGGGCCTGGTTACGCTTCGCCCCAGGCTCAGAGCTACCCCAAACCTCCGCAACAAGCATATCCAGTTCCTGTACAACAACAGTATCCTCCACCTCCGCAACAAGGTGTATCTCCACCACCCAACGCTGGCACTCCCATTTACCCACCTCCACCTCCTCAGTCAGCACAGCATGGCGCCTTACCAATTCGCAGTGAAGGTGCCCTTACACCACCGAGTGGGGCAGCACCTGCGTATGGGGACGTAGTACCCAAGCCTTCAGAAGGATATCCGAATGAGAAGGCCCAGAGCATCCTGGGAACGGGACCGACACATGCGCGAACAACATCAAACCCTACGGCGGCGCCTTCGCTTACGCCTGCGCCTGTGCCTGCACCCGCACCTGCACCTGCACCCGCGCAATTCCAGGGTGCTGCCGCGACTTTGGATGATGTGGGAACGTTCAATGGCGGTTCATATCGCATTAGTCATAGGGACTGCAATACGATAATCACGATTCAACTAGCAATGGGGTGTCCCATAGGCGCGAAGCCAGGAGCGCTAATTGCCATGAGTCCCACCATCACGCTTAAGGGCGAGTACAAATTCAGCATGAAGAAATTGATGGCCAGCGGTGGCGAGCTTGGTCACTCAACTTTCATCGGCCCTGGAGAGCTGCTACTCGCACCGGGGATGCTTGGCGACATGACGACCATCCGTCTAACAGGAGAGGAGTCATGGAGCGTTGGTAAAGATGCTTACGTCGCCAGCACGCAGGGCGTTGTTCGCGATTACAAGCGCCAAGGACTCGGCAAGGCCATGTTTAGTGGAGAAGGCCTGTGGGTTCACAAGATCTCTGGTGTTGGTCTCCTCTGGATCACCAGTTTCGGCGCGATTATCCGTAAAGATCTCCAGGATGGCGAGAAATATATCGTCGATAATGGACATCTGGTGGCCTGGAATGTCAAATATGTAATGGAACGTGTGGCCAGCGGCGGCATCATGGGTGGGTTGGCTAGCGGAGAGGGGTTGGTCTGTAAATTCACGGGGCCCGGCACTGTGTTCCTACAAACGAGAAACCCGGTAGGTTGTCCTATTTTTCTCGTTCTCTTTGCTTCACTTTCAGTATATCTGGGCTTCGATTGACTAATATGCCATCTAGAGAGCATTCAGCGCCTATATGACAGGCAACGCGGCACCGCCTTAAAGACAGATTTTCATGAAGCGACGACCAAGATGAAAAGTGATGTTTCTATAACGAATTTTTAAGGGCGGTATATTTCTAGTCTTTTGTCCATGGGAAACCAAATGTAGCGCTTTAGGATTTATGAATCGGATATGTACTATTTATCTCTCATTTGTCTCGGCCAAAAGGCAAGGAGACAAGTTAGCTTTTCCCAAAGCATTGAGCTAGCTTTAGTATTTCTTTCTGTATTTGAGGAATTCTTGAGGTATTGATAGCTAATTCAATTGCATTCGAAACAAAAAAAGATGGCAACAAATTTGTTTGTGTTAACAATTCATTATGTTAGCTCTATATCCATTTTCCAGAGTGGAGCTCTATTAGCCCCTTTTTTCTCAGTCCGCGCAACTACTACTAACGTACCTATGTACCTAGGTACACACTAGACAGAAAGACATACAGTGACCGGGTAGGATTTTGTAAGGTTCTTACTTGAGATACCTACCTACCTTATTCAATATAACTGCGAAAGATGTTTTGTTTGATATGAATGGGTCACGTGCATTTTCCTTTCTTGTAAAGAGCTAATTACAACAATAGCGACAGAAGAGTGAATGTAAAAATATCTAGGCCAGAAAGCTTCAACGGTTAGTTGCCTAATTTCATCATCAATCCAGTCTCAGATAAGTTCAAAGTTTCTCGTCCTTTAGTAGAGTTGCGTTCCTAGTTTATACTTGCGTCCTCATAGTTATGCATTTTTCATATCCAGTCTAAGACCTTATAACTATTCGATGAAAAGAAATTCTTTGGTCAGGTGCCCTTGTAAACAGTTATGCTTGCTCTGTATAATTTGGAGTAAAAAGAACGAGAATTTCTGTCCTTCTAACTATGGCCATCTTTTGTAGCAGGCACAGTAAATAGGAAAAGAAAGTTCTCGTCGAATGGAGTGCTAATTTTGAGGCAGCTTTTTAATTCTAGGACCTGAAGCAGCTCATTTATTATATACCTAGCATTGAACATACATTATGTCCAGGCCTCTGTGAACATTCTTTCAACTCTGGACTCCAACCGTCCCCATGGAACTACATAGAAACCTTGCGTCCCTTAGGGTTAGCCTCCTTGAAGCAGTATCATTAAACGACAAGAGATCAAGGCCATGGCAGCCGTATGTTCTGGAAGTGAATTTCTATGTGAACGTACCAGCACAATTAAGAATTGCACAATAGCGATGGAAAATACAGAGGCTGGCCGTATATATCTAGCGTCGTGTCAGCTACATTCGGCGATATTCTTGGATATTAGGTTGGCTCCCCAGGCTCTCGTTCTAGAGTAAACTATAACCATCAGCAAGAGAAACCCCTATTCCTTAATGAATTATACAATGATTATTTATCTAATTGAGAACGGTGATAAATCTCGTAGTGTTACTTAGTATATGACCGGAGCAGGGTGAGAACTGAATACTTCGCAAGGTAAATATTGCTTATGGCTTAAAGGCATTATAACTTGAGACACCAGGATTTCATGCTCGTAACTATTTCATTTATCTGAATACAGACACTTGTAGGTGTACACATACCTATATAACAATTCCATATTCATTCTCTCACCTGGAATGGGAATCTATCTCAACATTGTTTAGGAAGGGTCCCGGCAATAAATTTAAATATATAGTGGCAATAGGAATAATTGAATACCTAACTCGTTTCAGTAAGAAGTAGGTGGCTACTTACATTCTACAGTGCTATTAAGCTTGGTCATATCTAGCTACGTACCTACCTGAGATAGATACGTGAATGGAAATAATCATAAGGCAACCTTGATGGTGATGAGACCTAGATAGGCATACATCTAACTTTGAAACTTAGGCTATGGCAGCTGCCATGACGGCGGTCTATCTAACAAAATAGATAGGAAACCACATGTGTCATCGAGGAGGCACGAAGAAACTTTGAGGTGGCAGCCTCTCCTGCTGCAGTCAACACAGTGTGGTTCCCACTCTGGCAGCTTCTTACCGAGTGGATTCCTACACCACAGCTCAAGTTCATGATATTTGTCGTCTTTCACTCTACTTACAGCCGTCAAGGTATCTAGCATACAGCGTTGGTGGCAGGCAACGACCTTTTTTTGGTGATTGATTTCCTCTTTTTGGACTTTATTGGTTGATTAGCCCAGATCCCAGATCACACATCACAATAGTGACTGGTTTTTCGAGCGAAAGGTTTTATCTGTAGCCGACAGAAGCTCGAGTCTTTCTTCGGTCTACTCTCTTATCTTTCCTACCTCTTACGCTTGACTCATGAGTTACCAAAAGCTACCTATCTCCTGCAGAAAAGCAAACGTTGGTTGTTACCGAGCGGTGTCGTCGCCGACCATTTAGGCTTCTATAAATTCCACCTCCTGCGTTTCCTTTCCTTGAGTGCTCACTCATAAAGTGACGAGAGCACATAACCATTACGCTCCGAAACGACCATCGAGCGATCGCCTTAGCAACGGAATACCCTTCACTAGGAACAGATTTCTCTACTGGTACGTTAACTCCCACAATTCTGCATCCTTGCGTACAACTCTTCGAAACCATCTTCCAAGATTGACAATATCCCACCATCCAACACGTTTTTAAATCCCGCGCAACACTTTTTTTTTTTTTTTTTTTTTCCCAAACCATCAATCGCTCTCTACATTTCAACCTACTCTGATCCTTCCTCTTGATATATTCAACACGATATATTCCAATCCGGCCACGGCTTCAATCAAAGCCAAGCGTGGACACTACTTCTATTCACAGCATACTATTTTCTCCGCTCCCACAATGAAGACCTTTATTATATATTTTCTAATATTATTCGCAGTACTTTCTTAATCTTGCCACAGGGTCCTGCGACACATCAAGGCAGACTTGCAGCCAGCTAGGATAGCCAATAGGGTATGTGCACTTAACGCGCAAGTATCACCAACTTTGATTTGCTTCGATTTATATGTTTCCTCTCCCCGTTCACACAGTTTTCGTCTCATTGCATTGCCAACTTCGAAGGTTGAACATCAAGTATACTGATATCTTGGTGATAGGAGCAAATACTACAGAGCTTTCCGCAGTCCCACGGTCAATACCTCCGTGGCTACAACAATAGCGCATCTTCAGGTACGTACAAGATTGTGCTAAATCTCAAATTTATTATAATATATTGCTAATCATATGGTTTCCTCAGTCTATCTAGTAAACATGCGCGCTGCACAGGCTCTAAAGGCCAAAAGTAAGGCCAAAGAAAGAGCTGGCGCCTTAAACCTCAGCATCACAACTGATTTTCGCATTGGAGATACCGCATCGTCAGTCCCGGCCGGTATGGACTTTATTCAGGTAGCTTCCGCTCCGCCTCGAAAAGTGCAATTTGATATCACGAGTGAAAAGCTTTCCGCTCTGAAATCCAGCGAGGCTATGATGAACTCTGATTGGCGAAGCAATCGCCGCAACGGACGTGGTGATCCTCTCGTAGTCCCAGCTACTGCTGGCCCGGAGAAAACTGAATTCCAAAAAAGCGAGAAGAAACATCTCAAGAAGCTCATTATTGACACCTCCCTTTCTAATGAAGTGGGTGTTCGCCGGTACCGGGATACCCCTATTGATCCGGATTTCATACATTCTGCTCCTATCACCAAGAAAGACTATGAGACGGTGGAGGACGAGACTGGGCCCGGTAGCTCGGATACCGTCCAGTACGCCAGCACTGGCACAACTTTTCCTCTTGATTCGCCGTACACCAACATGTCCACAATTCGACTTGAATATCCAATGCCAATCATGAGTGAAGGCTACAGACAGTTCGCTATGATGCGTGACTATTTTCTAGAGGAAGACACTAAGTTCGGAAGCAGTGATGACACCTATGACGACGAATATGGTCGAAAGGATATGATGGTGAGAGCAGTCCCCGTTGCCACCACAAGCAAGAAGAATAAAGGTGATCCTATGTTCCCAATGGCCACCGTAAAGGTTGTTAAGCATTCCAGGAGATTCACCAATGTTGGATGGGACAATATCGGCCGGGATCTCGAGAATGAATGGGCCAAGATTCAAGGTCCCCGAACGGCGGGTCTCCCGATTGAGCAGCTTAGAGAAGAGTACGAATCAACCTACCCATCTCAAGCTGAGGCCGCAAAGGACCAGGCCCGTTTCGATGCCCTCATCAGCAAGCTCCAGAAAGCCTCTGCAAGTCGTCTCAATGCGCAACCAGGAATTGATATCAAGCCATCGAATTCTACTAAAGATTTGGGAAGTATGCATCTGAGCGAATCGGGCTCACATGATTCTGGGATTAGCGGTGTTGGTGTAAAGACCTCGCAGAGCCGAGGTCCTACATTGAACCCGAAGGCTTCTGAATTCCGGATTTCCTCTGGCATCAGCACTATATGCCTGCCAGATATGCACAAGTACCCGCTAGACCATAGCCGCCGATCTCCTACAAAAGAAAATGGATATATAATCACATCTTCAACGGATAGTGGTTCAAGTAGGGCTCGCTCTGTGACTGCCGAGGACATAGAAAGGATTTATGCATGCATGAACGATTTGAAAGCTCAAATGACACGGATTGAAGCTGGCGCTCAGCAGCGCTCGTGTATGATGGAGCCAAGCCCTATGCTCCGATTCAGCCATCTTCAAGACATGGCCAGCCAACTTGGTCTGAGCCCCGTGTCACAAGGGCCGTCTCCAGATGCTCAAAACCTTCATGACTTCAGACCTGGACCTGGCACATGGCCAGGAGCCCAGCAAATGCCTAATGTCCAGCCATTCAACAATGGCAATGCTGCGTTCATGACTCCTTCACATCTGCAGGGCACGCAGGCACCCCAATTTCAGACGGCGCCTCCTCCAATGCCATACGTACCAGGTCCCAGTGCGCCTGTGGTAGTAGGAGGTCCGGGTCCCATGGGCCCTGGAAATCCTAGCTGTTTACCCCTTCATGCTCAAGCCCAGATTGTGTATGGCCCTAGACCCGTGAGAAAGCCGAAAGGACCGCAACGCCCCGGTGATCCTACCTTCACTCAGCAACAACAGAGTTATGAAGAATACTTGGAGAACAAACGGGCTACAGACCGTGCATATGCTCTTCAATGTCGCGACCGCCAGGCGAGACGTTTTCACAGACAGAGAGCTCAGAGTTCAGCTGGTTTCCAATCGACGACCCATTCTAGCGGACTGACAGCCCCTCATATGATGCCTGCCGCTCCTTCAGCTACAACTGGCGTGGCTCAGGGGTTGTAATGGTTAACCGATCTCTCCTATCAAATTTTAACCACCAAGAACAGGGGGTAAGGAGATCCCTAGTAGCATACCTGAAGCTGCGATTTGCCTGATTCTATCTACTATGAGGACACATTGTTCCTCATTATACTGCGAGAATATCTCTAGGTACTCGTAACTACAGGTCTTTTTTTCTTTGACGCGATACATACCTATCCTTGCGCGGGAAGAAGACGATCTTAGCCAACTGCTATTGTACCGACTCCAATGGCACAGTTTTACGTACGCGGCAGTGGCGATTTCTACATTGCAATGGTTTCTTTACTTCTTATTACACATGGCACTTTCGGTCCGTTTAGTTTAGCAGTCTGGCGTTCGGTCTCACACGGTTTACTACCTAGTTTTCTCTTACTTTCTTTTCGGATATCTTACGATAGACTACGTTTCCCCTGGTAACGCCTAACCATTTCGTGGAGGAAAGACTTCAGATAACGCTGTCTGCGAGGGATTCGATGGCATTTACACCTCTATTCTACATCCGCGGGGTTTATAAAAAGGAGGATGGCCCAAGACGTTAAAAATGATGCGGTGTTTCAATTGGCATATTGAGGCGTACTTGACTTTTACGGTAAGGCATTGGAGGACTTGTTCTCTTTGTTTACTTCAGAGTAAGTTATTGGCGATTTTACCTAGGTACCTATTATATTACGCTTTGGCAAGCTAACATGTTTTCAAACAGATTTCTTACTCTTACGTGTTCCATTTTCCAACGCAATGGCATATCGGAAATGGGCACATATGAGGCCCAGTTCCGTGCAACTTTCTCAACCTTCAGTCAATTTTCAAGTCTTAGCTATCGTCGATAGCCTTGGAAATAGCGATATAGATACGAAAAGTGAACGAACAAGAAAACGGCTGGCCGGCACTACATGGAATCGATAGAGGGCAGATATATCACCATTTGGTCTCAATCCAGCGCGTCTCGTTCAAAATCATTCTTAAATGCCCTAGTTCGTACGAAGTTGTAACCAAGGCAAGGACATACACAATGATGATACTGCATTGAGTATTGGTCACGGACAACTAAATTATAAACTTGGCAATAACTTCCTAGGGAAAAGCAAAAGGGGCTAGGAATTAGATGCATTTTATCAGAGGTAGGGGGGGGATGTTGGCTTGGATGTTCCATCAAGCTGGCCTTGACTTACGATTGACACGAGGACTCGGAAGCGTTATATGGTTGATTGCCAGGATAAATCATGATACCCTCTAAGGAAACACATACTTAGGTAGAGGTTTGCTTTTTGCAGTTCAATTAAATTCGGAACTCATTTTTGTTTATTTTATTATAAGGTGCTTGAAATGCGATTTGAGGGATTGTAGTATTGATTGATGTCATGATACGATTTTTATCAAACTTGTAAGGAACAGATCTAGCTTGCGTTGAGGCTACGCATCACATATAACCATGCACTTGTACCTCTTACATAGGTACATGTACCTACAGGTAGGTATGTACATGGTACCTACGTGGTACGTACCTACATGTAGTTGATGCGGCTGAATTATCGATCTTAAAGTTGGAAAACATTTGACGAATCGGATTATGAATGACCATTGTAAGTACCACTTGAGTATTTCTCTGATTGTTTAGGCACTTAAATACATCTATATACAAAATACATGTACCAATGATCAACGTGAGATACGTACGCTGTAACATTTGACTAGCGCGTCTGGCTAACCCTTGCGCGTCAAGCTTTAGAGAAGCGTCTCCCCCACATCAAAATGGGGGAACGAGAATAGAGATTACCTAAAGCTTGCGAGCTTACAGAATCGGAGAATACACCTTCGTTCCTCAAACGGGTGAAGCAGTTAATAAATCTCAACTTACTCTCAACTTACTCTCAACACCTAGGTATCCTTCCAGCTCTTGCTCTCTCTCAACTATATTTCTCAATGTTATCTTTAGAATAACAGTGATTAAAATTCGGAGTTGAAAAGGGAACAGGCCAATTGATCCATCATATTCGAGAATGCGCTTCGTCCGCCTCGTACTCGATTTTGTTTGATTTTCTTGGTCGCTGGCGGATCTCAATGAGTCCCATCACATCCCGCTTTACCCTTCTTCATTCGCCCGATTATATCTGTTCGATATAATCTTCATTCTTTCCTCGTATCTGCTATCTTTTAACCGGCTTCTTAAAAAAAAAAAAAAATACCATCTTAGTGACGGTTGCTCTCCGACTACCACCATCGCAATGTCGACTCCAATGCGCCACGGCCCTTCTCAGCAGGGTCGTACGCCTTCGCAACATCCTGCCGCCGCCCCTACCCCCCAAGCCTCAACGCCCTTTTCGAACCCCCAAACCGCCGCGGTATTTTCTCCTCATGGACCTAAGTCGTCACCACAGCAGTTTAAGAAATCCCCGGCGACTGGCACCTCGGGTACTATGATTGGTACTACTAGTTCGACGGCCAACTTCGATAGTCCATCCGCTGCCGCTGCTTATAACACTTTGGGAATGGCCATCAACGATCTCAACTTAGATAATATCAGCGTTGGAGGACTGGTTGCCGCTGCAGGGCGGACGGATGAGGAAGATCGGAAGAAGAGAATGGAGGCTGTTATTGCTGCTCTTTGGGTACGTAATAATTGATACTCTAAGAACCGGAGTTATAGATTAACCCCTGCATAGGCCCAAAACAGCAGCAGAGTGAGCAATCAGGGACTGGAGAGGTTGGCCATCCACCTCAATCTCGAGTGCTTATGGGAGGATATCAAAGGTGCCGGCGAGAATGCCAAGACTCTGATCATAGCAGGACAGACAGTGGCTGTTGAAGTAGGCATTACAAATCACATCGTACACCAGGCCGCACTGGCATACACGGATTCTATACCAAGTGTTGACAAACATGTTGACAAAGCCTCTGCTATCCTCCTGAAAGACCTCTCGCTAGCTCCCGGACAGAGTCCATTGACTAAGAGACTAACACAATTCCGAGCAAATCTCGAGCGTCTGGCTAATTTAGATAAACTAAGCGTCTCACCAGGTCTAAACTGCCATGAAGCCATAGCAGGCATCTGGGAGAGCTTAGAGAGGCTCCATCAATTCGACGTGCAGAAGCTTCGTGAGGATTCGTCACTGAGTGATATTTCTGACGAAAACCTGAGGGTTTACGCCCTTTGCCTTCGCCACGGATGCCCTCTCATGCATACTCGAGGTCGGATTGGCCTGAGCTACGACTATTGGAAAGAGAGAAGAAAGCTTAAATCTACGACGGTAGATACCGAAGACGCCAAAACATGGGGAATCCTGATCGAGTGTGCGGCTGCTGGTGGCATGGTCTATAACAACCCGATACGGGTGTCTGATAAATGGATCGGAGATGGTATCGAGAAGTCCAACCTCACAGACGAGGAAATGATATCGGCTACAGGGCCAGTTCTAGATTGGTTAGAACCGCCTAACACTCTTCTACCATCCTCGGAGGAGACAAAGGAACATGGCATATCGGGTGGTGTAAACTTATCCGGCCCTAAACCGCCTGATGTGGTATTAATGGCAACTTTCGATCCGCCGGTGGTTGTCTCGCATGCTGTTGCAATAGATATTTATAAAATATCGGCAACGAATGCGCCTCTGTCAAATATCACATTCGACGCGTTACTATTTCCTATCATTGATGGAAGCTCTTACGACCCCAGCGAACCTCGGGAAGTAGTATTCACACAGACTGTTCCTACTTTCATCAACAATATACACGGCGAGTCTCAGCCGGAGCCTGTGCTCAAGGCACATCGCAATACGCTATTTATATACAAGCCAGTATACGGACAAGTTCTGAGTCAAGTCCCGTTCTCACATCCGAAGGACCTAGTTATGATGCTCCCCGTACTCCGCCAGTATGCCTTCCTCTCCCTACTCCTTACCAATAGCCTCAAACCTAAGAACGACAAGCCTACCGCTAAAGAAGCCGACGACGACAATGACTCCCGCCTACCGCGCACCAGACAGGACGAGTTCAATAACTTCATGGCTCGACCGAACGGGAAAAACACCTCGGATAAGGTTCTAAAAGTAGATATCACCTTAACGGCTCATCCCGTTCCACGTCTTGCTCTCGTATTCCCGTTTAAAGAGCACACGGCACACGTTAATATCGAGATCCAGCATGGGGGCCGTGTGCGCATTGTCTCCGATAATATCTTTGACAGGGATATGGGACACATAGGAGGCAATCCCAATAATAGGAAAAGAGTGAGACGCGATTGGGAGAATGTGCTGGAGACGATGGAGGATTTGGGGGCGTGGATCGAGGTGATTAGACATACGCTCGAATAAGGAGATAACGAGAAAATTGGCTGAGGATCTAGGATAGGACGTGTGGTAGGTGTATTTCAATAGTATAGGGGGCGGGCGAAGGTTAGCTGTGATGAAAGTGGAAAGAGGAGAAGGAGGATTACGAGTGGCGCGTATGATTATGATACCCCCCCTTTCTTATATACGTCCGGACAGGGCAAAGAGCTGCTTAATGGGGCCAGGACGGCGATAGGAAAATGTACAAATGAAGCATGCGTTTGTCTACCTAAGTATGTCACGATATTCTAGCTGAACTACAGCTGATGTGGATGTCTGAATTATTTTTTCCTAACTATGAAGGTTGAGGTTGGAAAGGGTTCGAAATCTACCGTATTTTAAGACCATGAGCAAAAACTGTTTCTTCTAGGTCTCATATGCTCGCAACTACAGTGCCCACTCGCTACGTACCTGATAAATCACCTAGCTATGCCTCTATCTATGGACGACAGAATGGGTGTACAATATCGATCTTGCACGATGTCATGAAGCGTGGCATATATAACGACAATAGTACGTAGTAGCAAAGCGTATATTCGCGCAAGACACACACCCCCCTCCTTGACAACTCTTTCTCTTTCTCTCTCTCTGTCTCTCTGCTTCATAGTACATTGTATTAAGGCTTATCTATCGCTGCTTCCGTGGGTAATGCTATACCATTCGATCTGGGTCCGTTCCGCACCAGGCCATTGTCTCAGTCTCTGTCTTTTTTTTGTCTCTAAGACAACAAGACGCGACAAGACGCGATCCCCTCTTCCCCAGTGCACTCCTTGATAACCTTGCTTTGAGACTAATGCTCCGCTCCTCCTCTTCTACTAAATCTACCCTGCCGACATGTGGGTTTGTTGGTTGGGGTAACTATCCTTATTACCTGGTCATGGATCCATATCACTATCTTGCTTTCGTTCGTATAACTAAGGTATCGATGAGGGGGATATTTGGGGAATAATTAGGGAGCTAAAATAGACAACACGCTAAAGAGAAGAAAATGTTATATGTGGTTGTAGGCACCGGCTCTGCTGGTCCTTACGAAGAAAACCCCCTGGGTGATAAACAACGAGAATTCTTATCGCTTCAAAGAAGTAACAGAATGCCGAGATTCGACACAATAGGAAAATCCGGCTGCTTTCAAAAACGGCGAGCCAGGTGATGATCAACGCTGCGGATCGAGATAGGCGCTAAGCACTCTGAGGAGAGAAGGCCAGAATACCCACACCATCGCCTTTCTCATTCTCTAATCCCGACTTCTTGCTTTCAACTTTTGAAAGACCTAGCTTCTCGAGACCGGAGACTGCACTATCAACCTCTCCAAACGAAATGCCTAGGCCATTCTTTTTGTCATCTCCATTCTTCGCACCTTCTTCGACCTTCTCGTCAAGATTCATAAGGGCTGGAGGCCGGTGGCGCATTGCGCGTGCTTTGGCAAGTGAGATCGTCTTCTGCTGGTATGTTGTTGTCATTGGCTGAGTATCGTCACGGTCAATAGTAGCTTTTACTAAAGCCGCCATCCACATTCGTCCCTGCTGCAGATTTGGAACAGCGAAGTAATGTATGGTTGGCTTGGTAAAATTGACCGCTTTGGAAAGTCCGGCTCGAGGGGGCATGAGCTTGAATATAAACATCGAATCCGTACCTTTCTCAACAGGCGAGACAGCAGTATTATCTGCAAGAGTTGGGAGGTTACTATCGGCTGGCATGATTGGAGTGTTACTAGCACCCGTCAACGTAGCGTGTAATCCGGTAAGCCGTTCGTTATCAGCAGGTAATACGCGATGGAAGGAAATATCAATCAGCCCTTTCTCCTCGGTATCGTCTTCCGAGTAATAGTACGCCAGGCGTCTTCCTTTTAGCACAAAAAGCCGTGGCTTCCACGTCGTCATCAAATGTGAACTTTTCTTCTTCATCCAGCCGCTATAGTCTGCGTCCTTCATTGCTTCACGTGGGCCTATTTTTTGCAGGCCGCGTAGATAGGCACTCGTTTCCTGTTTCGTCTTTTTCCCGCTCTTACGACTGCCAGCAGTAGTCGCTGAGTACGGGCTTTTCCCTGTATCAGGTGAATCAATCTCGAAGCTCGGCCCACCCGAAGGCGTACTCGAACCGGCCCTAGATGGCGATCTTAAAGGCGAAGCCTGGGTAGAGGAGTCGGTCGGGGAGCCAACCTTTGAGTTGCCAACCATAGCATCGGAGATCGCCCTTAGGCCACCTAACTTGCCACTAGTATTTGAAGTCCAATCGCCGTGAGCGGCCTGTCGGGTTGATACCGAGGCAGGCGAGCCGCCGTCCAGCTTGGTAACCGTTGGGGTGGGACCATCCTTGGCAGGGGGGATAGGCCGCATGGACTCGGTAGTATTAGTAGAGGCCGTCCGTCTGTGATCCCCAGATAAACCATAATACATTTGCGCGGCGCTTGGTGGTGTCGAATCTCTAGTTGAATCAATACTCCCAAACCTAGAACGCCTTGCAATAGCCGTTGCGCTTCTAACGCGCTGCTGTTCTGTATAGCTCGACTTGTGAGCGTGTGCAGTGGTGCTTTCGCGCTTCTTAAGCACGTTGCGTTTTCGGCCGTCAACCTCAGTACCAGAGAAATAACCACGGTCAAGATCAAGGGCCGGATTATGAATGACGTCTGTATCAGATATATTCACGGCGTCACCAAATTCAGTTGATGATAATGGTCGTGCAGGGTAAGGAGAAGAAGCTGCGCCCATAGTCCAATTACGGTCGAAGGAGGGTTGTTTTTTATGTGAAGGTTCGGCTTGTGGAAAGGTACCTGAAGATGTAAGTTTAGGTGTTCCAGCATTTACCGGCGGGGCAAGTCTAAAATCGGTGGACGAATGCCGTCGTGAATGATGCAATTCTCGCACAGAGGCCGCCGAAGGTCTATTGTGGTGAGATGGTCTTGTCGGGCTGTCTTGGGCGCCTCTAGGGGATTTAGGAGTTAGAGGAGCCATTGGCTCCATTTTTGGTGTTTGCGACATTCGTTTTGTATGCGTCGAACCTGGCCGACTCTCGGATGAAACCACTCGTTGCGAGTTTGTTAAAGTGTTTGACCTGCTCCTCACTCTACCACCGACCTTCATCTCCTCCGACCCCGCTTCACTACCATAAGTCTGCGTGGTTCGCCTCGTAAGAGTGCCGAGCCCATTTACTTCATCCTGCAAATTTTTGATCTTTTTCCATGTTCTCAGTCGTCGTCCAACAGAACCAAGCTCGAATGCCTTGAGAAATAACGATGATTGATCCATGCCTAAAAGTACTTCGCCTGATATTTCTTGATCCCGAAATACTTCGCAGTGCTCCTTTTCTACGCCGGCAGTAAACAAATATTCCGCCACGTCGTCCGCAGTCCAAGATTCGACTTCGTCACGAGTGTGTAGGACTTCCTCCTCCTCGTCAGTTTCTTCGCCCTGAATATAGGAGAGTCGATCTGGCAGATGAGAACTGTACTCGCTCCCGGAATCTGTCGTGTGGTGGAGTGCGCCATTCTGCGGGGTCGAGTGCAAGTCTGTGATATGCTCGTCGATAACAGTTAAAGTCTCATGCAACACTGGATTCTCCTGACTTTGCGCATTGAGACGGCCCAGTCCTTCATTACTACTACCGTAAGCAAAGCTTTTGCTTACAAGGGGTGTTGCTTTCCCATCGGGTTTCGTGGAATTCAACGGCAGGGTTACGGGTGTGGTCTGAGGTGGAACAGATGGAGCGGCTTGCGGGGTCGGATTGCGGTCCTGAGTTGACGTGGCGATCGATGCCGGTTGGCTAGCTACGGACGATGTTCCATTGGTGGATAGGAGCGAACTCGCGATCGGTCTAGATGCAGAAGCTGAGGCCGCGATACCGTTGTCTAGCTGTCGCGTATATACTACAAATAATGGATCAGTTGCGATTCAAGTCGCATGTTGTACGCCGCCCTCCCCGCGGTAACGTTGGCTTACCTTCTGGAAACAAGCCACTATTTCCATTCAACATATGGCGACCCAAAAACCATCCATCACCGAATTCATCATCGCGCTCGATTAATTCGACACGGTCACCCTTTGCTAAACTTAATTCGTCGGAGCTCCTAGCTTGGAAGTCATCTAAAAATCCACTCTGTTAAATCGAGTTCGTTTATTTGCGCAAAGAAGCAGGATCCGTATTTTCGCGTATCTTTGGTAATTAAATTTGCAGATACGAATACCTCATATAATGAAAGGAGAGACCAAACTTACGGACGACCACCAAGATATCACCAGGCTCTGGTCTCGCCATGATGTCTACGACGGGATTGCACTTGGTGAAGACTCGAAGATTACGTCGAACTCAGGAGAGTGGCATTGGATAACGGCCGGGTAAACGCCGAGGGCTAAAGAAAAAGGTGGCGATCCTGATCTGGCTTCTGATTCCGAACGGATTGCGGAGTCTATCGAAGACCTGACTCGAGCAATGCTTCAATGGTGACGAAATGCATCGATAAAAACGGCCTTTGGTATATGGGAAAAAAGAAAGACTACTACAAAATAATATATACGAGAAAGGATCGGGGTGGGTGTACAATTGTGTCGTGCTATTTTGGCTGTGGACCTATGTCGCCTCTACCGTCGCCTTCAGCCTTCGGATTTGGGACTTCGAGTTTTGGCTAGAACCTAAGGACCGTTTGTCCAATTGGGTGTTCCCTCCTTTTTTACCGTCTTAGTCGCACCAAACTGGCGAACACAAGAAAACCCCAGACTAGGGGAAATGAATGGACGAGGCACAGGCCTACGTCGCTCGGTAAATGAACATAGGAGTTAAAGAGGGAGAGGAGTTAAAAAATAAAAAAAAAGGGGGGATGGTTAACCAATATACAATATCTCGAGGGAAAAAAGAGAATAGACAAAGACGTAGCGTTGTAATGTACTTTTTCTTCTCTCCTCAGGGACTGGAATTGAATGATTACGGAAGATATGGAGGGTATGGATTTGACGAGGAACCTATTGTAGGATTGAGCGCGGATGGGGATGGGATGGGATGAGAGAAGCCAACCCGTATGGACCCGTTTGAATGGGTTTTAGTGGACGGATCACGGAGTGAGCTGTGAGGGGTCTTTTTTCTTTTAGGGTGCTATAGATCCACATGAGCTATGCAGTTATCCGTTAATTGATGTAAGCTCCCTGATCAAAACTGGGCCATGTATGTATCCTTACCTACATCCGTACATACCTATGCTAGAGTACATTTATGTACCTAGTGCATATGAAGGAAGTACCTGATAGAAGGACATACCGCGGTGCCTATTAAGTATGTAGGTAGGTAGGTATAACTCTATCAATTATTACCTCCAGGTATGTTTCTTAAGAGTAGTCAACTATAATATATTAACTGCTCGGTTATTCGTTTCTCGTTTGGGTTTCAAGTCCAGCATGTTACCTTAGTTGAGCAGTATTATATGCTCATAAATACTACAGTGTTTCGTTCGTCTTCTTTTGGTTGTTGACTTAATATAACATATTATACTCCCCGAGTCTTGAACGCTTAACGCAAGTAGCGAATATAGGTACTATATATTACTTACATATACTATAGGTACCTAAACCATCGTTAGTACCTTAGTAGGTTTGCCAAGCTAAAATTGAGAAATATAATAAAATCGGAGGGTCGTTTAGAAGCAATACCAAGTACCTACCTAGGTAAGTAATGCAATCACACCAAAAATGCATCCGATATCAAATAACTATGCGAAAGAACCAAACCTACCCGAAGAAGAATCTTAGGAATGAGGCCTCAAGAACGTGAAGTAGGAATATTAATCCGATATTTGAACCGCTTCTTATAAATGTGTCTCGAGTAGGTACTAGGATAGTCGTCACTGGCTTGCTTTCGGGGCCATGCAGGGCAAGACACAATTTCCAAGATCGCCAAGGGCCGGCTTTGTGATCCAGTCCCGAGGCCGTTCCGAGACTATGAAAAGTAAGGTACCTGATGATGTAGTCTCGGCAATTGAAAGTTAGTCTGGGTACCCGATTATTTTAGTTGCCAGTTATTTCTACTGTCTTTTTGAAAGGTGAACTTATTGAGATCTTTGTATCTACCTAGGCATGAATTGTCAAGCATAGGTATATTATTAGTCCCTACCTACCTACCTAGTTACTAGAGGTACAAGGTAGACATCACACATCTTTTACATGTATTTGCCTTACATGTATGTAGGTACTTATATAAGGTAGGTAGGTTAGGTAGGTACAACATTAAGATAGGGGACAAGTGGTTGGAGTACGGATTAAAGGCGCTAATAAGTTCGATGATATTAGGTACTGCTGTGCCGCAAGCCGGTTAGGCTCTATGTACCTTTCAATGTCAGGCAGGGAAAGTACTCCGCAGGCGTGCTTTACCCTTGCGATAGACAGCACGCAATACATGCCTACCTACATGCTACCGCCTATACTAGTACCTACCTGTAAGGTTAGGTAAGTAACACATATGTCTTGGTGGTAACTTCCACATGAAATTCGGTTGTTTCCTCCAGAACCTCGCACTAGAGATCTAAACGTAGATCCGTACTAGGCCTGGACCCAGCTGGCGTATCCTTGCACGGCAGAAGGTGCCAGGGCTGCCAGGGCCGCCAAATTTGCTCGTAGCCGCTTGCAACCGCCTGTGAACTTCCAAAGCCTTGAACTCGAACTTGAACTTGTGAACTTGAACATCCACGTTCACGCACACGCCCACGCCTACCTCCGTCTACATCCATCCAACCAATGCCGTACCGACATTTGACAACTCAGCCATTCATTTATGGACGACTTCAATAACCAGACACGTAGTTTCTCTTCCGCTCTGTCGCTTTCCTTACACGCTTCTATTTTCTATAGCTATTACTTATGGTGCGTTTGTTCCTCTTAGTTGAACAATATCTTTCCATTTGCCTCCTGTCCTTTATAGCCCTAGATTAGACCCGTCTATAGTTATTATTATTACTATTATTATATATATACATATATACCTATTTATATTTAACTTACAATCTCCTAACTATAGTATTCCGTACTTAGACATTCACAATACCGAGGAGGGCACGAAGGCCAACTCGTGAAGAAAATAATAAATATCACGAATGACTGATGGCGCCGACCGGGGGACAGCGATCGGGGCCCGACAACAGGACGGGGTCCAACGTAAATTCGAATATATCGTCGGACCGACAAGTTGCGGCGTCAAATTCTACTCTGAATGCCTGGGTTGGCCGTCGGCAACCGTCATGGCTGACCAACGCAAAGCCCGTGAAGCCTTCTCCCCGTCCTCCGCAACCGTCTAAACAACAGCCTATCACCACGGAGACTGTGCGCCCCATTGTCGAGACAACTCAGCCCGTCTCAGTCTCAATACCAGTATCTAATACCCCGGAGACGACTACCGCCCCACCTCGACAACCTCGTCGTCCTCAACACCCATCTGAACTTCTGCCGTCACAAACACAAACGCGAATACAGCAACCACAGACATCGTAAGCCGTTATTTTAATGCTACCCCAGCCCATGCGTCGCGTCTTCTTCCAGACGCGTATTCAAATCACCCCCAGATCTTCACTCCGCCACCGCCAGTTTCATATTTACTAACCATTGCATTCTGTAACGTGATAGAACTTCGACCGCGCGTACTGTTCTTCCGTCGCCTGCGCCCAGTGACGAGCCCAGTCCCGGCGCCACCAAGCCCCAAAGCGTCCCGGCCGTAGTCGGACCTCGTCTTTCCCTCGATACCGCTTTAGATGAGCAAAAAGTTCAAAGCCGTGTCCCTACACCCCGCCTACAGACAATATTGCAACAAAACAGAGATATCTCGATATCACCAAGAGCATCCACCCCTGCTAACATGTCCATCAATACACCTCCCACACCTAGCTTGCCCCCAAATTTAGCACCTTCAGAGCATCTAGAAAACCCACCTGCCAAGAGGCCACGTCTTGGGTACGTATAAAGCCCAGCTAGCTCCCTGAAATTATTGTAATTGGCGATATGATATACCTTGATAACTAATAGCATTTGCAATCCCAGCTGCCCGGGCCTTCAGTTCCTCGTTGAGTGTAGAGCAAATGCAGTACTCCAAAGCCGTATTCAATCAATAGGGGGAATGGAAAATCTAAATCCGGTAGTTGAACGACCCCGATATCAACTCCTACTCGACTCCTCTGAATCAGGAGATCTCTTCTTCATTGTATTGCACCAAATCTTTTGCCTTTGGTCTAGAAACCGAGTACAGGCGCACGAGCTATGCAAGAACGGCGGGCGCAATCCAGGAGAGATGGATAAGGGGCTTAGCAACTTGGAAATGGTTCTTAAGAGCAACACCAAACTAAATCCAGATCACATCAACTTTTTAGCCGAGTTCCCGGCCCCATTAAATGAATTGCTAAGTAAGGATAGGTATAGAACTACCTTGGGGGAGGTACTCGATTTTCTCCGATGTATGGCTCTCAATTGGCACAGGGTACTCACTGATCACCGAGTGAAAGGCTACCCGTTCCTTCTGGGCGAGCTCCTTGACGAGTTTTTGTTGTATTCTCCTATACTCCAGGGAATAATGTTCCGCGCTTCTAGGAGGAGCATGGGTGCCGGCGATGGACCCGCTGCAAAGCATATGGAGATGTTATTCAAGTCAGATCAAGACTATCATCATAATAATCCCGACGACTTTGCCTCAAGACCCCGACCTACAAGGTATCTAGCACACAACGAGTACCTCATATCCAAGTACAGGTCCATTCTTACTTCGGCGTACGAGTGGCAAGGCCATCTAAGGAGTCAACATTCCCCTCTAGCTAATTCTCCTGGTATCCAGCAACCGAACCAATATTCTCACCTAAATCTCCAGATGGGCCCTTATACCAACTCTCATTTCATCCCCCACACGAGTCCTCAGATGAGTGGTCAGATGACTCCTCAAGTTATCCCTCAGGGAAACCTTCAAGTGAATCCCCAGACTGGTCTTCAGATGAATAGCCAACTAAGCCGTCAAGTAGACCATCGTGTGGGTTCCCCGACGGGTTATCTGATGCATCCTCAAATGCGACAGAATTTCCAACAAGGTCCCAATTACCCGCCTCAAGCTACTGATTCTTTCGTACAAAATACGACACCAGCCATGGTACCGCCTTCATACATATTATCATCGACGCCTGGCACAGCTAATAACGCAATGGCAATATCACCGTTGCAACCAAATCCCAATTACCAGAGAATGAACACGCCTATCCAGTCGTCACTACTAGGTCAAATGCATCATCAGGTAGGAGGGAGGCTTTCCCAGCGTGATTCTTATATGGCGCTAGCGTCTCCACGGCCTACTCCTGCTTCGGCGGGTGCGCACGGTGGTCAACCTTATGAGGCTCATGTCATTGGCCAACGGTCACAGAGTCTACATAGATTTGTGAGTCAAGCCGGGTTACATCACCCTGGTTGCCCAAGTCCCGGGAACGAAATTCCAGGCTATGGTAATTTCAATCGTACTTCAAGTGCGCCAATGACTCCACAGCCAGGGTACTCCCCGAACCAGCTCCAAGTTCCTAACTATCCCCAATCGCTTCCGAGTCCCATGTTGCAACATAAGACGCCACCCACCGGCCTTGACCGTTTAATCCCGGCGCCAGGCGTGGTCATCGATCGGCGGGACTGTCCCTATACCCAATATGATCGGAATTCCATGATGATGTCTCTTCATCAAGTCCAGTTAAGAAGCCCGAAGCGAATGCCGCGAGAACAAGACCCGGAAAAATTGGGAAGATACTATCAAGCAGTTAAAGATTTCTCACTTCTCCCAGTCGCCATACCACCGCAATCTCATCTACAGATATTTGATTTTGACATCCCGGAACACCAATTCCTTCAGATGGTAAAGGAAGAGACTAAACCAGGCGAACATTTGCCCGTAAGTTTATTCTCTAGCGGATCTCTTCGTCTTCGTCTTCGATGTTGTTACATGAAGAAAACACATGTCCCTTCCATTGACGCTTGGGTCACTACCGAAACAACTTGGCCCCCGCATATTTTCCTAGAGCTCAACAACCATGCACTGGGTATCCCGCGAAGGTCACATTATTCTAAGGACATACCCATTGAAGCCTCCCCGGCCGCAGTCGCAAACAAGAATGTCCTCAAAGTATCTGTTCCAAAGATGAGTGAAAATAGAGAGCTCAAACCGAGACCTGGATGGGAGTTTTACATTGCAGTCGAACTTATTGAAATTCTCAGCCACCGTGATGTGCTTCAGATGGTTCAAATGTGTGGAAGAGTACCGGCAGATGCAACGCGCGACGTGATTAAAAACCGCCTCCTCAGGGCGAACGAAGTCTCCCAAAAAATCGAGGACGAAGACGAACTTGTAATGCTTGACGAATTGTCTATCGACCTTATAGATCCCTTCTCCAGGACAATGTTCAAAGTCCCCGTTCGTGGAAAGTCGTGCACCCACCTCGAGTGTTTTGATCTCGAAACCTGGCTGAATTCTCGGCTTGGTAAGAAATCATGCAATTGGTGTAACAACGCCAGTGGAGGTTGTCCAAGATGTCCCAATGAACCCTCATTCGTAGACAAATGGAAGTGTCCACTTTGCCTCCGTGACGCCCGACCCTATAACCTGGTTATCGACGAGTTTCTTGTTGAGGTACGCTCTCAATTAGATCGCCAGAATCTACTGCGTACCAAATCCATCCTTGTTTCTCCAGATGGAACATGGAAACCGAAGGCACAGCCAGCGGACGATGAAGACAGCGTTGATAGTGAGGACGAGGTCGACATAACAAGTAGGAAGCTACCCAAGACAAATCAGCGCAAGGAATCCGAAATTGAGATCATCGAAATTGATTGATTTCAATCCCATGGTATGGAGATTAAAGGAGATTAAGAAGAGGCTATGTCCTGCAATGGATCATCGACCATGAGGTTCAGCCCAGGCGACCAAGCAGTCATAACAAATATCGTGGAATCAGGATGTGTGCCATTTCAACTCGGCTTTCGTTTCTTCTGATTGTTTTACCTTACTCAGGCGTATATTTACTACAGCAATCGTTCACTCGAACTGATACCCCCTCGGCATACGCAATTTTTTTTTTTTTTTTCATTTATCCCTTTCGGTTTTTCTTTCTTTCAGCAATAAGCCTTTCGATGAAAGCCACGTCCCATTTTCCGTCTAGTTACGCGTCTATATAACGTAGACCACCGCTACGCAACACCTTTTTTTTCTTTTTCAGAAATGGGGCAGGATGAGGTCTCCAGATACCGGCATCGGAAAGGAGGGAATGGAACGGACCGGTCAGGAAAAGGAAACGGCGTACATGTCTGTATTTGTGCCAGCTCTTCTACGAATTACGCTGAATTTTCGATCTATTACATACGTTTCAAGAGTCTCGTTTTAAGAGACTTCGGCTAAGTCAGGAATACGCCTGATAGAAGCTTCTACTCAGCTATACATAATACGTCCTGAATGGCACCACTTAAGAGCAACAGGTCGGCTTTGTCTATATTACAAGGTCACTGCTCGAAAATCAAAAAAAGGGGGGGACTCGATAGTCTGCAATGTTAGGGGCTCCTAGCATATACGCGGCGTATATTTTGTTTTTATCCATGTAACGCCTACTTGGCCATGTGATCTGGCCCACGTATATCCTAAGGCATAAGCGCTCTGCTTATGTATACTCGAAATACCCCAAGCTAACGGTTGAATTCTTTTTATCAGGAAGATATCAGTGCGTTTCAGACAAACATGACTTTGTGTGGTACGAACGATTGCAATGGCAAGGGATATTCACTTTCGCCAGTGTCCGTGACAGTTTAATGTGAAATGTCTACATTATAATTCTTAATTCTTAATACAATACGGTCATGTAGCATTTATTCCAGTTGATAGGCTCACTCAGATGGACTTACTGGGGCCATACTGAAATGTTTTTCGAGGGCGCTGATGTAGTATAATGAAGTACCAACACAAAAGTGGTGTTTGCAGGATAGCTTCTGGGATTACGAGACTGATCTGGACTTGCGAGCCAGGCTAGCACAAATCTTCTTGAAACTAGGCAGCTTCTTCAACTCATCATCTTAGTATGCTCCAGACAAAAGTCAATAGGGTACCAATTTGATACCAGAGCTTAGCTCAAAGTTTAGTAGTACAAGTCTATAATAAGAGGAAGTTATAATTGTAACCTAACTATACGATAGGATGTAACAGTACCGAACTAAGGTAGGTATAAACCGATTTGTCGATCTATAAATAGGTAGTCCATGTTATCGTCTAACTATCTAGGTTAGTTTACTCCCTGATTCAACACGAAGATATTAAGCTCTAAACTAGGTAGCTTATCCTTGAAGTAATTCTTTTCTCATCCCCTGGTCTACTTAGTATACTTGACTCGTCTCCATCGTGGTTCGTATTGCAATACAATTGAACCAGCCTATATAGACCCACGACGGACCCCCTCCTCGTGTTATGATTAGCTTCAAAGAGATTTACACACATATTTCCTTGTGACGACAACATTCGTTATTAAACATGAGCTTACTATAGTAATACGCCGATTGCTTGCGTGACGAAAGTCTTGAAGTCTCTGTTAGACTAAACTAGTTCACATAAGTAATATACCAAAGTTCAAAGCCGTACAATGTATATACGAGACGTATACGAGACGTATACGAGAGGATGAAGCTCAAATACCTCTAATGGCAATCAGCCGCACACACCAATACCATAACACTACAATCCCCAGATCTAGTTCCAAGCAACACCAAAATCTATAGTTAAGCCCAAATGTTTTCATTTACGGTTTCTTTATTCTCGACCCAACCATGCGCCCAAATAACCAAAGCCCAAAGTCCCGCTATGATAGTAAATACATAGTTATGCGGAGATGAAAAAGGAAAAGGCAACAAGTAGGCAAGCGAGCGCATCCGTTTTTCCTGTCTCAAACACCCTTTTGCCCCTTGTCAAAAACCAGGAAAGTACCCAGAACCCCCACAGAGGCTCTACAAGTGTGCCGAGGAAAATGCCCGCCTATACTTTATACCAGTCGACCTCCGAGGATTTCTCTAACCCCTATTCGAGGACTGTCCGGCGCTAGGGCCCGGTTTTGGAGCATTCTTTTCTTCTGCCTCCGAGTCGTCATCCTCATCTTCGTCATCGCTATCGCTTGCGTTGCCTACGCTGTAGTGTTTTTCCTTACCCGCGCTTGCTTTCCTCGGTGTTGTGATATGCAAGTCATCTAATTCGCCCTCGTCAAAATCTCCTGTCTCCAAATCGCGATTATTTGCTGCCCTCCGGGAACGGAAACCCTCGAGTCCGGTAGCACGCGGGAGGTCGGATATGATGGGAAGGCCCGAGTACCCTGCGGTTCGGCGGCGACCGCGCCAGATCATGTAACCCCAAACAGCAGCACCAACGATTACAATGACCAAGACGACCTCACCTGATCTTTGGTAAGCAGCCCACTTAGCGTCACTGACCTCCTTATCCTTAGCTGCCTGGTCGGACTCGGTGTGATTTGTGGCGCCGCCCACAGTGGTATCAGGCAGTTTTTCGCCGTCGAGGAAGCTCTTTGAGGGCACGCCTCCGATTTTGCTAATGTCGACTCCCATGAACCGGTCGAGCATATCGCGAGTTCGGCGAGGGTAGTCAAAAGGCACCATATGCGACGAGTTGTAGAACAGTACATATGTTAGGTTACGAGCTTCCTGCCAGAAGCCGGCTGCCTCGCCTTCGAAAGTCCAATCGCGTCGCGGCGCCCAGTTTCCGGGAGATAATTCAAAGCCTTTTCCACCGTTCCATTGCATGTTGCTTATAAAAGCTTCCGTGCCCAGGTGGTTGCATATTAAGTCCTCTGCGCCCGAAAAGAGGAGCACATTCACTTCTTTTATGATATCTGGTAGAAACTCGATAGATGGCTTCCCCGCATTTCTCCTTAGCGCATTGCCAACAAGGCCGTTGCACTCGGTCCATCCCGTAGATTTATTTGGGTCAATGTGCAATGCAGCGACGACCTCTGGCTTTCGAAGGTAGGGTGTAACAAATTCAAGATCCGGGGGCCAGTTCATGCCGCAGCTTGGATATACATCCTTGAGTCGGACGTCATACATGTTGATACATTCAAAACGCTCCGAACCTTTCGTTTGTGTTAGACGAAGCATTTCTTGAAGCACCGTTTCGCAAGATTCCACATCCACATTGTGCGCAAACGTTGTAGCCAAATCCTTTTTGCATTCGCGGTACTGGGCCTCGAGGTTACCCGCTAAGTCGGAGCCTTTTGTAACAATGTTCTTTTCGTATGCGAAGGACAAGTATGCTTCGTACTGCTCCGGAGGGGAGATCCAGCCATTTCCGATTAATAGGCCTTTGAGGTTCCACGGATCTCGGGTCTGAGGCAACTTGTTTCGTTCGAGGATTGCTTTAGAGATATAGGGGATGTGCTGTCCGGCGAACGATTCACCCGCAATGTAAAGCTAGAATGATGGGTTAGCATATCGCAATAGAGAGGAATGAGTGGCTCTTACGTCGTCATGTTCGTATTCTGGGAAGAGTTCGTACCATTTTTCGAGGAAGGTAACAAATTGGCTTGCCATATCCTCGAGCGTCGTGACGTACTTGTTAGTCTCGACATAACTGTATCCGGTTCCCACAGGGTTGTCGACAAAAAGCAGGTTCGCGAACTCGTTCCAACTACCATTGTTATATATCAGAGTATCATCATCCTTTAAACGATAGGGGCCGATCTCCATCAATGCGCCATCTTCGGAACTACAACCGGGTCCGCCGTTTAGCCAGATGACGGTACGCTGTCGATTTGCAATGTGCTGGTTTTGAAAATGCCAGAAGAAAATGTTCCCATTAGTCTCTGGTGTGATCTCGATGTGTCTATGCGCGAAGAGAGAGTTAATAAAGCGACCTTGCGGTTCATGATATATGATCTGAAATATTAATTGATGTCAGGGGTCTTTGCTCACCCAGCATGCATCTTAACCATGTCCCCCTCGGGTGCACCGGGCAGTGAGTGGACATAATAGTCACCTGCAGTCTTTTGGGCGCCGGTCATCGATGTCCAACAGGCCAGGCCAAGGAGTGCGCCAGCGGTTACGCGCACCGAGCCCCATAGCGAAGCTGGAGGAGGCATGATTGCAAACGCCGAAAAGGATCCCCGGGGTTTTCACTATGACGCTGACATTCGTTATCTATGCATCCATTAAGCTGTCGAACCGATGATTCTCGAACGGGATTGAAACTAAATAAAAGGTAACAAGTGTCAGTAGGTTTTTTTTTTTAAAGAAAAAAAAATCCACCTAAGATTGAAGTACAAGATGCGGCGTACTTAATCAAATTAGAGATATTAGAATTTGGAATACGTAAAGAAGGCGAAGGTGGCCTCTGTTACGATAGGCTAAGGTTGTTTAGGTATGTACCTGCCTTGCCTATCTTCTTACGATGGCGGCTAATAAAGGCCCCTAGGTACCAATGGTACCAATGGTACTACTAATTGGAAAGGGCTGTGACGGATCAATGCGGCAACGGCAACGGCAGTGGCAGTGACAGTGGTAGTTGCGGCTCGATGTGGATGCCCAAAGCAGGGGCAGTCTTACGTTACTTACCTTATGTAGTCTTGGATCTCTTGATAGCCAATCAATTTTAATATTTTGTTTTTAAAAAAAAAAAAAAAAAAAAAAAAACACCTCGATAAAAGAATAGTATGAGTACATATGTACCACATGCATTAAATTTTTGAGCATGCGAGCTCATTCCTAATTGTCTCACATCATAACAAGTACTGATATCATAAGGTGAACGGGCCAGGCAAGTGCAAGGTGAGAGAAGATTGTCCAAAACCGCGTTGGTGCCGGACTCCGTGAACCCTTCATATTTTTCTTTTACACTTATTAAGCAACTACATCAAGTACACATATTCGTGAGCACTAACATATCGCGCAAACCCGTCAAACAAAAAAGAAAAAGGAAAAGGGAAAAGTTACAAGGATCTACGCAACCTTCCTCTACACCGGATACCATAGTAGCAATTTCATCATCAGCGGTTTTACAGCTCTGCAGCTCTGCAGCTCTGAAGAAGACTCGTGTTGTTCCTACTTCCTTTCCGATAGAAGTTGCAACAATTCTCATTTATATCACTCCAGCATACACTCCCGTATGTCTCCTTTCTGAACAAGACTATCGCTGCGCAGCATGCGTCTGGTCTTCCGATTTTTATTTTTATTTTTATTTTTATTTTTTTCGATTCGATCATCGGGAATCGGAATCGGAACCGGGTGACATCACCACTTTAGAGTATAACGACGACGATATTAGGCTCAGAAATCTCATACCTCGGAACGGTATGGGCCTCTACCTCAGGTATTGCACTACTGCTTGAGGGTTGGTCCCTCACCTATTGTGCAAGCGAGATATAATCCGGTATTAAATACCATGTTAACCAAACAGGTTCTCAACCGTATATTAAACCGTATATTGTATCGGAAACCGGAAATGTCGAGAGTCGCAAACTAATATCGCATGCTTTCCTTAAACGCCTTCGCCATTGTTATACGGAATGAGGTCGGGGTATATTCCTATGTATGCCGTACACTCCCAAAAGCCTCCGTCAAAATCCAAAACTGAAATGATGTGAAACCGACTCATGCATCCTATCTGTCTTTGCTTTCCAACCTGAGCCCTCATGAAAACTTCATGCGGTTCATTACACTATTACGATAGCCTGCTACTAAAGGCCGCTTCTTTCGTTTGCCTAAGGGGTAAGATTAAGGAAAGCCATGGTATCCTATGGTGACGGATACCTATTCCGACTGGATTAATATCTCGCGCATCGGTGAGCGAAGCATGTCTCATCAAGTGTGTACCAGGTGAGCGAGGTGCTCCTGACCCTCTCTCTCAAAATCAGAGTGATATGAACCGTCGAGGAACATTTCCGAAACGTATGCTTTGAGTAAGTCAGCGTATATCGGACCAGGTTGCAGATAGCAGGACAGTGGTGCTACCTGAAGATGTCTATCGAGGTAGACAGACTATCAGCCAGTTGGCCCAGGTAGATTAACTAACCCCTGTTTCTTCAGTCTTTTTCTCAGCATGGTAGAAATTCTCATACTCGCCGAGGAATACAGACTGATCAGCCTTCTTCTTCTGCAACCTTTACTATTCCCACGGCGCCCGAGCGATATAGTTAACCATTCCGTTCAACGCATTGTCTCCCTCTTCATCGGTGATAAGCCTTGCGTCTTGAAGCATCGTCAAGACGTCTCCAACCCAACTCTGACAGTTCCAATCCAGCTCAGTATTGTTCACGTGAGTCCCAAGAATAGCATCGCGTAGCCGCGTGTCGGGCTCCGAACTGGTCTCAACTGTCGCAACTGCAAGTCGTCGATAGAAGTGCGGTCTCGTTCGTGGAGGAGGCTGGTTCCATACTTCATCCACGCTATAGTGCGGGTGGTTGCCCTGAATTCGGATGGTGAGGTTCCTGTTTTCGTTATCATCGAAGACGATACACAGCTCGGTGACTCGGGCAGACTGGATATCGCGAGGGTAGCCCCGGAATATTAGAATCCAGAGTGTTTGCGAGTGGCTGACGGCGTTTGGAGTTCCCTGGTCACCATCCGGTTGAGCTTGCTGGTGTCCGTCTTTGCTGTTGTTGACGTCCCGACCGTCCCGGCGTCCAGCCGTGCTTGAGACGATACCCATTGGAGTCCTGAGCATTAGAAGAATACTGGAACCACCTGGATAAGCCCTGGCGCCCGGTGGTTCTTCAAGAGAGCTTACTACAGCCGACGAGTGTTTTACTTGTCTCTTTAAGGGTCAGATCGTGTAGATCATGTCCTAGATCAAATACGGCGATGAACTACCGGTCTTTGTCGTGTCGAGTTCTAATTGTTGCAACGCGAACGGGTAGTTGTCTTTGTCTTGTCGTTATCGAGGGGAGGCTTTCAGGGACAGCAGAAATCTGGCCCACCCCCAAAAGGATGTGCGGGTGGTGGTAGTGGCCTTTACAGACACACCCACTCTCTGGCTAGGTACAAAAGACAGAGCAGCCAGTAGACCATCTTACATACTCACACATCCCGAGCTCGCAGACCAACCCCGGTAAAGCGATGACAATCACACCGCACAGAGGTTATTCTCCGATGTACAGGAAACCATCTAATTACACAGATCAAAACGATATATGCATACGATCACCGTTGACTTGGCAAAATTTGGCCCCTCTCAAACCCACAAATTGGTACACTTGGAGACACCGAAGTTTGCCTGGTACAGAAGTCTACCGACGAGCACATCAAAGAAACGGTGGAGTCTCCTACCCAGACATACATCAAGGTAATTTGTAACCCCGTTGTCTCTTCTAGACAAAGATTGCAGATAATGGTTAGAATGGCTTGCATGGATTATGCAGCCCGGCCCCATCGAGCGTTCTAGACCCAGGGAACGTTTCGGGTGAATAAGGTGACAAACGGGAAAGGATTGTAAGACCCCCAGCGCTATACGATTTTTACGCTTCTTCCGATACAATCTCGTACCTACGGTTTTACAGCTGACAGTCTAAAAAAAAAAAAAAATAGAATTGCCTCCGTTTTAGTTTAATTTGGCGCGAAAAAAAAAAAAAAAAAACCATTTTTTTTTTCCCTTAGCAGATGAGAGGGGACACGAGGTTCGAGGCGTAAGTAAAAGGCCACAGAGGCGTACGCGCATATCATTTCCTCCCTTAGGGTACACTTTCGCATGCCAACTATGGGCCTAGCAGTAAAGATGGATGTCAGCTGTCGATCACTCATACGATTTGATCTCACATTCCTGCAGCTGTCCGATTGAGCACTATTAGTCCGACTAACTAACTACCATATTTATTGTCCGGCTTTCCAAACGGACTGTCAAGAGAGAATACTATGTATTATAATCCCTGAATTAGGTATATTTGGGGGAAGCTTTATGCTCGTTGCCACATTGATATGCTAACAAACCGTTACTAGCATAACCAAATTAATAAGGCCGAGGACGACCGCCCGGTCTCGCGTACCCATTAGGCCAGTCAAAATCGCGAACGCCCCCTTATTAGCAACAGGAAATGCAATGTACTATTTCCTCCCATAGCAAGCGATTTAGACACCGAATGAGAAGTCACCCTTATGTTAGAAGAAGGAGGTCTTCATTATCATTACCCCAGCTTCACTGCGCACTCCTGTGGTATATTGTTATGCACCAAGACTAATGGGTGCGTTCATTAGAATTGGGCGAATCCGCACATATCGGCGATCTCTCCGCGTGTACGTCCTAGAGAAGCCAGGGATACTTTGACTACTAGGTACAATGCCTGTACCTTCTGGGATAAATAATCAGCGAATCTCGTGACGGATACTCCCACCTTACGCGTGTCTGTTCACCTTAAGAGCCTCTTGAACCGCACTTAGGATTGGGTACTGAAGCACATGACCCCATGGCTGATTTTACAGACACGGCGGCGCTATCGTGGTGCGACTTTAGGCGAGTGACTAACCAGATCCCAGGAGAAAGCTAGATTCGACGTGTAGCTGAATACGTCTACTGCAACCGCGCCTATCTCACCCCGAGCATTCAGAGCTCATCAAGTGGGTTATGATGCAGCCCATCATAGCCTGGCGCCATTCTTAAGACCATGCCAACCAGCGATAGCATGTGTCATATACGGTTGGACTATCAATTTGCCATAGAAACACCCACCCTGAACACGGTACGGTCTGTCCCGGGTACATGTCCCCGATGGGCCACGCCAAAGAGCAAGATAGGTCTCCCGTTTTTGAGAATGTTATTCGGTTAGAGAAGAAGGATTCATTGGATAGACGATCGAATCGCATTATTTTCCCGGTTTGCTTAATTGAAGAGCCACCTGGCATGTTTTGTATTTTGCATAGCATGTTAGGTACGCAAGCTGAGGTCCTGAGGGGCAACTTAGTGACCATGTCATATCTCAGAATACACAAAGACTTAATATCCACACTGTAAGTGCTTCCTACTATTGCTAAATACTTGGAGAACTTTAGGATAACAGAATACGATTTTTTTTTCTTTCTACTTTTTCTTTTGTTAGGGAAAGTATCAGATGCCGAGTTTCAAGACTATTGAACAAAAAGCCGTGTTCCTCTTTCAGGTCGCTTCTCTCCAGGCATCCGCTGTAAGTGGAAATCATTACACCCAAATGTTCGTCGACCTTCTTGGTCGCAGAACATCTTACACGTTTAAAGCAGCCTCCTTGCAATCCTGATGCGGCCCGACTGGCCTAGACATGTATCAGGTGATTTGGAAGGGATCTTCCTACCTCGCATTTGATAAGGTCCTGAGAGAGAGTTCTCGCAAGCTGATCTCGACGAATATCCGTATGAATCATAAGCCGTGATAGAAAAAAAAAGTTATAGTATCCACGTGTCATGCATAGAAATGTCGGAAGTGTATGATTATACGTCTGGTTGTGCAAGACCGGAGGTGTTTTAAGACTATTGTATCAGTGACTGATCACATTCCAGCCACACGTATTATAGAATACCAGGACACACTGGACCTACATACCGAGCCAAATGGAGGAAGTGTTAACGATGTCACTTTCGCTCTCACCGCCAATATCCAATGAAATTCAGCTGCCTGGGGTTCACGAAGGATAGCTACACTTTACCCACACTCTTCTTCGACAGCTGGGTGGACAGATCCAGAAGCACCCTACCTATCGGGGAAACCCCCAAAACCACGTGAAGTTTCTTGCTGCTTTCGCTTTGGCGGTACGAATCCGTCTTTAGACCCGTCAGACAAGTCCGGAATTATACTAACCGAGCTGAGATGCCGAGGGCCATCCCAATCCACCTACCATTGTGGAAATTTGTACCAGATTAGGGTTGAGGCTATTCATATTTCGTCTCCCACGCCTCATGTACTGATTCGACAGTCCAGACTTACCATGCCATCGGGTGCGTTACATGTATAATCCCACCACTCCTGTGTAGGCGAGGTGTGGAAACCCTGCCTAGCTACGTTAGGTAGGTAAGTAAGTCAGTACACATATATGTAAGGAGGCAAGCTACCAGAGGAATAGCACATGCAAGTCAAGTTACACGGCTACCCTGACAATGGCAGAGGCTGATTCAAAGGTCGGAAATACTTTGCGCCCATGTGTACCTTCTAATATAAGGAACGTCTTTTTACCCGAGGCTGTTATGTTGTGAATACATATATGCATCTCTGGTTGGCGTGCGCTTTGGGAGGTAGCGAGACATACCTTATCAAAACAAAGATCTGTGAGACCACGAGATCTAAGAGGAGATTCAAATCATTATACTTTGATGATTATCCCCTAAAATCGCTTTCTCCGTTGGATCGATGAGGTCGTACAAGTTGGGAACTCCACCTCAATCTATCTTCAACGGCAACTTACCAATACCTAACGATTCATATACAAATATTTGATATTAATAATAGCCATTTATACTAAATATATCGTATCTACCGATCAAAGCTAATTAGGTACTTTACTCGAATATCACGAGATACGTTTGCAAGACCTCATATCCATAGCAGTGATCACTTAGCATCTACAGGCCCTTCTTTTCTCCCTTCTCCCCTTCTCCCCTTCCATCATAGCATAACTAATATGAACGCTAAACATCAAGGAAATAATGAAAGGAGAAGAATATAAATACCAACTCACTCTACTTCAAACATGAATGGACCTCAAGCTGCACCCGTCTAGTCTATGCTGGGACTCTCAAATTTATGAAACAGTCCATCTAGGCTAGATTTACAGGACATAACCCCCCCCCCCCCCCCCCCCATTGTTTGCTGCCATTCTTCAACACGACACATCATCCTCGAACGAATCTACCTCGCACAGAGAGCGCTTTTGTGCGTCGATGCAGGCCGTCGAGGCGCGTGTTTCGAATAAGTTAATAAATGGGGGCTCCACCTCCTATTTTCGGTGCCCTAAAACATACCTAAACAATGCAGGCTCCGGTATTGTATCGTCCGCCCGTATGTGTGTGTGTGCGTGTGCAGGCGACAAACAACTAGGTAGAGGTAGGCATAAGTAACTTCGCTAAACATCGCCTCTTCTCGCGAAGAAAGCAAGTCCCTCCCCCCCCCTTCCCCCCCCTCTCCCACGTAGCAACTAGGTAGTAAATAGGCAAGGTGTCTATATAACTAGCGTTAAGGGTTTAGGTTAAGAGTTTGACACGTGGCTCGTATTCGCTGTCTATTGATATATACATATACGCCTACGCCCAGCTTGTTGTCGCCTTTTTGAGGAGGGGACTCAGCCACGAATCTTATGGGTTATTAAATAGGTACGTACGCAGTGAAATGGCATGGCCTGTATGCGTTTCTTAAGCCGCCGCTTGGGGATACGTGTCTCAGGCGCTCCGTCGTGTATCTTGATGGGTTACCGTTTTATGGCATGTGTTCTACGAGAGGCGGGTCGATGTCTCACTTTTTCCACGATAGTACCAAATTACTCTAGAATTACGGAAGTAGGATGAGTACCTACGGTTATGTACGTATATAGAGTAGGTAGGTAAGGAGTGAGTTCTACTGCGTCTGCCAGCTGGTGAATACGACGGCGGGTCATATCCAATCAGTCGGGACGTTTTGACTCTTACAAGAACATGGAGAAAGAGGCGTAAAAAGCACCTAACCTATACATAAATCCAAGACATGAATCCAATATTAATGCACTATCGCCCAGCCTATACTATATAGAAAGCCAATACAACTGACTGAGGTTTATCATTACTTATAGACACAACCGTATTTACTCTCCTTGAAGCCCTATTAAAATCCTCCTGTGTCGTGATGATAACGCGCTACCATAAGCAAACAGTGCTGCTACAAGTACAATAGCAATACAGGGTTTCCAACTCAAAAGCCCAACAACAAAAGATAAGCAACATTTTTATGCCTCCCCGGCTCCCTAGAAGAAACGTTCGGCGCCCTTTTGACCAACTAAACCATAATGAGAACAACCACTACATGGTGATCAACCTCATTATATTGTCGTATGCATTCGGAGTTGGAGTCTCCCGAATGAGGAATAGAAGATCAATGCGGTCGAGCGGTAGGCCGCCAAAGAGTCTTAGGATACGCGGTATGATTCTGCGATCGCACCCGGGGCACCGGCCGCCGTCCATGATGGTCATGAACATGCCCAGGATGAACACCGCGTCTGTTACGGGTGGGCACTGGCGAGGCTCAACGGAGGCGAGCCTGTGCATGAGCCACACCCAGACACGTAGGATTTCGCTCGGGTTAGAGCAAAGTCCCGCGACGCCATACCTAGCATTAAGCCAGCGTCCTCCTATCAGGGTCGCAGCATTATACCTCTTCCATTCTTCCGGGCCCTGCTCTAGGAAGCGCTGCAGGGACGCGGGAACACGGCCAATGGCGATGCTGGAGCCGAAAACCCACTCTTCAATGACCGAGGCGCGGATGACAAAGGTATCCTCTAAGCCCGGATAAAGAGATAGCTCCGGACGAAAGCTAATAGGATTACGGCCAACCGCTATGGACAGACGACGAGTGGCCATATCGAATAGGAACCTGGTTTGGTCAATTCGGTTCCGGTTCGGTGGCTGCGTCCAAACTCGTAGCTGCGTAAGCTGAGCTACGAGGCCTTGTGGGTCACTCTTTCTGACAAGGCTTCCCTCCAAACTGTTGAGGGTTCCGATGTCCACTATATCGCGTGCGGAAATCCAGTTGTGGATTGGCCGGATGATATTAGATGGACCCGGTGGAGGCAATGGGAAGAAATGCATCAGGGCGACCATTCTGCTCTGGCGACAGACTCGGAGAGCCACTGTATCACTCCAAGACTGTCGTGGGACCTTCCTGATCTCAGAGATGTTACCATAACCGTGTCCTGGGGGCGGTCGTGGGAGCTGTAATAAGGCCTGACTGGATTCCGCCGTCAATCTGATGGCAGGGGGCGGTAGAGTATACTCCCATATCATACATTGAAGCTCTAATGGAAGAGAAGGGAAGAGGGAGAATTCGCCTCGAAGTTGTCGAGGCTGTCGACAGATAACTCGATGCATTATAAGTAGAAGGTCGACCATCGTCAATATCTTGAATCTATACTTAATTTCTTTTGGATATATCTGTGTTGTCGAAGGTTAAAGATGGAGTTCCAAGATGCAAGAAACACTGGGGGACTGCTGCTATCTATAGAGAAGGGTAAACGCTCAAGCCCAAAGCTCTGGCCTCTGGGGAAACCCATTCTGAGAAACTGGCGTGGAAAGGAGACCCCGAACGTATGAAGCTTCTAGCATAAGCTTCATTCAGAACTATAATCCCTCCTTAGCCAGCATGTCGGCTATGTCAAGGTAGAATGCTATGGCGTTAAATCTGTATACGAGTTAGCGCACGTATAAGCACGAGAAGTATCAAAACTTACTTTGGCCCTTGGCCCATCCACTTTAGCAAGGTCCATCTTAGGTGATTCGTCCAGTTGATTAAATCCAGGTGGCTGACATTTACTAGTGTTCCCTTGTATGAGCCCCATTTTGAACTTGACACGCTGACGAGACCATCGTTAGGACCCTCTACGTCTCTAATAATCTTATGGGAATGCCTAAACGGCGAAAACAGAGGAGGTTGTTCCATCATGGCGCCGTAGGAGAAATAGCGAACGCTCGGATCGTCAGGAGTTCGCGGGTTGAAACTTTCTGTCATATAGGCTGGAGTAAGCTGCTCGAAAGCGCCCGTGTCCATACCTACGCCTTGAACAAGTTGGTATATACTTGGAAGTCTGTCCGAGCCAATCTCTTTGAATACGTAGTCCGCAAAGGCGCTTCCACGGTGCGGCGTGGCAACTGTGACTAGAGATTTGACGTCTACATTTTTAGGTTGGAGGTGAGATATCATGTATCTTGAATCGAGACCGCCCATAGAGTGCGCAATGATATTCACGCTCTTATCTCGTGCAACGTCAGCAATGCCCCGTGCCAACTTCTCTGCCCTCTGCTCGATGCTCCCTGACGGGGGCACGGTTGCTGTTATGACCTCAATGCCATTAGCCCTTAGCGCGTCAGTGATTCCACGCCAATAATGGATGGCAGGAAGCCATCCTCCAGCTAGACGAAGTTCAGCAAATCCTAATAAACCGTGTGCAAGAACAATTGGGTATTGAGGAGTAGCTAAAGACTACGTCAGTTATAAACTAGTTATTCAGTTTCCAAAAAGGATGTTTTGCACTGTACCGTAATGTTCTCTTATAGCAGCATAATCGTCATATATCTGTTTTCCAAGGTCTTTCAACCTGGGATCATCATCATGTCCATGTTGGGAAGAGTAAGCCCTCGAGCTCGTCGGCGATAACAGCCGAGAGCTCCGGAGTGAGTACTTGGATGCGTCATCGTACAAGTGAGAACGGGCGGGATATCTGCGACAATGGCGTATAGCCCGTCTGAATAGGCTCATTGCTATAGCCTCAACCTCGAAGACACACAAAGACACACTGTGTTGTATGTGTTGAAGTCAAATGTCATGTTTTGTGTCGAAAGTGAAACTTGAACATTTTACGCTACCTACGCTACCTAGGTACTTACCTAGTTGCCTGTTATGAAAATTCAATGACCCGCGTAATACGTCATGCATCAAACCAGGTAGTTGCTAGGTGGGCAGAAGCGCGTTAACTTAACGTATTGATTTTAAACAGGTACGATCGTATCAAATTCCAAATCTACTAGTTAACCACTCGGCAGCCTTCGAATTTAATAAACTTTGAGCAAGTGTTTAGCTAGGTAGTTATCTAGTTAACTAAAATTATAAGAGAGTTTAGGGCTTGAAAGATTGCTTCTACAAAAAGGAGATAAAAGTTCTATTATTGGCTTAGTTCCACGAAAATAAACTCAAGTTTTGCAAATCAAATAAAAATTATGAAACTACACTAAATCGAAATAATACAATCGCCAACTGCGACAGGCCGTAAGAACTTTAAATTTAAACCCGTTCTAAACTTCTTTTGGGCCTTCCTCTTTGGAGTGGCTTCCGTAGTATGGTACTATGTAGATTTTCTCCACAATGCCCCGATGGGCGGGGCCTTGGCGCCATCTCTTAAGCACGAAATTAGCGTAGGTTACGACGATCGTTTACCCACTAGAATTCAACTTGGGGAAGGTCCTTCTCTTTCTACGGCCGCATAATTGGTCGCATATGTTGAACCTCAGCCAACACTCTTATTTCTCTCTTCTATTACTACAGGTACCTAATTCAAACGTACCTACCTAAAGCCATCAACTCATTAACTATGGCCCACATGCATATTATTTCTACCAAATTCACGTGATAACTACCTTACTTAGGCTATTCATTTATTTTCTTCTAAGCTCTATAATTTTACTACTGACTAATAAGGTGGATCTCTCAGACCCACGTAAGAAGCGCAACGTTGCGGTTTTTCGCGTCTGTGAAGCTACCGGTTTTGTACCTATTCAATTTCAACGCATTTATCGCTAACACTCAAGCAAACATAGCCTCCGTATACTCGTCCTACCTCATCCTGATCCTGTGGTATATGATTACTACATGATGGCCCCCCGAATCTCAATCTTCATACTATTTCTTACGTCCAGCGCAAAAGGCGCAAAGGAAAGTCGTATTATTTCTTAAACCCTATTAAGCATACGATCCACCCGACAGTTGTATTTCAAAAGCGAAATACCTAGTGTAGTTCGATATCGAATACTTCTCACAAGGTATACAGTGTCATACACTCGAGAAGCTAAAAATCATGGATCAACACACGACCATAGACGTCTTAATATTAGCCGCGCTTATTTGAAGGTTTCGCGTGTAATTGGCCACTGTGTACATGGAGTCTGTTCTCGAACCGTACTCTCGGGTCAGCCTTCGTCCTCGTCAAATCCCAAATGGGCATCTCACAAGCCTGTTTTCATGTGAGAAGCACATCCAGCAGCCTTGCTTGTAAGGGCAGACCCTTTATAGACACGCTACTTGCAGATCGACCCAAAGTCTGGTTATATTTTACTATATCCCGAACTCCACCCTGGTCTAAAAGGAATGGGAAACCGATGTTGCCCGGCCCGTGAGAAACTACCTGGACATAATTTGAACCGATGCTCTCGTTTCTCCACCGTAAATGATAGGTAGTCTTAGGGGGAAGAGACGATCCATAGACGCTGTATGACAGCCAAGGATTGGTTGATCGAACCTGCGGTGTCCCCCCAGTGTAAACAGGTATCATCGCGTACCAGCATCTTGTGCACCCTCCTCGTGGTAACCTTTCTCCAACCTTAGAGCAGGCTATGGAGAGAGTAACCAGCACACAATTGAGATGGGATGTGTGCTTTGCAAGGGCAGCTCCATATGCTATATCTGCTATCGGCTCGCCATGCAGACATGTAGTTCGGGCCGATGCATGGTGAAGGCTCGTCCGATTGCTCGTGAGGCTCAGGCATCACTGTGATTCCCTTGCCAGACACTCATAATACCCACTTGGACTTGTGATCTCAAGGCGACCTATCCTATCACATAACCAACATAAGAAGTCTAGCACATTGATAAACTAACTCTCCCCATCTGGGGTTCGTCCAGTCTTCCGAATTGTTGATAGCCGGAACCGAAAAGAAACATGTGTCATGGCTAGTTCTACAGATTGTGTCTCGAGCCGCTGCTCGCGAGTTTTTCTCGCCTACAAACCTTCCCTCGCTGGAAATGGAGTCTTCCTAGCCTTATTTGCCATCCTTATTCCGGTTGCCTTTGCCTTGGGTATCAAGTACAAGAGCACCCTTTTTTCCACGGCAGTGGTGACAGGACTCATGGTGGAGGTAATGGGTTATATCGGTAGACTCCTGTTGTACAATACCCCGACCGAGAGGAGTGGCTTCGTCCTGTTCTTGATTGGAACTATTATGGGCCCGACGTTAATCTGCAGCAGCATATTCCTTATAATACCGCAGGTTGTCACTGTCTACGGCGAGGAATTTCGCTCATGGAGGTCGCCTTGGTATTCTTTTCTCCTCCAAGTGCTTACGGCTATATCTCTTATCTTCGAGTTGGCCGGGGGACTCGTCTCGGCAATTAAAGACGATCAAGAACAAGTATGTTACTCAAGTTCTGTCAAAGATGATCTAAAAGTCTAATGTCTACCCAGGTTGATGTAGGGAACCACGTCTTATTCGCTGGACTGGCTATCCAACTCATTACCTTGCTCATTACGATCGGCCATGCTATTCTATTCACGATTGCCGTCCAGACGAGGCACCATATATTGGACGTCAAGTTTGCCGGTATATACAATAGCGGGTCTTTTAAAGCCTTCTTGTTTGGTAAGAACAGGCGTCAACTCGGTGGATTCCCTCGAAGGCTCAACAAGCTGACTTATATTCAATGAGCAGCATTCGCTTTTGCGATTCTCTTACTCGTTCTCCGAACAGCATACCGAACTGTTGCTGTTGCAGAAGGATACGCCAGTTCGATCGCACAGTCAGAAACGTTGTTGCTGGTGTTGGATGGGTTAATGGTGCTACTAGCCACTTTGATTTTGCTGGCATTCTTCCCGGGGCGAATTCTGCGTGACTCGGTAAATCAGATGTTGCCTCACAGATCCCCTAGAACGCCACTTCAACCGATACGAGTGGCTCCTTACGACCTGCCATCGACCCAAAGCAGCCCAACTTACAATCAAGCCAGGGTTAAGTCGTCTATGTTAGGTCATCATGTAAGGAAATCGGAGCCTCTTCCTCAGCGAAATATGGTGGACAGTAACTCCTTATGGTAAACGGTGGTAGTATTACGGGATACCAGTTCGGAGATTGGTCACGCCCGTAACAGAATATGTTGGTATTGAGAGGGGATATTTAAGGGACATGTAGTGTTTTGAACCGCTGCTTTTCAGGCTAAGTGCGGTGGTTTCTGGGCGGATATTTGCTATCATTTTCATATACCCTTCATTTTCACGTGGCAGCGTATTAGCTTTGGGATACTAGAGCGTCACTCATTTGAACATTTTCGTTCTTGCGTTGGGTGTGGGTTTCGGCGTTGAGGATATTTCCTTTTGACAGAGCGTAAACTCGTACCTCTAAGATAGGCTCGCAGCGTGGATGTTATTACATTCTTTCTTCACAGGACGCTCAGCAAATTATTTCCTAATGAAGTCGAGATTAAATCGCCCCTCTTCCCTGCTCTACGAGAATATTGATGTCATTTGCTAAGTCATAGTTGTAGGTCTGTTCTATTGTTACTAGGAAGGGTTCGAATGCTTAAGATTGGAATCACAGCCAGTGCGCCATAAAAGACAGAAACAAGATTCATTCATTCATAGTTATGATCATAATGTGAATAGCACCGCTGATAACAAGAAATAATATGTACCGTCTAACGCACTTAAACCATCACGCTAAAAAGAACCCTTACATGAACGTCCTTGTCTCCGATAAACCAACCCACAGCAAGACCCTTCTTCTTTGTCCCCATCCTCGGTCCCGTACCACACTGTCGGAGCCGGGGCAAGCCAACCACCGGGTCGGTTCAGTAGAGCCCGTTCCTTGCATATGTCCTTACTTATATTGTTAACCCTGCGCAACCTACGGCTCTTGCCGGACAAAGAGAAGACCGGGACAACTAGGTAGGCGAGTGCGATGCGGAGCCGGGTCGTCAAAAAAAAAAAAAATCCGTATCTTGACGTCAAGAGATAATAACCCTCAACAATCGGAACTTAACCCTAACCTAGCTTAGGCGCTAACCAAGTCAACGATATGGGGACCCGGGACGCTTGGTCGTATCGATGGAGGGGGGGGGGGGGGGGGGGGGGGCTGAGTAGGGGCTGGAAGTTGCCTATCCACCCTACATTGCCTGAACAGAAGTTACAGAACATTGGTTCCGATTTATCAGGCGTGGAGAGTGAGCCATTACGACCCCGGTGGGTAGGTAAACGAGTTGGAAGTATGTTATGGTGCTAGGAGAATTGTTCGTAATTAGCTGAGGGGTCTGAGGGTGCGCAAGCGAAGCCCATCCCTTGCGTGGAACGATACGCCAGTGATCTTCAACGAATACCATTATACAGGATGCTGATAGCAGTGTCGTTTCCAAACATGCACTGTATATGATTACTTGAAACTTGAAATGACAGCGCTTAGAATATGACTGACATTGCTATTGGTATTGACTCGCTGGGAGGTCCTGTCGCTGTGGCTCTTTTCCGTGTCCAGGTACATATCTACCCAAGGTGGTCGGTCCAGAAACTTCTAGATGTCGCCGGGAAGCTACGTATTATATGAATATGTACATAATTTTATTCAGCGACTTAGTTGAACCTTTGAGGCATTTACCCCTATTCCGTTTAGTTAGTTAGTTGTCACGGTTCAAGCGGGCGAGTATAGAACATCTAAAGCCTGAAAGCATAGCATGGAATTATATTATAAAACGACTTGTACCTTATTCAACTCGTATAAATAGAGTACATGGAACATAGGTCACATGGAGCTAGTCTTAGGTGCCCTAGGTTAGGTACCTAGTTATCCACCCGGAGGCTTCACTATCACGCCTTGTCAACGAGACTGGCGTGAAGGTATACGGGATAGACCCCTAAATTACTTCCTTAATTTATCCGATTTCAATGTTTCAGATGCCTGATGTACGGTTATCAGTCTTTGTGATAACACAAAAGCTGTCCTCGTAGCCGTAGTATAAATAGCTTCGAGCTCTTGGCCGGGTGAGCGTTATAATACAAGTACTGCTGCTACCCTATATGATATAAATAGATGTAGGATTTCTCGAGGTTGGTAAAGCTAGGAGTTACGGCTTGGGACGTAATATCTATCTAGCATACCATAGCTAGCAAGAGTCGCGGTGTAGTCAAAAGAGAACGATGCCGTAAACGCTTCATGTCTTCTCAGCCTCTTGGACTCTGTCTCAACTTCGTGAGAACCAGACCCTAAAGCGATTAACCTAGTAGCTTTAGGTACTAAATTCCAGCTAAGCCTTCCGGACATTGCTTTAAGCCTAACAATCCTTTGTCCTGTACCTGTTTCCCCTCAGGAAGCTTCAATGTCTAATGCAGAACTCTTTATCCATTGTACTCTTGTCCTATCCCTACACAAAGCTAGATCAATACGATTGAATGGTACGTGACATTGTATACATCTTGAAGATGCTAGCAACGACGCTGTTTCGCAACACCTTCATCACCCTTGGAAATGCTCATTGTATAAACACCCTAGTAGAAACTGCTATAGAAGGCTTTGCTATGGAGAAGAAAAGGTATATAGTAAATATATCGAATCATTGTGTTTTCCATTTTGTATCAATCATCTCATACGGATTTCACTTCTTCGGCCTGTGGCTCAGCAATAAGTAATACTTCCCCAAGAAGGCTGGTTCCATCTAACCTTAGCCAATCGATTGACGATTCGAAGATAAAACTGATACACTTCTATTTAAAACTTAAAAGGATGTCTACGAGCCAGGCTCCAAGCCCCACGGGCTCTTCCGCTGGCACCCGGCCATCAAGCGCCTCGGGAAGTACTGGAAGCGCACTGTTCAACAGTATGCTCGGTGGGTTTTCTCTACCAGTGCCAGGCTTCGACCCTTCTAACAATCATGCCGTTGTGGATCATTATCAGGACAAAGAGAAGAAAGGTGTCCTTGCTGACGAGGATTCCATTGAAACAGACATTGAAGAAGAGGCCGAGCGGGTAGTCGCCGACTGGGAGGCGAAAGCCGGCCGAGAAGCAACCGACGAGGAACGCGAACAGATGATGACGGTAACCCGAAGTATGCGTAAC
This sequence comes from Daldinia eschscholtzii, assembly GCA_037126485.1. Classification (NCBI taxonomy): domain Eukaryota; kingdom Fungi; phylum Ascomycota; class Sordariomycetes; order Xylariales; family Hypoxylaceae; genus Daldinia; species Daldinia eschscholtzii. Next base: position 2,603,181 of record JBANMG010000007.1, read on the forward strand.
AGCGGATGGCTAGAAGGTGCAAAGGCGGCGGTCGCCGGGAAGACAGAGGTTCCAGTCGCCTGGTTCAATCATGTCATAACGGAGAGAGAGCAACATCTGCGGTTTGTTTCTAATAGATATCTTGAAATGCTACGGAAGAGACAGGAGACAAATGAAGAGATTGCCCAGCTGAATAAAGAGCTCCAAAGATTGGAGGAGGATCGAACGAACGAAAGGGAAGAACTCAATTACCGGGTCGAAGAACTCCAGAAAGAGATTGATGAACTAGAGAAAAACCATACTGCCGAAAGGGACCAACTAACAGCTCAAATTGCGGAACTAACGGCAGAACATTCAAAAGTTCAAGACGATCTCAGAACCCGAATTGACGAACTTGAGAAAGAATATTCCACAGCCCAGGACGAGCTTATCAAATTAGAAGACACCAATAAGCAACTTGAAGACGACAAAGCCTTGACACAAGAGAACTTCGAGAAGCTAGAAGGAGATAGAGACCTACTGGAGAGCCAGCTCAAAGAAGCCCGTGACCGTGAAGAACGACTGCAAGAAAAATACCAAAGGCAAGAGTCTGAGTTAAACGTCTGCCATAGGGGCCGCAGGAAGCAAGAGGAAGAGGTTGAAAACCTTAAAGCCCAGTTGAACGCGGCTCGGGCTAGAGAAAGGCCTCTGAAAGATGAGAACAGAGCCCTTGAGGACGAGATCGCCGACCTCAAGAGGCAGCTCGAGGAAATGGCAAAGGCCAAGAGTGCTGGTCCAGCCAACGGTCTGGGTAGTGGTCCAAGTAACGGTTCAGGTAGCAAACCAGCCAGCGGTCCAGTTAGCAGCACGGGTGGCGGTCCCATTAACGGCGCAGGTAATGGCTCTAGCAGCGGTCCGAGTAGTGGCCCGGGCAACGGCCCAGTCAATGGTTCAGGTGGTGGGCCAGGTAGCGGTGTTGGCAGCGGTGCTAGTAACGGTGCTAGTAATGGTTCTGGTAACAGCCCAACCAACGGGACCTACCAGTTCGACACTATCAAGTTACTTCGGGAGCTCAAGGAGGCCAAGGAGACCAACAGCGCTTTGGGCGAAGAGAGCGAAGAACTCCTAGCTCACTGGATGGCTAGGGTCGCCGATGAACACAACCTCTTGGAGTTCTACGCGGCCGTGGGTGACTTGCGACAAGCGATGACCGACTTGAACCAGCGGATTGTCTCCTTTTACAACAGCCTCGGAAACGATGATACGGTCACAAGTGCGGAAGACGCACTGGCCAATCTGGAGAAGCAGATCGAGGAACAACCCAAGGAAGCGCTCGGCGCCCGTCTGTGGGGCCTCAAACTTGTCGCCGAGATTCACATGCTCAAGACCCAGCTATTGACGCAGGTTACCAGGAATGACACCCTAAACATGAAGCTGGAAATGGCGAAGCCCGATGAGCAGATCGAAATGGAAGTCCGGATGAATTACGGCATCTATAATGAAGCCGAAATTCAGAAGCGCGTTGACTCGGAAACCCAGACCTTCCGTGTGCAGCGTCGTGAAATTGTAGGTAGGATATTCGACTGCGCTAACAGGCTTGAGGTGATTGCTATCAGGTGCCCTCACCAGCCGACTCAAGAGGCTATCAGGGCTACGTCTCGCGAGTATTTGTCTCCTCTGAATTTGCCTATGCCAAGAGTCCAACCGGCGCGCTAATTGCCTATGGAAATAGCATCTGGAAGGTTTCCCTTGGTGTCATTTTGAATATAGTAGTTCTCACCACGCGGTCTTAATCCGGAGCGGGCATTAACTAATAGTGGACGTCACAGAGCGGCCAAGTGACACCAATAGTAGAGTCGGGAAAAAGGGGGTACCTTGCATTCGAGCTAAGTGTTTGCATACGGTGATCTTCATAGCATTTCTTCAACGGTTTATTCGTAAGTTTAGCTTTTATTAGTGGATATTTATCTAGGTAATGCGTTAATGATGTATTTGAATATTTGAACTATGTTTAGCTTGCAGTTTTGTACTTACATATAGTTAGGTTGAGTAACTATCTCGTGTTGAAAAAAGAGAACAGGACGTCGTCGTGAGGCCGTGCTTCTCGGCCATTCACGCGTGAACGTTCCACTTCGGGCCGTTTCCGGTCGTTATGTGTTACTTACTTCGGACATTCTCTTGGCTCTTGCAGAGATATAGGGCTAATCTTGTCGGAGTTTTCTGGAGTTCTGCAAGATCGATTTGCAGCGGCCGTTTTAATGATGCGGGGAAAACTCACTAACGAGCATTCCCCATGTGCCATGTAACTCGAGCTTGTTCCGAAAGAGAGCCTGGAGGCAAAAAGACCTTTGACAGACAAGGATCGTGAACCCATGACAGAGGGTGCCAATCTAGCTACGGAGCTGCATCATCAACCGCACGAACTTACCATCCACTCACTGAATTTGGTCGTACCCGTTTTTGTACCTGCGTGCCCAAAAATAAATGGTTAGGTAGGTAGCCAACGCCATTTCAAAGTTGGCTATGCACGGACAAAGAGCATAGTGTTTTCGACAGCGGAACACATCTCCGTGGGTGAAGGACCGGAATAAGTATCGTCACAGCAGCATTATCATGCTATACACCCGAGGATGCATGAAGGAAACTGGGTGGACATGGTTCCTCATTAAACAGTAGCGGCTTGAACTCCTAAATTCCGGCTCGCTCTAACTTTTCTACCCCTCGCTCGTACTGACGATGTATTCGGGTGTCTCGGGTGTCAAAGCTTCTGTCTAAACAAGCTCAATCGCTTATGTAAATGTCGCATAGCCAAGAGATCCCGACAGTAGGACATCGTTTTCGACCGGGAGTATGGAACGCAATTAATTCTCGTGAGAAGTACAGCTGAGCTTGGTATTGCAGGTATGCTGGCTTCCGCTGCAACGGCGGATGATCCCTCGACGTCGACAAAAAGTCTCCGAGGGCTCTCAAGTAGCTACAAATTTTATTAATCCGGGGTAGCACTTACCTAGGAATAACCATAGTGTCCTCATGGTTTCCCCAGATTCTCGCCCGGTAGAAATCGGTGGGATGCTTCTTATGACAGTGTTCCCTGTAGGGTTTCAATGCAACCTGTGGGATACCATGGCAAATTAATTTCTGTCGATGGATACTTACCTTGTAGCCAACTCTGGCATAGTTGGGATTATTGTAAAAATGATAAATAGACGTTGGTGTATCCCCAAAGAAAAGAAAGAAATAAAAATAAAAATAAACTTGGCACAACGTCAATGTACCGGTATCATTCAAGCCGATGATTATTGTAAGGGTGAAGAAGTAAATAGATAGAAACTTCGGGCTAGTTAAGGCTGACCTGTGCATATCATGTTACTGCTTAGACGAAGGCGTTGCGGTTATTATTGTATCGACCGCGTAAACCGATGACAGAATTGAATCATATGTCTTTTCTGAAGATTCGGGTTGTACGTGAACGGGCGCGGTGGGATTGCTCTCTCAGCGAAAATACCTTGGGTACCGTACCCCTAGGTTCCTAGGTACGCATCTGGCAAAAGAAGCTTGACTACATTTATTTTGGTTAGTCTCGTAGATGGTTAGGTATATGGTAGAGTTTCTGATCTGAATTGGTAATACATGAGGAAAAGTGACAAGTATCATGCCAAATAAAACGTCGATGCATTAGGCTCGAGTAAGAGAAAATAAGCCGACCTATCTTGTCCTGATCTAGATTTGTCGGAGAGATCGGTCACATAGATCCGACGTACTGCGCTGCACTTGTTGGAAGCACAAAGAGCCTCATACCTTAGATTTTAAGGTAAGATCAAATCCTTTTGTAGAAGGCGTGCGTAATCGACCAAGAGATAAGGCTGGGTTAAGTGATAAGCATAATACCCCCCAACAAAGAAGCCAGTCAGTACCTAACGCTTTGGGGCGGGCTGGTAAGGTGAACTTGTCGCACAATATACCACAGGTACTATAAAGTATATACTATGCACCTTACCCAACGTAGGTAGTACTGCGTAATCGATTTGCCCTGTAGTAACGATGGCGTTGTTAGCTTCCCATCTAGCCTAGTCCTGTTCAGGCTCGCTGTAGATGAGATTTATCTGTTATCTATTTTACTGTTTCTCTGTTTCTTCCTTCTTGATACTGACTGCCTAACCTGGCCTCTCGGTGATATAGTTAATAATGTATCATAGAGACGGCGAGCATGTCATAACCAGGGTTAATTATGTTAGTCGACTTGCCCTGTAGAGGACTGAAGTCTGGCCGCAATAAGGTTGGAAGTTAAACGGCCAATGTTACATTAATTCTCTTTTGACAGCCGTTTGTTTATAATGCTGTCAGAAGATAAACAATTAAAGATCGCTTCTTGAACCAGTAAGAATGCTTCTCTCCACTATAGCGGAAGTAGTCTTCGTTGGCTAGTCGGGATATTTTAGCCGCGGTGGAGACTATGAGCGCTTCTTGATGCTTTTATCGTTAGATTTATCGCAATATAGGTGGAACACATCCAGGTATAAAATAACTAGCGGATGTGGGATGTGATTTTTCATATGCTGACAAGTAGCTGACATGATTTTGACCCGCCTGACAAATCGCCGCGATTTCTAAAGATGTAAGGGAAATAGATTGCAAGGCTTAAACGAAATATTCTCGACCGAAAGATATTCTTCATAGCTGACCTAAGGGCCACGCACCGGAATCCACAAGCTCTAGAGACCTGGTAATTAGAATGACGCATGGAGGATGCCAAGCGCTGAGGTATCACGATCACACATGTTGATGAAGCCAGAAATGACATCTGTCTTCCAAGCGTAGACATCGATGGACGTCCTATGGCGGTACGTCGGGCTGTGAGGCAACGCAATCCGACCCCTGGTTTCGCAACTTGAGAAATGCGCCTAATAGTGACACATGGATCTTTGGAGTAGACCTAGCTAGGGTGAGTATACGCAAGTTTTGCCAATTCCCTCCATTTGATCTTGAGGTGTCCTGTAGTGTTCAAGGAACCAGGTACTGGGGTAAGGGACAGTGTACACCTGCATATGAGTGAAATTTTGTCTCATCGGAATGTTAAGGACCTGCGCCACGGCACCGGAACGTCCAGACCGGTAACAAGCTGCCAGTCACCTAAAATCCGAAGGAATTCCATAGTGTTCAACGGTAGGATCACAAAACGTATGCGGCGCCGATTTCTAAGAAACACTCACAGACAAGGGCCACCGATCCTTAAACGGGAAATCCCCACCGAAGAATGAAGATTTTGTAGATAAAAAAATTGTCAAGTCATGTTCCTAATCGAGGTACAAGTTCTTCTACGGTTGTGAATCGTCCGGGATTGTTGACAAGGTTTATTAAGCCGATGTGTTTATCCAAATGATGTACCATTGACTTCCGACAGTAGTGTAGCTAGTTTGGGATGGCGACCAAAGTTATCGTAGAGTCGGTTTACCAAGGGAGAAAACAGAAGTTTGAAAAGGGAAAGAAATCAAGGAATGGGACGAATCGCAGCAAAGTCCGTAGGTAGGTACCTGGACCTAGGGCTGCGAAGGTAACGGAACGGGCCATTGGTTGTTGCGGTCCACCAACTTGGGCACTAAACTGCACCTAATAACTTTCTGATTAAGGCCCCTGCTAGCCCACTACACCTCTATCTTAATGTACCTAACCCTACCTCGGTACCTAACCTTATGCAGTATCTACAGGTACCTAGGTAGGTAACACCCTAGATCCCTGATAGCCGGTATCCAAATATTCTAGCATTGTTACACTCACCCTCACTTTCATCACCTTCACCCATCTTCACTACGTCAACTCGTCAAATCAAGCACACCTACCTAATCTTCAGGGTCCAGAACATCAGCCCACATCTTCTTTCTTCGCCTTCCCCGAATAGTAGTATATTGTCTTATTAAGTCCGCCTAGTCTATAGCTCCGCCAACCTGGGCCTTGAACTGCAAGTAGCCATGTCACTTCGGCTTCGTAGGAGCAACCTGGCTCCATCTACATACGTCTATCTACATAAAATCTACATGCCTGAGTCACCTTCACGAATCATATTTCGTAGGAGACTTACTGCCATACCTCCGAACGTAGTGCCGTATCATCTTCACTCCAAAATGTAACTTCCTCACTTCCTCATTGCCAGGAAGAAGGCCGCCTCACCATTACCGGTGAGCCATCAAGCCCCTTGTCCGATATCATTTTTGCATGCATGTAGACTCATCAACCATGGCTCTCGCTGATGAACAAATCAACCCCACGGCCTATAAGGTACTTCCTGTTTAGGCATAACGATCCATCTAGAGGTACATACGTACCTGAAGTCTCCGACAACTATGCGAGACCATGACCATACGGACATGTGCTTCGCCAAGTTACTTGACTCCGGCAGCACTAGTAAGAGAGCCGGCCATGATTTAACTTGGGCTGTGCCCGTTCACTCTTTTCTCCCGGGCCAAGAAAGATTGCGTTGAGAATAGGTGCTAGATTACGTCCACCTCCAAGGTGACCTATTAGCTGATCCGCCTCATCCTTTGAAGAGTCTGATATCAGTTTCACGGCTCTCCACTCGGTCCCGATCTAGCTACGTACAACAAAGGTGTGCCTCGACGTAGACGCGTACTCGCGTATACCACTGATAGCTCACCATACTATTGTTATTTTATAAGACGTATCCTCCTCCTTCGTTTCTTTGGGGGTTCCTATCATAGTTATACTCAACGCACCCTCCAACCATTCCGTGGTCACTACCACCTTTACCACCATGAGTTCGCCAACAACTGCATCAGTATCTGCAGCTTCCGCGTCTTCTGCTGCCGCCGCCGCTGCTGCAGAGGCCGCTGCAGAAGCTGAATTCTATGCATATATAGCGGAACGACAAGTTAGGAACGCAAGAGTCTTGGTGCACTACGCAGCAGGACTGAGTGCTCTCATTGGTCTTTTCATTATTGGTCACTGGCTTCACCTTATAGCCATTAGACTCGGCTGGTATCGTAAACCAATCTTCCTACCTTTCGTTGTTATAGCAAGGTAAATATGCCCGTCATAGAAGATGGGGGTTTTCTAAACTAACGGTTCCCTTAGAGTTTCTAGGAGAACGTTTATACAAAGTCTACCCGGCTTTACCTCTGTCGGGCACGCCGTTCTAGTGACTGGTTACGTGGCTCTTAATGTCCTTTTTAGCTTCTACGATGTCGATTATAGCATGGCTACGGACTTGTGTGCCCGATTCGGCTGGTGAGCTCTTATACTACTGCTTCCATTTTCTCTCGCTAATGTGTGAAATGTTAGGATGGCGACGGGGAATATGGTCTTGGTAGTCTTTCTCGCACTGAAGAACACACCTTTGGCCATTTTTACGGCTTACTCTTACGAACGGCTTAACGTCTTACATCAAATTGCCGGATATACCACATTGTTATACACTATCTTACATGCCGCTATCTACACCGCCTACTTTTTGGATGAAGGAAGGGTGTATGTTCTCCAACTCGATATTGTTACTGCCGGCATTATCCTTGGGTTTGCCCTACTATTCTCCGTTCTCGCCGGCATGACTCTGAGGCACATCCAATATGAACTCTTCTATGTCATACATGTGGCCCTTTTTATTGTTATCGTTGTTACCATGGGTCTACACCGTCCCAATTTCAACCCCGATAAGACATTATACGCAACTGTCATTATTGGTGCGTTATGGTTCGCCGACCGCCTTATTCGGTTCTGTCGGCTTGTATATAACAGCATCAATAACGAGGCCAATGTTTACGCTCTTCCGAATGGCGGTACAAGAATAGTTCTCAAAAAGCCCCTGCTACGCGCTCGGCCCGGAAAGCACTGCTATGTATGGTTACCACGAATTCGCGCCTTCGAAACTCACCCTTTTACCATTGTCGCTAGCGAACCTATGGAGCTCATTATCAACACATACAGCGGGTTCACTAGGGCTCTCCATAAATACGCACTAGACAACCCCGGAGCAAGCCTTAAGGTCTCGGTAGAAGGTCCCTATGGCACATTACCCGATCCTATGGATTTCGACCGAGTCGTTTTGGTCGCAGGCGGCTCTGGCGCAACGTTCACCTTCGGAATGGCTGCTGATATGCTGGCACGAATGTCCGAAAACTCCAGACAACGGATTGATTTTATCTGGGCTGTTAAGGGTCACGGTAGGCGGACACACTTATTAATACGTCTTTAGAACTTATAAGCATACTAATTCGCACACAGAAAATCTAACGTGGTTTACGCAACATCTTCAAAACCTCAGCAGTCATGTTCACGCTCCCCAAATCGCCCTGAAGCTGCATCTTACAAGATTTTCGCCCTCACCGCCCATTAACCGAGACGACTCTATAGAAAGACGCTCAGCGTCAGTTGCCTCTGCAGATATAAAGCCTTCGAACCTTGAAAGAGGCATCGATCATTCTGCCATCAGCGCCCCCGGCTCCTCGGCTGCCACTCGGTACGAGTCCGATAAAGAAGAAAAGGATATGGGTGCAATGCGCCATCTAGAGATCCCTTCAGCGGCAACAAGCACAACAATGTTACCTATTATTCATGGTCGGCCCGACACAGAGGCCGAAATCAGAGCTGCAGTAAAGTCTTTGAGCAAAGATCAACGAGTCCTCATTGCTGCCTGCGGACCTAGTAGCTTGACTAAGATGGTTCGCGACATTGGAGCTAGTTACATCAAGGTTGACGGACCTGCAGTCGAGGTTTACTGCGAACAATTCAGTTGGTGATTCGCGGGTTGAGTACGAGCGTCACGAGTAGAAGATTTTTCTTTTTCATTACGTGTCTCTGGGAGACTTAAGACGATCTATTATTACCTATAGGTTTTCTTGGCGTAGACGGCGTTATTGGATATACCATCTTACACCAGCTATTAGCTAGGAATTAAGGAGGGCGTTTGCTGGAATTCGTACTACGAATATCGATCTACGTAGACATTGACACGTCATGTGTCTCTTATCACAGTTACAAATATATCAAATTTACTCGAACTTATTATCCAAGTCTACGAAACATTTTTACCACTGCAGTTTAACAGCTTCCGAACTATGACTTAAGACCATACACAGGAAGTCCGACATACTTCTCAAAGGACCGAGGCATTTGTGAACCCAGCCCTGATCATCGTTGGGGATAGGAGAATGCCATCCCACATCTGTGGAGCACGCATTAGCACGTCAGCGATCTGCGACCGAGTATCCATCGTTGCGCATTCTTTACATGCCTCATTGGTAATATTCTCTTACGACCCCGGCGCAACATTTGGACCTCCAGTCGGGCCGCTCCCTATTACCAATGGGTTACATAGCTCACATTTTATTAGAGAACTAAACCTTGATCCCAGTCATTTGATAATAAGAGCCGTTAGGCGCAGTCGTAGCATTAGATCGCGTTGTATCAAATCGGAGATCATCTTTGAAGGGTGAAAAGAGCTACCTTGGCAAACTGACCGCCAAGTTTACTAAGGGCATGTCTATTAAGACTACCAGACCTACCTACCTAACCCAGTCAGCGAGGCGCGGAGTAGGTTCACTACATCTACATGAGGTAGATAAGCATAATTATCATATTAACACACCATCCAATCAAAGTGCTAAATGGCCATGTTCAAGACATACGCATCTGGTTGTGAAGGGCGACCATAATGACGAGCATGGGCGTGGGGGGGACTCACATCTCAGTGGCTGGCTGCATGGGGGGTAGTGTACTTACGGCGCAGATAATCAAGGCAAGACGAAACAGTCCCAACGCCGGTATTTGCCTGGTCCCATGCATCATCTGCACTTCAAGCGTCAAAAGGAGGGTAATATCTTTTGCGGCAAGCCAAGCACAAGACAGCTACTTCTGGTAATAACCGTTCAAGCCATGACGAAGCCTTGACTCTTCCAATCCTTCGGTATCAAACCGGAGAAGGCGATGCTGCGCCCTTACGCCCTTGTCGCACGCCAGCTCACATAAACACTTTTCAAATAACTACCTAGGGATGATTACGAAACGTTCTTCATCGCAGGTCGAAAATGGACTGTTTATTCTAGCTTTGCCCCGGGGCTGCTGTTTTGTCACACCCAATCCGGTCTTGGCCCCGGCCTGTCATTGACTGACCGGCGAATCCTCTTGCGTTGAGCGGCTGACAGGATTACCATCCCAGCGCGGGCCTATCCGGACTTTGCGCGCTAATATAACAGGAGCCGGAGTAATGACAAAAAGAAAGACAAAAAGAAGAACAACAAAAAAAGAGAAGGGTGTTGGACAATCCTATCAGGGGAGAGACTGACCAAAACTGATGACGCGGGTGGGCTTACATGAGAATCTTATATCCCCACGACGTTTGCACCGCAACGAACCTATCGGCGCGGACCCCCTCAGCCTCCTTTCCTGGGTCTGGATTGCGCGGACGGGGCGTGTGACGAAGAGAGAGATCACACCCTGTAGCGAACGAATCTGGGGAAATCGGGCCCCCGTGGCCTGTGTGCCCCGAATAACCCTACGGGACCCACGATGGAGAGCGAGTTCAGCAAAAAGCCCCCTCCCCCTCCCCCCAGGCGCCGCCGTTGGGAAGCAAATAGCGGCGTCGAGCGAGGTCCGTAGTTTTTGTTTGTCCGAACATAGTGTCTCGGAGCTTCTACGATAATGTGAAACCCTATTAACGGCCAGTGTAGGCAATACAGCTATCTTCATATTTCCATTTTCGTCTAATATTGATTGATGTATGTAGGTGGGTATGTAGTGGTAGGTTATTTCAACTACCTACTTGCTCTTTGCTGTTCATATAACTAGGCCTAGCAATCTCATGAACTTGCTACCCATTCAGAACTCATGGAAGACTTCCATTTGTCCCTTTCCCCTATCTGGAGGCCTCCCTTCAAAGTGAACTTCATCATCACGCGTACTTAGTCTAGTCTCTGATGACGACAGCACGGCTCGATTTCACACAAACCATGTGAAAGTATGTATTATACCGTTATAATGCATTTGCCATCCCCGGCGGAATAACCTGTGCCTCTATCCCACTGGGCGGACCAAAACCAGGGATGATATTTTTTTTCTCATAATATGCGTATGTGTGCGCATTAGCTACCTACCTAGCCTATGGCCTACTATAGGGACGTTTTCTTTTTTTTCAAATCGCTCATCCCTTAGTTAGTTGCGTGGGCGATATGTGATTCGTCCCATCGGCCATCGTCAGAAAGGTTCTGATCTCTTGGCAAGCCACGTTTTGCGATTCCATGATCTGACAAGCTAACACAACCCCGAATTACGCTTATCTCGACCAAACTAAGGATGCGTAGGACTTTCTGGAAGAAAAAAACTTCTAGCGTATCATATTAGTTAGGATGTTTGTACGACGGAGAATTACGCATCGCGCTCGTCAGAGGGACGCGTCAGACCTCCTTTCTATTTGGCTACGGACCAAGAACACGTTGAGCTAACAGTTGGCATTTATTATGCTATAGATATGTTAATTCATGTGTTATGGGATATAGTATAGCGTATTTGTGGATATTAAGGCTGTGTGCGAAGATGCATGATGTGTTATCCAGCTGGCGGAAATAAACGCCATCTTTCTCCCAACTCCGAAACCTTCCTATGACGAACTTATGCGATCGTCGGTCGTCCAAACTGACGCTGAATAGAGTCATGACAGCTTCATATTAGGCAATGCTCTTCATTATTAGATTAACTCGTGGTAAACTTCACAGCCTTGTTGATAGTAATATGTCTATGTCGGCGTTTGCGTGGCTCGGAAATTTGTACCAGTAGTTGAAGAATTAGGCTCTCATATAGGTACCTCTTACTCATGATGATTATCTCTCCCTTCTTAATCTGCTATCCTCGCAGGTTAGACATTAGCATCGCATAATTGAAATTAAGCCGTGGCTGTGATGCTTTACCCCAGTACGGCTCCCAGCGTCTTAGTGCTTCTAATAGTTAAGGGCTGATGCGAACTAGTTCCTCGGACGCCGAGTGCATGGAAATGTGCGAGTCCACGATAGCCTTAACTCAGCCTGGTCTATACATACATAGCTCTTGAATATCTAATTATTCAAAGTCTCTAAGTAATAGGCCATGTGAAATTACCTTCATTATCTTGTAGTTAACCTTAATGGCAATCAAATAGCAGCTTAGAGACCGTTCGCGTGATAGCCACATAAGTCTCGATTCCTAGAATATATGTGGCTTTACGGTCATATCTATGACATCGCTATTATAAATCATAAAGCTTGAAGTCGCGCCGATCTGTCCCTATAGTCCGCATCATAAGCCGCCTAAGATCAGATAACCAAAGATAATGATAGCAAGTATAGGTTCCAAGTTTACCCCTCATCTTGACACGGGAAGGCACAGACATCAAACAAGCTAGGTTTTCGTTGTCTCGGACTTACAATTAGAAGGTTTCATGTATAGAGCTGAATGATATAGGTGATGATGCTAACAAGCTGAGGGGCTTCATCTATCTGCATGTCTTAGTCGAGCGCGTAAGCATCTACACCGAAGATATTCTTTAACACAGGATATCTCAGCGAGAGAGTTGCCAGAATCAGAACAGACGGTACGAATGACGGCTAAATTGTATTTTCCAGTTCTCCATCTTGTATCTTTAGCGGATATGCAGCGTATCAGGTTTCAGGTATGAGACATAGAGAAGAATGGAGATGTTTGCATGTGCAGCTCTGGTTCCCACAGCCCCTTAGTAAGTGTGCCTCGCGGACCAACGAAGTTGTTTCCTTACCTCTCGCTCGCCTCGTGGCACAGCGACCCGAGACAGAAGTAGCACCTGTCTTGATCGTGATAGTGCTTTTTTCTTTTCTCTGTAGTTTCACTTCTCGAGGGGTCACCTGAGTTCCTTCTGTTACTCAACGTAGAATCAGGTTAGTCTGAACCATTATTACGTAGGTAAACCACGAGTGACAGAGACGAGAGAAAGCCAGAGGCTGTCGCGTCTTCTATCACTCTTTATCATGCTCTTATTTTGTCGGCCGTGCCACAACTGGTTTGGGATCTATTAAATAGAATCTACATAATGTACTAATTACTAGCTCTGTCATGATAGATTGACGGGTGATCCCTCAAGGGCCAACCCCTTTTTGCCCCTGATAGGCAAGCTACAATGCCGTGTAATAGGGACATGCTCAATTATTTCAGTGTGTACTGCTCAAAAAGGGCGAACCTATTCATGGAGGAAGGGATTTCCCGTTCTTATACTTACCCCTTTTGCCGTTTCTAGTCACGAAGGCAGTGTTATTACCAGATAAGCTGGGGGGTAAAAAGCTAGGTACTGGTAGAGAGAGGTTATCCTCGCTAGTATGATGGGTTTTCAAGTATAATCTGAGTCCAAGGTAGGTCATTAAAGTCAAGGTCGCGTATATTGATGCGTAGAGCCAGATATAACCGAAGACTACAGGGAACACTATGGAATCTTTGGAGCTCTCCGAACTCGATGCGCTTCCACTGTCAATTTGTCGATGCCGCAAGTCTCTCCAACCCATAGACCATTGGAATATGGGCATATCAAATATATCTTATTGATATATGGCGTCAGATGCTATGTGACGGTACATACTGTCGGAAACCCACCGTTGTTTTCGGTATGGAGAGATAGATGATAGTCACAAAAGTGATGCCCATGACGAATTAGAAATTTTAGCGCTTGACTGAGCCTCTTACCTTGACAGCTACTCCTTATATGGGATCTGCGAGAAACGGGAACTATATCGCATATGAAGTTTATTATGATGTGGGGAGGGCGACTTACTACATCGGTAGTAAAGGAGATATCCCCAATGAGAATTCTGCTCAAGCCATTAAGTCTTGTAATTATGTCCTTAAATCCCTCTGAAAATAGGACTGCAACTTCGCTTATTTTCTCGTATTTAGAAAAGCCAAAAGTTAGTATATCCACAAGAATCTTAGACAACTGAAGTTTTGTGGCCTTGGTTTCTTAGTCTTTCTAGTAGCTTCTCGAGTTGACCTTCGTGGACCATTTTCCAACCGAAACAATCCTTTATTTCATCAACGTCTTTAAATCCACTCTCATCCATATTACTCTCGTATTGTTCCTGCTTTGCATTCATCATACCAACAAGACGATCTAGCTGTCCCATAATATAGATGCTCAATGCCAAAAGTGGATACCCTATAGTATCTAGACGCTCCTCTAAGAGCCATTGGATCCTATTGACCTGCTTTTTTGGATAGTCAAGCTTAGCAGCGAGTGCCGAATACTTTGTCTTGACATGGGTCGAAGCCATAGCAAATAAGTCTTCGCCAAGGTCTGCATTCTTGAGTATGGTATGTGTTAAAATTCTATCCAGTCCCCCGGAAAACTTATATATGCGAACTACAAAGATTACGGAAGTTCATTTCGTTATTGCAAACTTTGGAAAATGGCCAGGTATGTGAAATGCTTCAACTACTTTCTACCAACAGCCTTCAACTAGGTAAAGATAGATTCGTATAAGAGGGTATAGTGCTATATGTAAGTTCGATATCTTCTACCCGAGGAATACAGCCGCGTCATTTTAACATATAAGTTTAACGCACGTGGTGTGTCAAGCGGTACTGGTTGAAAAAAAGAAAGCCTTACATATAATAATATGAACCAGCCTATTCGATTTAAACCAACCACTATTAACCAGAAGAATGAAAATGCGAGGCGATCAGCATGTTGGTATCTACCTGCATTGAAGCATCCCAGCTTTGATAATCTGGTAAACCAAAAGCACCAATATTTCCTAACCTACCCCTGATGATTAGAATACTATAGTGATCTTTACTGCCGCTTAAGCCCAAACTATCCGGTTTGATTCTAAGTCCTGAAGAACCTTACGTTATTGTCTCAGTATAAACCTCGAGCCCATAGTTAAATAAGTCAAGATCATTAGGGGATACAAGCGGATCGGAGTCTGGGAACCAGTCCATATTAGTATGGCCAAACGTAAGGATGTTATCTTGTATAGACGATTATCATCTCGAGGCTCAGGAGCATGTAAATACTTATATTGGTCGCGCCCCACAATCCGGGGGATTTTCTCCGCTGGCCAATATTTCCACTTTATACGATCTGAGGTATATTTTGCATGGGCCTCATTGGCTAGAGAATCGAAACATGCAGCTTATAGTCTTGTCGTGCAGGGCCATGGTGGCAATATAAAATCTTTATAGGATAGTATCATTTCTAGGTGCCTCCAATCAAGGTAACAAGTATCTCCATCATGAACGCAGAAACGTGGTTTGAGTTTCGAACAGACAGGTATACCAAGGCGACGAGATTAGTAAAGTATCTCAAGCAACAATTTGGCGATTACGGGTATCAGATTTCAGTAAGGACAATTTGCCTAGGCCCCTCCGCCTAAAGGGGGAATATCAATATACCAAGCTAACTCCCAGTCTCGGATAGTCGCAGCTGGACGTGTACATAATCAAAACTTCGATAAAACTTACCCCTGTAAGCTATTCCTTTTTTCCTTTGGCAAATGTAACGCTTCTAGTTACTCACATGGCGAATGCGGTAATAGCTACAAGAAGATGAAATCAGAGCGCTGTCTGCAAGATACTCTGCGGAGTCATCCCCGTCATCTGTTAAGAGCATCACAACAAGCAACAACGTCTACAGAGCTCAAAATATCATTGGTCTCGTAGCCTCTCCTGGCCAGACTACGGAAAAGACTACTGGTACATCGAGTCAGATCACTCCATCCGTCACCGTATAGCTTGAGTTAGAAGCCACCCAGCTACAAACAGAAGATACCATCCAAGCAGAAACCACAATCATTCAAATTTACACAATCATTGAGTTGGATCTGAAAGCATTGTTTTTCGACGGGGAATCCTAGAATGAAATGATGGTCGGTAGAAATTAGGATGGCATGAGGCGCTATGTTGAACAGGCTTTGCCTAATTATAAGTAGGGACTCCAGAATAAGTTTGAATGAAGCCGAGGACGTTTGTAACTCAAGATTGAACACGATAGCATGGCTGAGCTAACGGATTCTAATGCATGCTTAAATTTTGTTGCCAAGCTTTCTGTTTGTGGCGTCGTTGTCATGTAGCGGTATGTGATATTCAGCGTTGTGATACAATTACCAATGGTAATATGAAATAGACTTGACTTCAATGTAATAAAAGAAAAGGATATTTTCACGGAAGACTTCTTGTGACGATAACGAAGGAAAAAGTAATAATAAAAAAAAAATGGCAAAAATGAATTCCAACTCCCCCGGAAAGGCTCGAACTTTCAACCTCCTGATATCAGTTATTACTAACAGTCAGACGCGCTAGCCAATTGCGCCACGGAGGACGGACTTGGAAGACTCAAGTGATTGGTTCACCGAGTCGCAGGATGTGGGATGAATCCCGGTATCTTGCTTGTGAAGAACTGAATTATAATTTTGTTTTATAAATGCTGCTACCTTGGTGCGTGTGGGCTTGCCGAGAAATATCCGGGTATTTTTAGATTGCCTAAACTTCCATTAGGTACGTGCTTTAATTTGTGGGGTCAGTATCACAACCTCCGGAACGTCTAAAAGGGGGCTTTGACGTACCATCGTCAATGGTATGTGGGCTTTATATGACCTTGTATAGTTGTCGATGCGTATTCAAGACAGTGATTTTGCAATATAGGCAACATAAAAATGAGGGCTTCTTCCATACGACTTGCTCGATATCTTTGACTTTTAGCAAGGAGAACTTAGCTGAACGCACACTGTAATACCATCCAATCAGCCTCAATATCTCTTACGCTCCGTATCATAATTAACGTCTAAGTACTACGAATCTACTATTTCCCATTCTCTCATGAGATGACTGAATTCAGTTACCCGAGACTGTAGGTATCACTCAAGGTTTAACAGTTAGCAAAGGAATATGGAAGAATGAATCCCCTATTTTACTTAGTTTGCTTCCAAAAAAGATGGTCTCGTATGAAGTGGTATTGAATATACATATCTCTCTGAAACCGACTGTTCCAGATGACATATATTTTCTTTACCCGAAACCTTGTATAGCGAAGACCTGCAATGAGCCTGGCTAGAGAATACATCTAGCTCCCCCTGAATAGTTTCCCTTAGACGCCTAGAGATGCGTACCGAGGCACTCTGAAATCCGACCAAACTCCTGCAACCTGAATGAAAAAAGAAGAAAATATTGTTACACTCATGCCAACCCATATCTCCTATAACTCCTCCTTTTTCCCCCTGTCCGTGCCGTTAACCAGTCGAAGAACGATCCTATTTCTTCAGAGCTCTCGGTTTGGTCTTCGAGAGGTGCACCGCGACCACGTAATTGAACTTGGGGAGCCGCTGTAGGTATCGCTGGTACCTTTCCCGATTCTCCATTCCTTTCGTGAAGCTCCACGGGTCGAAGGTATACCGAAGGGCGCCGTTTATCTTGAGCCACAGGGTCCGCACACACTTGAGAAAGCAAACGATGTAGTACATCATGTATCCCTTGACGATGTCCTCTTTGACCTGGAACAGTCCCGCGTTCCGGGTCGACGATCGGCGGACGGGCACCATGTCGCAGGTAGCAACAAGCGCCGCGATCTGCTTGGCGTCTTTGACGTTGATGAAGGCGGGACTCTCTTCGGCGAAATTGCCAAAGAGACCGGACTCGACGGCATGTTCGTGCTTCATGAACATTGTGGTATGAGCCAGAACGACGTCGCACTCTTCCCGCTCGACAAGACGTTCGAGGGCCCAGATGGGATACTCGCTGCCGATAGGGTACAAGGGGTTGTGGCCAAGCACGATGGTTCTCTCTATGCTCAGCGGGATGCTCCTATCGTAGGCAAGAATCTCCATCCCTTGTGGTTCAGTATCCTCGTCACGGAGTGACCATTGACGATAATAGTCTTCGTCAAGGTGAATTCGGTCGGTCTTTCTGTTGAACCAGACGGGCGTCTCCCAGAATGCCGTTTCCTCTACGCGCCCATGCATTAGAGCAATGGCGCGGGACTCTCTGCAGACATGCGCAATCATCGGTGGCACAGGTAGTGACGGAGGCGTTGTGTGTGGTCGGCCTATGGGGCGGCATGATTGGTTCTTCCTATGCGCCGAGTCGTGCATTTGAACAAGTCGACTCGGGAGGCAGAGTTCCCAAACCATATGACGAAGCTCAGGAGATAGGTCGGAGAAGCGCGTGAATGTCGGGACTATTTCACCTGAACCCTCCATTGTTACTTAATAGGTAGGTAATTTGGGTGAATTGAGTGAATTGAAAACAGCCTTTGGCAGTGGAAAGATATAGGTAAGTGACTTGATTTGGGAGAAGATTGGTAGGTAAGGTAGTTAATTAAGGCTTCTATGATCAAGTAGAGGTTATATTGTTACGAACATCCAAAGGAAAATTATTGGCTCGAAGGTCAGAATTATATACTAATTTATCCACGGTATCTAAAGTTTCTAGCGCATCATACCCATAGCAACGGGCAGGCGGTGGTGAGGTTGGTGATACCCTAGGAATCAGCAACATCACCCGCTTATCAGGCTGCAACCTGACTCACGGGCCTTTTCGTATCTTTCTGGTAATAAGCTATGGGGTCACGTAGATACGTCTTATTTATTTATATGTTTGTTTCTGTCTATCTATATTAATGATTGCGGAACTTTCTTGTTGATATACGGGTATATAAGTGTCAAGTCATGACACATGATGTTTTGGTGGTTACCTACCTAGGTATGTGGACGTCTCTTAAGATAATAAAACCCACGAAGGCACCTAACGACCGAGCTATGATACACACAGTGTATTAAGTAGAGCGACAAGGCCACAGTTTACATTGTCCATTCCGACTTTATCGTAAGATAACCAACAAAGAAATGATTCTTGCCTCGTTTGCGATAAGATGTTTGCTTGAATATTGGCAAATTGATCACTTCGTCATCAACTACAGTCGTCACTCGACCTTATTCCTAGAACTTAATGTCCTTTATAAGCTAGTCTTGAGAAACATAAGTTAAAATGCCTGGTTCCTACGATAATACCGCCTCACAATTCCATTCGGGCTGGCTATGTCTCTTCTAAATCGCTAGCTTGGTTAATATTACTATGCCAACTTCGAATAATTTCTTTTCGAGCTATTCTTGAAAGCTAGACACCCATGGTTCCCGTAGGTAAGTCTGTCTAATCACCCTAGTAAGAAAATTGCAGCAGAAACGACAAGCACAAGGCATATTGAATATACTCTGTTCTCGTCGGGATATCGATTTCGCTTCCAACAACATATATAGGTACATCTCCACATCTATCCAATGCTAGCCTGTATTTAAAAGCCTACAACCATTCAGTTGGTTTTATTACCAGCCGCAAAACGTAACCGTCACAAGCCTTTCGTATAGGATAGCCCTTGCTAGTCTGTCGCTATTTGTACGTAACTCGCCGGTACGCTCTTGGTTGCGCCCCCCTTTTCTACCTCGGCCCAACCATCTCCAGGGTCATCTTTGATCAGCACAAATCTTTCGCCCTCCGTCATACTATGTTCGGCATCGCTCTGTGCTGTGTAGTCGTACAATGCAACAACGTACTTTAACTTCTTAGCACCGCGACGTGGCGCGACTGCTGGTCCTTTCTTCTTGACCGGACCCGTGGTGTTTATGGATGACCCCGAGTTTGAATACACAGACGAAGGTCTATTGTTTATTGAAGAGGAGCCCGTATCTTGAGGCACGATTGGCTCGGGGTAGATCTCTAGGTAGGTGGCAGGTACTAAACCTTCCTTATAACCAGCACGGACTTTTATCCATCCTGATCCATCTGCGACGGTGTTAGCAAAGGTTTAAATAAAAGTTAAGAGTGAAAACTTACCGTCAGGTTCAAGAATTACGACCTCCCGTCCCTCGGGAACGGAGACCTCGCCGTCTCCGTTTGCCTCAAAGCCGTAGAGCATTTTCCCCTTCTTCTCAGCCTTCTTCGGGACAGAGCTACTAACGGAGCTACCGGGTAGCTCGCTGATGTATGCAGCGGGTGGCGGAGCGACGAGGCGACTCTTCTTTACAGGAGGCCGAGGACCTGAAGGTTCAGGTGGTGCTTGCGCCTCTTCAACGGCGGCACGCGGACTTACAGTCGAGCCGCTTATTGATCGATTTGCACTGGCTGCGTATCCAGAGCTTAAAGAGTTCATGGTATTAGATCGAGTCAAATCTGGAAGTTCGGCAACGTGCTCTGGTGGGTTGGTAGGAGGCTTTAATAGGGCTCCCGCTGCCGACTGTCGTTCTGACTTGTACTTTTTGCGCTCTTCTTTAGATAACTCTCCAGGGCATTCGGCTGGTACTTTCATTTCACATTTATTGTGACATGTATAACCGCAATCTCTGCAATCAAAGCCCTTTGCAGATAGACCCCATATTCGCTCACCACACAAATCGCAATTCGTTGGTATCTTGAACGTTTGCGATTTGAAATTGTGGTTTTTGGCGCCCAGAGTGACATCGCCAACGGCCGATGTGATGGTCGAAGTCTCAACTTCGGCTGTCAGCCGCTTTCGATCCACTTGATGCAAGTCCTCTTGCATGGAGAAAATTTGTGATACGACAAGCACCTCGTCCTTGTTCTCTGTCCCATCTCGTATCCTTTGCTTGATACGTTTTACACCGTCAATTTCTCTCCTCTTTTTGTCCACCTCTCGTCGGAGATCTCCTAGTTGGCCTTTAGATTTGTTTAGAACATTGCGTAAAAATATTTTGGCGGGTTCATCGGTGACCATGAGATCGTCGTCGTGCCATACGGGGCTGGGTTCAAAGATCTTATCAGGTGGTTCTTGCCACGGGCCCATGTTATGCTGGATATACATCATAGAATCTAAGTGCGGTTGGTTCCTGGAAATTTCTTGTGCTACGTTCTCGACAAGGCTGGTACTCTGTCGAAGCATAGCCGTCTCTAGGTTCGCAGCGGTGGTCCATAGCATATTTAATTTCATGGTACGGAATTCAGATAGGTCCTGTAAGCTGTCTAGCAGTTCGGGAACATATTCGTGATAATACTTTTCCTTCTGCTTATTGGTCACGTTAATAGCTATCAAATACGTGTTCTTGACGTTGTTCATCTCATGCAACTGCTGCTGGTAATGGCTTTGGGCCTTCGCCTTATCAAAAGCAGACTCGGTCTTCTTTCGCTTGCTCTCCACCTCTTGGCATGCTGCGTCGTACTTTGTTTTGGTCTTGCGGAGATCGGCATATGAGGACTCCCTCTCCGCCTCGAGTTTCGTAGCATACTCGACATGACGCTTGCGTAGCTCTTCAAACCTGCTTGCATAATGTTTTAGGGGGTCGGCGACTTTTTGGATAAGCTCGTTTCCATATTTCTCATGCTCGTCGGCCAGTGATTCGAGGGTTGTGAGGTGGGTTGTCCATATAGTCAGGGATGCATTCTCGAGGGAACCAGGTGTCATAGCAGGCGTGTCGCCGACACTCAGACTAGCGGACTTTTTATTCTTCTTCTCAAAATACTTCTTCGCCAAGGCATTGAGCTTTGCGCTGTGTTCTTTCTCGATCGCGCTTCGTTCTCGGTAGAAACTCTGTATGTCATCAAGCCATGCGATACCGTTGGCTACCCAAGCATTAGCGGGTTTGAAGCCATCCTACGAATCGCGGATATTAAAATTTAGCAACACTACAGAGAAAATGAAATAGATAGAGATGGGAGAAGGGAGGGAAAAGAGAAAAAAAAAAAAAAAAAGGTAAGACAGCGTACCTTCAACTCGGTACCGAAGGTTGGTACCGCTTCCACCTCAGCCATCGCAGACTGAAGATGCCGCTAGGCATACAGACACAAAATCGACAGGTCCACGATAAATATTGAATATGCAGGTCGAACTGGTTGTGCAGGTCTCATCTAACAGGGCCATAGCATGAATACGGAACTTGAGCCGTAATTTTGTTGCAACGTCCTTATGTAGTAGTTCTTTTTGGGGGGGCTGAAGAATGACGAAAAGGGTTCGAGCGTTGCAGGCCGGGCAGGGCAGGGCGAGTACTAATTGGCGTCCGTGGGACCTTGTTAGTATGTTAGTAGCACAGCCCACTTTACTAACCACTTTATTCAAACACCTGAAAGTTGATGCACGGCTATTCGGTACAGCCCGTCCCTTTTTTGTATTATACGCGTAAGTACCTACCTACGTAATATGTACCTTCAGGAAGCAGATTTAAATGATTTTGGGTTTATATATGACCTAACCCAGAGCTAAAACGTCTAGTACCTGAATAAAAATATAGAAAAGTACCTAATATATCTGGGTAATCAGGTACAAGAGATGATGTACTCAACTATACAATGAGAAAGAGGTATGTACAAATGCTCTTGAATTATTCCATACCTGGTACTAAACATTGCGTTGATTGCACCTGTAATATCCAGGTCTCCAGCTGGCGGTTACCTTCCAGGGGGTGCCCCTCCTCCATAACCCCACCAAGTGCTAAGTACTAAGTACTAACGACAAGCTGCCCCACCAACATTAGAAGAAGTATTAACAGCTTCAACAAGAAAAAGCTCCATCTAATTTACATCCGGTTTGGAGAAGAGACATCACTCATTATCATCGGATGCTCTGTAAACTACACGCCACAATCTACGTAGATTTGCCGCCGTTTACCTCCCATTTTGTTGTACAAAGATCCAAAGTGGGTATTTATTAACCTTAGAATTCTTATATATTCTAAGGCTTCGTCTTTGTCGTCTTTGCACAATCACCCCTCCATTCCTCTCCCCCAGAAGTCGACGTCGATACCACCGAACCACCAGATATCGTGACTCTAGGTTTGACTTCGAAACTACCTCAACATAACTATCGTCATTACGCGCAGCATATCCCGCATCATCTCTTAGCCGTCCGGTATCGATTCCTCGCCACGCGCGTCGCATATCGTGATTCTTCGTCATGTCCGATCTAGCTAGTCGCATTAGCCAGCCTGCTCCGGCTCAGGGCGAGGCCCAGCAGGATAATGATTCAAGGCTTCAGGAAAACAGTTACGATGTTGAAGTCCAGCTCAGCGACCTTCAGCAAGACACAGATAATCCCCTAGGGTCTGCTCACACTTTTGAGGAGCTTGGGCTGTAAGTATTAAGTTGAAACGGAAGTAGGCCATAACAAGTGCTAACATCTATCTGATAGGCCAGCAGAAGTCCTCAAGGGCCTTTCAGCGATGCGCTTCCAGAAACCATCCAAGGTTCAAGAAAAGGCACTACCTCTTATGCTCGCCGATCCTCCTCGAAATATGATCGCTCAGTCACAGTCTGGAACCGGCAAGACAGCAGCCTTCGTCACCACCGTCCTATCCCGCGTCGATCATAGCAAACCAACTCAGCCCCAGGCTCTACTCCTTGCTCCCAGCCGTGAGCTGGCTCGTCAGATCGAGATGGTTATTGGCCATATCGGTCAATTCTTACCCAACTTGGCTGTGGCAGCTGCTATTCCCAGCTCCATTCCCCGTGACGGACGCGTTGACAAGAGCATTGTTGTCGGTACACCAGGGACCGTCATGGATCTGATTCGAAGACGTCAATTTGATGTATCTCAGTTGCGAGTCCTCGTTATTGACGAGGCCGACAACATGCTGGACCAGCAAGGTCTAGGCGACCAATGCACCCGAGTCAAGAAGTACGACACCTACTCTTTGAGAAATCCAGTCTGCCATGTGCAATGCTAACAATCTCTTGCAGTATGCTACCTAAGAACATCCAGATCCTTCTATTTTCTGCTACCTTCCCTGACAAGGTTATGAAATATGCGATGACCTTTGCGCCTAACGCAAATATGATCAAGTTAAAGGTGCAAGAACTTACAGTCAAGGGAATCTCGCAAATGTACATGGACTGCCCCTCAGAATCGGATAAGTACGATATTCTCTGCAAGCTGTACGGTTTGATGAACATTGGTTCCTCGATCATTTTCGTCAAGGTAAATATTTAGCAATCTAGCATCTTCAATGTGTGATATCGACTAACAGGTTCCAGACGCGAGAGAGCGCCACCCAAATACAGCAAAGAATGACAAACGATGGCCATAAGGTATCAGTCCTGCACGGTGCCTACGAAGGAAGCGCGCGAGACGCACTGCTGGAAGAGTTCCGAACTGGAAAGTCCAAGGTTCTCATTACTACCAACGTGCTTGCCCGTGGAATAGACGTATCCACGGTCTCCATGGTCATTAATTACGATATTCCGATGAAGGGAGTTGGAGATAGTATGCATGACACGGAGACCTACCTCCACCGTATTGGTAGAACTGGTCGTTTTGGCCGTGTTGGTGTCAGTATTACTTTCATCTCAGACAAGAAGAGTTTCGATGCTCTCAACGCTATCGCGCACGATCTCGAGATTGACTTGGTCGCATTGAAGCCCGACGACTGGGACGAGACAGAGGCACAGGTCCAGCGAGTTATTAAGTCGAGCCGAGCTCAAGCAGATTTCGTCCCAAGCGGAGGAGCAGCTTGAGAGTTGCCCTAAGATTGATCGAAATCGACCTACCAAGTATGGAACGGGCTAATTTCGCGTGTTGAGTCATGTATGCGATCACTTCGATTTCAAGACTACTGAGGCGCAAACTACGCGGCCTTTTCACCAAGCTGTTGGTGCGCTGATGATGCTTTTTCTAATACTCTGGAGGCACTCAATAAATAATAATCCTACACCAGAGGATTGTAGTTAATGAGAGACGACTAGATACCTACTATTATTCACAGAAAAAAAAGTCATTTAAATTTCTACGATAGAATTTTGCTGGAAGAATCCTTTTTCCATGTAACCTTCCTATTCATTCGGCTTCGCCATGATCGGCACGTTGTTTCGAAACACGTCCATAGGAGAACCATAGTATCAACGAAACAAAGGAGGATGCAGTCTCCATTAAAATGTTCCTGAGTTTCTCTCCACGCGGTTCACGTGGCTTAAATATTGAGAACGATCATGAAAATGAGTTTCTAAATAGATTGATTTAGAACAGCCAAGGGTGTAAGAACTTGTTGATATCCTAGTCACGACCACGAAGACTCCGCTTAATCAGCCATATTTATATTATTAGTATATTAAAATTTGGAATGCTTCTAGAATACCGACCTAGGCAGGTAGGTAGAAAGCCCCAGTACCTAGTGAGTTGTTTAAGGGAGGTATTAGTAGTTCAAATACACGTATTCAGTGTTTACACATGATAATCATAACCAGGCATCTGTTTACCCAAGCAAGGATCATATCTTAATCATTTATATCCTCACGTACAATTGATCTCAAAGAATAAGAAAATAAAAATAAAAAATAATATTCAAATGAACCGGACAAGCCGATTTAACACGGCTTACCACGAGATTTCATTTCGTCATTGATGACGCTTTCCCTCAGCAAAAAAAAGTGGCACGAGTCTCATAAGGTAAATCGCATACTCAATGAAGCAGGAGACGAAGAAGTCAGATAGTAATTATGAAACTGGCTAGGATATCCTTTTAGTCGCACGTTGAAGAGCTTTAATTGCTTTAAAGTTGGACGGCAGAGGCACAGCGAAGGTCTGATTGGACAATTGTTACTGAAAACCCCTGGGAGGAATCAAGGTACATAAGTACCTGCTTCTTAGAGGCACGAACTGCGCAGACGGTGACGTTGCACGCGTATTTGCTGTGTGCAGATTAGATGTAGGTAAGCAGGTACAGATATACACTATGCATATAGAGGCCTATATGCATCAATGGAATGGCGGCGGCTGTGGTTTGGCTTAGCTTTAGTGCACTATAAGTGCATTAGGTACTTACTGTAACATACTTCACTATATGCATACAAGGCACATATATTGGCCAGTAAGTGCTAGGTTCCAGACAACCCGCGGCTTGCGACGAACGTTTACGGGCGACGTTTAAAATTACCTTAGCGCGCGGGAGGGGTATTTGAAAATAGTTACCATTATTATTTTAATGTTTAAAATCTTTATATTATTATATTTATTATTTAAAATGAATTTTTTTTTTAAAATTGTAATTATTATTATTTTTAATTTATAAAAATATTATTTTTTAAATAAATAATTTATTAAATATTATTATTTAATTTATTTTAATATTAAAATTTGATTTTATTATTAAAATAAATATAAATATTTATTTAAAATATTAATTTATTATTAAAATTTTATTTATTATGATTTTATTTTAAATTTAATATAATTTTAATTTAATTTTATTTTTAATTATGATTTTATTTTTTTTTTAAAAAATATTTTTAAATTTAAATAAATTTTATAGTTTAAAATATTAATAATATATTTTTATATTTTAAAATTATTATATTAAAATGTTTTTTTATTATAATGATGATGTATAAAAAATTATGTTTTTAATTTATAATTATAATATTATTATAATATTATTAATAAAATAAAATGATAATTATAAAAAAAAATAATATTAAAAATTATAATTATAATTAATATAAAATATATATGGTATTGGAATTATATTATAATAATTTTAAAAATTAAAATTATGTGTTAAATAAAAATGATGATGATTTAAAAATATTAATTAAATAAAAATGGAAATATTATATTATTTAAATTAAAATGTTATTAAAAAATGAAATTATGGTTAATTAAAAAATATAATAGTATAAAAATGATAATATAATGATTTTATTTTAAAATAATAATATTATATTAATTGTTATAATTGAAATAAAATAAAAATAATTTATAATATAATAATATTATAAGTTAAAAAATAATAATGTTTTATTTAAAAAAAAAGAATATTAATATATTATAATTTTATAATAATTTATAAAATATTTAATTTATATTTAATATATGAATATATAAATTTTAAATTATAATATTAATTTTTAAATTATAATATAAAAATATATAATTTTATTAAAAATATTAAAAAAATATTTTATATTTATTAAAATATTTATATTATAAATATAAATTAATTATTTATAATAAAATTATATCATATTTTTATTTAATTATTATTTTTTTACTTTTTATTTTTTTTAATAAATAAAATATATATAAAATATTTTTAATATTAAATTTAAAAAGTTTTTTAAAAATAATTTTATATAATTAATTTAAAAAATTTTAAAAAATTTTTAATTTATATTTATTTATATTAATATTATATATTCATTAATTCATCCATTTTTATATATAATTTATTAAATTAATATTAAAATTTTTTAATAATAAAAAATAATTTTGAATTTTTATTTTATCCAATTTAAATATAAATTAATAAAAAAAAAATTTAAAATTAAATTTATTAAAATAATTTTAAATAAATATTTTTTAATTTAATTTTTAATTAAAAATAAAATAAATTAAATAATCAAATTAAAAATATAAAAATTTTATTTTTTATTATCAAAAAAAAATTATAATATTTAATTATAATTTTTTTTAATAAAAAATTTTTATTTAATAAAATTTTTATAATTATAAATAATAATTTAATTTTTAAATATTTGATTTATATAAATAAATATGATGTTGGTAAAAAAAAATTTTAAATTTATAAATTTGGATACGGTTAAAATTATAAAGATTTTTTAATATAAATAAAATATTTATCTTATTACTCATTTAATATATTAATATAACGTAATTTTATAAAAATTCCATAATAAATTTATATATTTTAAATAATTTTTTTATCATTCTAATTTTAAATAATAAAAATAAAAAATTTTAATTTTTCTTATAATATTAATTAATATTTTATATTATTATTTATAAATAAAATCATTTTACTTTTTATTATAAAAATATAATTTTTTTTTATATTAAAAAAATTAATATAAATGTTTTTTATATTTAAAAATAAATAATTTAATTTTATTATAATTTTATTATATAATTATTTAATAATAAAATATAAAATTTATATTTTTATTTATTATTTATTTAATAATTTTAAATTAATATTTTTTTTTAATTTATTTATTTTAATTTTATAACGTTTATTTATTTTTATTTATATTTTAATTTGTTTCAATTTTAATAAATTAAAATATATTATATTTTTAATTTTTTTTAATTATTTATATTAAAAATTTTAATATAAATATTAATTATTATTAATAATAATTAAATTTAAATATTTATATTTAATTAAATTAATAAAAAATATTTATATATATATTAAATTATATTATAATATTTATTATTTTAATTATTTATTTATAAATTATAAAAAATCATAATAATATTATTTATTAAATTAAAATAAATAATTTAATATTTTATATTATAAATATACATTTATATATAATAATATTTTATTTAAAAGGTAAAAAAATGGGATTAAAAAATCAAATTAATTTAAAATTTTTATAATATTATTATTTAAATAATAAATTATAATATTTTAAATATTTAAAAAAAATTTATATTATTTATTAATTTTATATTTTATTAAATTTATAAATTATATATAAAAAATAATAAAATTATTAAAAAATATTTTTAATTTTTTAAATTAATAATATTAATAAATAAATTTTAAAATAAATATGATATTATAAATTAAAAAATTAATTTTATATAATTTTTAATATAAATTTAAATTTTTATATAATTTCAATATTTTTTTAATTTATAAATTTATAAAGTAGGTAATATTTTAATTTAATTTAAATAAATTTTTTATATTATTAAATTCATTAAAAAAAATTTATATATATTTATATATAATAAAAATTTTAACTTTTTTAAATTTATTAAAAAATTTATTATATTTAATAAAATTAATCAAATATGATTATAATAGTTTATTTTATGTAAAAATAAATAAATTATTAATAATATTAATTTTTATAATTATATAAAAATTTAAATATAAATTTAAAAAATTTTAAAAATAATTAAAATTTATTATGAATAATAAAATAATATAATTATATATTAAATAATTATAAATAATATTTTAATATTATATAAATATGGTATAAATAATGGTTTTTTTTTTATTATTAATTAAAAAAATTAAATATCCATTTATTATTTTATTTATTTAAATTAAATAATATAATTAAATATAAATTATTAATTAAATAAATATTTAATAAATTAATATATTAAAAATTATAAAAAAAAATTTAATTTAATTATTATAAAAATTAATATGATTTTTTTATATTATTATAAATTTTAATATTATAAAAATTAAATATTTTATTTTAAAATAATTTCAAAATTTATTAAAAAATATTTTAATTATTAATTAAAAAATTTATTAAAAATTATATTTTAATATTTTTTAAAATAGAATTTAATTATATTTAAAATAAATATTAATTAAAATTTTATTTATATTATATTATTTTTAAATAATTATATTTTCATTTAATATATAATTTTATTATTAATTATTAATATTATTAAATAATATGAAAAAAAATGTAAAAAATTTGAATAAATTTTTTAAATTTTTTATATTTTTAATTAATTATTTAATTTTATTTATAAAAAAATTTTTTTTATTTTTTAAATTATTAAAAATAAAAATAAAGTTATTCACCATATTAATATTTTCTATTTTATAATAATTTTTTTTTTATTATTATTTTTAAAAATTTTATTTTAATTTTAATATTAATTTTTTTAAATTTTATTTAATTAAATTAAAAAAAATTAATAATTATATTAAAATAGTGGTATATATTTATATAATTTTATTTATATTAAATTAATTATTTATTAATAAATAAAAATAATTAATTTATATATAATTTTATTTTAATAATTAAATTTATATAAATATTTATTTTTATTATTAATTATAAATTATTATATATTTTTTTATTTTAAAAATTTATTTTTAATTTATTATATAATTATATATTTTAATTTTTTCATATTTATTATATATTTTTAAAATTTAAATATTTTTAAATATTTATTTAAGTTAAATAATATTAAAAAAAATAATATTAAAATATTAAAATTTTTAAATTTAACAATATAAATAATTAAATTAATTTTAAAAATATTATAAATATATTTTTAAAATATTATTAAAAAATTATAAAAAAAAAATATTTTATTATAATATTTTTAATTTATTAATATTTTAATATTTTTAAAATATAAAATTATTTTTTAATTATTTAATAATTTTTATTTTTTTTTAATTTTTTAATATTAGTAAACTTTTAAAATTATTGAATATAATAAATATTATAAATGGAATTAAAATATAATTAAATTAAAATTTAAAAGTAATTTTACTTAATAATTAAAAATAATTTATATATTTTTTAAAAAAAATATTAATAATTATAATATTATATAATTGCTTTTAATTTATATTATAAAATAATATAATGTTTTTTAATTAAATAATATATTTTTATATTATATTTTAAAAAAAACTTTATAAAATATTAATATATTAAATTTATTTATTATAAAACAAATTTACATTTTTATGGTAAAATTTATAGCATTTTTATTAGGTAAAAATTAAAATTTAATTAATATAATTTAAATATTATTATTAAAAAATTAAAATATTTAATTATTAAAAAAAAAAATAAAATAAAAAATAAAAAATATTATAAAAAAATTTAAAATTGAAAAATTATAATTTTATTTTATTTTAATTTTATTAATTATAAATTTTTTTTAAATATATTAAATTATAAAATTATATTTTATTAATTTATATAAAATAATAATAATATTAATATTAAAAATTATTTTATTAATTTAAAATAATTTTAAATTTAATTTTAATTAAAATTATAAAATAATAATTTTTTTATAAATATAATAAAAATAATAATTAATAAAATATAATATAATAAAAAAATTTATTTAAATTTTAAATTTAAATATAATTATTAATTAAATAATAATTTTAAAAATTAATTAATTTAAATATATATAAAATTATAACCATATATTTTATTAATTGATTTAATATAAATTATTAAATTAATAAATACCATTTAAATAAAAATTAAATATATTACGTTCGTTTATTTGAATAAACTTTTTATATAAAAGTTTTTTGGTAAAAAAATAAAAAAAGTAATAAAATGTTAATATAATAATATTTGATTTTTTAATGTTTTTTAATAAAATTAATTATAATTTTATTGAAATACCATAATTAAATGGTGTTAATTAATAATTAACATTTATTATAATTAAAAATAAAATAAATGTATAATTAAATAAAACGGATTTTGATATTAATAATATTTTTTTAAATTTTAATATTAATAATATTTTTTTAAATTTTAATGTTAATGATATTTTTTTAAATTAAAATGTTTTAAATATAATAATAAATAAAAATGTGTTAATTAATATTAAAATTAATAATAATATTTTTAATAAAAAGAATATTTTGGTAATAATCCGTAATATTATAATATAAAAAATAAATTATAATGAATTAAAATTTGTAAATAATAATATAATTATTGAAAAATATATTATGTAAATAATTAAAATTGTGTATAATGTAAATATTATAAATATTAAATTCAAAAATAAAAATATTTTTATTATTAATATAATTTTATATATATTTTAAGTTAATAACTTTAATATAAAAAATAATATTAAAAAAATTATATATATTTTTTAAAAATTAAATATATTAATTTTTTATTTTATATTATTAATATAAAAAAATAAATATAATATTTTAAAAAATACATATATATAATTAATTAAAATTTTTTAATTTATAATAAATTTTGAAAATGTTAAATTTATTTTTAAAAAAAAAAAATTACATTTAATAATATAATAAAATATTTTTTATTATATAAATTCCGAAAAACCATAATAAAATTAAACTATAAAATTTTACCAATTAAAATTAAATTTATTAAAAATTTTTTTATTTTTAATATAAATAATTTTATCACCATTATTATATTTTTTTTATTAATATTAAATTAAATATATTAAAAAATAATTTAATTCATTAACAATTATATAAATAATCCATAAAAAACGAATTAATAAAAAAAATTTATTTGAATTATATTTAATTAATATTATTATTATTTAAACAATATTTTAATATTTTTTTCAAATTTTATATAATAAAAACGTACCCTTAAATTTTATAAAATCCATTTAAACCGTATTTAATAATTTGGTAAAAATTTTTAAAAAAATAATTTATTAAAAGTTAAAATTTTTAACAAATTTTTATTATAAATATAAATAATTTATTATTATAACGTATTATTTTATAATATAATTGATATTTTTAATGTAAACCTTTTTTTATTTTTTATTTAAAATTATATAAAATTTGTTATAATAAAAAATTTAAAATTTTTAATTTTATTTGAATAAATAATTAAAAAAATTCTTAACGTATAAATAAATTATTATTATAATTTAAAAAATTATAATTACCCGTTTTTTTTATTTTAATTTATAAAATACAATTAATATATAATTAAAATTACCAATAATTTTAAATAATTAAATTTACTTTATTATTACAAAAAAAACTTAAATTCGAAATATATGGAAAAAATTATTTAATAAAAAATTTTATAAAAAAAAATATGTTTTTAATATTTTTCCAAATATTTATAAATATTTTCGGGTTATATAAAAATATATATCATTTATTAATTAAAATATATTTCATTATTAAATTTTTTCCCAAAAAATTAAAATCATATAAATCAAACATATATTTTTTAATTTTAAATTTATATAATTTAAATATTATAAATATTTTTAAAATTTTATTTTATATATTGGATTTTAATTATAAAATAAAATTAATAATAAATAATAAATTTATTTTTATTTATATATTTATAAATTATATTATTAAAAATTTATTATTATAATAAAAAATATTAAAATATTAAAATTTTATAATTAATATGTTATACTAATATTATATTATTTATAATAAAAATAAGGTAAATTTTAATTATAATATTTTAAATAATAAATATTATTATTATTAAATTATAATTATATAAAAAAAATATAAAACCATAATAAAATTAATATTTAATAAAAAATCATATTTAAATTCCGTTAATTTACATAAAAATAAAAATTTTTTTAATATTTTTATTTAATTATATTTAATGTTTAATATTATCCAAAACCACTTAATAAATATTATTTATTTAAAATATTAAAGATTAAATTAATAAATATATAATATAATATTTAAAAATAATATATTAATATTAATATCATTTATTTTAAATAAAATTTATTTTATTTATTAAAATTTCGTAATATTATTTGGTTAAAATTAATTATAATTTTTTAAATATTATTTAAACTCATAAAAAATATAAAAATTTATTTACAAAATAATCATTTTCCCTTTTATCTTATAATATTAATTAAAACAACACCACATAAAATTTAATTATAATTTTATTATTAAATAAATTAATTATAAATATTTGGATAATAAAAATATTTTAATATTAATAATATATTTTATAATTATAAATTAAATTATTATAATTATTTAAATATTTACCCATTTTATTATTAAATTATTTAATTAAAAGTTAATTATAAAAAATATTATATTTTTAAAAAAAATAATTATTACAAATTATAAAACCATTTAATTTTTCTATTAAATAAATATAAATATTAATTAATATTAATTAATAATTTAATAAATTAATAAAAAAAATATAAAAAAAATATAAAAAATTTTATTACTTAAACTTTTAATAAACTTAATTTAAAGTATTATTAATATTATTTAAAAAAGTAATTATTATAATAATAATGTTAATTTTTAAATAAATGTTATTAAAATTATATTACAAAAACATTAAATAAATTTTAAAAATAAATATAATTCATTTATAAATATAAAAAATATTTTAAATATTTATTTTAATTTTTATTTATTTAATATAATATGAAAATATAATTTATATTAATTAATTTAAATATTATTAAATAAAAATAAATATTAATAAAAGTATAATATATTTAAATGATATAATAATAAATCTTAATATTAATAATATATAATAAATATAAATTTTTAATTATAATAATAAATTATTAAAATATATATGTTATATTATTTAAAAAAAAAAATGTTAATTAAACCATAATTTTTTTATTTATTAATAATTTTAAAAATATAATATCCAATTTTTATTTATTTTTTTAATAAATTAATAAAAAATATTTTACATTAATTTATATTTTTAATTTGTAATTTTAATATTTAATACCGTTATTAAAAAATAAAAAAAATATAAAAAAAATTAAAAAAGATTTTATTTATTAATTATTTTTATTTTTATATTATTTTTTACTTTATTT
Source organism: Daldinia eschscholtzii (assembly GCA_037126485.1). Taxonomy (NCBI): domain Eukaryota; kingdom Fungi; phylum Ascomycota; class Sordariomycetes; order Xylariales; family Hypoxylaceae; genus Daldinia; species Daldinia eschscholtzii. Next base: position 2,637,433 of record JBANMG010000007.1, read on the forward strand.
TATTAATTATAAAAAAAATTTATTATTAAATGTAAAAAAGTTGTAAAAATTAAATAAAGAAAATAAATTTATTAATATATTTATAAAAATTTATTTAAATAATTATAATAATTTAATAATAAAATTTAATATTAAAAATTTAATATAATAAAAAAAAATTTTATTTATAAATAAATAAATATAAAAATATATAAAAAACTTATATATTAATTTAAAATTTTATTAATATATTTTCAATTATAAAAAATAAATATATTTTTTTATTAATAATTTTATTTATATTAATAATAATGTTATAAAAAATACTAAATTGGTACGATTAAATAATTTTTTTATTTATGAAAAAATAAATATTTTATAATTATTTTTAATTATAAATTTAATTTCAAAATGTATATAAGATTTGAATATGGATTATTTAATTTAATATTTTTTTTATAAATTAATTAAAAAATAAAAAATAATTAATTTAAATTACATAAAAACGAAAAAAATATAATTAATATTAAAATTAAATAATTTTTTTTTATTTATAAATTATAATATATTTTTTATTTAAATATAAATAATATAATTTTATTATATATAATAAATTTTATAATTTAATTAATTTTTTTTTTTTTTTTTTAATTATAAATATTTTAAAATAATATAAATTTAAAAATAATTTTTATTTCACTTTTTATTTATTATTAAATATATTATAAATTTTATTTTTATAAAATATATTTATTTAAATAATAAAAATAATAATAATTTATATAAAAAATATAATAAATTTATATTTATTATATAAAATTATTATTTAATATTTAAAATATATGGAATTAATAAAAAAAATAAAAATTATTATTAATATAATAATAAAAATTATAATTTTATTAATTTAAAAACAAAATTTAAATAATTATTTTATTTATTTATTTATTATTTTTAAATTTAACATAAACCAAACATTTTATAATATACAAATAAATATTTAATACATATTATTTTTTCCATATAATAAATTTAAAAATAATTAAATTATTTTATTTTTTATTAAAAAACGTTAATTTAAAATAAAACCATATTTTTATATTATTTTTTAATATATTAAAATTTTAAAATGGTAATAATTTATATTATATTTTAAATAATAATATATTAATTATATATATATTAATTAAATATTTATTTTTTTTTAAATAAAAATTTATAATATAATTTTATTAATATTTATAATTATTTATATTATTAAAATTTTTTTACCATTTTATCCGTAAATTTAAAAATAATAATATTTTTAATTAATAATTTTTAATTATATTATATTATAAATTTATTAAAATTATTAATTTTTTTTATATTTACAATTTTAAATTATATTTTATATTAATAATTTAATATTTTATCATACCCATATTTATCAAAATTATAATCAATTATTTTGTATTAATAATTTAATTACATTATTTAATTTATCCTACCATATTAATCAAAATAATTATTAATTAATTAAGGTTAATATATTTATTATAACATCAATTATTATCATATATAATCCATATTAATAAATAAAAAAAAGTTAAATATATTAAAAAATTTTAAAATCATTATTTTTATTATTTTTTATTATATTTATTATATTTTTATATATTATTATAATATTTTATTAATTTATTAAAAATTTTATTTAAATATATTATTTATATAATATATTTTTAAATATTATTCCATTATTTATTTAATTAATATTATAATTTTTTTAAAATAAATTTAATTATTTATTTATTTTTTATAAAATTTATTTATTAATATATATATTTTAATATTTTAATAAATAATATATTAAATATTATTTATAATTATATATTATATTTTATATATTTATAAATATTAATATATTAATCTTTTTATTTATATTTACATTTACTTATTTATTAATTTATTTTAAAATTAAAATATAAAAATATATATATTAAAAAATAATATTTTAATTTTTTAAATTTAATAAAAATTTATAATCATACATTTTAATATTATTAAAATATTAAAATATTAAGTATAAATTATTATATTATAATTTTAAATATTTTATATAATATATATTATAAAATTTATTATTTTTAATATATTATTTATAAAATATTTATAAATAAATCACCATATATTTTTTATTAAATTTATTTTAAACTTATAATATTTTATAAAAAATTATATTTTATATTTATTATAATATTAAAAAATATATTTTAAAATTTTTATAATAAATTAATAATTTATTAATAATAACATAATTTATTTATACCATTTTATAAATTTTTTATAAATATTTACTTTTTAAATAAATAATTAATATAAAATAAATTAATATATTACAAGTTTAAAATTATTTAATAAATATTATATAATTAAAAATTTATTATAATAATTTAAATAAAATATATTATAAAATAATAATATTAAAATTAATTATTTTATAAAATGGATATATTTATAAAAAAAATTTTTAATTTTATATATTAATATTATTAAATAATAATTTTTTTTATAAATAAAATAAAAAATTAAATAATATTATAAAATTTAAATATAATTATTTTAAATAATTAATTAAAATAAAAAAAATATAATATAAATATATTTTAAATTATAAAAAAAATTAATAACATATATTATAATATTATAATAAATATTATTTTAATTTAAAATAATTTTTATATAAAAATAATCATTTTTTAAATAAAATACCATAAATTATATAATAAAATTTTAATTAAATAAATATATTAAAATTCAAAAATAAATTTATTTTTTAAATATAAAATTAATTTAAATAATATATTAATAATAATTAAATTTTATATTAATAAAATTATAATATAATTAAAAAATATTATTATTATTTAATAATATTTTAAATATAATAATAAATTAATTAAAAAATAAATTTAAAAAAAAAATCATTATTATTATAAAATTTTTTTATATTAAAAAAAAATTTTAAAAAAAAAATTTAATATTAAAAATAAAAATATTATAAAATATAAAATATTATTAAAAAATAAATATAATATTAAATAAATAATATTATTTTTTTAAAAAAATAATAATAAATATATAATTTTATTTTAAATTAAAATCATTTTTAAAATAAAAACATTTTAAATATATAATAAATTTAATTATAATATAATTTTAAAAAATTAATATCTATTTTAAATAATAAATAATTATTAAAAATAAAATGGTTTTAAATTTATAATTAATTTTTTACCATTTTTACCCTAAAATCATTTCAAAAATTCAACATTATCTTTATAATTATTTTCAAATACCCCCCTAAGCCTAATAAATAGACACACGCAAGCTACAGTAAGTATGACCTTCATAGATACACTCCCCCTAATATATGCATTACACCGCTTAGTCTGCCCCTCCCCGGCACACCTTCCTTTCTCCAGAGTTTATTTTGCAGATGAGATCTATATTTAAACTTTATGACTACCTACCCCTGTCTTTTCCCGCTATCGAGATCAAGCTCTTACTTCTTACTAGGCGTGTCTCCATATTCGAGCCTCTTACGCCTCTTACAACTCTTACAACATACAACTCGCAGATTTCCGATCAGGAGAAATCTACCAAATTACGACTGTTTCTGTTGATCCTTTCTTCATAGAGCTGATCCTGCTCGCATGCAGTGAACCTATATTGATCTATCCGCACACACCTCTTTCTACGTACATACTAGCTTCATACGACAATAGAAATGATAGCTCTAGTTATCCTTACCTGCCTCGCATGGGGGGTTGTTATCTACGAGCAAGAAATCAAGCAATGCCATGGCCGGCTGCATCTATGGTATCCGCCTGTGGCACTACACTTATGCAAGTATTGCCAGCTTAGATATTGCTCGGGTGCTAAAATGCTGAATGCAACCACCCGTCAGAAACCCAGTCTTTCCGATTGGTGTCAAATCTCACATCGTTTGCAATGTGGCTTAAGTACTCGAAGCATCATCATCAACATGAGTAATATTGTACCATTGTTGAAATCGTATGTCAGGTACATACATAGAGAGGCCCAAGGTCGTTTCATTCATCAGACCCCATTCTCGCCTCCTTCAGTGTAAGTCTTTTGTGACCTTCTGTAACAAGTGCCTCCTTCTGTTTCTTGGCTCCACCATCCTTCGAACCCTTTCTCCATTTCATACCAATTCCATATTTTATATTGTTTTTTTTCCTTACCAGGGTTCCTTCGATCCAGTTCATCCTGGGCTGTGCAGAACCAACGTGCTGGGATGCTCGCTTCCCCATCGTTAAACTATTCCCCCTTGTCATAGGTGAGTTTGATCTGTTTCTTAAAACCATATATCCCAGCTCATTGCCACGAGGACCAGTTTTCGAGACCTCTTCTCACTTTTTGCTCTTCATCGAACATAATCGGGGAGGCCTGTAGATCTCCAGAGTAGTCTCTGACGATCAAAGGATGCAATGTACCTCGCTCACAAACCAAACATCAGAACGGAGGCCGGTTATATGACAAGATCGTATACTGACAGCCCCCGAAGATAATTTCGAGTAGAATGGCTTTCGAGTCTTTGGCTCGTCGCCTCTTAATATGGATTGCACTCTCTACGAGTGTCGCCGCCGGCGCGAAGCTCGGTGACGATATCGCAGCCTTGGTACCGACATGTGCTCAGCCCTGCTTGGAGTCGTTCGTAGTAGCCAACTACCCGTCGACAGACTGTACGCAGAACCCAACATTAGAATGCATGTGCTCAGAAGAGTCACATTCAGGATATACCATCGGGGAGGGAGCATTGCAATGCATTAGTACCGAAGCACAACGTGGGATTTGCAGTAAGAAGGACATCGCTGGTGAGTATACCCAATATCCTTCAAGCGATATAATCTATGACAGACACTAACCTTTATAATAGGTACCACTAAGCGGGATGCCTACCTTATGTGCTCTAATGTAGCAAACGCTCTACCGAACACACATGCCGTCTTGACAGCTACAATCGCAAACTCCCCAACAGGAGTACCGGCGTCGATAGTCATTCCCTCACCAACTCAAACAGGATCGACAGCTGCGGCCACTTCCTCGCCTTCGGGTTCATCGAATTCGCTATCGGGCGGCGCAATTGCCGGAATTGTTATTGGCGTTATCATCGCCATCATAATCATAATCGCTGCTATAATATTTGTTAGACGTAGGAGCAGGCAGAACTACCAAGGGCTTGAGAGCGGATCTCCCGACATGAGGGAGAGAGGTGGAGCTGAGACACCTGGGTTAGGGAACTATATGTCGGCGCCGTCCCGCAGTAATACGGATCTTGAAACGCCGCCTCAGCTACCGCAACACCGCACAGCATCGCCGTTATTCCCCGCCTCTCCTATGCCACCTCGTACTCCACCCAGACTACCATCACCCAGTCCTTTCTATTCACCAGCTGCCAGCCAAGAGTCATTTGGGCTCGGCATCTCGCGATCTTTAACTTCAACTCCTGCTTCAATGTCACATGTTCCACTTCATAGACCAACATCAAAACTTCTTCCCGCTAAGCCGACTATGGACTTAACAGCTCCTCCTCCTCGACCTCCTCCCCCACCAAAAGATCTATTCAAGCCAAGTGCAGCGTTGTCTCGCGAATCATCTGGGCGTACGCAACAGACCAACAAGACTAGCCTCCTTACAAACATGACAGGAGTAACGCCTGCGTATATAACTGATAAATTCGGCAATTGGGTGCGAAACACTAAGAATCGCCAATCTGAGCAGCGTGGGGTCGCCGTGGTTGCAGAACTTGACACATATACGCCTATGACTATGGCACCGATAGAAAGAAAAGAAGAGACCGAGTCCATTTCAGCAGCAGTCTCGGCGGCTTATGGGATGCCCGATAAACCGCCACCGGCCTTTTTATCTGAAAAGCGTGTCACTAGAGGACACCAACGGTCTTCTAGCATTTATTCACAAGACGGTGAAGCCCGCCGCACTCGGTTAATGTCGGCCTACGGCGGAGGCAGAATTCAGCGCGACCGATCTGATACGGTTTTATCTGACGACTCCTTCACAACAATTAACTCGTACTCGACGGCTTCGTTAGACGAAGATGCTCGCGAGCTTGATGGTACTCATTTGTCACACCCTCCCACACCTAAAGATATAACACGTACTCCTACCCCTGAGTTAGGACAAGCTCAATACGTCAGCGTCTCAGGACGACCTAACCGAGCGCTACTGCATATAGACCCCACAAACAGGGCGTCCTTTTCAAACTCGCCTCCTGGTCAGCCTAGCCCGACATTAAAAGGAGATGCTCTTCTTTTAAAAGATGGCAATTCGCCTTATCCGAGGCCTTTGAAACCTAGGCGTCAAGACAGCGCCCAGACGTCAAAGGCTAGCTTGATTAGCGAGACGGAATTGACGAGGCCACCTCGTCTCGATGACAACCGGCCATCGGTTCAGAGTCCGCTATCGCGCTTCTCACCGCGCTTACCTAGTGACGAGGCTTGGTTCCCAGATAGGCTTCAAACACCACCGGCACAGATTCCCGGGGGTGAGCCAGCGCCCAGTCCCTTGATCCTTGACAGGCAAACGCCATCCCCCATGTCATCGCGATCAGGCTCAGGGGATCAGCCGCGCCAACACATAGCACGCGCCGTCTCACCTTTAAGTCAAGCGCAAACACATGAAAACAATGCGGGCGCTAGCTCGCTATTGGCAAAGCGACTTGGAACCGGTAAAGCTGTCGAACTTGCGCTCGGACCCAAAAATAACAAACTGAGCCCGCCCTCTCCTAGGGGTTCCCTTCCTGCTACGCCAACATGGCAGCCGAAGCTCACTCCGACGAGACATGGCGAAGACCTCTACCTGAGTGTGCAATAGAGACAACGCTTATTACTCTATTAAGAAGTAAAGTCTTCTTAACATTTCATTTAGTCGACGTATTCCTTTGTCGTCTCCTACGTCTCATTGCATTAGAGGGTACCGTACATTCATCATCACATTGCATATATATACCCTGGGGCAACGTCTACTGAACGAATTTCTTTCTCTTCCATTGCCACTACTATAGGTGGCGTTGTATTATTATATATTCTATCATGTCTGCGGGCACATATACACATGCATACACTTGACGGCGTTTTTGGATTTGATCTTCATCTTTATTATTTAGCACGGCGATATCTTTCTTCCACCCGGAGTTCAGGCATACAAAATATAGGACTAGAAGGGGGACTAGGGATCGATATCCAGATTATACCCAGCAGAAGGGACACTTTCATTGCATCATCTTTCAATCATAACTGTTTTGTATGTATCATATCTGGCCTGAGCGGCCCAAGATTGAAGCTAGCATAGCATAGCATAGCACCTCAAGCCGATCGGACTTGAGAAGAGAAAATAAAAATTTTTGCAAAAGCATGACTTGGTTAGCATACTGCGAAGTGACCTGAAGACATTACTCTCCTACAAACAGAACTGCCATAATCCTTAACGTCATAGAAGCCCAAAAATGCCCTATCCTATTTTGAGGGGTTTCCTAATAATTTCCCGCGAATCGTACGATCTAACGAATGTATCCATTCCGAACGCCCCCGAGGAGTAGGCCGAGCTCATCCAGGCCAAGTATCTGAGTGCCACGTAAAGACACTCCTTCGATGCACGGCAATCAAGTGTAATTCTCTCATATCACTGCCTCATAAATCACATACTCCAGTATTTCCATAGCCTTTTTATGCTTGTAGCGGACAATAAAGTATTGACGAGTCGTATATTAAACTCCTACAGATCCCGGTATAGTATCGGGCATCTCGGGATCCAAACATACCCCGGGCCGCTCCCGGGAAAAGTGGAATATGCACATGGAGTGGGGCTTAGCTTTCGGGGCGCGCTAGCCCCACATAGAGAGGATTCCCCATAATAAAAAGTTATTCTAGTTTTCTGCTGTGCAACTTGACCTCTCACTTTCTCCAACAAGACGAGAGAGAGACAAGTTCGGAGAACGAAATCCGGATCCCGTCGTACACACACTGCCACCACCGAATCTCACGTCGAACAAACTGCGGCAGCGACGACGAAGATATCTTTTATTTTTTTCCGCGAGACAAAGACCGGATGTCAGCTTAACCCGCATTTGGTAGTGGTGGGTTGTGTTCTGATTATTGGCACTCTCTACGTTGTGTTAAATCCCGGTGTCAGAGGGCTTTGCGACAAAAAAAAAAAAAAAAAAAAGAAAAGAAAAACATATGTAGAACGGCAAGCCGCAGACGAAAAAAGGACCTTGCATAGGCTATTTCAGATCAAATCAGATCATACCAGATTTTCAGATTTTCCAGATCCCGATAGCCTACTTCACCACGACCAGCATCAACCCCCAATCTACCGCTCGCATATTCCTTCCCCTTTGCGAACCGCGTTATCCTCTCTACCTCCAAAAAAAAAAAAAAAAAAAAAAAAAAAGCAAACCGGCGAAGAAAAGGGGAGAAAATGGCTCAAGGTGCTGTGAAGCCCAAGAAGACTACTACCGTATCGTCGGGCAGGAAAGCGAAGCCGCAGCCGCCGAAGACGAAGAAGGGCGCGCGCGTGACCAAGGCGAAGAGCACCTCGGCGGCAGATAAGTTGCAGAAGAGGCTCGCGGCGGGCTTAGTCGCGAAGACGGAGAAGTTGTTGGGGGAGCGCGCGGGACACCTCGAGTTGATTGGAAAGGGCAGGGTGAAGGATAAGGATAAGGCGAAGGAGGAGGGAAAGACGAAGGGGGGGAGTAGGAAGTTTGGCTGAAGGGTATGGGTGATATGATGGATGAATAATTGGCCTAAGGCCATTGCTGAACTGCTGCTATGATCTAGGGAGTAGTATCGCGGTTGAGATGTTTCATCTACGATATACTGGATTCGGTCGAATACTACGGCGAACTACATCGCTACTACGGAGACGGCGAGTGATTTCATCTCCAAGGAAACGCACTGATCCGTTGGAGACTACGATATGAAGTTCGTTGGCGTATCGTCGATATACATTCTTAACTCTGGGAGGGTTATCCTGAGGCTCTTTTGGCGATTTATGGCTCTACGACAAAGTAGTGTCAATTACTATTTCTCGCGAGGAAGAAATATGCTTTAGCAAGAGACCTGGATTAGGGTCTTCTGAGCATAATACCCTCCGGCCACAGTCAAGAGGTAGTATAGGTAGACCATCCAAAAGACATACCACCCGGCAGAGATGATGAGAAGCAATATAAGTGTTTTCCAATGTCAATCAAAGGCCTTTTTTCAACATTCAACCCCATGTATATCAGCCCAGCCTACGTTATCTCAGTAGTTGTTCACTTACCTCCCTCTTTCCACTCCTTAGCTATCCCAGCCAACCTATCCTTCACAAACGCCAAGTCCTCATCGACTTTAACCCGCCAGCTCGACACCGCGATCCGACACGCCGGCCGCCCTTCCCACTTCGTCCCGCTGACGTACCACTCTCCCGACGCCTGTATCTTTTCGACCAGCTTCTCATTAAGCCCCTCGTCACGCGCGCGGAACAATACCACGATATGCGTGTTCTCATTACCATCATCATTATCTTTTTCGTCCCCCGTAGAAGAAGCGGCTAGTAATTCGTAGTCGTGCTTTAGTTTTTCGTCGCGCGCTATGGCCCCCGCGATCCCGCGAGCGAGCCGCACCATGCGCGCTAGCATATCGGCTATCCCGGCCGCGCCCTCGCTTAGCAGAACAGCGTAGACGGGGAGCGCGCGGAAGCGCCGCGAGTTCTCGAGCCCGATGTTTAAGGGGCTAGGAATAGTTGGACCGGAGGACGGGGTCGGCGTAGAAAGGTATACTGCGTTGGGGTTTTGGAAGACGGCTTGCGGGATAGTGGAGGTTCGAGTGAAGAATATGCCAGTGTCGTAGGGCTTGTTTCGGTTAGCGAGGTCAGCAACTTTTGAATAAGGGGTCAAGGAGGGGGGGGGGGAGGAGAGATAGGAAGAGAAAGGAAGGAAAAAGAAATAGGAGAGGGGAGGAATGAATGTAAAACGTACCACATTAAGAAGCTTATGTCCGTCCACGGTGATGCTATCTGCGAGCTCGAGCCCAGCTGTGAACTCTCGCAGTCGCGCAAACTCGCTCGTGGCTGGGAGAGATCGGGCGAATATGCCGAATGCTAGATATTTTCAGTTAGATATTTAACACAATTCATCCCATTTTTTTGCATATTTGCCTGTATATAGGAGCTGAATAAATATAAACGTACCACCATCGACATGTATCCAAGCTTTATACTTATCAGCCAGATCCCGCAGCCGCCGCATGTCCCCAGAGCCCGTCGTCGCGAATCTTCCCGTGTTAACCTCGCCAGCACTAACGGCTATGATACTAGCGACCCCTTCGCGCTGCAACTCCCGCTCCACGGCGTCCAAGTCCAACCTCCACGGCTCTACCTCGCTGTACCGCAACTCCTTGACCGCGCGCCGTCCTAGCCCCACGACCGACGCCGCTTTCGACAGCGAGCTATGGCCCATACTCGTCAGGACCTGGATCTCCTTGACGCCTGCGGCAGCACACGCTCCAAGCAGACCTAATTCACCTACTCCTCCGTCGTTCGTGCTCCCGGGCGGCAAGCGCGCAGCAACCACAGCTTCGCGCCCGCACGCCAAGCCCAGGACATTACTAGCCGTAGCGCCCGTCGTGAACGTGCGACCCTCCCACCTGCCGTTCTCGTCTCCGCTGCCCAAGCCCAAGCCCAAGCCCAGCACCTCCAGCAGCAACCTGAGCGCGGCGTCCTCGACCTCCGTCGCCACGCTCTGCCCCGGCAGGTGCACCTGCAGGCTGTTATCGAGGGCCGAGACGAGGTTATCCGCGGCCTCGGCGACGGGCAGCGTGGACCCCGTGACGAACCCGTAGTACCGGCCGCTGCGGTTGTGGCCGGCGAGCGCGGGCGCGATGTCGGAGGTCAGGTGCGAGAGGGTGGCTTCGGGGCCGCGGCCGGAGAGGAGGGCGGCGGTGGTGGGGAGCGTGGAACGAGCTTGGGAGAGGGTTGAGGGGGATGGGAGGGTGCGTGCCGAAGTACCGGGGGGGACGCTGGCGACGGCACGGATGCGCGCGTAGGATGTGCTGAGGAAGGTTTCTGAGTCCATTGCTAAACCTGTGGCTTGGGTGTTTGTATATGATGTTCGTTATACTATTTTACGGCGTGGGGGCTATTTCTTATATGGAGGTGATCTGGCGTTCCGTAAATATCTACTCTTACTTAGCTCGTCGATGGTACCCTGTAAGAAGGAAAGACCACCGATTGAATTCGGAATTGAGTCACGACTGATGAAGACTCGAGATCCCGGATTTTTTATATCCGGCTACTCAGAAATTATGTGATCGATGCTGGTCTATCGATCGCAAAATATTACCTCTGACGCTGACGATCTGGAGACGCTAAAGTTAGGCTCACCGTCTAAACCTCATAACTCTGAGGTATTATTTGCAACTCGGCGCTTATAATTATAAAGTGCATTGAAGGATTTGGAGTCGCTTCATCTGTAATGAGTAGAATAGAGTTGTGATGCTATTGGCTGAATGCGGGTTGTAATGTCACGTAATGTTTATATTGGTGTTGTTTTTGCAAATGCTACTTAACTTAAGCAACTGTGTGTGTATCTAGTAATCTACTAGAGGGGGTTTACCCGAGTTTTCTCATATCTTTATAAGGAAGTGATAACTTACAATTGTCTGCTGAGAATTGCCGTACGCACAAGAGAATGTGAGAATTACATAGTAAGAGGAAAGGGAGCATGAAGCGGTAGGAAATGAGAAAAAAGAGAGTCAAAGCTCATGACACCATGCCCATTCAGCCATTCGAATATAAGCCGTGGTGATAATAATCGTCATACCCCGATGTCTTGTTAATTCATTTCGCATGATAGGCTAGACACTCTGATCCATATTGCCTCTAAACTCTTGCTAAGCCTTCCTCACCAGCCAAGCCAATTCATCCGCCTTCTCGGGGGTAACCAGCTTTCGAAAGTCTTCCGCGTTCAAAAAGTCATGGTCGCAGAATTCGAAGCCAGGAACTACCGTCTCGGAAATTAGAAGCCCGCCACTCGTCTTCTCATTGCTGCTGCTAGCATCATCCGGAAGCAAGAAGCTAGCTTTGAACTTGCCCCCTTCGACGATCCATTGTAGCTTTTCACCGTTGGCGACGTCCGGACCGACGGTGAACGTCTCGATCCTCTTCCCGCCGCCGGGAAGGTCGGGTTCGTCGGCGTGTATCAACACGTAGACGCCACGACCGCGGTGGAGGGTGTGTACGGTCCTGCCCCGGTTGCGGTGGAAATTGCCCTGAGGCGACTGGGGAGTCAGGTAGTAGAATATGGTGGTCGAAGCATTGCGGTGGGCCGGGTCGAAGCCGGGCCTCTGTGGCACAAGAGATGATGCTGGAGTTGGAGGGAATGGGGAAGGTATGAGAAGAGGATCACGCTAGCCAGGGGTTCCCGTTAGTTGCTTGTGCTCTAGACAGAGGGGCTTGGGCTTGTTCGTGAATCTGGATATGGGGCAAGAGAGAGGATAACGTCTAGGGAACGGGAGATGAAAATCAGCTGAGATGCTATGAAAAAAACTCAGCAGATACTCATCTCAAAGGACCTACATCGGTTTCGACAAAATATCCGCCTTCGATATGAGGCTCTAGCGATAATGCTTTTATGATGGTCTTAGTAGATGGAGGCTCAGATTCGACCGAGGGAAGACCCGCAGGAAAAGACGGTTTCAGTTCTATACCCGACATGATTTACCTTTGAGAAGTCCCAGCGTAAATTGAAGGTGCGTATATTATATTATATATAGATATAGATAGATATATATATACAAATACAAGGAGCACACGATGAGACACTAAAAGCTCGAGTGTGCGTGTCAAAGCAGCAGTAATATACCTACAAGCAGTATTCAACCCCGAGTGGAATAACCACACACCGCTGGAAAACTCCACGGCCGAAGGGGGGGAGATCGTACGGCCTCGTCATCGTCGATAAGCCCTAGAGCTCTCTTATTCCCCGTCTTTACGAGATAAGTCTGGGACCTTACGCACATAAATGGGAAAAAATAAGTGTAAGCACGAAATACGCTTAAAATAAGGGGAATGCTGGTCAACAACGTGGATGGCGCTCATTATGCAGCTGTCTGGCGTCTGGTTGCGGGCTGAAAATATTGAATGAGGAACCAATGGGAAAGAAAGCGAAGAACGGAATTGGACCTGCTAGGTTTATTTACAGTGGGGTTACCTACCTAATGTCTACCTAGGTAGGTACCTACTATGGTAGATATGTACCCTGTGGATTGTAAGTGGGTGTTGAACTAGTGTAAAGCTAGGTTCAGCTTGGCTAGGCGTTCAAACGTTTGAACGGGTTTCTGCCGTTTTAACGGTTACAGTGCGCCGGGGGATGCTAGTCTTCAGTGCACTAAGTACGGCTAGGAGGGCACGGTGCTTTCCAGGTCTGCAGCGATTGCAGGTTGTTTTTTCAGGTGCTTTCCCAGTTTTGCCTCCTTTTATTTTTTTTGTGGGGTTCCTCGCAGTTCGTATGAAAGTCATTGCGATCCAGACCCGTCTGAAGCCCCGTCGATCCTTTCTTCAATCTTCAAACAACTTCGTTTTTGGAGGTTTGAAAATGACTTAGGAGGAACACACTCTTTCCCCAGTTTCCTTTTGGTCCTTTTTCTCTTCTTCTTCTATTTGCCAGCCGACAATTCGATAAAACTTCGAGATATTAAACTCGTTGTCGGCAGGGCGTGTATACATTTGATTTGCTAGGACCTCCTTTTGTTTTTTTAATGTTCCTTTATATCACAATGCCCAGTTCCAGCTGATGAAGGCCCAATCCGAATCAAGGAAAGAAATCAACCCCCCCCCCCTGACCTATATCCCAACAGCGACATACCCTCCTTCGGCTTCAGTCGTCTCCCAGCCTTCCACGCGAATTTCCTAGTTTGTTATTTTTTGTTCGGAAGTCCAACCCTTTTTTTTATCCCTTTCTCAGCCGCGCCGCCGTGCCGCCGTTGTAACCGAATCTACAACTCGGTCGATGCTCTCGTGAGCATTGATTTCTAATTCATAAACAACGAGCGCGAATATGTCTGGACTCATGAGCAAGCGCCAGCAGGCGCGAAATGAGAAAGTCTTGCAGGATCTTGTACATAATGTACCAGGAAATAATTTTTGCGCCGATTGTCAAGCAAGAAATCCCTGTATGTACCACTCGTAAAAGTTACCTTGGTTTTATTTTATTATCAACGTTATCGAATCTGTAAAGCTAACTTTGAGTCTTGTAGCTTGGGCATCATGGAATGTACGTGATTCCAAGTTATCTCCGTTACTATCATCCTAGACTCCCTTGCCTGGCCGTTAACCTAGATTACCAACATTCGACAACATCGATACGAACTCGACGCTAATATGGTTGCAGTTAGGTGTTTTTCTCTGCATGCGATGCGCTGCTATCCATCGCAAGTTGGGCACGCATATCTCCAAGGTTAAATCGCTCAGCATGGATAGCTGGTCGAACGACCAAGTCGAAGTACGAATCACCTACAAGTTCGTAGAAATAGGGTTCGCCTAGTTCTTTACTGACCACATTAGTAGAGTATGAAGCGAATGGGAAACGACGCGTCGAACAAGATTTACAACCCCCAGAATAAGAAACCTCCGGTGCCCATCGACGCCGACGAAGCTGATTCCGCCATGGAACGATTCATACGGGCCAAGTACATGCAGAAGGCCACGAACGGTACGAAAAAGCATAATACTGGAAGTTCAGACGAAGGCACTCCGCCGCCGCTACCGCCCAAGACCGGCAGTCGTTTCTTCTCCTTTCGGTCTAAGAAGGATACGCGACCAAAAGAGAGCGTTTTCGGCGTCCACGATCCCCCACGGAGTCCTGACCAGTCGCGTACTAAGGCACCTAAGGTCTTTGGAGCTAGCGTGCATCAAGACACGCCGGAAGATATGGCGCAGAAGTTAACACAGCTCAGGGATATGGGTTTTATGGACGACAAACGCAACGCTATGATTTTGAAGGGCGTCAACGGTAACCTCGAGAAGACTATAGAGGCATTAGTACGACTGGGAGAGGGTGGAGGTGCACCTCCGTTATCTTTACCAAGTCGTGATAGTTCTCGACCTCCTCCAACCTCCAGGTCGCTAACACCTCAGCCCTTGACACCGAGAACCGCGCCCTCCATCGGATTATCGAGGTCTAGTCCGCAGACTGCGCCAAGTCCGGCCAGCCCCGCGTCAAACAACCCTTGGGACATACAGCCAGCTCAACCTCAGTCGTCGCAGTCGACAGGAACTTTACAGAATAGGAACCCCTTTTATGCTTCAAATCCGTTTGATATGCCAAATCAGCAGCCCGATTTCAACTTGAATCAGAGCATGCAGAACTTATCTATAGCGCCGGCTCCTCAGCAAGCACTCTTCCCGCACCATACCGGAGGACTACCGGCTCATCAGCCCATGTCGCAGACTTATTATTCGCAACCGATGACACCTCAGACCCAGCACACGCAAGGTTTCACGCAGCCCTCGTTTACGAGCAGTCAGACATATCCTCAACTACCTTCGCAGCAAACGCAAAGCTACAACCCGTTCCTCCAAGCTCCTGCAAACCCGCAGCCCTCACTCTCCTTAAACACTTCCCCGTTCCAAAACCAAGGATCTCTTGCAAATAACCCTTTTACTAGATCGCCTACTAAAATCGCGTCACCAACTCTGAATCAAATACCCGAGCAGTCGCAGCAGAACTTCTACAACGCAGCCCAATCCGCGTATGCAAGCAGCGCGAGCAATCCCTTCTTTACGACGAGCCAGCCTGTACAAACCCCTGCGCCAGCCGCGATATCTCAGCCAGTCCAACAAGCATGGTACGAGTCGCAACCCTTTGCACAAGTGGCAAGCCAGCCGGTGTACCAACAGCAGCAGCAGCAGCAACAGCAACAGCAATTGCCTCCAAGGCCTAACACCGCTTCAATTTTGGCCCTATATAACTATCCCCAGCTAGCCCCGGCTCGTCCCCAGGTGCAAGATCAGAGCACGCCTAGCACGCAGATAAACCAGACAGCCCCTGTACAAACACAACCACAACAAGCACCACAACAAGCGCAGGCGCAACAGAACGCAGCGCCTCAATCAGGAAGTAACAACCCTTTTATGCATAGTGCGGTGACAACCCCTATACCAAATGCCAACGGAGCTCCGTCACCGTTCGCGGTACCCAGTAATCCTAATCCAGCTCCCTCCGGTGCTAGGAGCCGAGAGAGCATGACCCTTGGAATGGAAATGGCTTGGAATAATGGTCGACATAGCCCAGACGCATTCGCTAGCCTAAGCGCGCGGAGCGGTTAGTTAGATGCGTTGCACATAGGTGTATATATAAAGTAATAATCACAAGGTGTATCATATTAATGATGAGAATTTAGAAAGTATATATATCCCAACGGCCGTGTTCTTTTTCAACCCAAACTTGTCTATTCTGTACCAAGCTACTTATGGATTTCTTTTAAGCTGAATTCCTCCCATGGTATCTCTTCCAAGTTCTCGAAGCCCTGTCCTTCCGTTCTAACTACCTTACTCCAACCTCGGAACAGGGCACGCCAATAGCACATCTCTGCGGCGGGGCTGAAATATCCCCCGCCATGGAACAGCTCCCGTTGCCGCCGCGCAATACCCTCCGCAATCTTGGGATGTCGTTCTAACCACGCAATCGTTGATTCCAGGTCGCTCCAGTCCGGCGCTACGAATACGATATTAGCCTCGCTAGGATCATACTCCGTCGGCCAAGCAGCCTTGACCCACGCAGCCGGGTACGGCACCAGTTTTCCATCATTAACACCATCAGTAGCGGTGCGCTCCACACCCTTAAGCTGGTAACTAAACACGGGGCGCACGAGGTGCGTGAGATGCTGCATCCAGGCTATAGGCGGAGCCAAAACCACACTCGCGCATAACTGGTGGTATTGGAAACGCCCGCTGTACGTGACGCCCTCCGTGTGCACGACATAGCGGTACCGGCAGAAGTCCTCGATCATAAGCGCGTTGCTCCCGTTGGCCGCGAGCGGCTCGACGTCGGCCCACGGTTTCCCGCGCGCCGCGAGCACCAGGTCGTGGCGCAGTCGGCCGCCGCCCCGGGCGCTGTTGAACCACGTGGTGCCGCGCCAGACGGCGCGCGGGTCCTTGGCTTGCCAGGAGGGGAAGCGGGATTCCAATAAGGCGGTGGATTTGGCGGCGCGGGGGAACGAGCGCACGCTGGAGACGGGCCAGGCGAAGAAGCTGAAGTGCGGGATGGGGAAGAAGTGCTTGTGAGGCCCGTCGAAGGAGGGGTCGGCGGGGCGGGAGTATGAGAGGGAAGGGGAGGTCGGGTCGTCTTCGTGGTTGAAGGCTAAGATGGTGTCGGGTAAGGGGGGTTCGGAGGGGGGAGTGGTGAGGAGCGCGTGGGAGATTTGGAAAAGGGTTGCGGAGCGGTGCTGCAGCATGGCTTCGGATAAGTCGACTTTCCGGGCGTAGGACAAGATGGATAAGTGCCCGTCGCGGATGCGCAGGATGGTGGGGCCGAGACCGTGAGGGTTGCGCGGGAGGGTGAAGGGACCTTTGGATACGGCGGTGTGGACCTCGTGGGTTAGGCCCGGGAAGGTAGCTTCACATTGGGAGGTTGTGAGGAAGAGGTTGTTGAGGAGGGATGGCGGTAGATGGTTACTACTACTACTGCTACTGCTGCTACTTTTCGAGTGTGGGTGACTGTGAGGAAAGGTATCAGCCATAGCTGGTCGTGACGAGTCGAGGCTGTGGTCTGGGACCAGGAGGAAGCAGTACAGCGCGAGGCAGAGCACGGAGACGAGGACGATTTGGCGAAGGCGAGAGGCTCGCCGGCTTGTTCGCATTGTTATCGCGCCCATTGCGGTGGTGGGTGGCCCATCTCAGGGCTCTCGATATAGCTACCTCGTTTGAGTCCGTCTGCTACTGATTCGGGGATATGGTATAATATAGATATTGGGCAATGCAATTATTATTGAATTTTATAAGACTATGGCTATAGCTGTAGCATTCAAGCTCGGCTATCTAATAATGCGATTGCCAATCGAGTAGCTACAGAAAACTCATTCTGAGAAGATAGGTAGTTAATGCTATGAGATAGCAATTCGCTGTCACAATCTGCAGATCTGTTCAGAAAAGCAGGTCCCCCGGGACATCTGCCTCCGAGGGCGTGACGATGTTCTAGGTAGTATCGAGGTATCCCAAACTGAGGGACCATCACGACTTACTAGGTAGGTAGGTACTACATACAACGTGGGATCCCCGGGGGGGGGCGTTCATGCGGGCCGCCGTGGAGCACCGCCCAATCAACTTGTGCATAAGCACCCCGGTTTGGAAACCTTGTCTTCCCCAGAAATGCCTAGGTGATAGCGAGGAGAAAGAGATATCTGGAGTTATAGGGTTGGTGTTGTAGGTGCATACATAGCATGGCATGGCATGGCATGGCATACATAACTCGATCATGTTGAACAAATCTACCATAACCAAATATAGATCAACGAAAATACTCAGACTAACATCCCCTCATAAGTTATGTGCATAAGTACCTAGTTTCACGCCCCTTCATCTTCGTCTTCTGCGGTTAGATTTCCCTTCTTGTCTTAGCTCCGGCTACACGATGGCGTCTTTTTTTAGCCTGAGTGTGCTAAGCCAGGCTTGGGAACAAGTTATATAAACACCTGCAGAGAGCGGATTTGCACGTCACGTGGAGTCTTAGCTCAGTGGTACGAGCGAAGGATTGCAGATCCTTAGGTCGCCGGTTCGATCCCGGCAGGCTCCTTTCATACGATTGTTGAATACTTGAATATTTGGTATTTCAATCCAATATTTTTACAGTTTTTATATAGACTTGTGTCTTAGGCTCGTTTGCTTTTTTTTTTTTTTTTTTTTTTTTTTTTGTCTGAAAATCAGCTCGAGTATTCTTCGCTATAGCCTTGACAGGTGAGTCTAGGTCTATAAACTGGATCTCTTTATTCAGTTGACAAGAGGGGGGCATACGTATAGACCTAGGGTAATAGGTACACGAGATTTTGAACCATAAATCATACTTGAAGAGACCAAGTTGATAACGACAAGGTAGCTAAGCATACCTATGTTAACCATTTAAGAGCATATTTAAGTACAACTTTGAATACTGACAAAACTTAACGCTGCTATGGTATGATAATCAGGATAGTGTAACAGCAAAAACATGCCACAAAAAGAAACAAAACTTATACCAGTAGCTTATGACTTGGTATATCAATGTGTCTTAAGACAGTTCTCTAACAAGTTTATACTCATGCTTTAAATTTACATTCGGAAGTGTTAAGAACAAGCCGCATCTACAAGTTAGCCTACCCCTGAGTGGTATGTTCAGTAGAGGTAGTTGGGAACTTATAGCCATACGGACTGCAGGAGACTTCGAGGCTCTTAAAATCAACCCTTTAATGAGATTACATATGTGCGTGATGACCATTAAGCCAAGTTCACAGCCGAAATCATCACGTCTAAGAAACATCGGTGATAATTACTATGGCGGAGATAAGAAAAGTTAGTAGTAAGTCCCGGACGAGGATCTCCCAACAAGGCTAACTTTCCGGAGACCCCCGTTAGCAGGTTATAATGGAACCAGCGGTCCCTCTATGATGTTTAGCGTATAACCTCTTACATATGCGCGTAGATCCTGAGTAAGCGGCTTGTCGGCTAGGACGCCGATTGGCGAGTGGTATTTTAATCCATCGGCTTGCCATTTATGGTCGACTTTATAGTCGGACTTTAGGTATACGAGAGTATTTTCTATCGACCTTCACAATACTCGCCAAATCGTCCTTCAGGGCCTGTAATTCTCACTCGGGCTGTACTTATGGGCATACGTATAATTTCGAGATGATTGCCATCCCAGATACATGGTTTAACGAAAAGGTCCGAGATGAAGTGGCGACCGCAGAGCAGACTGCCACGTTTAAGGCCTACCTCGAGGGCGAGATAGAAGCCGAGGAGGCGGCTACGCTTATTACGGCAGACGTTCACCAAGCAACCCTTGAAGACACAACCTCGGCCAAGGAAATAAACCACGAACTATGTAATCTCTGGGAATTTATCATTGACGTCATCTTATCCTGGCCGTCCGAACACCTGAACGTCGCCAATCTTCTAGATAGCATCAGCAAGCTCCCACATGTCGACCGCACGGGAAGAGACAGCCTCGAGATTACCATGGACGGGACTGGCACGGTTCGAGACTCAGAATTGTGGCAGGATCTCCCTAGGTTTTGGAACTTGTTTAGCGATTACTGGCATTGTAGGTCATCTAAAACGTGTTAATCCTATTATAAGGATATGAGTGGCATGCTAAAGGTCGTATAGCGTTAGCTGGTTGGCCCTATAGTCGACCGGAAATCAGGGCGGAAGAGGGTGCTAATTCAGCATGGACGAATATCAACTCATTCGCCGCGATAGTCTTTATGAGCGGCCCGTTTGCCGGTATGCCGCTTTTAGGAGACTGGGGCTGTTATGTCGTTAAGAAGGCGACCAAGTCGGATTACGAACCTATCGAATCACACATACCCTCCGCAGCCGTGTGGCTGAGGATTGCCGGCAAGGAACTGGGTCATTTCTACTCGACGCGGTACGAGGGAACCTTAATGTGGGAGAGGTGGGATGGCTGGAGGGATGAATATAAAAGGATATCTAGGAGCGACATAGTAAATATTGATTGTAGAGAGTGTGCGGCCGAATTAGCAGCGTTGATGAGGAGGTCTTTGTGAGTGAACATAGGTTGGGCTGGTCAAGAATATAAAATCCTATCAATATGGTATATAATTACCTAGGTATGGTATGTAAGATGCCGAAGTTAAGAAAAAAAAAAAGAAAAAGAAAAAAAAGTGTTCTACATGTGTACCAGCTTCAATCTTATAAGTCTTATTAAGTCTTATATAAGAGAACCCCTTATCGATATACCCGGGGAAAGTACGTACGTTGGCGGCGCCTCCGAGTTACACCAAAGCGCTTAAGTTAGCGGTAGTTTCGGGTACCGGCAGGGCTAATCTCGGTAGTAGTAGCCGGGTTTGAAGTGGGGCCCTCCCGCTAAGATCGCGTGCTCGCTCGACATGCAAAAAAAACCCTTTTTTCCCTCACGAGTCATCGTCTCTGTTCCTACGCGTCAAGTTGGCTATAAGGGACTACGGGTATTAGTTTGAGGGATCACTTGCATTAGTTGAGCCGTACTTTGGGAACTAGAATATAGCTACCTTTAGAAATACCCGGGGCTTTGCAACTTATAATATCAAGCTACAAAAATGGTTCGAAAGCTCAAAATTAAAAAAACCCACTTCTCACAGACCCAAAATATAAAGACTTTGCCACTGACTTATATCCATAGGTCCATGCAGATGCCTCAAATTTCGCCGAGGGCGTAACCAAGGAACAGGCTTACACGCAAGTCCTCTTACAAGCTGAAGGTCTCTTCGACGGCCAAAGAAACTGGGTGCGTTCATGACCTCAGAACTTGAGCACCAAACTCACGCTTATACTTTTGCCTCCTTAGGTGTGGTATGTCTTTTAAGTGTCCTATCAAACAAATCATCAGTGGCTTAGAATCAGGTTGGCTGACGACTTCTTGAAGCAACCTTGCCAACGCGGCATCCCTCTTATGGCACGCTTATAAGTCGTTGCCTCACCCAAGCAACCAGGTGAACTGGGCAGGTAAGGAAACCACCTCGATATTGAGCGACTATTTTGGGTGGTATAAGTACTCGAGTTCACAATTATCTCGTCTCAGGTTTCTACACTCTTGATCCTCAGGGGACATCGTCGAAACCCCAACTCATCCTAGGGCCGTTCCAGGGTAAAGTCGCATGTCAAACCATCGCCTTTGGAAAAGGGGTATGTGGGACGGCGGCAGAGACTCAGACGACGCAGTTAGTCCCCGACGTGGAGAAGTTCCCGGGGCATATTGCGTGCGACGGAGATAGCAAGAGTGAGATAGTGGTTCCCATCGTCGTCGAGGGTGAAGGAGGAGCGAAAAAGCTGGTGGCTATCATAGACATCGACTGCGCGGATCTCAACGGGTTCGACGATGTCGATAAGAAGTACTTGGAGCAATTGGCAGAATTGTTAGCGAGAAGTTCGGATTGGTGAAGCGCAAGACGCGATGGCGGCATAATGGAAGAACTATGACCTATCTTGGTATCCGACCAATTGCAAGTCGGATCATCTTCATGCCATATGCAAGCCGTGGTAGAAATACCACCAACTTAGGTCTTTGTAGGCGGTCGGGCCTCACATATACGCCTTGCCACGTACGAGGCACATTTCAAGCGCGGGGTTAATTGACAATATTCAGTTCACCATAAACAGCTCGCCGTAACTTGCATCTTAACTTAATATAAGTTAGGTAGATACGATCGCCTTTGATAAATATAACTAGTACTCTTCTGATTTAATAGAACCCTAATCATCATTCTTTCACTCCGATACATACGCGACAAAGCCAACATCATTCCGTCGTCGATATCGAGGGTATTGTTTATTTTGGCCCAAAGTACAGCTTCCTATATCTACCTAGGTAATTAGACCCGTCGGCTCGGAAAGCCGCCCTTAGTTATAGTCAAAGAAGCCAATCAAATTAACTTAGCGAGTTTGTACAAACTACCTACCTACCTAGGCAATGGCTGTCGAAGGATAATATCACATCATTTCAAAATGCCTCATGACGAATACATCATGGCACGGGATGGCTCTAAACATATCCTAGAAAATGTCGGCTCCCAGTTCGAGTCAGACCGGATACTGATCGACAAATATCGACCTAGATCCTTGGACGATTGGGATTTAGAACATATACCTGATTTGTTATCGACTACACCATCGTCATTGCTATCGGCTAGCGAACGATACTACGCACTATCATTGTTAGACCGTACAGAAGATCAAGTTATTTCTAGAGTAAAGCAACGGACATTTACATGTTTCTACCTAATAGGGTCCGCGATAGCGCTGTTACTCACCAGTCTCGGATTATCAATCTGGTGGTCTATTAATAACGGTGACGTCTCAGGAGGGTTCGGAATGGGTTCTTACATGCTCGCAATATCGAGCGTTATCATTGCTGTGGCCACCTACATGCACCGATCAGACTGTCGGTGTTGGGTTCATCAGCAGGTCTCTCCATTGTGAGAAGTTGCCATTGTAACGAATCTTGGCCACAGTACTCAAAAAAAAAAAAAAAGGAGGAACAAGAGGATAGTGAGATAAGTTATGCTCATGTATTTATAAAGTCGATATACCCACCCATAGCTATTAAGGGCATATCTATTTGACTTGGCAACTTATAAGCTATGTACCTAAGGTAATGTAATGAGAGGCTGACAATAGACTGGAGTTGTAAGGAGATCGATCACAGATACCGGATATGCCGATATTCAACCCGGCTCTCCCGTCTTATCTGCCTATCTCCTCCGCATTGCACAAACCGAGCAGCACCAACCGCCCCGCACCGAAACCCGCTTCAAACCGAGCTTCTTCGACTTTCAATTCCGAGATCCCGATTTCGCAACCTGGTGATAATAATGCGATAAACCATGAGAAGTTTCCTCAGGACCCTAAGAGCCTTCTCCAAGCCTGTATTTGCTCAACGCAGATTACAAAGTCTAACACCTGGTTCTTTATCGTTCGCCGCCGCCCGCACAATGGCCACTTCCACCGCGCCCGTCCTCAAGCAGCCCATCAAGCTGGCATGCATCCAGCTCGCGAGCGGGAAGGACAAGGCTGCAAACCTCGCACGCGCGCGAGACAAGGTCGTCGAAGCCGCACGAGCAGGCGCGAAACTAATCGTGCTGCCGGAATGCTTCAACTCCCCCTACGGCACTAATTACTTCCCCCAATACGCCGAGACCCTCCTCCCCGGCCCCCCCTCCCAATCCCAATCCCCCTCCTACCACGCCTTATCCGCCATGGCCGCCGAGACCAAGACTTTCCTCGTCGGCGGGTCCATCCCCGAAGCCGACCCGGACCCCGCCACGAACAAGTACTACAACACGTCGCTCGTCTTCGGGCCCGACGGCGCATTGCTAGCTAGCCATCGAAAGGTGCACCTGTTCGACATCGACATCCCCGGGAAAATCACCTTCCGCGAGAGCGAGGTGCTGTTCCCGGGAAACAAGGTGACCATCGTCGACCTGCCGGACTACGGCAAGATCGCCGTCGCCATATGCTACGACATACGGTTCCCCGAGCTCGCCACCGTCGCGGCGCGGCGCGGCGCCTTCGCCCTCGTGTACCCCGGCGCCTTCAACCTCACTACCGGCCCCCTGCACTGGCGTCTGCAGGGCCAGGCGCGCGCCATGGATAACCAGCTGTACGTCGCGCTGTGCAGTCCCGCGCGGGACACGCGTGCGTCGTACCACGCGTACGGGCACAGCTTGGTCGTCGACCCCATGGCGCAGGTGTTGGTCGAGGCCGAGGATAAGGAGACCATCGTCTATTGGGATCTAGACGGCGAGAAGATCCTCGAGACGAGGAGGAATATCCCGCTCGCGACGCAGCGCCGCTTCGACGTTTATCCGGATATCAATGAGGGCAAGATTAGCTTTGAGGAGCCGAATCCGCCGAAGTGAGGGGAGGTGATGGTAAGATGTGGGTTCAAATATCAAATATTACGAATAGGCCGTAGGTTATGGAATCAACCGCTATCCGCAGGAGATAGCTTAGACGCAAGGTGCAGGGTGTCTAAGGAGACCATGCTCCTTACTATATGAAGAACAAGGGCACAATCTCTCCGTGAGCTCTCGTAGGCTTTTATTAGTTGTAGATTATTTTAGAGGAAAAGCCGGCCCTTCATGAAGTAAGTACGATTTATGATAATATCTAGAGTCATGCTATGACAGGTAAATTTACATAGCTTTCTGAAAAATGAGGTCCTGTACATGTCCCAGATAATCAATTCCTCCATCCCGTGAACCTACCTTTTTAGTCTCGCATATGTTAATTTCTATTTTCTGCTCTTGCAGCTAGGTGATATATTGGTATTTTATCGTTTAAACTAAGCTTCTTAGCTATCAATTGCTCTCCTAGCAATTCGCGTCGACGTAAGTCGACTCTCACCCAAGAATAGGCCATACCGAACACACACTTTCATACAATAACAAGCATTCGTAATCTACTACATCCACCTACCTCCCTTATTAGAAATGAGCGCGCCGTGTCATACAAAATAAGCAGTACTCTTTTTCTCATCACATGCTTGTGGACTGTCTCCGGCGCCAATCCATATGCGGCTTTCCGGTGTCGTACGAACACAATATCGTACGCCTCCCTTACCACCATCTAGTGTTCAAACCGATGAACGGTGCCGCGGCGTCATCGGCTCACGCCATGAAGCCACGAAGAGATAACGGTAGTTGCACCTAGTGTTGAATACAGTTGTTCCACCTATGAAAGGTATCGTATGTATATATACCTCGGGTAGGTTATATATGAACTTTCAGGGTTGGACCCTGATATTGCCTCCCACACGAAAAAAGAGGCACGCGAGCAACTTCCTTATCGGATATACTAAGCTGGTGACGGTCGATCCCTAGGGTCTCCCTTACCTGAGCGAGCATGTGTGCTTTATAAATATGTCTTACCGCACCACCGACCCCTCCTTCTGCACCCCGCCGCTTCATAATCTATTAATCGATCGAAGTGTTACAGGGAGACCCCGAGAGACAGCCGAGTACTCAAAGGACGATGACCTCGACGGCGACCGGTTGCAGTGGGATTGTGTGATATTATATAGCTATTGTTTATTTTTCTGCGCAGCATGGGAGGAAGCTCACGAGCAGGATCAAACATCCGCGAGCGGTAGGTGTTATAAGATAAGGAGTGGGAGTAGCCTAAAAACTCTTTTAGGTCTCATCTTGCGCGGCTGGTGAATAATGTGCAATGCCGTAAAAAAAAAAAAGGCCATAGAAAAAAAAGGCAAGGGAGAAAGACGACAAAGTTGACAAATAAATGACTGGTCGTATCCCGCAGTTTCTACTCCGAGCCGTTACTATTCTGCATGTCAGCGTCGCTTTCCGATACCGCTCGGCATCTCATCTAAATCTCGAATCTATGATCTTAGGAATCCTGCTGTCCTAGTCGTCCGCCACTCATGCTTTTCCCCCTTGTGAAACAGAACGAACGGGAGTTACCGGTCTGACAGTTTAAAAATTCTCAGGGTCTTTTAACACGTCCTTTTGCTATCGGACCCCCACTCGGGGAAAAGAAGAGGCCAATATTACTCGCTTATACTTCTTATTTGGACTTCTCTCCCATGTAACCTAATCGGCCCTGAGGACGGGGCCAGTGGGCTGTTAGTTATAGACTAGTATTTTTTAGTAGACATCTAGACCTCTTTGCCAGTTCAAGTTGAATTGGTATGTCGTTACTTGTTGATACTGGAAAGAATTAGGTACCGTAGGCATAAAGCTCGAAGCAGCCCATTTCCGACAAACTGTCGCTAGGAGATTCGGATGCGGCTCAATGTAGCCGGCATGCGCCATGCAGATCACGAGGATGGCCGGCTTGGCTCTTATTGGCATTGTAATATGTCCGTATGCATTCTGCTGATATGCAGATCTCATAATATATCTCATAAGACACGGCTGCTACATGTTGAAATCCGAGGGTCGGGGTTAAAACTCTTCGATTCAACTGCCATATCGCGATATTGCGAGCTGACTTTATTCGAGACAAGCAAGTGGATGGATGGCTGGTAATGTTGGTAATGGTAGCAGTCGGTTTAGCACATTTCCGCATATGTCGCAACCATCGCAATTTCTTCTGCTGATGACCCCCTGGTTAACCGGGATACCTCGGCGTCCAGACGCACTCTTTGCAGTAGTTTCAACCGGTCTTAATCGGTAAGGGCGCTCAGCTCTGGACATTAGTGCGCAGTAGCAAGGCTCGTATACAATAGAGGTATCCCTTTCGTACTCGCATCGACCGGGAAAGATATTTCTCATAAAAGACTTTGGGGTATGACAGATAGCATGCAGTCTTCCAGCATACCTACCTGATAGGCGACGTCGTAGCACAGTTTGTGGCGATCATTCTCCTATCCACCCTACAGAGTCCAGACATCCTCAATTCCTTAAGACATCCTTTTGAAACATGCCCTAGGGAATGTTCTTTTCTCCAGATCTCTTCGGTACAACACGCGACCCGCTTGCCTACATCATGGAAATGTCCAGATTCAGCGACGGATTCGGTAAGTGGGCATGAGACCAGAGTAATCTTCTCATTGTAAACGGTCTAGACGCTCATGATTCCCTTGCACGAAAGTTCGTAACGTAATCCCCGGATGACAGTATGCTGCAGTCCATATGGTTACAGCGCAGTCATTATGGAACTTTTTCCATCTATTCGAGTTAACTGGAACCGAAGGCGATACGACGCAGGCCGAAAAGAGGTAGCAGGTCGCATGACCGTTTACCTAGTAGGAAGAAAGATATGAAATATGAAATCATTAGCATAATCAAGGTATTGAAGCGGAGGCCTTACAAGGAAAATGAAGGCATCGAGGATGAGCGTCGCAACGGTCTCAGACCTGTCACAGAGCGGTGAGGGCGCACGTGTTTGATATAAGGGATATGATTGGCAAAGGCACTAAATGTTAGAAGAGATCTAATTTGTCCTAATCTGTTTCTTTCCTGCAAGTTGCAGGTTGCAAGTTCTATCTGTAAATAAAATGGGTCGTTATAATGGATCGGCCTCATGTACGAGGAAAAGACTTATGTAGGTTCCCCAATTCCCCAAAGTTGGCGGTATCCGGCTGTTAGGTAATGATACTGCATTCAGCGCATTCAGCACTGCAGTTAAGTACATTCTGGGTAGCTTTTCAGTGTCACCATCCAATAAGAATAGCGTTGCCCCCCGCTCTAGCAAAATCAGGGTCTATCCAATGGGCCAATCAACTTACATAGATTTTTTAACATTCGCTCTGTTAGTTCACATTGTGAAGCCGAGGGTGTTACCTGAGCAGTATCATAATAATTGCTCCTTTAATAACCTTACAGAATAACCCTCAGATCGTAAGCGTCGTGAGCATCTATACAACTGCTACACATACCTATGCATACCATCAGATCGAAACGTAACTAGAAAATATTTTATAGCTTTGGTTAACAAGAAAAAAACAGATCATAGTCGGCACACTACACAACGATGATGTCGATAGTGGATCAGAATTCAGATATTCATTTATCAATCCGTTTTGTATCGCATAGGTACCCACGATGTGGAGAAAAGCAAAAAAAAGAAAGAAAAAGCAAAATGAAACTCACGACAAGGGTGGACAAGGATATACTAGTACGACCAGGATTAGCGCAGGGGCCGAGACCGCTACGTATTCCCGCGCTCCCCCTACCACCGCTAACAGCTTTAGCGCTAGAAATAAGGCAATGTGCATCTTGCATCTTGGTTGATAATGAATTTAGCAGATTGGAGATTGGGAGATTCTCGAAGAATTGGGAGGCACGACCGCGAGATACTCACGATACATTTCTTAGGTATACTCTACCCAATACCCAGTACACTACATAATATGCGCTCTGTCCGGCTTTTCGTTCCCTAGGTTCCGTCCGAGGACTAGAAATAAGAAACAAAGCCAACCCGCGCGCTACTGTAAATATGACACCACTTCCTCCATTTTAACATCAAGGGGTTTTCTCGTTTCTTATCCACCGTCTCTCAGTCATTATATCTATTATCCACCACATTGTCT
This sequence comes from Daldinia eschscholtzii, assembly GCA_037126485.1. Lineage (NCBI taxonomy): Eukaryota > Fungi > Ascomycota > Sordariomycetes > Xylariales > Hypoxylaceae > Daldinia > Daldinia eschscholtzii. The sequence continues at coordinate 2,666,219 of JBANMG010000007.1, forward strand.
ATCATCTATAAGCGTTCCAATAAAGATAAAGTTTCAGCACAAATTCGCATTTTTGATCAACTGACGAGAGAGATGATCAATATTTAAATAATCCACCCGTACAAAAAATTGGAAGCTGAAAACCTACCTAAGACAACTTGACAGCTCGCCAATTCCAAGCGTCCAAGAAAACCCAAGAAACCCAAGAAACCCAAGCGTCTGGCTTCTTCTCGGCGTTCGTCTCGGCATCCTGCACCTCAAGTGCTAATCTCGTGGTATAACAGGTATAACAAGTATAACAGGTATAACAAGTATAACTACATACGTACTTATACGTACTTACCCGTACTTACGTATAGGTATCCACCAAATCAGCAAGGCAGTAGGGCAGGTAGCACCAAACACTACTGTATCTACCCGCGAAAAAAAACATATAACGTCATATTATTGCACATGGAATAATTGACGGTTCAAACCCAGTCAAAGCTCCGACCCCCCCGCCATCTACATAATATTCCTTATCTATTATTGCCCAGAAGGCCCAGAAAAGCCCAGAACAATTGCCTATCATTCCGAACCAAACAAAGACTTAATCCAACGATACCAAACCAAACCAAACCAAACCAAACTTCCAATTAGTTATCTCCCTATATTCTCATACGAATTCCTTCCAATTCGTATTTATATAGGAAAAGAGGTGGTATTCGGAATTAATCATTACCAAAAACGAAAAGAATACAAGAAAAAAAAACAAAAAGAATCTTGTAACGGCTGTTTGATTCGCCGTGGCTCTCCTAATTTAGTAAAAGTAACGATGAAATACGGAGAACACTTTGAAGAAGAGTCGGTTCCGAGTTGGAGTCTGCATAATATCGACTATAATTCGCTGAAGCACCAAATCAAGGTGCATACCACCAAGGACCAAGCAACCGCCATTGCTATTCCTGGTCAGCAAGATTACGCCTTAAAGAAATTTGAGGACGCCTTCTACATCGAACTCTGCAATCAACACAACCGGGTTGGTCTGTTTGTCACAAGCAAAGCCGATGAAATTTCAAGACGATTATGTACGCCCTCGCCACTACAATCCCAATCGAGCGACCATATTTAACTAACAGTTGGTTTTCCAGGTCACTTATCCGATTCGATACACCAACTCATAGTACGATGTAACAACGCCGGTGGAATGTCGCCTAAGCGACAAAGACGGTTTGCTAAATACGCATTACAAATTGACGAGTGCGACGACGATATTAAGGCATTGAGCCGATTTGTTAACGCCCAGGTTATCGCATTTCGAAAGATCCTCAAGAAATACAGGGTACGTCTTCCACAAATAACTTTTTTGCAACTGCTGCAGGAGAAAACCTACAGGCGATAATGACATTAGCACTAACGGTTGGCGACCTACGCCCCATGTGTACAGAAATGGACTGGTTCAACAACGTTAAGTAGTCGTTTTAAGGAGAATGTCCTCGCCTCACCCAAGAGCTTTACGAGACGCGACTTTCACGCCTTGCGACTACATCACCGAGAACTTCTCGCGACTTTAGAAGCCGCCACTCCCGACCTGAACGCTCTCCAGATCGAACGGCAAAGAGTAAAAATGCAATCCGAGCAACGTGCCGACAGTCGCCGATCCTCGCAGACGCATACCCCGAAAGCCGCATCTATTAGTACACCGGGCGGTTCGTCGATGACGTATTGGAACGAGTACGAGCATGGGAGTGAGGCTGGTGATAACGACGATGAACGAGCGTACGCACTCTATATCGACCCTAACGCGAGCGTCGACTTCCCGGGCTTCGTCTATATTAAAAACATGTTCACTGTTCCGGTAGATAAGGTTCGGCATTGGCTGAAGACGCGCGCACCTCATCAGAACTCGTCGGAGACGCAGTCGCTTCTTGGCAGCAATTCGCCCACCGATTACTTTGGCACCCACCACTCGACTGCACAGACCACTGATAATGAAGCGACCGAGGACGAGTACGCGTCGTCGTTGAATTCTAGCATCGGTCGTCGGAAAGGAGCACGTTATGCGGCATTACCGGCTACGGAGGAAGACCACGACTACCACGTGACTCTATACCGCGACAAGGTGTTAACTCGGACTGTCATACTCTCTTTCGTCGTTGCCTTTATCCTTCTACTGGTATCCGGCGTACTGGTAGCGACTGGTCGGCATAAACTCCGACTCGAAGTCGATGCCGGTGTGACAGTCGGATCGGTAGCGAGCTTATTCTGCGCCTGCATGGGCTTGGGCGCAATGCTGTACCGCCAATATCCCGTCGGTATTCTGTACAGTCTCGCCGTTTGGGCGGTATTCATGACTATATGCGCTCTGAACGGCATGCTACTTGTACTAGTAGTAGGGAGTAACGGGTTATGAAAGCAACATTCAATCGCGCCACCCCTCAGTTGATTTTGACCTTCGTCTTACGTTAGGTGTTTTGTGGCGTTTTTTTTTTCGGGGTGTTTATTATAGAGGGAACGGGCATGCCTCGCATATATTGAATGCCTGAGGCCTCATAACTAACCGGGGAGAAATAGGGGTTGTGTAGAGATTGCTATCAGAGAGGACTTGGCTCAGACGGAATGAGTTCCCTACGTCTTTTTTCCTTGTTCACATTGCATTATAAGTAGGTCTTGTTTTTGAAACGGCACGATACCATACATAGATTTCCTGAGTTTGCGAGTTGGTTCGTAGTTCGTTTGTATTGGGAGGTTATCCGGAGCGGCGATTATACTGCGGCTCGCTGCCGCTAGGTGCGATTTGTATTTGTACGTGGCGTAGGTAGGCATCAATATATATTATTATAGTATTGCGTGCTATTTCGACGCGGTGGTTAGCTGCGAGTTAGACGTACGTAGGCTATTAGAATAAAGACACATGTCGAGCTGTTATAACGGGATAAACCAACATCATCATCAGTGTCAATTTAGAGCGAAACGTAGACAAAAGCTACTGTTTCTCCAAGCAATATTGTTTACAATACATTCTAGTATCGTAGTCTCCTACTACCATGTTTGCTCGCGCATCAGCGTCGCCTTCCTTCAGTGTATATCTTCCACGTGTCTCAGACCCCCTTTCCCTCCGAACACCGAACTGCTACCAAGAGTCTTTAGATACCTCGTAGGTAAATCTAGGTCGCGGACGAAAAATGAATAAATAATAAATCATATCAAAACCGTATAAAAATGAAAAGAAAAGAAGGGCTGCCACCCAGAAGAGAAGGGGAAAAAATAGAGAATTCGCCTGTAGATGTAGAACCAAATCTTTCCTCCCGTTCCAGATATACCCGAACCCCATTCTTTACCGTTAACTAAAATAACGAAAAGAAAGATAGTTAGGTATTAAAAAAAGAGCTGGTCGCCAATTATCTTCCGTGCTCCAAAAAAAAAGACAAGTTTTCCCAATCCCTTATTCAGACAGATAGATAGGTAAATATATTTCCTTACACATGGGAGTATAAAATATGTGTATAGGTATGTAATAAGACAAAAAGCAAACGGTGTTCTCCCTACCACAACACCCATCATATTTCTCGGTACCTTCTTATTAGGTAGGTAGGTAGGTTACCCAAGATGGTCAGGAGAGGGGGGAACTAAATGTCACCTCCGCGTGAAGTCGAAGCACATAGATTGCGGCGGGGGCATGAGCTGCGAGTTCTGGAGGTACACGTTCCTATCGACGTTGAGTTTCTTCTCAAGTTGGCTCATCATTTTCTCTGAGAAATCATAATCAGTCTTCGTTACCCTCACGGACTCTCTTTACCTGTCTCTCTCTGACACCCAAAGACAGAAAAAAAGAAGGAAGGGGGAAATGAACAAAAAAAAAAAAAAAAAGAACATAGTTAACTTACCAGCGATCCCCCACCGAAAACTAAATAACCGCAAACTCTCAAACTTCTCCTCGATATTACTCTCGCACTCGCCGCTCTCCTCGGGGAAGATCCGGCGTATCGCCGCGTACGCCTGTATCACCAGATAACACGTGGCGCCCGCGGGCGCGCACAGGTAGATGGGGGACCGGGGCGTCGAGCCGAAGTTGGCGTTGAGCTTGCACGATATGTCGGTCGACATCTTGCACGCGAACCGCAGCGCCGCGAGCGCCGTCGATATCTCCTGGCTCGAGGCGACCAGGGACGCGGGGGACGCCGAGCTCAGGTGCAGGCTGTTCTCGAGGATGGCGAGGTACGGCATGTAGAGGGTGAAGAGCGCGCTGCTGCGTGTTAGTAAAGCAAAGGGGTAGAAGCAAGGGTAAGCTGTATAAGCAAGTATAAAATGTACAGAGATCAAGAGACAAAAGTAAATATAGGTAAATATACAAATATAAATATAAATATGATAAAAAGGGGGCGCATACCTAACGAGCATAGCGAAACAATCAAGCATAGCCTCCCAATCCAGCGTCTCGCCCAGCAGCGTCAGCGTGCTCTCCCTAATCTCCCGATCGAGATCCGCATACGTCGACACGAGCGGCATCTTCCCCGGCCGCGCGTCGCGCTCCTTATCTATGCGCAGGGCCCGGTGGAACAGACACGCCGTCTTGGCCGAGAGCTGGAAACCGCCGAACTTCTCGGTGCCGATGATGATGTTCGTGCTTAGATGCCGCGTTCCCGACGGCGACATGGGAAACCCGGATCCGGCTCCGTTGACGTTCCCGTTATGGCCTCCCGTCGAACTGGGCGGAGGCGTCGTCGGAGGCGTTTCTGGGAGAAGGGTATTCCGCGTGGGACTCTCGAGTAGGAAGGGGAAGTCCCGGGCGCTTTCGTCCTGATGGATGAACCTAGGGTCGTTTTTGGTAAGCCGCCATTCTCTCGGAGTAGAATACCACCATTAAATAAGTAAAGTATATATCGTCCCCTTCCTCGTCCCATCTCGTCCCATCCCATCCTACGCCCTTCCCTCCCTCCCTCCCTTTCAAGTAAAAAAAAAAAAAAAAGAGAAAAGAAAAGACACAGTCAAAACTTACTGCTCCAGTATAAACATCCCCCACCAAAGACACCCGCTCTGCTCCTCCTCCACACTCGTCATAACCACATCATCCCCCCCTAACCCCCCTACCCCCCCTACTCCTCCTACTCCTCCTCCATCCGCCAACTGCCCAGGCTTTATCCCCAACACCCTCGCCGCAACAACCGCCTGGCTCAGCGTCCCGTACGCCGTCACCGCGTCCCCGTGCCCGTACTCGTACAGCGCGACCAGCGCGCCGCACTGCACCAGCTCGATCTCCGGCGCCGGGTCCCCCGCGCACGCGAGCAGCACCGACGACAGCAGGCGCTTCGCCGCCCGGTACGTCGGGTCGAATATCGGCTGCGCGCCGGACTCCGTCACCCGCATCCGCGTCAGGAGGTACATGGCGACGAGCAGGAGAGCCGCTATCTTGGCCTGTCGGTCCGCGCTGCTGCTGCTGCTGCTGCTGCTGCTGGAGTTAGGATCGGGTCCCGGGTTCGCGTGCTGGGGCGTATCTATCGCGGTGGTATTTGTTGCTGCTGCTGCTGTTGTCGTTATTGTTGTCGTGGTGGTGGTGGTGGTGGTGGCCGTGCCGTCGATCAACGCCGCTAGCCCCGTGACGCGCTGCTCGAAGAGCGTCGGGTGGATCACCGCGTACCACGAGTGTATGCACTGAAAATACGCCGCGGCGACGGCGCGCCAGTCCACGGCGGCGGCGGGCACGGCAGCATTAGAGGGCGAGGATATCAGCGACAGGATCTGCGGCGCGGTGATGCCCTCCAGGGGCTCGGCGCCGCGGAGCAGCACGTCGTGGACCAGCGAGTGCGGCTGGTAGATGACGAGCTGCGCGCCCTGCGGGATCAGGTTGTTCGATATGTCGTGGATGTAGTGGCATTTTGCGTTGAGTCTGCGAGCGCGAGGTTAGCTTTATTTGTTAGTTTGGCTGATGTATGTATGTAGTGTTGCCAAGCTCGACATATATATGTATAGATATATATATATATATATGTGTGTGTGTGTGTGTGTGTGTGTATTTATATCAGATCTGTCTCGGCCTTAGTTAAGCTTAAAAATGCCATCTTTAAGGCTAGACGATGTTTAGATATGAGATAATTATAAGTTGACTTTGGTCATATTATATTAGGCGAAAAAAAGGGCCAACCCCTGTTGAAATAAACGAAAGAATCCAGTAGAAGTGATGTATGTATAATTCGCCTTACCTCTTACACCTGTCGCAAAAGGGCAGTTTCTTATCACATTTGCGTTTAGACGCGCGGCACTTCTCACACGCGCGGGCAGCTAGTCCTCCTAAGGCAGCCGCTTCTATCGTGCCGTATGCGGGCGAGCCCTGGAAGCACGATCTCTTGGGGGAGGGACCGGGAGACGACTCCGGCGTCATCTCGGACACGGGCGAGAGCCCGTTGGAAACTTGCGTCGTCTGCATGTCGGCGGACGTCGTGTGGTAGTGGTGCTGGTGCTGGTGCTGCGCAGGCGTTCGGGCGCCTTGCGCATTTGGTATGGATACTGGCGTCTATACCTAGTTCGGGTGTCCCGGTCAGATAGAGAGAGGGATGGGTATGGTACGTGTGTATGAGTGAGTGAGTAAGTGAAAGAGTCTCTAAGCTCTAGCTGCTTGTTACTGCTAACCAAGACCGGAGTTGTGCATTTCACCCTCCTTCGGGTTGCTGCTGGCTGCTGGCTACTGCGACTCGACCAATGCGTTATGTCGGACGACCTCAAGGCGTATGTAGGCGTGGGATAGGGAAGTATAAGGCGTGTCTGTGTGTCTCGGAAAGTCGCAGCCTCACAAACCAATGATGTAATGCGGAATGGTCCCGACTAAGCTTTCACACGGCACCGAGTTGGGTTTCCGCGGAGAATGAGATTTCTTTGAACCCGTGAATGAAGAAGATTAGAAAAAATAAAAAAATAAAAAATAAACTAAAATTTGCCTTCTCTCGTGGTGATCGTCCAGGGGAATATTATTATATAAGCCAGCGAGTGGTAGCTCGTCGCCGTTTTTTACCAATTGTCTGCTCTGTATCGGTGTTTGGCTGTGACTCTTGCCTTCTTGGGGGCTAAACCGGGGATGATCGACAGGTCGAGCTGAGAAAGAATGAAAAGAAACGGACAGGGATTGGTCGAGTAGAAAGCTGTACAATACAATACAAGGGGGGGGCCAAGGGAAAGGCGTGGTATCAAACAAGAATTTGTCTAGTATATAGTTAGAAGTAAAGAAAATGTGATATGTAATATAATATAATATAATAATATAATATAATGTGATGTAGGTAAAGGTAGTTTAATGTAATCGCGACTCTTGTACGGATGACCCTTTCAAAAGTTTTTACCATAGGGAAACCCCTGTCAGGCTGCCAACAGCTGGTTTACAAGAACTGACACCTGGAAGTCTGGAGCTCCCATGTACATCTAAATCTAAGTCTTATATACTATACAACCTTTCAACCAAAAACAATATTTAAAAGCCAAAAAAAGTTTTAATAAATACCTTTCGAAGATTTATATTATAATCTAAATTATTGAAATTTTATATAAACAGTTACAATAGTTATAATGCTGTAAAAGTATAAGCTTTTATAAAGTACTTAACACTTTGAAGCTAGCAGCTGTCTACATTCTTGGTCAGTGCGCGTCAGGACTGACAAGGGTCTTCCTATGGTAAAAACTTTTGAAAGGGTCATCCGTACCTGTTCCTGTTTCTGTTTTGTTTCTTCCCTCATATTTCAGATTTCCTACGTCCCGAACCTTAATTCCGAAAAGACTCAACAATGGATAATAATAAATGCCAAGAGTTGACGATTCATTTCTTGTCCGGCGAAATTCATCTGGTAGCGCCCTCACACCAAGTCCACCTTTCTCCAGCTTCGAGGGCTTGAATACCGAGGCTTATAAGGTCCCCTTCCCCACAGTCTTTCTAGGGGGGTGGATAGGAATTTATGTAGTGTAATTCTGCGGCAAGTCACGAAGTGTAACATTACCTTGTTACTTAGACTAACTATGAATAGCTTAAGTACCTGAGCGATCATATGTATTACAAAGTCGCGAATATCTACCTAGGCGTATAGACGTACTTGCATAGTAACGTATGTCCATATAAGACGATTACGTATATCAAAAATCTTGGCCACCTTGACAGTTATTGCATAGGTACGATCCAGAAATCATTTGTTTACCCTAGGTATCTCTACAGTTGTAGTTCAGCTCCCAATATTAGAGGCTTATAAATGTCCTATATTGGAACCTCGCAGCTTACCAATAAGAAGAAAAAAAATGAAAGATGGCGATGACGATAATGTGAGGCTGAAAAGAAGATAAGAAACAAAACAAAACAAAACAAAAAAATGATATCAAGTACGTACATAGCATATGATAGCTAATGCTAGGCGAAATGTGACCCATGTGGCGGCGTTACAAAGGGGGGCGCGCCACCCGTTCATGCGACAGAAAAAAAAAGGTCCGATACAAGCTAGAAGCTGTCATTCGCGCGATCAGAATTTGCTATTGGCCGTTGTTCCAATATACTTTTTTTCCCTCCCCTTCCCTAAAGCCTAGGCAAAAGTCAGATTTGTTTTTATGTACTAGTTAAACTCTCTATTCCGATTTGTTCGTTGGCTCGTGTTCGCGTCAAAATAGCGGTCGAGGGGATAGCTTTTTCTTGTTCTTTTTCCTCGCGTGTGTGTGTGTGTGTGCCTGTGTGTGTGTGAGGGATGTATAATTATACCAAATGGAGAAACGGGAGTTATATGGATAACCATCGCCTTTTTTTCGCTACTACATACATAGTACTACCAAAACTAAAACACTACAACTAACTATTTCTAGTGCTACGAACACAACGAAAAAAAAGCACCCAATGAGGCTCTGAATAAGATCCACTCTGACGGGTCCTGGTCTGGCCCAACAACATTCCCCCATGTGCTAGTGGAGACCTTCAGACGGGTGAGCGTCGCTTAGTCTTAGTCTCATCGGCGTTAAGTATGTCAAGCATGTCAAGCTGAGGCTGACGATGTACATAGTATAATGATTTGCGCTTTATACTTGAACCGGTTAACTTCCTTCACTTCGTTATTCACGCTAGAATCCATCACTGCGACTAGAATAAACATCGCTTGGCAGACGGCAGATACATCCTAACTGACTTACCTTAGCTACATGATCTTAGCTGCAATACATAAGTGTACTATTGTAGTGAGCAAGTTTCTATCCACCACTTTATCTTACTTTATCTTACTACCGTAGTACATAGTAGGTGCCAAAAATGAAACAAGGTAATTCCTTGTACGTATAACATCTAGGCTGAGAACGATGCAGCTCCAGCCTCCAGGAACTCTTCGAATACCCATAGGTATGTATATTCTAGCCCACGTAAAACACCTATGTACTTCAAGTAGATACCGGTCGTCGTAATCGTTACCCATTTATTTTTTTTGCCACCCGTAATCATTACTTGAACTGCCCACATAATGAGTGATGTTATTTCAATAATAATGGTATTTCAATAATAACCCCATTCTTAAAAAAATTAACAAAAAATAAAAATTCTTTTATTTAAATATTTTCAATTAATTTTATTATACCATTATATTTATTATTAATTTTTATTTAATTAAAAAATAAATTATATATTTAATTTCGTATTAATTAAAATTTTTTATTAATAAAAATATTAATTTAATATATATAATATTTTAAAAATTATTTAATATATATAAATAATTAATAATAATTTTTTTTTCGTAAAATATTAATATTTAATTAATTAAATTTTTATTTTTTATAAAAACATTTAAATATTATATATATTTAAATGAAATTTATATTATTAAAAAATTTTAATTAAAACGAAATTAAATATATAATTTATTTTTTAATTGAAAAAAATATAATAATTAATGGTTAAATAATAAAATATACGTATTTGATTTAATATTTAATTTAATACGTACTATAAAAAAAAATATTTATATATTTTTATTATATATAAATATATTTTTGTATTTATATTCAAATAAATAATTTTTTTTTAAATATTAATAATAAATTAATTTTAATTTTATTATTTTATTATTATTTATTTTTATTATTATTTTATTTAATTTCATTATATATATATTTATTAATATTAATTAATATTATTAAACATTTAATAATATAAATTAATAAAATTAAAAAAATTATTATTATAATAAATTTTAAAAATTTTATCATAATAATATATATAATATTAATTATACATATTTTCATTTATGATAAATTATCGTTTTACGTTATTATTTAATTTATTTAAATTTATATTTTTATATTATGATTTAAATATTTTATTTAATATATTTTCATTTTTTTCCATATAAATACATAATATTATATTATAAAAAACATAAAAAAAAATTTAATATAAATGTAAATTTATTTTACTAATAAAAATCCAATCGAATTAAAAAATTTAAATAAATTAAAAAAATTAATGAAATTTTATTTAAAATAAATTAAATATTTTATTAAATATTTTGATTATATAATAATAAAATAAAAAATAATTAATTTATAAATAATTATAATAAAATAAAAAATAATGTAAATATTATTAATATTAATGGATTTAAAAATTATTAATTTAAATATATCATATATTTAAATATTAAATAAAATTTTATTATTTTATTAAAAATAATTTAATAATTTTATATTAAATAATTTTAAATTAATATTTAATGAATTATGATTAAAATTAAAATTTACGTTAATGTAAAAAAAAATATATATAAAAAAAAATTTTAATTATTTTAAAAATTTAATTAATTTATTAATAATAAATAATTTATTAATATAAAATATTAATAAATTAAAATTTATTAAATTAAAATAATTAAATGTGTTTATTTAAAAAACATTAATATATTAAATGGAAAAAAAATTAATTTATCTAAAAATATTCAAATTAATACATTTAAAAATTTAATTATAAATGTAATAATTAATGATTTTTTTATTTTAAATATTAATTTATGGTTTTATGTTTATATAAACATTTTAAATTTTATTTTTTTTTTTAACATATTAATTTTTAATTTTTTAATTATTAATGTAATTTATATTTTAAATAATTTTATAATAATTTTTTTTTTTAATAATTTATTATTAATATTTTATATTTTATTATTTTTTTTTTTTAACATTTGTTATATAATTATTTTTTTAATAAACATTTAAATTATAATAAATTTCACTTTTTTTTTTTTAACATAATAAAATAATCAAATTTATTAACAATTATTGATTATATTATTTTTTTTTTCTCATTTTATAAATAATGTTTATATTTTTTTAATTTATAATGGTTAATATTTATTTTAATATTTTATTTTAAATGGGTTAATAAAAATATTATATAATATATAATTTTATATATATTAATAATTAATTAAAATAAAATTTTTATTATTTATTAATTTTAAAAAATATATTTAAATTTTTTAAATTATTATTAAATAATTTATATATAATATTAATGGTATTATAAAATAATAAAATTGGAAAAAAAAATTAATTTATTAAAAATTTTAATTTTTTTTTTAAACAATTTTATTATTTATATTAATAAATAATTTATAAATATAAATATTTATATTTATAAATAATTTTTAAAATGATATTTATTATAATATTTTTTTAATATAAATTTTTAATAAAATATATTTTTTAATAATAATTAAATATTTTAAAAAAATTTAAAATAATAAAAATAATTATATTAATAAAATATATAATATTTTTAAAAATAAATTTAAATTTTTTTTAAATATATATTATATAATTAAAATTAAATAAATATAATTTCATATTATATTTTTAATTATTTTATTAAAAAAAATAATTATTTATTTTTTATATAATATTTTTTAATATTAATGTTTTATGGATATATATTTAATTATAAAATAATATTTTAATATTAAATAAAATAAAATATAATATTATAATAATTAAATAAATATTATATTTATAAATATTAAAGTTAATAAAAAAAATAAAGGTAAATTTAATTTTGAAATATTAAAAATTATATTAAATAAATTATTATTATATTAAAAAATTTTTAAAAAAAATTTTAAAAATAAATAATAATTTATTATAATAATTTAATAAATTTATTATTTTATTTTGTAATTTTAATATATGTTATTTATTTTTTTATATAAATATAAAAAATTAATAAATAAATTATAAATATTTATTAATATATATAAAAATTTTAAAAATGTTTAATAATTTATAATTATTAATGATAATGATGATAATAATAAATAATTTTATATTAAATGAAAATATTATTATATTAATAAAAATAAAAAATATTAATTGAAAATAATAATAAAAAATTAAAAATACCATTGTTAAATATGTAAAAAAAAAAATGTTAATTTATTAAATATTTTAAAAAAAATAAAAAAAAATTAAAAAATAATGGAAAATTAATAAAAAATAAAATAAAAATAAATATATTATGTTTTTAATAAAATATAAAAAAATAAAATAAAAAAATTTAAAATTAAAAAAAAAATAATAATAATTTTATATATAATATAAAAAAAGTGGATATTAAATAATATATAATTATAATATATTTATTAAATTAAATATTTTATTATTATATTATATTATTTATTTTTTTTAAAAATAAAAAAATTAATATGGTGTTTATTTTAAATTAATATTTGAAAAATATTTTTTAAAAAATTATATTTGATATAAAAATAATTAAAATATTTATAATTAAAAAAAAATAATATTTTATTTTTATTAAAAAATATTTTAATAAATAATTAAAAATAAATAAAATTTAAATAAAAAAAATTAATATTAAATTTAATAATAATTTATTTATTAAATTTTTTAAAATAATTATAATTAATATCCTATTTAATTAAATTAATTTTTATATTATAAAAATAAATATATTATTTTTTTTATCATTTAATAATATAAATTAATTAAAAATATATTTAAATAATATCATTAATTAATTAATTTATAAAAATAATATAATAATTAATATTATTTATAAATAAAAATATTTATAATTTTATTTTAAAAATATAATTTTTTTTATAAAAATAAAATTATAATATTTATATATTTAATTTAATTATTTATTAATTAATAAATTATATAATTTATTTAATAAAATTAAATATAATATTAATATAAATAATATTAAAAAAATTAATAAATTTTATTATTATTATTAAATTAAAAATAAAATATTATAAAAATTTAAATTTAATTTAAAAAACCTAAATATAAATTTTAATTATAAAATTATTATTAATATTATATATTTAAAAAAATATTTTATATTACATATTATTAATATAATAATAAAATTTTAAATTATATGTTTTATAAAATTCATTTTTATTAAAAAAATATAAAAAATATTTAAATAATATTAAATTAATATTTATTTAAAATTTTTAAATATTATTATTTATAATATTAATATTAATTTTAATAATGTTAAATTTAAAAATGAAATTTGTATTATTAATATTATTTATTATTAAATATTTATAAAAATGTATTAATTTATTAATAAAATTAAAAAATATTATAATTTTATTAAAAAAATATATAAAATTATAATTAATAAATTATAAAATTTAAAATTTAAAATATTATAATTTTAAATAATGGTTAAAATAATTAATGATATAATAAATTTAAATAATTTTATATTTATTTTTTTAATTTTTAACATTTATTTCAAAATTAATATAAATTTATTATTTATTTTTTTATAAATATAATAAATGTAAATAATTTAAAAAACAATAATAAAAATTAAAAAAATTAAAATATAATATTTAATTAAAAATATGTTAAATATAAAAAATAAATTTAAAATTTTATAAATATTTTTAAAATTTTTATTTATAAATAATGAAATGTTAATATTTTAAAAAAAAAAATAAAAAAATTTTTATAAAATTATTATTATCATTAATAAAAACGTAATTATAATTTTTAATGTATTAAATAATATATTTATATTTCGAAATTTATATGTTAAATTATATATTTAATTAAAAAAAAATTTTATATTTATTAAATTATTTAAAATTAAATTATTAAAATTAATATTTAATTTAAATAAATATAAAATTATTTTTAAAAAAAAATTTTTAATAATTAATAATTTTTATTATATTATTATGTTATATATTACCATTAAAAAATAAAATAATTTTATATTAATAATTAAATTGTAAATAAATAATAAAATATTTACGTTTAAAAAATTATATAAAATATTAAATATAAAAAAATTTAATATATTATTTAAAAAAAATATTTTATAATTTAAAATATATAATTTTATAATTTATAAAAATATAATAATATTTAAATTTTAAATAATTTATAAAATTAAAATTAAAAACATTTTTTTATTATATAAAAAATTATAATTAATAATTTAAAATTATAAAAATTTTAATAAAAAATTTATTATAATATATATATTTATTATATAAAAAATAAATTAACATTTTATATTAATTTTAATATTTATATTATGTTATTAAAAAATGAAAATCATAATAAAAAATATTATTATAATATATATTTAATTAAAAACATTAATGTAAAAAATGATTTTTATATAATTATTTATTAAATTAAAAAATAAATATTTTAAAAAAACATTATTATAAATTATTAAATTATTATATAATTTTACGGAATTAAATATATATTAATTTGAAATTTATTTATAATATTATTAATAAAAATTATATATAAAATTATTAATATTTGATTTATATTTATTAATAATAAAATTAAAATTATTTAAAATTATAAATTTATAAATGGATAATATTTTTAATATTAACATTATTAAATTTATTATTATTAAAAATAAAATATTAATTAAAATTAAAATTAAAATATATTTTTAAAAAATATTAAATAAAAAGATTAAAAATTTTAATAATTTATATATTATAATTTATAAAAAAAATTATAAAATTTTTATTATATAAAAAAAATAAATTAAAAAATTTAAATTATTAAATATTAAAATTTTTAATATAATTAAAAAATTTATAAAATAAAAAATTTAAAATATATATATTATATCAATTTATTAATTTGAAATTATATTTGATTATTTAATAATTATATAATATTTAAAATTAAAATTTAAAAAAATTAAAATTTTAAACGTTAAAATTAAATAATAGATAAATAATTAAATATAAAAATTTAATTATATAAATTTAAATTTTAATAAATTACGATTTTATATATTTATTGATAATTTATTTGTAAATAATAAAAATTTAAATTTATAAATTAATTATATCATTATTTTAAAAAATGAAAAATTTATTAATTAAAATAATAAAATTTAAATTAAAAATAATATTATTTATTAATTATTTATTAAATATAAACACATAACACATAATATTTTTATTAATAAAATTTACGGGATAATTTAAAATTTTAATATTAAATATATTATTTATTATATAATTAATATCATTTTAAAATATTTATTATTATTTAAAATATTATTTATTTTATATATTAATTTATTTTTTTCATATTAATATTTAATATAAATAAAAAATATTAATAAAAAATAATTAATAATTAATTTAATAACGTTATAATAATTTTATAAAAACCAAAAAATTAATAATATTCATTAAATTTACGGTATTTATAATTTAATTGATATAATAATAAAAATATTATTAAATAAAATTATAAAAATATTAATGGAAAATAATTAAATTAATTTACGATTGAAAAAATAAATAAAACACAAAATAATTAAATAATTTATAATTAATTAATTATAAAAAAAAATAAAATAAATGATAATTAAATAATAAAATATATATATTTAATTTAATATTTAATTTAATATATATTATAAAAAAAAATATTTATATATTTTTATTATATATAAACACATTTTTACGTTTATATTTAAATAAATAATTTTTTTTTAAATATTAATAACAAATCAATTTTAATTTTATTGTTTTATTATTATTTATTTTTATTATTATTTCATTTAATTTCATTACATATGTATTTATTAATATAATTAATATAATAATTAATATAATAAAAAATATAAAAATTGTAATATATGTAATTTAATAAAATTTTATAAAAAAATGTAAATATATATATTTTTAAATAATTAATAAAATATTATATATATTTATTTAAAATTTATATTATTTAAAAAATTTATTTAAAATAAAATTAATTATATAATTTTTATATATTATTAAATCGTTAAATTCAATATAATATAATAATTATGGATGTAATATAATTAAAAATAAGTAAAAAAATCTCTAATAACCAACTTTTTTGGGCAAGCAGTGAGGAAAGTGGTTTTGAAAATGATTACTATTGAAGTACCACTACTATTGAAATAACATCACTCCACATAATAACTACCTCCTCCTACAGAGTTCCAAACCAGCCAAACCCATTCAAGTATAAGCTCGAGCAATCGCCCGTTCGACCGACCAGGTTCAAACCAAGTTCAACTTTCTCTCGCGAGGTAATAGCTACTGTATGTAGGTATGTGTAGTCGCAGTCATAATTACCATAAGCCATAAAACATAAAAACATTTAGCTACAAATCCACTATAGCCATCTCATATAACCATACAAATATTCGCTGCCCATTTCCCTTTACTTGTTAGATCGTCAACGTACCATTCAGCGGCAGATCTCTGCTGCTTCTGCCCACAAATATCCTGTACTCCCCCGGTTGTAGATGCCATTTTTGCGCGACCACATCCCAGACGCTGAGGTCGCGCCTCGTAAGCGGGAACGTGGCTGTAGCTTGCTCCGTCGCGTTGAGGAACGACTTTTCGAAGCCACGTAGTTGTCGCACGGGGGCGTTTGGAATCCCAACATACAGCTGAGAAATCTCACCGCCGTACACATCACCTACATTCTTTATGTCCGCGCTAACCGATGCTATCACATCCCAAAGGTCTACCTGTCCACCCTCGCGGATCTCCCCTGTCGGGTACTCATCCGTGTTAGCATCGTCGCGCTTTTCGATTTTCAAATTCGAGTAATTAAATGTCGTGTAGCTCAGTCCGAACCCAAACTCGTACCGTGGCGTGATATTCTTTAGATCAAAGTGTCGGTAATCGATATAAATGCCTTCGGTGAAGTTCGATTGGGGAAACCGCTCGAACTGACCCACGGGTAGATCTGGTTTGGCAACATGTTCATAATCAGACTCGTTCCTAGCTACCGTGTACGGTAGCTTGCCTGAGGGGTTTGACTCCCCGTATAACAAGGAGACTAGAGCACGGCCAGATGCTTCGCCAGGTAAGTGCGCAAATATTAGAGCCGTTACGTTCGGATGGTCTATCCATTGGTCTACCAGCCGGATACCGGCGTTGTGGAAGATTACTATCGTATTATTGCATCGATCCGCCACATGTCGGATCAAGCCGTCTGTATAGTCGTCCCGTAGGTTCGGGCGATCGTACCCCTCACTTGCGTACGCGTTGACGATGACAAGGCATGCATCCGATATGCTGGCAACATCCGGATCGGGGCTGAAGAAGTCCCAAAACACGGCTGTCCTGTCATCGAACGCGCGAGCATTTAGGGCATCATACGGCGAGCTAACAAAAGCAGGCGTTACAGCGCCGGAACCGCCACCAGAGAATAGCGTCCCATTAGGAGCTATGTCTGAAAAGTCTTCAAAGTAGTGGCCCGAGAAGCCGGCCTGCGTGTCGCGTCCGAGGTAGGATGATTCGCCTCCAAAGGTCCACGCCGCAACACCACCATGAGATTTGTAATTCCATTGGTCGGGACTCCTTGCTGAATAGCCGTATACCGAGAGCATTCTCGGCTTCTTTAGCGGAAGCGCGTTCTTGATATTCTTCACCAATACGTGACCTTCAATGGCGCCATCCAATAGAACCTTCTGAGAAGATATGTTCCTCGCGTCGACAATGTCGTGCGGCTTGGTTATATCAACAGGCATGCCGATTCCCGGCTCCGGGAAATCTTTGTCCTGTCCTACCTGATAATACCCAGCCATGATTCGCGTTGCCATATCAGTTAAGCGATCCTCGGAAACAGACCCGTTTCTAACTGCCTCTGCTAGTTTGTCTCCCCAGAGCTTAGAATTCGGCATGACCATGTCCATGCCAGAGTTGGCTGATGCAACACCAGCATGCAAAGCATCCCAGTCTGAAGTAATGGCCCCCTGGAATCCCAGCTCTGTTTTGAGGAGACCGTTTTGAGTTTTACTGTTCGCGCAACCGTATGAGTTGTTCACCCGGTTGTACGAGCACATTACGTTTGCTGTCCCAGCCTTAACGGCATCTTGGAATGGCCTGTAAACAAGTCAGTTATAATAGTATAGAAGTAGGTTTCAGTTCATTATGTACCATAAATAGAGTTCGTGCATGGCCTTATCATCTATGTTAGATGAGACAGATTCGGTGTCGCCCGTAGGTTGTCGGTTTGTTTCTTGTTCGTTACCAATAAAATGCTACACACTGGATAAGCGTATATCCCGGCGGTCATAGCTTGCGGTAAATTCATACCTTCGTGCTCGTGATAACCCCTTGCGATTGAATTCCAGTCACTGTTTCCGTTACAAGGCTGCCTGAGAGATAAGGGTCGGGAGAAAAGCCCTCCCAATTACGACCACCGCGTACTACTCGTCCAACAGGACCAACAACGGGTCCGAGGTGGATATTTACTCCCTTAACTCTGAATTCAAGGCCCATGCTCTCCGCACGGTCTCGAGCCAAGTCCTTGTTCCAGCTAGCAGCGACGTGGATACCGCTCGGAAACCCGCTGACAAAGTCCGTAGCTCTGACACCCTGACCGGCATCGTTCAGGCAGAAGCCCGAGAAATTCATACGGGGAATGGCATCAATATTTCCAGAACAACCGTTCAACGTCCCTGAGCTACCTGTAGAAGTGGGGAGACCTGATGCGAGGAGTACCTGGCATAGAATTAGCCATATATGGTAGGTCTAGGAAGGCGGTAAAATACCTTCTCCTCGATCGTGAGCTGTCCAACAAAATCAAGAGCTTTTCTATACGCATCGGCCCATGCTCCGACTCCCGTCATCGCGGCTAGTAGTGATACATATTAGATGCTCCATTCTGCGTGCAAGAAGAGCCAAATGCTATTACTAGGATACTTACGAGAAGGGTAAACCGGCTCGGACTGGCCGTAGAAATAAGTATCATCGGTGATGAGAGCTTGGCCGGCGGTCCCTCCAGTAGCTCCGTCATTGCCGCTGTCATGTCGATTTCGTAGGGCTAGAAGACCCAGGAGACCAAACAAGGGCAATATCATAAGACCAGCCACGAGGGCTACACCGCGCTTTCTCTGCAATGTAGGGAACCGTTGCTGCATCTTGGCCCACCACGAGGTCCGGTCGGGGGGCACCGCCTGGCCCTGCGCCAACGGTTGGCTTTCCTGCCTTTTTTCTCCCATCGTATATTCCCTAGCTAATTAATCTGGCATCTGGTGAGGATGCTTCAAAATTAATTAATTCTAGAACCCTACAAGGAGTAGTTTTGACATCTGCACCCTTTTTCTCGACAGAAAATTAGCCAAAGACTGGATATTCTTGGGAATAGTTAGGTACCTATTAACGATTCACAAATGTAAGGGGGGAATAAATCTTAATGGACTGGGGGTGCTCTCTCTATATATAATAAACTCAGATTAAAAAAAATGGATGGTCTTACGTCGAGTCCTCACAACTTTAATACCTATCGAAGGTCTATTTTTTTTTTCGCGATCCGAGCTTAGAACAAGAAGAAAAAAATGACCGATTTGATGAAACTCTAACGAACAGGCGAATGCCACGGTCAATAAATGTATTTATTAAGTATTATAAGTTCCCGTAGTTGGATGTTGCATCCGAGCGTCAAGCGAATGTAAAGTTGTTGTATTGTTGTATTTATTGTTGGGGCGTTTGAGCGTTTGAGTAAGTTTTTTGAACGGTTGAGAGCTTGTAAGGTTGCAACGCTCGCGCTCTCACCTCGGCCTCAAGTTGTTTTCTTTACGTTTTATGATGGAGAACAAATCTGACGATCTTTCGTTTGAGCAAAAACAGGCTGATGTCAATATGGATCATCGGCCTTGTTGTTAGTTAATAGAGGGTTGCCTTGTTGTGCCCTTGTTGCCGGGTTGATCGCTATTTGGACTTGTCTGGGTCTTTCTTGATTGGTCAATCGTCCCTGGTTAATTACTTCCGTCGCTCGACCCTGACTAACTCATTTCGGCACTGAGAACTGCGCTTCTCCACGTGTCATGGCTTAGCCGGCTTAGCCAAGGTTGCTTAGCGCCCTCGAGAGTAAACTCTACATATGGATATTACCTAAGCCTGCTAAGCGCAGAAATGGTCCAAGACATAAACTTTGTATGAGTTTTTCTAGTTATGAGAAATTGAGAGAATAACCACATTATGATGAGCTGTGATAATTAGACTATTATAGCAACCTTGCATACGTGTACAAATATCATCCACTGGTTTCATTTCAATCCTCCCCAGCGGTAATCCGTACACCAATGCGCGTCATTCTAGGTTAGTCGAGTCGACAAAACCCTCCAAGATAAGATCCGCCGCCGCGGTCCGTGATCGTGGAACAGACCGATGTGCCACTAAAGAACCTCGACATGTACATTTCCGGAACCCACGTGTATTTTTTTAACCTCTACTTTAGATTTTTCCCCTCCGTATAAACTTCTTCTCCAGGTCTCGAGGGACCCTACCGATATCTCACATGTTTCGTCACAAGTATCAAGTTGCTTTTTTTTTCCGCTCCAGCTTTGACTTCTGCTAATGCTTAATATTCTTGACCATCTGTCTGATCTGCCTAAAATCTAAATGTATATACGAGTAATGGCTATCGCGCCCCAACTTCTTCTCGTTCGCTAACAAACTCTGCAAAGTAACCCCCAACTCGAAAAAAAATAACATCGTGGTATCCAGTGTCATAACTAAAGGAATCGTATCAATCAGGGAGAGAGTTTGTAATCATCCAATGCAGATAAAACGCCAACCCAAGAGAACGCCCAGTGGGCTAACTAGTCGTATCAATTCTGCCCGCCGGTGCCCCAGGGTATGTCTGTTCACGACGTCGCAATCTACATTCTCGATGAATATAGAAACCGCCCCATCCTAATACGCAAACGTCCTCTTGGCCGGCCACTGATTCAGGTAGACCCCAGGTCATGGCGGCGGGCCGTGGACCGTAGCGCTTTCGCGAGGACATTACACTGCGGAAACCGGGCCGCATCGTGATATCGTAAGTAGTAATCGTACGGCTATATAAAGAAGCGCGGAAAGAGGTGCTATATACTTCGGAAAGTTCAGTCGGACTGCTAACCCTATGCGTCGCAATACGAGGAGACAGCGAAATCGCTAGCCAACCCAGCGACCACTGGGGACTTGAGGTATGGCCAGTATCGGTTTCGCGAGGGAGGATTCGGATATGCAGAAGCAGGCGACTCACAGTATCAACTGCTTCAGATTGCGCTGAATGATCATGTCCTGCACTGAGCCCATTGTTATTTTAAGCAAGTTCGTGTCCGTCGCGTTAGTAAAATGGCCATAAATCTCTTTCTCGGGGTTTCGGTTTAGAGCCCTGAACTTGTCCATGAAATACTTGCTCGCTTGCTTATAATCGTCGGGTGGGCCTTGATAATCGACAAAGCCATGCGCGGTTATGGGACTCGACGCGATCTTCTCCTTGAAGAGATCCATCTTGTTGAGGAAGAGAATAAGGGCCGACTTGGTGAACCAATGCGAGTTGGCAATCGACTCCCAAAGCATTAGGGCTTCGTTCATTTGGTTCTAATATCACGTCCGTTAGCAGGCTTACCCAGATTGTAATTCAAGTACGAATTACGAAGGGTCGATTGTACTTACGCCGTCCTTATCCTCAACCAGACATTGGTCGTAACCGCTGATTGCGACCAGAAACAGTAGACAAGTTACGTTCTCGAAACAATGAATCCACTTCTTCCGCTCTGATCTTTGACCGCCCACGTCGAACATTCGATATGTCAGCTGACCCAGGTCGAAGATGGTTTCGGTAATGCCGGTCGTCCTCAGGCGTGATCGCAGAAGATCTTGGTCGGTGGGGATATACTCGATAGCCCAGAGACGATCTGCATCTTCGCAGAAACTTTGAAAACATGTTAGTAAAGTAATACCAAGGGTATCAACAAACGCACTATGATAGATTGTCGTGGAGAGCATATTCGTTGCCCTTTTGAATAGCCTTCTGTACTCCGCCGTCGGCCCAAAGGGCTTTGACCGGCGCGAGGTATTCCTGGGGAAGCGGATCGTGAGGCGAAATTTCAACGTCAACAAGGAGTAATGCTTGGTTTTTCTAACAGGAACACTAGGTTAGCAACGCACATTACAACCAAATCTTATTACGATGCCTCTTCATGGAAGATCCCAATAAGTTTTATTGCGCATTCGCATTCGCATTCGCATTCGGAGTCATCACACATATTCACATACCTCGTTGTCTTTGTTCTCGAATTCGATGTTATAATCGGCCATGGCATCGAAGATTATGCGCATCGATTGGATGACATTGCTGAACACAACGGGCTTCCATTCCAACTTTTCCGTTTTGCTAAAACCTTGCGCGTAAATCAACTTCATCTGCTTGAGCACAGTCGACTTTCCCGACTCGCCGGCACCTATTAAAAAATCCCGAAGTTAGCTGCGGTGTCCCGCTAGCCCGAGACACAAACACTGGTGATTTCCAAGGAGAGACACTAGAGTACGTACCTAAAAGAAGCAACTTGACTTCGCGTGCCATGCGCTTCTCATCTTGTCGGATGATCTTGTCGAGCTCCTTCGACCGAGTATTGCCCTCCTCATCCTTCTTGCGACTGCCGAAACACATGATGAACTGAGGCTTACGCGTGTGTCGCGAGTATTATTTGCTCTTAGAAATATATAGTGGACAATCGCGTATTCATACGGAAAGGCGAAAGGGAACACTGATTCTTGCGTAATATACAAGAGAGCCTCACAGCGACCGTGAATACACACAGCCCTGTGAGAAGGAAGAAAAGAAAAAAGGAGGAAAAAAAATAGATGACGACTACGGAAAACACAGCTTCGTGATGGTGTGTGGTAAGGCTATGGTAGCTCGGGGCTTGAATGAAACGGCTCGGTGATAGCCTGTGGGGGCTTGAGCTGACGGCGCAATTCCAGCTCGCAGTCGGTTACAATCTAGAAGCAATCCGACGGAAATGTCGAAAAGGTTATTACAACTCTAGGAGCTTTTTTCGCGCCTTTTCTGGGCTCTCCCTATAGCACAATGGAAAGAAGGAACAAAGAAAAAAATAAAACTGGATAGCGAGCTGGGCTGGTTATGTCGGTAGTTTTTGTTGCCTTCGAGTCTCCGGGGACGATCAGACCAAGAATAGGGAACCTTGTCGAATAACCAGGGTATGGGAGGGAGGCTCGAGCGACTCGAGAAAAAAAGAAGGGGAAGAAAGAGACGGAAAAAGCTTCCAATAATAAAAATAATTCGATGGGGTAGGACCTGGGTGATAAATAATAATACCGCCCTGTCAGCAACATATGTCAGTATTCTTCTTCATTTTTTTTTCTTACTACAGCATCCGGGCGCCCTTGTTCTCAGTTCAGGCGGGCTACATGTATGTTTGTATGGATGTTGTATGTAGGTTGTACCTATTGACCAGGACTAATAAGCGGAAAAGGAGGGGGTAAGAAACCAGAAATGGCGAAAAAAAAAAGATAGGAGTCATGTTAAGAGTACGTAGATAGGTACCGTACCGTATTACATTGATTCGTAAATGGATGGATGGAATATTCTATGCCACATACCTGTCTATACCTTTCAAAGATTTTCGAAAGACTTAGGGGATTATCAGTAAAACCGCATAAAGGTTCAAGTAGATCCGGAGCAGGTAACTAATATAATAATCAAAATGGATCACTTATTATAGTCGGGGTTTGATCTCTAATTAAATGTCTTGGGTTTTACGGATATGAGTGCGAAAAAATGATCATAACTAATGACATTTCAATAGGATATGGGATGACGGCTCGCGTGGGTGAAAATGGGGAACTTGGGAAAAAGTACTCGAAGTAATTTGCTACTAACATTGAAGGTTGTATGGTACAGCCCGTAATCCAAGCCGGAGTTAGCGTCCAGGTTTCGAATTGTCCAGAGGAAAAATGATAGAGCTAAGCTATCAAGTAACAATTACCTATTAGTTGAATGTACCTTTTCTTGTTTGCTGCGCAGTTTCGAATAGGAGTGTACCTTGCAGAGTGGAGTTCAAAGTCCTCGAAACGCAAATTGGGACATCTCAAGGTCCTCTTTCCAGGGATAGGCTCATTAAATTTTGTTACTGAACAATGGAGCTGGGAACTCCGCTTTATTTTAGTACTATGTACCAAAACGCGGAACTTCCATAAAGAAAAGTACGACGTACGAAACGTACCTAACTGCACTGCGTATCTCCTCCCTTAGCTCCAGGCCTGTACCTAACCTTATGTACAACGGATATACCTTACACGACCACGCGACTATGTACTCCCCCAAAGAACGCCTGCTTTTTAATGACTTACATACGACATCCATGGGTATAAAAGAATTGAATATATGGTACCGATGTATTTACACATAAAGCCAAGTCTTGTCAACCAACATACATACGAACAGCTGAAAATTGCAACCTTCTAACTAACTGATATAACTAGTTATATTTTGTAGGTTTGTAAGTTTGTAGCTACTTTTCACTATGGAACTTGTTCAGATGATTGATGAAGAGAATGGAGTCGGGACGGATATTAAAGCTGATTTAGAAGACACTAAACGCGACATCTAATTACTTAAGGTTAGTAGCGTCTGATCTCTTTATGAACTTTAGTGTTAGGTTAGGTTAGGCAGGTACATTATAGTTTAGCTTCCGTCCTAAAACTGAGCCCGTCTGAACTATTGAACTTCTTAGAGTTACAAACTTCTCCCTAATCTTCTTCATCGCCGACGGAGAGACAAGACAACACGTTTACCTAGCATTAAAAAAGAAAAAGAAAAAAAGCATTTTAAGGCTAATACATAGGGTAAGACAATGGGAAGATCACAGTGGATGACGATACAGCGAGACTATCACACATTCGTACATCTATACATATACTAATTAACTATGACCTAACTACCTAACCTAGGTATATCTAACAGGTAGGTATATCAACATACAGTTATTACTTAGTAGATCTTTTTTTCCTCTCAGACTCCGCAACGAACACGCCATAAATTCGGATGCAAGGATCAAGGAATATAGGGAGAGAACAGGCGCCGCACGTAGGGTTCGCAACCCGAGGCGCTAGCTTTTTCTCTACTATGCTACTACAGTCTACAACGGTTGCTACAGCGGTACTAGAGCACGTACCAACGCAAGCCAAGCACCATGACAATTCTCCTGGTTGGTTCATTCAGATGCATGCAACGCGTGCGAGTACTTATATTAGCACAGATTACGGATTATGGTAGCATTACTACTACTCTCGTCAATTACGCACACGCTAAAATCGGATATCAGCCAGTGGCTATGTATGTTGATGTTGTTGATACGTTGGTGTATTGGTGTAGTGTATCTGGGCTTGCCTTCGACGCCTGCGACGCCTTGCGATGGGTGTGTCATCAATCTCGATTGGTGTGAGTGCCACTCTCACTGCCATGTGCCGTCAGCCTCTCAAGGTTACTCGCCTAATAGCCGGTTCGTCCATCGGCAGCCCTTGCAACCTTAAATATGTTTGCTGTATGGCGTTGTTACGTTGGCCGCACTGACGATACGTATACTACTATAGTAGCCGATGCGTAAAAGCGTTCTACATAAGGTAGAGCGCAGCTTGATTTATGGGTACCGGCTTGCCTAGATTCCGGAAGTAATACTACCACCTGAGGAACCAACTTGAGGAAGACGCAACCCTAATGTCAGTATGATACTCATAATGACAATGCCCTTAGTAGATCGGCATGCTGATGGCTGATTCATTCAACTACATTATATAGTAGGTATTGTGTACCACGTACATACACGGTATAGGTACCCATTTACATGAGGCGAGTCATCAATGCTCCGTTAGGAGAACTGGTCAGTGGTCAGTACTAAATTACCGCGTACGGCATGGCCCCCATCAGTAACATAACGCACTCCAGACGATACCTACATACACATACGTACTTACATAAAACATACGCACATCCGTATGTACATACAATACTACATAGTAGTAGTTGTGATCCTCAGTATTTTCCAACGCTCCCATGCTTTTCCCACGCTTACAATTTATCTGCAGCAGTCATGCTCACCAATCGGCATCAACCCCCCTTTCTCAACGGTTAGCTCTTAATTCGGACTGGGGCTTAGTCGGGCAACCTAAGAGCATTTAAGTTACATACATGCACTAGTATGTCAACACCCGCATGTCATCTGAAGAGAAACAAGAGAAAAACGTGGCGAGAAGTGGAGCATCCACACTCATCAACAAGCAAGCAGCGTCCATTCCAACGAACCGATGAGGAATAGCTCCAAAGACCTGTGTTACCTTTAATCTAGGACATAATTAGACATGGAACCGATGTCTTTTAAAAGCCCACAAGCCTTCCGCGCGATGCGGGTGGTAAATTTTCGAGTGATCGACATGTCGAAATCCATCCCGACCATAAGCTTAGTTCCCTCCCGTGCGGCGATAATACACTAAGTCAGGTAGACACCGGCGCGAACTTCTAGTGAATAACATAACAATCCATCAGTCGGCCTTCAAAATATCATGCTATGTCATATTAACCGGACTTGCGAAGCCATGAGCTACGTATACATGCCTAACATAATAAACATCTAACAACCCGCTTAGTTAAAGGACTTTATACCAGAAGGATCTAATCTACTACCTACATATATGCATGCAACAGCGAGGCTGGTGGATCTTCCAGTTGCTGTCGCTATTAGCCAACCGTATGAACAAAAGCCCTGGTCCCGACGTTTAAGCTCCTCTATCGTGGGGTGTAGATTTTGAGATACTCCATCGGGAGACTGGCCGAAAAGGAATTTATACCAAGTCAAATCCGTCTTTTTATAATGTGACCCCGCGCCTTTAAGCCAGCCATATACGTCCTAATAAGGAAGCATCAAAAATACTGCATATACAACTTGACACATTCGACGCCTTGCAACCCAGCACGACTGGTTTGCGAGCTGCCGCCGGAATCAACGGTGAACATTTCCATAGCCTTCTTGGTAAGCCGGCAAGGTTTCATGATTGTCTTACATAACTTGGTGGCCCTATATACAACCTACAATGCATTAGCTACAGTGGTCTCACGGCTGTCTCCCTTTGTACCATGATCTCACCGAAGATGATAAAGCCCAAGAGATCCCCAAGCCACCGCCCCAAATCGACGAATGAGGAGGCACTGCTATCTCACCCCGACAACCCACCACCCCTACGACAATAACCTACTGACGAAGGATTTGAGCCTTGCTTTCCTCCACCACTGTATGTATACTAGGAATGCCTATTGTGACCACCATTGGCCAAGGACTCCGTGAAGTCACCGTTGTGGCCCCCAGGCTATCGAGTAGTGCCACACTCCCGCATACCAACCATCGTCTCCAAATACGACCATCCTGATAGTTAAGGTTGCACAAGTCAGAAGAGCCTAGGATTATCCAATGGTCTTTTTCGGCCCGTCAAGGTCTCCTCATGGCTAGGGTTGGTCCTGTAGGAGACCCAAAGTGACCAAGTCTTTGGGCCAGAAATACATCTCCAGATATACGATGGGTATCAGATTTACAGAGATGCATCTTTGGGGAGGGGGAGAGGGAAACGTAACTTGATGAAATAGAGTTGCGCCGTCTCCCGCACGTCTGTGCGTGAAATCTCCGTGGGATCTCGAGCAGGCTGCGAGCAAGCGGATCCAAAAAAGCCCAGCTCGGGAGTTAGCGGGGCTAGGTATAAGTCCCATCCAGCGGACCCCAACGGCATAACGGCATGATCCAGTCGATCGCTTTTGCTTTAACTACCTTCCGCTATAGTAGGTATTGTACGAGGAACGAAAGGTAAGGAAATGCCCATTGTTAAAAAACATCCTAGCCCTAACGATGACCAGCTGATTGGCAGCGTCCGTCTTTCTTTGTCTTTAAGCAGTTTTAATAGGTCCGTCTGTTGTGTTAGGAAGTACCTCCTAAAGTCAGCCCAAGACGCTTGTAAGCTTACAAGAACCCCCCTCCCACGCGATAGCCAAGACTGTTGTGTAGGAGAGGATTCTCCCCCAGAGGACGCTAACGATACGGAACGGCACGGCACTGGCGCTGGCGATGAAAGAAAAATACATATATATATATATTTCTACTAGGTAAGCACTTACATAGTCTCGTCACACCCATATGCACACTATGTACATACATACACATTTGTATACCATAGTCGATGACACACCAGTGCGGTACATACGGACCAAAGGCAGTGTGGTCTTATTTTTTTTTTTTCCATCTCCCGACCCACACGCCACGAGGGAGCCCGGATTACGGCTGACAACGGGATATTTTCTTGTAAGACGCCTTGCCCCAGGGCAAGGTGAGGCACAAGCTGCAACCTATATTAGGTAGGTGAAGTAAAAAGCAGGAAGGCTGGGTAGGTAAGTATCTAATCTAGGCGCATGGCATACCTAGGTAGGTATATACAGAATGGTCACGATGTATGTAGGTGCCCTACCGGGCACGTATAGGCGGCTAAGCGCTCGTCCGCCGTGCATGACGACGGTAGTATGTAGGATCGACGGCGATACGACTTACCCGCTCGTCTAACTCCTTAACCTAGGTAGGTACATAGTAGATAACATAATAGCTGGTTAGCGGGCTAAAAGGTAGGTAGGTAAGCTTTAACCTTTCTAGCTAACCCGGCAGCTAAGCTAAGCTTCTGGCTTGCCCGCCATGCATACCGGTGTCCCGGGCTTGCCTGTCGCTTTTGTCGGCTTGCTTAGTACGCAGCAAAGCTGGGGGCGCCCCCAGACGGATCGCCGTTATGTACCCTATTTAGATACCTACATGTACCTGGTAGTTATATGTTAGGGCTAGATTAGTCCTGGGTAGGCAGACAGGCATGGATGTATGTATTAATTGCAACTACCTAGGTAAGTACCTAACCTAAGTTGAAATAGACCCCAGGCGCGTTCCGCGATCTTGTCGCATATGATACCTAGATAGATGAGTGGATAGACATTTGACGATACGGCACAGACGCTATGTACGATCACGGGGTAATTAGTAGGCTGGAATTAAGCGCCGGGGGGAGAGGGGCAGGGGTTAGGTGTATAGTTCGATGGGTGATATAGATACCTTTCTTACCTTGTGTAGAAAATAATAGCTTACCATGTCATAGATAAAGGAAGAAATGAATACTTTTTTGATTTTTTTTTAGTACAACCAACTCCCTCGCGATTCCTAGCCCTACGATGGAGGGTACCTAAAAACTAACCCAATCTAATTCTTTGCTCTGCGCCCTATCGTGGCATGGTGTGATGTGGTGTGGTACGTTCGATTCCGTTCTGTGGTATTTTAGTTCCTCCTCCTCCTGTTGTATCACATCACCGTTTATGCCCACGTTTTCCAAGGTGAGGCAAAGAAAAAAAAAAGAAAAGAAAATGTACCTACATAATAAAAAGTTGCGTGCGTGCGTGCCTAGGCCCAGCCTGCTTCAGCTGAAAGTAGGTAGGTAGGTACGGTTGCCTCCCTTGCCTAAGAGGTAAAAGTAACTACCTCCTGCACAAGTGTGTATAGTTATTATAATAGCACGTGTAAATGAGTTCTAGACTTCAGCTCTGTTTGTCTGTAGCATGTCTACTGCCGTATTATCCGGGTAGATAGATCAGATACCTACCTACCTAACGTACACGCATACATGTGCGCGTGTACCTGGATTAAGGGCAGCCTTGGGAGGGGGGAATAGCTTCTCTTTGCCCTTGCAGCGGTAGTTATGATACGCCGGGTTTTTGGTCTAACCTACCTAGCTGTTTGCATCAGGTACCCAGGGTAGACGTGGAGGCTACATGCAGTCAGTGTATATTTTTTGTACCTACTTGATATAGGTATACGTAGCTCTACTATTAAAGGTCCGTGTATTAGATATTTTTTTACTCATACCGCTCGCTTCCCTACTTCCTCGCAAGCGTGTACCTTAATAAAGAAGAGCCGGTTCTTTAGCCCCCGAGGCCTTGGGATGGGGTTCTAGCGTTAAATGAGGATATCTACTCCCTAGGTAGTTAAAAAGGTGGTAAGTACCTAGATATCCCAAGCCGTATGAGAAGAGCTGATTGCTTCTCGAAGGAAAAAAGAAAAAGGTGGCTTATATTAGGTTAGGTGCCTGGTATATTTATCAAGAGGTATCTTATTTAACACCTAGATGGCCTAAATCCCTTGATCGACTCACCACCCTAGGTTCATTTACCGATTCATTTTTCTTGGTAAATCCATACGGATCACGAGATACCCGTTAAGATTGCGCTGCTCCAAATTCCCCTGAACAGGAGACGCAGGTGAGTAGCATAGCTGTGTGGAAATTAGATGCTCAACAAACAAAGTCCATAGTAAGGCCTTAAAGTTTGGTCATAAGCCAGTCAGTCTATTAGTTATCGACGGCTACCTAAGGGCTCTCCTTTTCGAGGCCCGATGACAAACGCGCAGACTATTGAAGCATTGTTTGTCATCTCATAATCTTCTTCGCCACCAGACGCTAACCGACCGCCTTTTACTTTACCCCTTTTCACCGTATTCTTAGCGCGTCTATTGAAGAGCCTTCGCGGCGAAAGTAGGCAGGATGAAGCTGGCCTTGTGGATCTCAGAGTTGTAGTACTTGCACAGACGCTCTTCCTCCTCGGGGGTCCAGGAGCGCAGGGGCTTCTTGACGTCGCGGCCGGCCTCCTTGCAGCACACCATGAAGCCGATCTGGCCTGACGGGTACGTCGGGATGGTGGTGTACGCGTACTCGGCCACGGGGAACACCTCGTTACAGTCCTTCTTCAGCTTGGTGATGAGCGGTAGGTGGAGCCACTGGTTCTCAGCTATATTACAAGAACAAGAGTTAGCTAAACGGCTCTGTTGAAAAACTAGGGGGAACCAATTCCAAAAGGAAAAGGAAAAACAAAACAAATCGGGGGTATATATGTATGTGTAGGATGACATGGGAAATAGAACGCGGATCTTAGCCTAGATATAAGACCCGAGCTAGAAAACAAAAGAGGACACTCGGGAGAAGAGGAGGGAGACACGGAGAGGCGGTAGAGGAGATCTCGAAGAAAAAAGCTCAGCAGCAGCGAGCCCACCACGGTCGACCCTTTTTGTAGGAGAAAAATTAGAGTTGTTTAAGAACAACCAGGCAACTTAAAAAAGTTCAGTGCCGTTTGACCCAATCGCCACACTCTCGAACTTGTTTTTGCTTTGCCTGATATAAAGGAGACGTACAACCTTGGGTGGTGATAACGCCGCCCGGGCGGAGAGCGCCGTGTAGCAGCTGGAAGTAAGACTTCTGGAAGAGGCTCTCAGCGGGGCCCTCCGGATCCGAAGAGTCGGTGATGATGACGTCGAAGGCGTTCTTGTAGTCGTCCAAGAACTTAAAGCCGTCTCCGACGTGCACCTTCACCTTGGGGTGCTTGAAGCCTTCGGCCATGCCAGGCAGGTATTGCTTAGAGAGGCGGATGACAGCCTTGGTTTCATAGAATGTTAGTTATGCACGTATCCTGTGTATGATAGTGAATGTTGATATAGAAGTAATACCTCGTCGATGTCGCAGAGGACAGCCTCCTCGAGGCACTCGTGCTTGACGACCTCGCGCAAGACACCTCCGTCACCGCCACCGATGACCAGCACCTTCTTTGGGTCGGGGTGAGAGTTCATAGCCAAGTGAGTGATCATCTCCTGGTAGGAGAACTCATCCCGCTCGGTGCACTGGATGACGTTGTCCAAGACTAGGACGGTGCCGTAGTCGGTGGACTCGAAGATAAGTACATCCTGGTACTTGCTCTTCTCGTGGTGCAGGACCTTCTTAACCTTCAAGGTCATAGCCTGGCCTACAATGACAACCCGGGGTTTTCATCAGAATAAGTAATCCAAGTGGCATCTTTAGCCAGGAGGGTTGTCGCCTTCACTCACCCGGCCACATGTCAGAGATTTCTCTGAACCAGCCATCTGCGAGATATTGTTAGCAAGATGAAAGCTTTTATTTGGAAAAATTGTAATGAATTTAAGCGAGTGCATTATGAGGACGACGCTGAATATGCATTTGTGTATATCATCGTACATAATCGTACATCATCGTATATAATATATGTATAACATGGCATCCACATGTAAAAGTGAGTGTAGGTTATGGCTATCATGAAACCTCCAGATTGTACAATCGCGATCAAGACGATAAGAAAAAAAGGAGGGGGAGGGGCTGAGGGGTTCCGGTTTATGATTGGCATGTGAATAATGTCGATAATGTCAAAACCGGTCGAACAAATGGGAACCAAGCTGGTAAAACCCCATTGCATTGACAATAGAAATATCGAAATAATGAAATAATGAAAATAAGGAACTTACCCTTGATGGTCTCGTGTGTAATCTCCTCCGACATCTTGAATGGCGTAAATGTGGAATAAGAATACCGTTGGCTAGACGAGGTAGACGGGGTAGACGGGGTAGAAAGGTACGATGATGTATTGAAATAGCAACGACGACCTGCTTCGTGGGTATTTGTATTTGTATTGGAATTCAAATTCAAATTCAAATTTAAATTTAAATAGTCGAAAACTCGCCCTATCGCACTCTGCTTTTTATCGTAGGAAAAGGAAAGCTCCAATGGTCGAATGCAGGTGGTCCTAAGCTTGCACGGCGAAAATATTTGCCTTCTCCAGACGGGGAACCGCATTCAATGAAAATTTTCTGTCTGTGACATAAAAAAAAAAAAAAGTGATAGGCATAAGCTAAGAGAAAAAAAGGTACATTCAATATACCTTAGGTTCCTTAGGTAGGTGCCCTCTTACTTTCATTCGAGATTGTGATAGGGCAATTGCTTTAACTAGCACCTTGGTTACTTGGTTACATGGTTACATGCACATAAACCTGTTCGTCTACGCTGCACGAAATCCATGTGCGGCTAATATTCTTAAAACGTTCGGTAACAGGCAAGTTTACTAAACCTTGGCCTTATTCCCCTTCGTCGGGCGGAAACAAACTTATTAAAATCATCGTTGGGCAGCAGCTCCTATACAACTGGGTACCTAGTATTATATACCAGGTACCTTAGTACATAAGGGTACCGTGGATACATTACATTCCCCCAAACGAAGCCATTCCACAATTATAATCATACTAAGGTATTAAGCTTAGCTGCCCTAAGTGCCTGGACAATCAGAGATAAGGCCAAGAACAGATGATGGAAAAATACAATTATCACACGAGACACGTCCAAGTTCGAACCAAAGTAAACGTATTAGCTTGTAAATACCATCATTTTTGCTTACTTGCTTGCTTGCTTAATTAATACACACGCCTAAATTTTTATACGACGCGGTGCCTCTTATACTCGAGGCGTTCCGTCCAGAATGCTTTTTTTGGTCCTCGTCGCAAGCATTAGAAACGATGCCAATATAAATGCTATACTCTAGTATATTCCCCCTTTTCACCATAAAACGCCCATTTTATTAAGTCATTTCGAATTAGAACACCAAAACTCATTACCGATCCCGACCCCGTTCCCATCGGTAGCAATCTTCTACTTCTTGTTCGCGCTCTTGTTTGCTTGCAATATTCCTGCCCAGCTGCTGCGCAGACTCTGGCTTTTTCACCTGCAGGAGCCACGTCTCGAGACCCGATCCGTCATCGCTTGCCGCCACAAAGTTGACCGTCTTCTCCTTGGCTTTATATTCCACGTCCGGAAGGATCGCCTTGTTCATCGCAATGTGGCCTCTCGGCTCCGCGCGTAGCAACACACGCACGCTTCCGCTCGTCTTGTTCTTGAGCACACGCAAGGGTCCCAGTCCTTGAGTTGTCCACGGTGACTTCCTCTCCTCTTCGTCATCGCTGCCCTTGACTATCGGTATATATTTGATAGCTTTGGCACGCACTTCGTGCAGGATAACCTCATCCTCCTCGCCTGGGCCTCCATTGATTAATGATATCTGCTCTAATGGGGCCTCTTCGTCATCATGCTGAGCCTGTGGCTCTGGTGTACCGTTTACGGGAGTTGTGCCTATGCTAGAGGGTGCAGGAAACGGCGAGTCTGGAGGCGTTAGTATGTTATGCATATTTTACTCATAGCGTAACCACTTACTAGCTCCCGTAGAATCACCGCCCGCCTGCAGGAAGCTCCCAGCACCTGAAAAGGACGACGTGGGTTTAGGCGCAAATGGGTTCGACATATTTTGGCTTGGTGTTGCTTGAGTGAAGCTGAAGCTTGGGGCCCCGTTACCCGCGTTGGGAGTTGCTCCAAAAAGAGAAGCTCCCTGGTTAGCTGGGGCTGGGGCTGGGGCTGGCGTAGATGGTGCTTGTTGTCCGAAAGTAAAGCTGAAAGAAGTTGGGTTTGGTGCTGATGACTGGGCACCAAATGCGGGCGTCGACGATGGTGCATTCGAGGCAAAGGGGTTATTGAATGGTTGTCCGTTTCCGCCCGCGGAGAAGGTGAAACTGGAGCCAGCAGAGCCCGAAGTATCTTGACCAAAAGTGAACGACGACGAGCCAGTTGTGGGAGCTCCAAACTGGAAATCAGGCTTCTTCGGCTCGTTGTTATTCGACTGGGTACCATTAGTACTTGCGCCAAATATCATTGCAGGCGCTGCTGCAGGCGCCGGTTGTATGTTGTTGGAAACTGGGGGTTGAGCTCCAAAGGTAAAAGACGACGACGCAGAAGGGGCGCTGCTGAAAAGGCTTGGTGGGTTCGAGGCCGCAGGCTCTACCTTCTTCTCGATGGCGCTTGAGTTATCACTCTTAGAGCCAAATAGATTGCTTGCAGTTGAATTGTTGCCGAACAATGACGGCGCTGTTGTCGTGACAGGTTTCTTTTCTGCGGGCGTTGCTTCACCATTCTTGGCACCAAAGATATTCGTCGCAGGGGCTGGGGTGCTTCCAAATAGCGATGATCCCATCGTGGTAGCTGGTTTGGACGTATCGAAGCCGAATAGTGACTTAGGTGCGGGAGTAGCGGGTGTGGCAGGAGTAGCAGGGGTAGTTTCCGGCTTTGAGGCGCCGAATGTAAAGCTTGCTGATGCCGGCTTGCTCGAAGTGTCGAATAGCGACTTTGCAGTATCAGAACCATTTACTTTGGTATTACCCGCATTAGATGATGTCGTACTCGGAGAGCCGCCGAATAAGCTTGAAGCTGGGGCCTTTCCAGTGTTTCCAAACAGCGATTGACTGCTAGGAGTTCCGTTCACTTGGGTTTCGGTCGCCTTGACACTGCTACTAAACAATGATGGGGGCTGGGGTGGCGTCGCTGTGGTTGTTGAAGCGCCGAAGAGCGATTTGGCCTCTTTGGGAGCTGAAGGTGTTTCACTGCCCTTCGATTCCGAAGTGGCATCCGAACCGACCTTCTGCTGCTCTTTAGTAGTTGTAGAGTCAGTCCCATTTACCTTTGCGGCATCCCCAAATAATGATTTGGTAGGAGCAGGACTGAATAAGCTAGAAGCTGGTGCAGGCTTTTGTGCTGAGAAGAGAGAGCTGGCAGTGGCATTTGGCTTCAACGGCGAGGCAGTAGACGGCTTGGTAGATCCGCCGAACAGTGATGCAGCGCTTGGCTGGAACGCTGGGTTGGCCGGAGCACTGGCTCCAAAGAGGGACGCTGTTGGTTTCGTCTCGGCTGTAGTGTCTGGCTTGCTAGACTCATTTGTGATATCCGGCTTAGAAATCGTCGCAGGTGGTTTGGTAGTACTAGATGGTGTACCGAAGGATATCGGCGTTGTTGCCGCGTTGAACGTGAAGTCACCCGGTTGCTTCGCAGGAGTCTGGCTTGGCTTCTTTTCAATAGCAGCTCCTTTGGCTGGAACGACCTCACTTTCCTCTTCTACATCAGCTGTGGCTCGAAGTGGTTGTCCGTTAGACCCCATTTGAACTCGCCCGAAGAGACCACCCTTCGAGGTGAGGTCGTTAGGTTTGGTCAGGCCACCGAAGATATTGGAAGCGGTAGTATTGTTACTAGTAGAAAATAGAGCTGATCCGCTCTGGGTAGAAGGAGTATTTGTGCCGGCACTACTAGCAACACTCGGTTGAGCACTCTCTGACGCCTCTTGGCCATCTGCTCCTTCGTCTTCGGACTCGGACTCAGTATCGCCGTCGTCAGCATTGCCATTCTCGTTACCGCTACTGCTCGTAGAACTCTCAGAAAGATAACTGAAGATGTTACTGGCGCTCTTGGCTGGTACTGATCCAACCTTGTGCCCGCTAAGCACCGACCCAGCCGTGTTATCCTCCTGGACGGCCTCGACTGACGCGGATTTGAATCCATTGGTAGAAGCTGCGAACGGATTTGGTTTGCTATTGAGATTGGTGTTCTGGGACTCGTTCGACTTCTGAGGTCCGAAGGGGGTCAGGGGTGCCCTCTTGACAGGCGACGTACTGCCGCTCTGTGCCTTGTTGAGGATACTCTCAAACTTAGATTTGGCTGCGGTTGGGGTTGCCTTTTGTACTTTATTGGGTTGGTTCTCGTCTGGTTCATCAGTTTCATCAGCCTTACGCTTACTATTTTTAAAGGGAGCAGGACCAGTAAGAGCCGTATCAGCTTGTTCTTGAGTAACATTGCGACGCTTATTCTGATTGGCAGTGGAGGCCATTAGGGCGTTGTCCTTTGGTGCCAAATCTTCCTCTGCTTTGCGCTTCACGGACGCGGCTCCCAACATTCCAGAACGACGGTTGTTCTGGATGGGGGTTGCCGGCGCTGTTTTCTCCGCTTGCGGTTCCGGCTCCGGTAAGTTGTGGGCTTTCCTCCATCTCTTGAGCACTTCTTCTGATGGCTTCACATTCTTAAACTCATATAATCCGTATCGTAGCATAATTAGTCCCCTGCTCTTCTCATATTCCTTCGCGAAATTCATTATATTTAATTTCCAATCCTTTTTCGCGAAGATCTCATCAGCAGCGTATTTCAGCCTTCGCAAATCAAGGACGCAAAAAAACTGTCGTCGCTGAAGGTCATCGAAGTTTGGGGGGCATTTGTGGGCCAGAAACTGATCTGCGTAGATAGTACCTGTGCGGTTTGGATCATCGGGAACCTCTTTAGACAGAGCCTCGCCGGAGAGCTCTGGGTCTGGAGATGGTATTCTCATCTTGAAAGGCTCAGTCGATGGTATGCCATACATACCACCTTGCGCAGTTTTGTGAGAAAACTTGCGGCCGCCTGGGGTTGTCTTTGTCACATCCGCAGGTAGGTTAGGCGCAAACTTGATACTGCGAGAGGCTTGTGGGGTAGAAGTGCGGAATAGATCGCGACCGTATGATGTACTCGTCGCTACTTTA
The DNA here is from genome assembly GCA_037126485.1 of Daldinia eschscholtzii. Classification (NCBI taxonomy): domain Eukaryota; kingdom Fungi; phylum Ascomycota; class Sordariomycetes; order Xylariales; family Hypoxylaceae; genus Daldinia; species Daldinia eschscholtzii. The sequence goes on from JBANMG010000007.1 coordinate 2,703,768, forward strand.
CTCGTGGCGTGCGAAGTACGCGCGGGAGATGGTCTGCTCATGGGGACGAGGGAGGATCGGAATCTGCTTGCTGAAGCAGACCGGAAAGGCGTCGAACCTTGTTGACCCGGCGCGGGGCGAGGTTTGAGAGGTGTAGTGGTATTCATTGTGTGTATAGATGGTTATCAAAGGATGAGTAGTTCCTAGATAACGCGTTATGGTTTGGGGGATATTGGAGAAGGAAAGATAGCGTGTGGGATGGATGATAAACGCGTCGGGGGGGTATTAAGAGGTCGATGTTGGGATTGCCTAGGCGACCGGCTGCGACCAAACCGGAGACGAGTTGACGAATGATGAGGTGGAATGAAGGCTAAGATAAAAGTAGAAAAGCCTTAGCGGCAAGTCCCAGAAGATTCCAAAAATATGCTGGCATGTAATAATTGAAACAAATCTGAATGGTAAGTGAATTTTGTTTGATGAATGGACCCGGCGATCCTCAACACATTGACGACAATAAGACCAGGAAAGATTTTGCTTGAGGAAAAGTGACTGGGAGTGATGTTATTATTTGGGGTGATGGGTCCGTGGCCTCCAAGGAAAAAAAATAAGGGTAAGCTAGGTACGTACCTTAAGCTATGACTGTACCATGCCTTGGAAAACAGTCAATCAGGTGTCAACTTCCACCTAAGAAAGCTTGGATCTTTTAGTAACAACCTCGTATGATTGGGCAAAAACTTAAACGCGCTCTGCAACAGTATTAAATTCAAGTATCAGTACATGGTGTAGCTTCCATTTAGGTAGCAGCTAGATGAGCACAGGCCACCTTTCACATTTGTTATCTTCTATGTACCCGTGTACTTCCACCAACCCATCAGCCCATTCAGGTCTCGCATCTAGCGCGTAATTGAGCTTTAGAACATACCTATAAAAAAGAGATAACTACTTAATTTCAATGTGTTATTTCATTGTTGGTACCTAATAATACTATATAATGAAAAAACTCATAGAAGTCATGATAAAGTCTTCTTTATTTACAGTCAAGTATTCTGGCCGGAATTGGGAAATTCGCTGTTTGCTTTTGTATGTAAGGCATACCTTGTTGTCACTGGTCAGCTTATCCGATAACGACCTATTGTAGTGAAGTCTAAACGCGCCGTCACATGTCTATTTGATATATGTTTGCTACCTAGTACGTCGGAATCGTTATCGTACATAAGTGAGTGCCTATTAAATAATATCTAGGAAAACTTCTGACTTTATGGCGTTTTCTAAGTCTGTATAGTTAGTTACATTTTCCATCTGAATGTCTATGTTTGACTACCTTGTTTAGGAGTTTACTAATTCAGTCCAGGTCCGTTTCATAAAGCCCAAGTTACTTGAAAGCATATCTGATAACTCGGAAGGGGGTATAGAAATAAATATTCCAAAGGGAGATATCACAATTATACACCGAAGTATGCTATTGTATGCTCCATACACTGTAAAAACATTCATATCGATTCCGCTTCAAGAACTGCTATGACGCGCCAACACAGGATACAAGTGAATTTCCTAACTGAAACAAACTAAGTTAATGGACTATATAACTTCGATAATACAATATCTTGGCGTTCCGAGTATATAAGTAAGAATAAGTGGTTGCTTATATTGTCAAAAGTTAATTGTTATACAGGACGGCAAATTAGCAACAGATAAGCATTTTATAGCTTTGCCTTAGTCTGTGCCTTAGCTAGGATAGGCTGTAGCTTAGTCGCCTTCATCACATCACCCTTAATCTTCAGCTTTCCGGACATGAATAATCGTTGCGCATTAGCCTGACCAGTTACGAGCTTGCCGAAATCCTCATCCGAAAGCGATAGGGTAACTGTATGTCGCAACGAATTAGTATACAGCTCCTTATAAAATCCGATCTCTGCGGTTAAATTACGATGGGACATTACCTGTTGGCTTGTCGCCTAGACCGGTGCCGACGGTACCCTTCTCCTTAAGGTCAATGTGCCAGCTCTCGGTCTCGCCGGCTTTGTTCTTTATGTTAAAAGCGAAGATAGCGTTGCCTTGCTTGATAGCATCTTTTCGGTCGGCTTCGCTTTGTAACGCCTCGTTGATAGCCTCGAAGGCTGCCGAGGAAGGAAACTTGTCTACAAGAATGATATTAGTTATTGGTCTTCTGCGCGGTAGTTTCGGGAAGCGCGATGGCTGGTGTTATGTCGTCGTACCGTTCTTAAGGCCCATTTTTACTTTTTACGAGACTGGTAAAAGATAAGAGCTGTCGCGATTGAGAGAGGGTAGATGTAAGTAGTAAAAGATTCGTCGTCGTAGGCGAAAGACGCGAGATGGAAATTGTAAATAAGTTAGAAGTAATTGGGAAATTGAAGAACGCTTCAGCAAAATTAGGTACATAACGTAAGAGTTATGACACTGCTTCTCGGTCGTTGCACGTGTCAATTGAACCTCGGTCGTTTCCTAATCAGGTAGTGCGTATTCATGTGCTGCCCAGGGGTGAAGAGTGAAAGTGATCAGTGATCCGTGATCCATTTAGGTAAGCAAGACTGACTAAACGTATAGTAAAGCCAACAAAGGATAATAATGTTAACTAAAAGAGCACCGACGTCATAACGCTACACGCATTGGATGTATGTAAGCCGGGTACCTAAAGCCACATGGTTGTCTGAGACCACTAGCCTCATCTTTTTTTTTCTTGTTAAGCCACTTCGTTCGTCAGCGAGTAAAAAGTTCGCATATGTCAAAAAGTCCACATGTAAATCCGCATGTAAGTCAAGATGTAAGTCAAGATGTAAGCACAGTTCTTCATACGATAACCGATAGACTTACTCATTTGAGTGCCTAAAATCCCAACATTCTGGCACAGGGTCAACTTAGATTCACATGTTGCATGACGGTGCGTTCCGCGGGCTTACGGGCTTGCCATATCGAGAACCTCCCTCTGTCAGCCATCTGCACTTACGTGCTCCCAATCCAATAGAAAGTCTTGTTGTGTACCAAGCGATGCTCCCGCGGGGAACCCCTGGCATGTCGACAATTCCCCATCATCTGATCTCTTCTTATCCTCGTTCTATCTTGTACTATGCTTATTTCCGGCATTACCCGCCCTCTCTCCGGTTTGGTATTCGTACATAACAGCATAGCAACAGGCACCAATCCATCCATGTACCAATATTTGATCGAGTACCGATCGAGCATTGCCAAGAAGGTGTGTGCTGTCAAGATGGTCCAGACAACCATGGGCGGGAGTACCCTACCCGAGTTTTCTCGTCTCGATGTGAAAATCTCGAGTCGTACAAAGGCATCGTTGCTTATAACAAAAACTCGGGAACAAGGGATCTTATGGGATTTGAACCTGTATTCCTGGCGTGCTACCGTGCCATAGCATGACGTATAATCAAAAAAACATGTATAGCGGATATTTCGTCAGCATGACTGCTTAAAGAAGACTTTAGCATCAAGACATCGTACCGTTCCTGGTCGCCGAACTACCGATGGCTGGTCTCCTCGCCGACTAGTTCGTCAATATTACTTCTACCCCTATTACAGTACAGGTCAATCATGCTCAATTTCTTTTTTTATTCCTCTTTAAAAAAAAGGTTCGCGTTTAAGCTAGCATGTGTCTTTAACGCCTCGAACCTTTGGGTGCCATACATGTATGCTCGGGGTCTCATCCGGTCACTCGGGATTTGAGTGGTAGCAATCCCGACAGCAAGGCACGTTCCAATTGGTCAGTAGGGAATTGCGGAGATTCTGACAGTACGATATCGCTGGAAGCAACTTGGACAACCAACATACATCCCCATGTACCCAGCACCCGGGGACCATCCTATCGACAGCGTCGCCCAGCTTGGCTAAACCGTACATTCGAATCGTTACAATGCGTCGTATGATGGCAGATTCGAGAATTAGATAACCTGCGTAGACTATCTCTTCTGTTATCGGGCCAGAGTGGATAATATACCCCCTTCTGCCTCCGCATCTGCGCCGCCGGGCTGCCTTTCCCAGCCTCGCCACTGTAAAGAAGTCCAAAACCCGTTTTGAATATGCAAGGCTCAGAGCCCGCGGGTAAGGTCTGAAGCTAAAGACTTAGGCGTACAAAAAAAAAAGTATTCCCACTCAGCACGCCGCAGGAATGGAGACCGTTAGACGAGCGCAGGGGTGTTGGACCTGCAAACGTAAGTCCTTGAGTATAACATCAGCAATCGCGACACTTACTAAACGTTTCGGAAGGACGTAAGATCGGATGTGACCGCGGCTATCCAGCCTGTAACAACTGTCTTCGCACCGGGAGAGAATGTTTAGGCTACGGCATCCGTCTCGCGTGGCCGGATCAGCCTGACGGTAGACGCAGACTAACTCGACTTCCAGATCACACGATCCACCATCACGAAATTGATCCGGACTATTATGGAAAACAGTTTCTAAACGTGACCTATTCCGACTTGGCTCTCTCCAGGAAAGGCATATCGCCTATTTGCCTGTCGATCATCCGCGCTCAACCGCGACCAGGACGAAGCCTACCCTTATTCGCGAATCTTCACGAGAGGGAGTCTCATCTCATTAGCTACTGTAAGAACGGGCCCGCGACCGTCTTAATTGAGTTCCGCCTCGAAAAGCCCTTGCTGACGCTTCTTATATCAGATCAAAATAAGTTGTCCCAAATGATATCCACCATTGACATCAACAATGGATTCCGCGACGATCTATTGCCTATGGCGCTCTCAAATATCGGGAATGCCTCTAACGGCCTTCGTAATGCTATGCTTGCTGTATCCGCTTTTCACCTTTGGGGTTCGGAGGAAGCTCTTTCTTACAAAGCCGATGCCCTTCGATCCCTATCTTCTTCCCTATCGAGCGAGTCTATTGGCATAACCGAGACGCAGCTGGCTACGTCTATGATGCTCTGTGTTTATAATGTGGGAAATTTTTGCCTCTCGCTTTCCGCGTATGTTCATACTAATTTTAAGTAAAAGGTCTTCGACGAGACAGAAGGCAACTGGAACCTGCACCTTCGTGGCGCCCAAACTATACTTCACAAACTTGCCAGCATTCACGGCGGACGGTTGAAGTATGGTTTCTTATATACATGGTTTCTTTACCATGAGATTCTAGGTGGTTTCAGTCAACCACTTCAGTACGGGAGATGCCCGGCGTCCCTAGAACTCTTACATGACACGAACTTTGATAAATCTTTGGTACTCTTCCCCCGCAGACTTAGCAATTAGGAACAATTGCCGCTGACAGTTAATAGATTATCGGGTCGCTCGGGTGCTCTGTGGAGGTCATGGAAATTATTAGCTACGTGAATAGTCTTCGTGCTCTCGAGCTTCGGGGTGCGTCTCTGGAGTACGACCCGGAAGAGCGTGCTCGAAAGGCCGACGAATGGCGCGAGATTGAAGGCCGAATAACGAGCCTTACGCAACATCTCGACCCCATAGAAGCGAGTCGCATACCACCAGTAGAAAGGACTCGGATCCTCACGACGGCCGAGCTTTATAGAATCGCGGCCCTTCTCTACTTACAAAGGACAGGTGACTGCACACATAATCAAGAGCTCAGATCAATGTATCTAGAGCTAGCATTTAACTCTCTAAAACGGCTTGATGTCTGCACGAGCCCTTGGCCGCTTTTTGTCATCGCCTGCGAAACTGAAGATGACCAGCAGAGAATAATGATCCTCCAGACGCTCGATAAGATGGATAACGAACGACACATCGGAAATGTTTTCGTTCTACGAGATATAATCGAGTCTTACTGGAAACAGCAGGACCTCCAGGCTGACAGCGGCCGAATCTCTAATACCAAATGGTGGAACGTTGTTAACTTAGATATCGCCGCACCTTGGTGCATTTGAAAAGGACTTCACCATCAGCCATAGTCCTCCCATAGTTGTCACAACGTCGCCATCATCATCATCATCATCATCATCATCGTCATCATTATCATTATCATCACTATCGCTACAACCCCCTATAACCTCTCAACGACGATTTTAGCGAGCTAGTAACCGCCGCACCTACTTAGACATCTTCGTTACATGCAAGTCTTGGGTGGGATTCACCAGCAAACTTAGCAGATCCGGCCGGGCGTAATGACCGACGACATCGATGAATGCCTTGGGATAATCGATATCCCGCAGATTAATATCCGCTTTGAGAATACCCTCCTCGCCAGCGCCAATGGGTTCGCAAAGCGGTTTGCCATCAGGCCCAAATATCATGGAAAAGCCACCGCCGGGCTGGAAAGGAGTTATATGTTAGTATTTCATGGAGTAACGGGGAAAAGGAAAGGGTATTACCGTCTTGGTGACTGGGTTGCCGGAAAGGTTGTTTTTTTCCAGGTTCTTCTCGGTTAGGATTTGGGATGCGACGAGGACGAAGCACTGCCCTTCTATGGCCATGAATTGGCTAGCTCGGTAGCTTGCTTCTCCCGTCTCATGATATAGCCACGCGATTTTGGAGGGATCCGGCATTTCAAATTCTGCAGGCCAACTTCACATTTCAGATCAGCAAGGTTTATCGGGGTATAAAAGAGAGGTAAAGGAAGTTTAAGACTGACCTTGCAATATGTATTTGAACTCCTTGCGAATACTCGTAGTAACGAAGCAAAGGTTGTAAGTGTTCCCAGCAATTTAAGCCACCAATATTGCCGAATTTCGAGGGCACAACACACTTAAGGGATTCGGCTTGACCTTCACCCCAGATGGTGCGTTCTATGTGCGTGGGCTTTATCTTCCGTCGGTGGTGGACGATCTCACCTTCGGGCGAGATGAACGATTGGGCCATGTAGAGACTACCACCTTCTCTCTCGCTATATCCAAGGACCACGAACATCCCCGCCTTTTTTACAGCGGCAAGGATTCGTCTCATATGTTCCGAGTCTCGAGGCATCGAGTTCGCCATGTATTCGTGGATGATATGGGTATTCTCGATGACACTTGACGTCCACATGGACCTATGTTGAAGCAAACAAGTGGACGTTAGTGCTGCAATCCCTTCGCAAGCCATTGGCTGAACTTACCACGGATATCCAGGAATCCATACTTCTGGGAATCCGAGCACTTGGACGCCGTCTGCAGCAGCCTCCTCGATAAGGGAGATAGTCTTGTCCACGGCCCCGTTAAGGTCAAGCCATACCGGCTCGGCCTGCACGGCACCAACGCGAACGGTAGTAGACATTCTCGAACTAGATGTGCTATAGCTTGGATAGGAAATTTTTAGAGACGATGGTGATGTTCGCAGAGAGCATCCAACATAGCTATGGACTATCATATGCTTGGACTTTATATATACACTTAAGTCGACTACCCTCTTTGCAGAAACGTCTCACTGCAGTGCGGGGAGATACGGTGTCTGCAGGTCAGCAAGCAAACCCCAGAAACAGCTCAGTTCATGCCAGAATCCCGAAACTTCACTGCTCTATTGCTACCCTCGTGGTCCTATTCTGGACCCCGTCGGCCGCGTCACGTAACAAGCCGGGTCCGATCATTGGCTACATGGGAACTTTCAGCGTTTGGTGGCTTGGCAGATCTCCTGACACTCATATGCAGCCCTCCACTTCGTGCCGCAGGTCCACGACCTTATTACCTTACACTGCATCTCCAGCTCGCATCCCGGGGCGTAACCCCTCAGTGCGGTAGCATTCTGTATGCCAATATACAGCTGTGTATGGCCTTGCCCGTTACACGGCTGCGGTCATAGTAAACACCTATTCAGAACACAACTCCTAATTCGGGCCTTATAAGAAAAGTCCTAGTTATTTTTTCACCAAAGAAAACTTTTTGACTGAATCCTTCCGTTTGATACCTACCTACATACAACGGGCCTTTGTGAGAAAAAAAGCTCCATCATCCTATCCTCCCCTTGTATTAAGCGATCGCAGAGTCCTTCCCAAGCTTTTCTTCTACGGATCCCAACTAGCGGCTCTTCAAACCCAGCTTCCGCGTGGGTCCTTTTTCGTCCAGAACCGGGAAAGCCTCGAATTGCCAATGCGGCACGAAAATGGGAAACACTGGACGCTCGAGCCCCTTTACTTTCGAACCCAAGCCCAGCAGCATAATAGTGTGTATTTATTGCTCAAAAACCAAGCTTATTAGTCTACGAACGGGAACGATTTTCACTCTTTTCTTACATAGCAGCTGCTGCTAATTCCCACCAAAGCATCAGGTCGGCAATATCCCGCGATCGTACTATTGGTTTAGGGCTGTTTTCTCAACTACCTACCTACCTCCCTTACCTAGGTAGGTAGGTAGCTACTCGGGATAGACGCTAAACTTAGGAGTAACACTTTGAGTTCTTATGGAATAATGACTTCGTCTTTGTTCCCCCTCTACCCTTCCCGTTGGCGTAATATATAAGCAGTAGCAGCAGGCAAAGCGCTAAGACCTGTTGTCATCATCTCAGATTCGGGAGCTGTCTCCCGATTTCCTCTGACGGCTCACCCATGGCTCTGGAATACGCGTGTGTAACCCGAGGCGCAACACGCATGGGAGACGCGGTGGTATTATCACTAATGAAACATCGTAGCACGGTAAAATCCGGACCAGAACATATATACCTACCTACCTACATATAATATACATGTTGCACACATCTACTTGTTGTCATCTACGAACCGGGGCAGAGATCCCACTCGCTTGTAACCGGGAGAACATGTACTGTACTATGTAATGCGCCCACGGGGTGGGGGATTTAACAAAGTTCTGACAGAGGACCCTGGCCGGTATCCAAGTTTTGGTTTCGGTTCAGAAACTTTGATTCGAGTACTGGCAGGTTGATAATAAGGTGGGAATAAATACTACCCTACGTGAAATGTCTACCAAGGTAGGTATATACAAGCGGGCGGTAACCTCGGAGGGAACGAGGGGGAAAACATGTAGGAGGTACCTGTGTAGGTAGGTAGGTATGTAGGCTGTGTGTATGAGAGCACGAAAGCGGTTCTCTGGCGAAAATTGGAAAGACAAAATAATATAAAAAATTTTTAAAGGTTGGGAAACATTACGGATTTATATATATAGACTATATATAACTTCGACTACCACAACATCGACGCCTTCCTTCAATATATATAATGCGTAGTTAACCAGACCTACATTGCATTACATCCATACACATGGGACGGGTAAGCCTCGTGCTACCGCCGCCAGACGCAGCGTCGCACAATGGCGTTTTTCAGCAGCGGTAGAGGGAATAAGAGCTAAAAAGGAGCGGTGAATAAAGGTCAGGTTCAGGTAGGTTAGGTTAGGTTTAGGTTGTGTATTATCGTCATAAGCAGCAAAAGAAAAGGCAGAGAGAGGGGTGTGTGTGTGTGGGTGAGAATGAGAGGGCGCACGACGTTCTTCTCTGTGAAACCCCTCTTCTTCCCTCCCTTTCGCTCTTCAACGCTTCTCAGGTCAAGTCTGGTCTGGTCTGGTCTGGGGTTGGGATCTCCAATGATAAGCTGGGGAGGGGCCAATGCGAGGGGGAACGACGTGATTGGATGGGCTGTTCTGCTGCAGAATTTGGGGGCTGCAAGAATGCCATTGGGGGGAGACCCCGGGCGGCAAGGGAAAAGGGAATGAATGAATGGGGAACGTCATCTTATCTTTGGGTTTGAAGGCGGTCGAGATATCAATTTCTAATTACGTGAGAGCTTCTCTACCTTAGCTCTCCCTTTCATTCCTTTTTTTTCCTTTTTTACCTTTTCTTTCTTTTATTGAGAGAGGAGCGGTTTATGCCGCCTCCGAAATGGGGATTAGAGATAACAAATAACAACGGCAAGGCTTGAGCTAACTACCTCTAAGGTGAGATAGCTTACCTATCTAAGATGATACGCGTGGATAGTATTACATACCTATACCTACCTTGGTTGGTGGTTATCTATTACGCCTCTAAGCTCTGTGCCATGTATATCTTAGTGTTAGTTATCAAAGATGTATATATCATGCGTATGTGTCTGTGTATGTAATCTGAGTCAATGGAGTAAATAATAAGAACGGTATTAAAGGGCGTATCTGCTTATCCCTTTCGTCCATATGTCCGTCTCCTCTCATAGCTCAGTAGGTATCTCCTCTGAATTTGTCGATAGGAATCGTCTGTATAACCGATCTTGATACCTCGACTCGACAATGTCTCTCCAAAACGAGTCCCCGCCACCAGGGGAAGGCCGTCTGCAGCCGCGGCTGTCGAGGCTGACGATGGTCGCTTTAACGTTCGCTATCCTCAAGTGAGTCTATCCAACAGCTGTAACTACCCGCGTAGCGTTTCAAGATGCAGCAAGCAGCAGCTAACCGCACGCCAGCACATGGATCGCTCTAGCGGGCTCAATCGGCCTCGTATTGCCTTCAGGTGGCTCCGTCTCGTTCTTATACGGCTTCATCTTCTGCGTCCTGTGCAACCTAGCACTCGCCGCTAGCCTCGGCGAGCTGGCTGCGATATGGCCCACGGCGGGCGGCCAGTACCATTTCGTGTATGCGCTCTGCACGGATCGGTGGAAGAAAGTTATAGTACGTGATTGTCGAAGAGGAAAATAGCTACTAAGTTGGTAGAAAGTGGAAAGAAGAGAAGGAAGCTGACTTATGCGTGATAACTAGAGCTTCTGGGTTGGCTGGACGAATATCGCGGGCTGGCTTACGCTTGTGACGACTGAGGGTTTCTTCGCTGGTGAGTTTTTCTTGCTTCTTTAGAAATGAAATCTACCTAGTCGGTGGTTGGTATACCTGAAAAAAAAAGAAAAAAAGAAGAAAAAGGCAAGACGGTATGGTATATTCATGCTAAAATACCGCAACACAGCACAATTCATCTCGGCCGCCGCGGTCATCGCATCGAACGGCGCCTACGCGATCGAAGAATGGCGGACGTACCTGATCTTCCTCGCGATCGTAACCTTCACGACCGGCTCCAACATCTGGGGGAACCGGATCCTGGGGCGGTGGAACGACGCCGCGCTGTACTGGTCCCTGCTCGGCGTCGTCGTCATCAGCATAGTCCTGCTGACGACGTCCGACAAGAACGGCGCCGAGTTCGTGTTCGCCGAGTTCCAGAACGAGACGGGCTGGTCCGACGGGATGGCCTGGATCCTGGGCCTGCTGCAGAGCGCGCTGTCGCTCATCGGCTTCGACGCCGCGCTCCATATGACGGAGGAAATGCCCCGGCCGGCCGTCGATGCGCCCCGCGCGATTATATACGCTGTTGTCGTAGGAGGAGTGACGGGCGTCGCGTTCATACTCGTTATTTTGTTCTGCATTACAGACCCGGATACCGTCCTGAATACCCCGACGAAGATGCCTATCGCCGAGCTGATCCTCCAGGGAACAGGAAGTCGAGCCGCAGCTACCATACTGACGCTTATGCTAGCCGTGTGCTTTATCAACGGCACGAACGGCTGCGTGACTAGCTCTAGTAGATTGCTGTATGCCATGGCGAGGGATAAGGGCATTGTATACCATAAATAGTGAGCAGTCGTTCTCTTACCCCTCTTCTCCTTTTTTCTTTTATCAGGGACTAACACCTCCTTTCCAGCTTCGCGCACATCACCCCCAAACTCGACGTCCCCGTGCGCACCATCGCCTTGACTTTCGTATTCAACATCCTTTTCGGACTGCTGTACCTCGGTCCATCAGTCGCTTTTAGCGCGTACGCGGCCAGCACGACCATATTCCTCAACGTGTCGTACGTGATCCCCGTCGTCGTCCTACTTATCCGCGGCCGCGGAATCTTGCGCCAGTACCAAGCGGAGAACACGTATTTCGCGCTCGGGAAGTTCGGCTGGGCGCTGAATGCCGTTGCGGCTGTGTTCGTTATTGTGACTTCAGTGGTACGTGCTTCGGGGAGGGGGCGGGGCATCAACTCAGAAACGGAACTGGGGCATGAATGAATGAATGGTTTACTGACAGGTCCTAGTTCTTCTGCTTCCCGACTGGGCTTCCTGTCTCGGCAGATGAGATGAGTATGCGATGCCTCGCAATTTCTGCCCCGTAAATTAAGATGATAGGAATTAGACCTTGCTGACGGGATATGAACAGACTACGTAGTCGTCGTGATTGGCATCTTCCTAGGTTTAGTTACCACATACTGGATCACGTACGGAAAGACCTTTGAAGGCCCGGTAATTCTCTCTCTTCTCCCTGCTTGTTTCTTCGTCCTCCTAGAGACAGAGAAAAGATCACCTGAGCTAACACTACAACCTCGATAGACGTTCGAAGCTATCATCGGGCACGCACCCGGCGACGAAGAAGCAGCAGCAACAGCAAGTTCCACTCCCCCCTCGGAGAGAGAAAAAGAACTACCCAACAGCCAGGACGAGAAAGAGTTGGCTACCTAGGATGACGTTATACGTTATCAAAATATTCAGGCATTGATTTCTTCTGAGTTATTAGACATCATTGAATGAGGAGTAAAGCGTTGCGATCATCGGCTCTAGCATCTGATTGTAGCGTCCAAGGCGTCGACAGTTTGGCTGTAAAATCTAGATGGATAGATCTATCTATAAAAGCCTCAGGGGCAAAGACCGTAACATAATTCCACTACATCACAGCCAAAGTCCCTAAAAAACCAAAAATGTAATCATATAACTTAACAATATGTTCATTCGTGAGGGGTATTTACATGATATCGCGTATCTACTTGGTAACAAAAACAACTCCCGACAAAGCCTTAATCCGTCTAGGACTAGGTGTTGGGTTCATAACCGACCCACACCCTTGGGGTATACATGCAATAATTTTCCTCTCATAGCCGAGACGAAAGCTCTCCGTTAAAATGTCAGACCTGTGACTTGGTTGGGTATGCGAAAACGCCGGGTGATGCGATGATGACTGAATCCCTCACGGTATTTGTCCTACATTGTTCCTTGTCCTACCCCGAGTCGTATTAAACGTACTCGCTTCCTCTTCAAACATGAATCTTAGAAAAACAACTTTTGATCGAAGGATAATCGCGTCCTCGGTTGGTTACCGAAGGACATGTTTTTAGCTTAATAAGAAGCTTTGGCGCTATAGGAAGCGTTCGCGTCGTTTGCATCCGGTGAAAGGGATGATGAAGCCGATAAACATACAGTTATGGCGACAGACAGGATTCGACACTCTCTAAGAGAGGCCAAGTCCACCAAGAAGTAATGGACGAGCCCAAGTATTAGCTTGTCTAAAGCTATATTAAATTTGAAACCTCGACGCGGCGGGAGGAATAGAGATAATTCCTTATTTTTTTTTTCATCCGAACGCCTGTTGATTTAAGAATAAGGGAGGTTTGATTCGCTCTTGTATCCAGGTTGCGTTGGCTCGACATCTTTTATGGGGTGAAGCAACATCGGTGGTAAGCAGGGCCGCCCATAGAGTTCTTCCCACTCTTTGCCACCTACGTTGGTATCTTCCCAACCCATAAAATTCAGGTACAGTCGCTGGGGAGGGTTTGCTCTATAGTACCAAGTGCTTCCGCGATATCTGGCTTCTCGTCCCCAGCCCATGGCAGAGCCAACACCTCCACTTTCACCCTTCGGACCACCATTGAACCACCTGGCAAGGTCCTCACCTTTCCAAGGTCTATCGAAGAAGACGGGCATTGGAGCATACACAGCCTTGAGGCCGTGAAGAAGCGCAGTAGTTTGTGTGACCATTTCAGACGAAATATGGTTTCCGCGAAGATTCTCGACGTGCATAATGTCGAGCAGCCTCTTGGACACTCTCGAGTGTGTTACAATGGTAGCCCTCCTCGGTAGATCTGTGGTTGCGTGCGTGGAATCGTTGAACCCCCATAATTCATTACCACTGATCCACGAGCTGTTAATGGGGTTGAAAATTGGGGCAACAGTAATCAGATCTGCCTCTTCACCAACACCCCACACGTAGTCATCGTCCTCGGGCTTTGCCACAGGCGGCCTCGGCCCAACAGGGTTAACAAAAGGTAGTTTTGGTGGACCCCAGACGGTGTCTTTCCCTGATATACGCTCAACTTCTTTTCGGAATTTTGTGTCGTAATCACCGTGGATGGATGGTATGTAGTAGCGCTCGTTGCGTTCCCACAATCCCCGACGTGGTTGACGCTTGGCAAATGAAGCCAATTTTTCAATGAAATCGTAATTATGGCCGGTGACTCTTGCGTCTATCTCCCAGTTCCAAATGTAATCAAACTCGGGAAACTCCTGGGCAAATTTTTGAACTGACAGCCACTGTGAGACATGTACAGTCGCCTTCTTAGGGTCGATCTTAGGGTACATGGTCTGTGTGGCCTCATCATTCCAAAGGATAGCAATGTCCCTAAACTCCGGAGGCACATTTCGCTGAAGAACATATTGGTAAGTTTCCTCATCCTCCCAAATCGCATAGGCTGTGTCTTTGACATGGACGAATAGAAACACCTGATATAGACCTCCGGTGCGCAACGAAAGCTCGGCGATCAAAGATCGAATGACCTGCTTGTCATTTTCGGTATATTGCTTCCCAGTATAGGTTCGCAGTAAAAGCGCGGTTCTCTCTTCGCGGGCAATAGTCGGTTTAGACGTGCCAGATGCGCGTCTTTCAAGAAGACTCCTCCTTCGTCGTATCGATGCAGTTCCCTTTTTCTTCAAGTCTTCCCTAGGGAGCTCTGAAGCACTGGAATCGCGTTCGTTATCGCCGTCTGCGCCCAGCACGCTCGAATTTTGACGCGTGTACACTGTGCTCAGGTATGGATTAGACTGCCCCTTCAGATCGTAGCGAGCCTTATTTTTCAAGGCACACCTCTCTTGCAACTGGCCCCAACGAACACCGTCCCAGTCGATCATCGAAGCTGAGTGGTCATCATCCGATTTATAGCCGTAAATACCTAACCGTGTCTCACGCTCATAACACAAATTGCCATCCATGCCAAGGACGCTGTAACTTCCAAATCCGGGCTCAGGGAACTTCTTGGGCTGGCCTTTGAAAACGAATACATCCCCTACAGGTGCGCCACCTGGTCCCTCGCAAGGTACATGCTCTGCTCTCTCGGCAAGCCATGTCTTTTCGTTATACTTGGGATATGGGTTGTAAACGTAGGTTTTGTGCTCGGTGAATCTTGGTTTGTTCTGGGTAAGCGCTAAGTGCTCGTCGATAGTTAGGGATTTTTTCTTGTCAGGATCCAGCGTGTTAAGCGTCTGTCCAAACAAGGCATCGGCACCGGGCTCTCTGTACTATCGTTAGGACGCGCAACAAGGCAGTGACAGCTAAAACCTACTTAGCAAGCGCATCATATTCTCTATCAAATTGCTTCCGCAAATCCTCTTCTCTTTGCTCCTCCTCCTTGTGCTTCTCTTCCTCCTGCTCCTCCTCTTTCTTTTGATCGTTTATATGGACTTGAGGTTGTTGATTTTGCTCGTTGTTACTAGAACCAGTCGCTGGCAGGGGAGCTTGGGCTAAGTTGGATTCAGTATTGGCCTTTAGAGGAGCCTGTGCTGGCGCAGAGTTCCCCTCAAACCACCTTGCCGTATGGGGAGTGGTAGAACTGTGAAGCAGGGTCCAGTACAGAGTCGCTGCGAAAATGGCGATGAGAAGGAGACCTCTCGGTCGCGACAACAACCGACGAGGTTGTACCGCTAACATGATTTCTACTTTAATTGGAGGGATAGACGCGGCTTATGGATTGGGGAAGCGATAAGTCGATATCGCAAGATTTATGCAAGATCAAGAGGTAGGAACATGGCGAGATCGTTTAAGCTATGCTTTCCAGGCCAAATACAGGTCTTTGGCTAAGATCGAGGTGGAAAACCAAGTATGATAATCGGTTGATTGACTTGAAGCTTGTATACAAGCTAGATTCCTAGCTTAGGAATTTGATCTGCGATTTGTAGTATATCGAATTTCAGCGCTGTACTACGTAATCGTCCGAAGGGAATATGTCGTCTGAAGTTCTACCCGTAGTAGATTCAAAAATGCGACTATGAATAGAATGATAAAATGATAAAATGAGCGTGGGGGGGGTTAACGTAACAGAGGATAACCGGTCGGATAAAGAAGCTTACGACAGCACTCAGGAAAGGCCCGAGGCGAAGTATAAAATAAAAGTGGTGACGAGTAGTGTAGAAAAAACACCGAAGGGGTGAATTCACATAAGGAAAAGAAACAGACTCGAGGGATTTGAGAATAGAAGGGCGCAAATAGTAACTATAGGAAGAGAATAGAAAAAAAAAAAAAAGGGACTGGGGGAGGGCAAATCTCGCGATGTCTTGGCTGTGGTGATCAACACCAAAGCAGATCAAGTGGGATGCTTGAAATTGGGTTCCCCCTTCACTCTCCCCTTTTTAGGAAAAAGTTGAAGGTTCAAAAGATGAAAAAGATGCGCGACAGGGTCACGATTACCGATACTTGTAACGCTATAGGGGACTTACATGTGTCACTAAGGGAAATAAGTACTGCATACATCGATGTTATAATTCAACAAGGTGATTTTACTATTGTTCAAGTATTCTTTAGGATTAAAGTGGCTTATAAGGTACATGAAGAATGTGGGGGGTTTAATGACTAATTTTAGGCTAAGAGGTTTCTCATACAGAGCCAAGCTAGACTAAAAAGTACATAGGTAGATTCACCAGTCCTGGGTCCTTTGTGATATGATAGTGTATATCGTCACCTTTAGCGGCCCCCAGAATTCTCCGTGCCAGACGCTCTGTTCATATTCTGGCCATGGTTTCCATATTCTTTAGGGAGTGGAAATATATTCTTCATAGAAGACAAAGCAAGATAAGACAACAAGTTTGGCATGGCTAATCGTTAAAATTATGTTGTGCAACTCAGGCACAAGGAGGGGTTTAGGATCATATCCACTATCCATACCTTAAGTAGGTACAGCTACCTACTAAGGCATGTACCTGCTTCGACATGTAGACGCACGCTGTATGGTTGGTTTAGCGTTGATTTAGTGTAGTGTAGTATACACGGGTGGCTGCTGCGAGTTGGGGTGAGCTCAATATTACGCATTACGCAGCGTCGCATGCAGTCAGACTAAACATATTATTGACTATTATCAAACATTTACAGATCAACCAACTAAATATCTGTCAACATCTTATTCAGTCATCATTAACTATTCCCTTAATATTTTTTTTTGATAGTTAGAAAGAGAAACAGAAAACATGTCATCTTTCCAATAATTTTAACCTAGAACTCGCTAAGGGGGGAAAGCTAAGATTCATGCTTCCCTTCCTGCATATGCCGTAGTCGCGCCGTAGTTAAATTGAAAGGTGATAAGGTGTTGAGGGTTAAATTCGCTATGGCAATTTGGGAAGTGCCGATTGGACCTCAAGCGGTCTGCAATGTACCTGGTTTAATAAGATAAGGAAATTTAGACCAACTTTTTTTTTTTTCGCCCTTCCTATCTTTCCAACCCTTCCTACCCTCTTTTTGCCCTGCGGAAATGATAATCCCGATTAGGTCCTAGTCTTCCTTCTGCACCCGCATTGACAACAACTACTACAAATAGTATAACCGTCCCTGCATTATATGCGTCTATATGCGTCTATTCCATCAACTCAAGGGGCTCAAGGGGTCATGAGTATACTATCCGGACTATGTAGCTCAATAGTCTTGGGTCGATCCCCCTTTCTAACTAACTACCTAGGTGTCTACCTAGGTGGCCACCTTAGGTAGGTAAACAAACCTTTCAAAGGATTATCGAGTCAATTTCGATGCAGCAAAGACCCAATTGTGCGAAATACGCAAACTATCAACTTTCGAAACTTGGATTCCGCAAGCCTCCTGGCTCCCACGGTCGAGGCGTTGGATTTCCGGAGGCACGTAGGACGCAAAGTTATTTTTATTTAGGTACTTATCTAAGCTACGTTAATAGCACGAGACAATAAGAAACATGTAATCGAGCCACAGAGAAACGGTACCTGTTACTAGTATTACTACGTGTGGTATGTGTGTAGTTAACCACGGGCAACATGAAGTCTAAAACATTTTGATACCTCACGATTCTCACGATTCTCACGATTCTTCAGTGTTCAACTGTTCAATTCTCACCGCATCACTTTAGACATTTAGGGGGTAACACATGCTATGCTACCTCCGAGTTTTAGGTGATACAATTCCCCAAAGTCAGGTACAGGATACCACGGTATCCTAACATTAAACGAGCGGCTCGCAGCCACTCATACCTAGTCGTCACGCCATGGGGCAAGGGACGCACGAAGCGCAAACGCATAGATCGTCATCGTGCAGCGGCCTAGACGGTCCAATCAAGGAGCCTCCGCCCAAGCAGCTTTTTTATTCTTTCTTGCGACAAAGTTCCCAATGTCGCATTCGCTAAACTGTGTCCCCATTCGCCAGCCTGGGGTTGCTTGCCTGTTTCGGGAGGAGACCTTAAGCCAATTCACCCTGGAGGGAATCACGCATTCTTCTTGGCCCATCCTCAAATTCCGTTTGTACAGAATTTCATCGGCCCTAGTATTACCTGGAAATAGCCCTTGGTCGTGTGTCCTACGGAACCTCAGTTCACATCAGATGGTGAGAAAATAAATCAGCTAGCTCATAGGACTTAACATAGCCAACATACGCCTCTCTCAAGAGTACGAATACGCGTTTACAATAAGCGCCAAGGCTTTCAAGTAGGAGTAGGTATTCACCTAGGTAGCCTGTCTCTTGGTACATTACAGCCGCGCATAGAAATATCCCCTCGAATTTTTTCCGGAATGCCTATTATTGATAACCGGACACAATCTCGATGATCCACGACGACCAACATACATACGTACGTGAACCACCCTACACCAACAGTTGGGATCTTCGTAATGACGTGACATTGTCGACCGTAACATTGACATTGAGTAAGTACAAAAAAAGATCGAACTAGAAGCCGTGGGCTGTTTAACAAGTATGTATGAAAAGGTAGGTACCTAGCAAAGAGCGAGCAGGAAGGGTTAGGTAACAGGACAGCAATGCAATACAACGCATACTAGGTACACAACAGTCAATGCAGCACGATTGATCCTGCGTACGTATCGAAGATAGCGATTTCCCATCACCAATCCATTACATCTCAATCTCAATCTCAATCATTCGTTCTCATCTCTCTCACCGACCTCACCGTCTCACCAATCCGCACAAGGAACCCCCCAATTCTAGACCACACTCCTCCCACACAAATAGATAAACTTAATAACGGCCGGTGACAGGATCATTAGATTAGATAGATTAGATACATACCTGCTATACGTACTCGATCGAAAAAGTTACCTACTATCTACTACCTACCAATTACCAAACCCGTGCGACATTGCGGCTGCAACCCGGCAAAGCGCGATTCTGCCCGTCGGATGCGGCCAACCAACCTATCGGCAGTCCGGGGCTGGCTTGCCCTGGGTAAATCGCATCTACACTTACCCTTGAAATATGAGAGATACGGGCTAGATATTGTAATACCCACCTGCAATACACGTACACACTTGACTTGTGCAATAGTGACAGACTGCCCAATCGGTGAGTACGATTGTACGTAGAGCAAACACGCAGTATACGCATGCCTGTCTTATTAGCACAGACGTTTCAACAAGTGCCACCAATTTCGAATCCAGGAGCACAGAAAAAGGCAAGTAAGCGAGACAGGAAAATAAATCGAAGATAGCATCACCTTAGGTACCTGGCACGATTATCACGAGTCCAAATCCGCAGTTACACGTACCTAGCACGCAGGCAAGGGGGGATATGTTTGCACAAATTTGTTGCTTGATATTATCTCCTTTCCATCTGCTCTCAGAAGAGCAGACCATTTACTACTATAGCTATGCGCAAACGGTGTAGCTAGAGCAGTATACTCCTGGTGATCTACAGCTTTTCGCTCGTGCTAGATCTCCCAACCACATCACTCCCCAATTCCACCTTTCATCTCTTACCCATTCTTCCGTATTTTTCTCATCGTCCAAGGCACCCTTTGTATCCATTCTACAAGGCCTTTCACACCCTTCCTTCTACCCCATCCCAGTTCAACACACATCTCCCCTATACCCAGGGGAGACGCGAGCGGCAGTACGCATCAGGCCCGCCAACCCCCTGACGCAGACGGCCTGAATGCAGCCTTGGTTCCAAGGAAGTATTTTTCCAAGATACCAAATTATGATGATAATAATATGGTGCGCATCATCTAATTATAAAAAACGTAACAAAAAAAAAAGCGGATATCTCGTCAAGGGATCCATAAGGTAAGCAACTACCAATTCCGAATGGAAGACTGAAAGGGTATATGCGACCAAAAACAAAATGAATACATCCCCAAAAACGGGAACCCCAAACGCCGATGCTAATATATGATGATAATCGCGCAGCTAACACGATTGTGAAGCGGCGATGTGAAAAGTCGATCCAAACAAAAGAGAGGCGTATCGTCGTTACAAAACAAGGGAATATATATGTATATATAAATCGGGACATATATGCTTTTACAGCATGCCTATTCTTGTCATTCTCTTCTCCATCCTCGGTATCGGGCTAGCTAGTCCACCACGGCCTAGAGCCTGACCGGGAGCGAGACGGTTCCCGGTGGGTAAGCCGAATGGTCTGTTAAGCCCCTTAGGACCCGGACCCATACCCATGGGGCCTGGGCCCATAGGGCTCGGTCCCATAGGACTAGGTCCCATGAAGCCGGGGCCGGGGCGAGGCGGCCTTGGTGGAGGAGGCCCTTGTCCGCTCGGTCGGCGAGGTGGGTATCCCGGCCTCGGTGGCGGCTGTTGTTGTCTTTGGGCCTGCATAGCATACTGCATCCGCCTCCAGGCGTCGCGCTCACAGTACGATCTACCGTCTACGTCGAAGTATCCATCGCGGAGGACAATACCGCAGTCGCCGCACCGGAAACAGCCCGGATGGTATTTCTTTGAGGATTCATCCTCAAGGTATTGACCTTCAATACCTCTATTACAGCTCCCGCAAAGACTGCCGTTAAGTCTATGATAATGTTGTTCACAATACGGCTGATCATTAAGAACATAGAATGTCGAGGAGGAGAAAGGCTCTTGGCATGTTGTACATACGAAGCATGCCTTGTGATAACGCCCAGTCAAGCGCCCATCCGCGGATGAGATTGATTTGCCCGTGATAGGTTCCTTGCAAGCTTTACAGTTGCCACGAGAGCCCTGGCTTTTAGACGAATGGCGATTGTGAGTTGGCCGAGGTGGCGGCGATTGGCCCAACCCATTCTGAATCGCGGGATCTATACGATCAGAAGGTTCTAAAGGAAGCGGCGGCATTGCCGGCATATCTACCCTCGGATCCTGGCCCCTAAAGCTAGCAGCGTCTGGACTAACATTATCTGGAGGCGCAAAACGGCTTGAAAGTCTTGGCGGCTCGGAACCTCTCCCAGATGCCGACCGGTCCCTAGGTGAGGGGGATTGTGGTTTGGTTTGCATCGCATCCATTGAAGATTGCAAATCATCTAATAGGGCATCGAAACCTGACATGTCGGATGGTCGCCGTGCATCTGGACGGGAATTTACCGATCGGGCGGGGCTTGTGTTTGAGCTGGCTTGACTAGGACGAGACGAGTGAGTATAGCCAGAATTGCTGGAAGATTGTGATATTGTAGACGAGTGGTACCGATTGTTAGTATTGAACTCGTCGCCAAGGTTGATAGAGGGCTTCCTATTGCCGTCTCGAGTTGACGGGCGTGAGGTTGTTCCTTGCATAGGTGGCGGCCGTAATGCATCCTGAGCTCCAAAGGACGGCCTTTGTGACCGGTCATTAGCCATAGCTATCCTCTCCATAGCACTATTTGATGCGCTCCGTATTCGATCGGACCTCATACCGGGCGCTGAGGGCACACGCTCCGGTACGTCGTAGACTTCATCGTTTCCTTTGAGTTTATCCGGAAACGTCTCGGAGCGTTTTCCTAGGCCAAGTGGTTGCGGCTCCAGGTCACTATCCCTCTTGGGCGCGCCGAATCCACCATATCCGTTGCTTCGAGGCGCTCTAGGGGGGGCAAGGCCAGTGCTATTTTTGGAGGACGTTGAGCCTGCAGTTCCTGGTCGCTCTATAGAATATCCAACTCGCAATGAATCTTCGTTTGATTCCGCTGTTTGGTCCCGGCTGCTATTCCGCGCAAACGGATTTTTTAACCCGGGCCTTCGGTTCATCTCGAATGGTCCGGGCGCAATTGTATTCATTCTTGTTAAGAAATTTGTCGACTTATTTGGGCTTGTGCCGTAAGCAGAATCACCCTCCAAAGATCCCGAGTCTCCAAATCCTCCGTATCCACTGGGCCGCCTCGGCGAGCCTGCTATTGCTGGTGCATAATAATCATCTTTGTTAGAATCAGCACCAGGCCGTTCATGTGTTGGTGTCTTCGGTGAAATTGCTTGAGACCCAGTAGAAGCACTTATTGGGGTCAGTTGCTCTGTCTTCTGGAACGCGCGATCTAGTATTCTGTTAGCTAATGCGATTGATTACTTGGTTAATTAGCAGATGAGCATACTTGCTGCAGATGTATCAACAGAAGGGGGAGCGGCGCGAGAGAATTTATCAAAAACATTCGCCTTGAGCGATGAAAACGCGCCACCCAGAAGATCTGGCATTGGTGGAGGAGCTGCTTCAACTGTTAGCCACCTACTAATGAGACGTATAGTAAGGATCACGTACGTTCTGCTGCTGCAGGTGTGCTGCCGCAAACATGTTCTCCCATCATGGAAATCTCAACTTGATCCCCGCAATTGGAACATTTTATTGTCGGCATGAAAGCCGACTGCCGTGAGTCGTTCATCACGGCTTAAACGCGTAATAATCCCTCTCTTGTTTCGTGTTTTCCTTCACTTTCCCTTATTTGGAGTTGAGTAAGTTGATTTCGTACATGAGTACTTTTTTACCCGATTCGCCCTTAACTGGAGGGTTTACATTCGTAGAAGTAAAGTTGAGGATTAGTTGTTGATTGGTAACCAGTTTAACAATTCTCTACCAGTACCGGATCCAGAGAAAAATAGAGAACGGATCTGCCTCTTGTGCTACTGCGTAGATGCTGTATGTTGTGCAGGAACCCGAAACTCAAAACTCCACAGCCCCGAACAGCGAGTGCCACAGCTTCGGATTGGGTGTAGTAGTTTCGCCGGTGAGGCCTGCGTTTAAGAAACGACTAGACCGTCAAGTCAAGGCTCTGCGATAGGTTGGTTGTATGCAGTTGTCGTCGCGCAAACAGTGGACGCTGTATGGGCCGCGCTTCGACGATTTTTCTTTCAGTCGAACAAGCGAACAATTGGTCGAGAATAAACAAGACTTTTTGAGAAGGTTTCAAGAGATCTTTGGTCCTGTAAAGGTCGGTGAAAAAAAGACCTCTTGGACGTTGCAACCTATTGTCTCGAAAGGGTGGAGGATGTTTAAACACCCCCCTGTCCTCCAACCCCTGACTGGACTTACAAGGGTACCTAGGTACCTATGCACAAAGCAGACCACTAACCAAAGTCGAACCCTTGATCCCCTGTACGTCTTGGCAGTAATAACTTAAAGAGTACCCGATTAGGAACAGCTCCTCGTCGTATTAGTTGAATGATAATGATAATAATATCTCAAAGTTGATTCTAGTACCTATGGTAGTTATCTAGCTTCCAACTTAGGGCATAAAATAAGTTAGCAAAGAAGTGCAGAAACAGAGAAAAGAATTTCTGAGTGATCCACGGTAGCAGGGCGTCACCCGTATTATATAGGGTAAAAGGTATGTGGGCGCATAATAAGAAGGATTCAGGAACTCAAGTTCAAACATTGGTGATTTTCAAATGTTTGACCAAAAATGGCAATCTACTTTTACAAGTGTGCTCAAGTGTGCTGCAGGCTGCAGGCTGCGTGGTTTCTTTTACCACCAATACCCGAAAAGCTGAGCTGACGATGAAGTAGTCACTCGTTTGTTTATCTGACGTATACTAATTCATCAATATGAATCTGTAGGATTTCGTTTTGCGTGTAAATGCCGGGTTCCGCGCCTCGTTTATTCAGCGACTACTTCTAATACAAGTAGGTAAGCCCTTCCGTAGCTCATCCGTAGCCCATCATAAGCCATCATTTAAAACGTAGTTTCCACCTCGTGGATAACTTTAGGATTGCGGCAACGCCGCCCTTTCTCTATTTAATCATGACTTCCTCGACTTCCATAGATGCTTCCATACATAGTACACTTACATTACCTAGGTACCTATCTCATGTGAGCACGGTAATAACCACCTAACGTAATAAGTCTGTGCTGACGACAGTGGGCAATACGCCATGTGGACATTTGGACATGTGAATTTGTCTTATTTACTTAGCATCGCAGCCGCCTTGCGCGCTAGAAAAATACGAATAGTAAAGGTGATATTATATTTAATGAAAAAGAAGCGCCACAAACTTCCGGCGACCCGATTTAGGGACGAATTAACATACCGAACCAACCTGTCAAATAATACACTACGGACAAACCCTCAAACCCTCATTACCGCGAACATTACACTAGGAAGTTCACGAGAACCGACTTGGAGCACCAATGGTGAGCCATGTAACGCTAATAAAGCTGTACGATCGACCTTCTTGAAGCACTAGCAGTCGCTAAACTGATCTAGTATAGCGCCACTATGACATACAGGGCTGGCACGGCCTGAACGGGTACCTTGCAGCTAAGATTCTATCGGTGATTCGACAATCCGATTACCCCTGTCTCCACTTAAACTTTAGCGTAGTACCTGAGATGCTGCTAGAAATATGGGCCAAATACGGAGTACCTAGGGACTGCAATCTGTGGGGAGTCCAGTCTGGAAGGGACAGACAAGGGGAACAAACGGGGGGGAGAGGAAGTTATGCATCGCAAGTTATCGCAACTGCGCGAGCAATTGGCATGCACGTTATTATGGCAGGCGTATTGTAAAAAGTTCCATAGTACGTACATATTAATGGCTATTCTAAAAAATCGACCCATAATTCCTTTCCTTTCTCGGTTCACCCTTTCTTTCTCACGGTCCGGTCTTAGAAGCCTTGGTCCCAATATTCAAGCATCGAAGATCATTTGTCAGTTGAGTTTGATATCTACCAGCTTCACTTTTTTCGATTTAACCAAATTCGTTCACACCATTTCCTTATTAAATATGAATATATGAATAAAGTCGATGTGACCATAGACGGCAATGCCATAATTAGCCAATCAGCCCCAGATAAACCCAGATTGAACCACGGAAAAGGGCATCAAGGGCATCAAGAAGTTTGGGTTGTCATGGGATACCAACCTTGCTAGACTTATTCCTTTCCCCATCTTGTTTTCCAATTATGGTCTTTCTGCTGATTATCGTGATAGGTACGGTAGTATATTAAACGTCATTTCTTGCATCTGACTACCTTCCAAAGTCGCTACTATGTAAGTCAAATATGCACATTGACCACTTGGGTAGCTGCTTAGCATCGCTGATCGGAAACCCCATGTCGTGAACTGGCCTGATAGCGGAGTTCATGGGTCCCCCAGCAAATTTAACTACTGTGCAACATCGCGACCCTTATGATCATATGCTTCTAGCGCGGCTGATCTATATCTGTCTCTCTCCGCAAAATCAAGATACTATGTAATTGATCGTCCTGTCATCTTAGCTAACATCAAACCAGAGCAAGAGAGAATATGTATCCTCCGCATCTCTCGCGGTGTTGGCGCAAACCTAGATGCTTTACACATTGGTCTGTTGAAACGTGAGGCATTCAACCGCTTGGCGGCCTTACTCGTTCATGTTCGTCCATGCTGCCATATTAATGCGGTTCGTTCGCTCGGCCCTATGCCACTCATTGCTACCGAAGACCCCTGCCCCGCCTAGTTTAGGCCACAATATGATCTGCCGTAGCATAGGTCACTTGACGTTCAATCGTGACAGACAAGATTAATGCTCATAGTCTGATGGACGAATAGGAAAATAGATCTCGGATGTCGTCTTCGATCCCAATGCCATAGAAGCTAAATCTATAGGCGAAGAAATCTCCGGCGACTAATGAGACTTTAAGATGCCCCCCCAACGTCAGACATGATTGAGTTCTATGCAATCGAGTTGTCATAATTGAGCCTTGTCTTGGGCCTTGGGCGCCCGGCGTTTCTTGAGACTTTTTCTCAGCCCCTGGGCCGCTACGGAGTAATGATCCAAGAATTTGGGTCCAATGAAATCTTATAGCCTACTTCGCACCGCAAACAATGGTATTATTACCAACGAAAAGGAGAAGGCTACGGAATACCACGGCATAAAATGTTATTGATCCCATATAACAAGAAAGCCTTCTAGGCATTACCTGATGCGCGCAGACTCTTGCCTTGTTTTCATATCCGAATTGAATCCTTGAATCCGGAAATGAGGCTCAATACAGTAGTTGACAGCATCCTACGAGTGGACCTATACTACATAGTATATAGCATGTAACGTGTCGATTTTGTGGAATGTGGCCTGCCTTATTCGATAGAATTCGCTTTTTATTAACGCATCGAGATTCGCACGAAGATATGTGAGCTTCATAAGAGGTGAGTATAAGTATGAGCCAATTGTCTCATAAAGAAACCAGAAATTCGCAATCCATCAATGTTTTAGGTATTATTAGCGAAATGCCTACCGTCGTTGGACAAGACGGTTCTCAGTTCCCTTGTGATAGATCGAGTCCGTGCTCTACGCTCATAAGCGACGTCCAATAGGAACATTTAGCACAACCCCCCTTTCCATGATGAAATTGGCCGCACATTCTGCTTCACATGATTCAGCTTGCCTGTGTGTGCCTTCATACACCATGTTTGTATATAAGGTAATTAACTGGATCTAGATTCGCTCACGTGTTTCTAATTGCGTGTAGCAGCTCGGTATCCAAATTCCATCACCGTGATGTAAGGGAGAGGTCGATTAATCATTACTTTTTGACTAGTTAGCGGTATTCTAGAAGGAAGCCATAATTCAATGTTCTTTCAGCATATTTAAACTTTATGACACGTTGAACTTATGGTCGTATTGCGACGTGCATACCTAGTATTAGACCAAAGGCACGAAAATGAGTAGTCGTATGCCATTGTAGCCTATGAACTAATAGGAATTACTGTTTACTATAACTACCTAGGTGTGTGGTAAAGTCAACCAAAAAAATATGATATTCTCATCCGCCAATAATACTAGGCTCGCTCGCAGGATACATATAAACAAAACGAAGGATACCGAAAAGGGGTATAAGTAAGAGAAAATACAACCCGACATCGCTAAGTAGTTGCATCTTGCCATACATACCTAGGTAGATAGCTCTTTGTTAGCCCTAAACTCGGCTCAGAATTGACAGCAAGACGTCTTCCATTGACCAATCATATCCCCAACTACCCCGCTACGTATCCGTAAGGGTTCCTCGGATCCCTTATGTTGGGTTAGGCGGGGGGGACACACGACGTCCAAACCCACAAGAGCTGTCCAACAACTGCAACGACCGTAATCGTGAAGTGTCAATCTGTCGGCAGACTCAACCATTTGTCCTGCAGTTATATCGTGCCACTTTTCTAGTCTTCTCCTGCATGTGTTGTCCTTCTTAGCCTACTACGTAGCCGCCAGTAGTGGGTTGTCTAGACTCCCGACATATCCGCTGCTTTTACTTAAGTTGGACTACTTACCCCCTCTAGATTCTGAACTCTATCTCTTGATTTCTTTACTTCTACAAGACAGTATTCTTTCTTGGTTGACAATACTTTGAGACGGTTCAAACGACACAGTCGTATCTACCCTCTCTTCTTACTCAACCTCTTGACCGGACGATCGCGCTTCCGAGCAGCGATCACCACACACCGTCAAGACGTTTTCCAATCTCCTTAACTCGTGAGCAACCCTTTACACCAACCCTAACTTTGTAAATGTTCCCCCAATTGGATCCTGGTTTTATTGACAATGCCAATGTAGCGTTCACCACCCGTACGCCGGAGCCCGCTGCTCTGCTTCGCCCGGAAGCGCAGCGGACTCGCCCTTTACTCAGTAAAGGGTTGCCCAGATAACCTCAATTGAAACAATCCCTATTAAGGTACACACCGCCAGTAATAACGCACCATGGCACCGCACGCCGAAGCAGACGCGGGGGCCGCGTACGGGAACGGAAACTCGAACGGCACCAACAACTCGGCTTCATCGCCATCCAGTGAGCTCTTCACGGTCAGCTCTCCCAACGTGACCTACACCGACAATGAGATCCTATCTAAATATACCTACCGGACCACTAGCGTCACCAAGGATGCTGCCGGGAAATATGTAGCTACGCCTAAGGAAACGGTGTACGACTTCAAAGTCGACCGCAAGGTCCCCAAGGTCGGTATGATGCTCGTAGGTTGGGGTGGAAACAACGGTACCACCGTGACCGCCGGCATCATCGCCAACCGCCGGGGTCTAGTCTGGGAGACACGCGAGGGACCTCGCGCCGCCAACTATTACGGGTCCGTCATCATGGGCTCTACAATGAAGCTCGGCACGGATCCCGTCACCAAGCAGGAAGTCAACATCCCGTTCCACGACGTCCTCCCTATGGTCCACCCCAACGACCTCGTCATCGGCGGTTGGGATATCAGCAGTATGAACCTCGCCGAAGCTATGGACCGAGCTGCCGTACTCGAGCCCACCCTGAAGGCGCAGGTCAAGAAGGAGCTCGCTCAGATGGTCCCTCTGCCTAGCATTTACTACCCTGACTTCATCGCCGCTAACCAGGAGGACCGAGCGGATAACCTCATTCCCGGGAACAAAGCTTCTATGGCTCACGTCGAGAAGATCCGCCAAGATATCCGGTATGGTTGAATTATCTCTATTTTTTTTTTTTTTTTTCGTTGGCATTCTTACTAAACGTCGGATAGCGACTTCAAGCAGCAGAACGGCCTGGACAAAGTCATCGTGCAATGGACGGCCAACACGGAGCGCTACGCGGACATCATCCCGGGCGTCAACGACACGGCGGACAACCTGCTCAAGGCGATCGAGCAAGGACATGAGGAAGTGTCCCCCTCGACAGTCTTCGCCGTAGCCTGCATCCTCGAGAACACGCCCTTCATCAACGGGTCGCCGCAGAACACCTTCGTGCCGGGGGCCATCGACCTCGCCTCTCGGCACGGCGCCTTCATCGGCGGCGACGACTTCAAGTCGGGCCAGACCAAGATGAAGTCGGCGCTCGTCGACTTCCTCATCAACGCCGGGATAAAGCTCACCTCGATCGCGAGCTACAACCACCTCGGCAACAACGACGGCAAGAACCTCAGCTCCCAGCGCCAGTTCCGGTCCAAGGAGATCTCGAAGAGCAACGTCGTCGACGATATGGTCGAGGCTAACTCGGTGCTGTATAAGAAGGGCGAACACCCGGATCACACGGTCGTGATCAAGTACATGCCGGCTGTGGGCGATAATAAGCGTGCCCTAGACGAGTATTATGCGGAGATATTCCTAGGCGGACACCAGACCATTTCGTACGTTTCTTCCTCTCACCCCCCCTATCTTCCCAACCTCCTTCTCCTTCTCCATCACTTCCTAAACTAAACTAAAACTAAAACTAAACTAACCTCCTCTCCTCCGCCGCCCAGCATCTTCAACGTATGCGAAGACTCCCTCCTCGCGTCCCCGCTCATCATCGACCTCGTCGTCGTAGCGGAGATGATGACCCGCATCAGCTGGAAGCTGTCCGCGCAGCCCGACTCCGAGTACAAGGGCTTCCACAGCGTCCTCAGCATCCTGAGCTACATGCTCAAGGCGCCCCTCACGCCCCCCGGCACCCCCGTCGTCAACGCCCTCGCCAAGCAGCGCGGCGCCCTGACCAATATCTTCCGCGCTTGTGTCGGCTTGGAGCCAGAGTCCGATATGACGCTTGAGCACAAGTTGTTTTAAGCTTGCTCTCGCTTGCTATCTAAAGCGCGACTTTTGAACTTTTTTGAATAGGGGGGAATTTGCCCCGCTAACTCACCTTCTTTTCTTCGGTTATGGCCTTTATCTACTATATCATAGATAGCCCTTTGGGTTTATTTATTCACGGATACAGCTCAACGCTTCCGGGGCCACACAAGCGTAGGATCTCAACATCCCAGCTCGTTAAGACAAATGAGAAGATTTACAAATACAATACAATACAATACATGCAATCATGGATTTATATATCTGAATTTCTTTATGTACATCTGGTCCCGAACCCGTGACTTGTCTTCGACATAGTTGTTTTAGCGACACATATGCAACAGACAGACAGACAAGTATGTATTGTAAACGTAGTTTTTAATAAACAAATCGGGAGGTGTATTTTTTTTTTTTTTCCTTTTCCCGAATGGTATCGCCACCCTAGAACCTCCTTCCCTTGAACGCCACCGCTAATGCTAGAATTGTGAATGTGTAAAAATGCAGCGCCATGCAGATAGACGGATGATTTATTTGCGTCTTAAGTGTCTCGTTCTGTTTTTTTTTTCTTCAAACAGGACATCTTTTAGTCCGTGCCTACAGCCAAGACTTGCTTTCCCTCAGCCGTTTGTAATGCTCGTAATTCTTACCCCTAAGCCGCCCCTCGCGCGTCGACAGCAGGTCGGAGCCGCTCGTCATGCTAGCGCGATTACTAACGTGAGGCTTCTTTTTGTCGTCCACCTCCTCGAAGAAATAGTGGTTCGCGGCGGCCGAGTAGTTCACGCGCCAGGGTACCACCAACCCCGCGGTGTCGGGGCCGTGGCCGCAGCTCCCAGACAGCGCGGCGCTAGGGGGCGAGTTGACGGCTACGGTGAATAGGTTCTGGGGCTCGGTGTAGTCGGTCACGAGCCCCTGGCGGAAGAAGGCGAGATAGAGCAGGCATGCTACGTTGATTGCGAAGACGGTGCCTAGCACAGCGTAGAATACGCCCTGCCATCTTTGGACGTGGGAAGATGTGTACTGCTGGGTGCGCATAGATGCCTTGAAAGTCTCGTAGATGCCCGGGTTCAGCTCCACCTCGGGATATTCCCAGTCTACACGGTACGTCGACCCAAGAGATGCGGCGACGAGAGTCGACGAGGATAGCACTGCTAGAGCCTCAGCCATGGAGGGCAGGAATGGGTTAAGCGCGGCCTCGTGTAATATGAAATTTGTCATGATGCGTGCGTTACTCGCGTTATTGTTCTGCACACCACCGTTGAGATCCATGGAAAGCCGCCACTGCTCGGCCAAGTTCCTCCAGTCGCTAGACGGCTTGGGTGGACCTTTAGCGTCGTCGTTGCCCGATGCGGCGGCGTATGAGTCCGCATCATTAGGATCCTCGCAGTATGCCCCCATGAAACCGCCAGATATGCCCGAGACGTCGAACCGGGTAGAGCACTTGGGTGTCACCCACGACCGCATCTCGCAGAGCGTGTACTCGGCAATAAGACCTGATTTGGCCAACACGTATAAAGACTCCGAGCCGGCGACCGAAGTATTAGTGATCATGTTAAAATCGATCGGGAACTATTAATTGTTAGTCCATGAGGATTTATAATCCAAATTGAGAGTTATCAAAGCAGGAAGAAAGAAATCTAACCATTTGAAAGACAGGGGGTCGACGGTGGTGCTTAGCACCCCATCGAAAAATATCGTCAACTGCAGTCCTGTTGAGCCATTCGTCATCTGTCGGGGGCGGCACATCATTGAACCAGTCTTCTACGCCGACTTTCTGCCCGGGTATCTCGGTGTCTTCCGTCCGGGCCTCAGGCCAAGTAGGGTATATAAGAGGTGCCAACTCGTCATGAGCAACATTGGCACACATGACATTAACTACAGGCGAAACAACGCTGGCACGGATTGAGTATTCACCGACACCTGCTAGGTCTTCGGGTTGCAATATGTCATTACGCGGGTCTGTCGCTGCCAAGTAGACGCCTGCATGGGGCATCGCAAGTGTGACATTGTTGATAATCCTGCCGTGGGCTTTTAAACTGGACGCTGGGTCTCCAAATTCAGTCTCGATCCAAGACGATACCATTGTCGTATTGTCGAATAGACTATGTCTTCCCACAGGCCTCACGGCAAGTGTGTCCCGTGGCGCAGTTTTCTCGTCATGAATGGTTTGCCATTCTGTCCTAGAATGGGAGTTAGCTTGAGACCGATAGCATTTGAGGGATGTAACTTGCATGAAGGTCAGCAGATTATGATAAGACTGGCCAGAGTACTGGACATCGAGACAAGAAGGCGCTGAATTTTTTGGGTCCATGGTGCGGTCGATGGGGGTCGAGCAAGCTTTCTGAACGTAGAAAGGATTCGCATAGGAAGCTCTTACCAACCCTTCCAGGTCGCGATTCTCCCACCGGCCAAACATAAGCTTGGGGCTTACCATGGCATCCGACGCCGTAGTATAAAACAAAGAGCACAGAGTCGCAAGAAGACTCACGAAACCTAAGAGGGTCATGGCAGCATAGGGAACTCCTTCCCAATAAGTAAGTAAAGAACCCGGTTGCTGAACTCATTGATTAGTATTAACAAACGGTCAAAATTTGGATGCACTTAATTGTTTACTTACAATGACCCAATTTCGCATCGTCATCTCAGCAAGAGTAACGCCCTTTGCCTTTTTTATGAAAGCCCTTCGAGTCAAGACTTGGCCGAGAAGAGCGACGTAGACCGTAACAAAAGATATTTCAATGGTCTTCGCGATCAAGGTGCAGACAAGGGTGGCCGTCGAGGGCGCCATCTTCCACCCCTCACTAGAAGATATCCCTCTTCCATATCGCGGCTGGTAAATAGAGGTAACAAACCATAATCCGCTGAGAAGTGTAGAATACAAGGACAATAGAACTAGAACGATGTATTCCCAGCTCCAATGCTTGATGTATACATCCCGCCTTGAATAGCAATCAAGAGGCGGTCGCTCTGAGGAAACGGTTAGCTTCAAACATCCTAGGCAAAGCAAGAAAGCGAGCCCCATATACCGTATCGCGCAGCGAGATCGTCTATTTCGATATCGCTAGTATCATCGGAGCTTGTGCAGCTCTCTTCTCGGACTTCGCGTGTGTTTACCGAATCCATTGGGTAATTCTCCGTATCGCTATCGCGATGCTCCATCTCGCGATGTGGCGGTGCGTCCTGGTGATCGTCTCTAATCTCGTCGTAATTGCCATGAATCCGGGAGAAAGAATTGCTTTTGAAAAGCGTCGTCGGAAGGGAACTGCCTAGCATTTCTTTGAATCTCGTGCGGCGCAGGGGTCCAGGTTTTTCTAGATTAGCTGCAGCAGAATTGCTAGCTGCGATACCAACTTCCGTTCTGGGTTGCATACCGTGGTCGAATGGCCGAGATGCGGGCGTGTCGTCGGCCGTGACAGTGTTTGTGGTTACCAGGGGGTTGAAAGGGGAAGTTGGCTGCTGCAATGGAGACCTCGATATATGTTCTTCGGAGATATCTTGTGATCCTATTTCTCTGAACGTCTGGGGAGACGTTACCAGTGGCTGAGGGGCTGAATTGGCGAATGTTGGTTCGCTGCTAGTAATGGATTCCTTCTGATTACGCCAAGGAGAGAATGTTGATGGTAGAAAAATGGGCACCTCATCAGCCGAGTGTGCATCTAGTTGCTGTGCACGTTTCTCCATGACCGCTGATCTGTATTTACATAAGTATCATGCCCAAACCTATTGCTCCTTTACTATTAAGACACGATTAAGGTGAATAACTTAGACGGAACCGGCCAAGTTAATGATGCGGAAAAGGCGATAGCAAACATTTCAGCACAAAGCCGCACAGCGCTGAATACCCACAACAAGATACCTACGTACCTAGGTAGGTAGGTAGGTAGCTTAGATAGAGTGCTGTATTCTTTCGCTCTTCGTCCACTCACCGCAGAGGATCAACTGCGGATAGAAACTGGCAGGGGAGCAGGATCCTGACGTGGGCGTGGCAGAGCGGGTAGTAGACGGATACGGGTGCTTATCCGCTAACTCCAACAGCATGTTAAAGTTGACGATCTTATATATATCTAAATTCATTGCCGTTATCCGTCTTTGACTTAAAGCTTGGACATTTTCGGACGCCAACATGGCTTCCGTGGCGGGACTTGGGAATCTATAATTATTGATAGCTCAGAAATAAATTCTACCATTGGATGTATCACAACAAACAGGAACTAATAGAATAATTACTACAAGCCTAGTTCTTGAGAACGGACGCATATTGGCGCGTTCTCCCCTTGCCATCACCAAAGAAGGGAGATGCTAGGGCTGTAAAGGCGATAGACTAGCCGGGATAAGTAAGAACCCATCATGTTGGAAACCTTGAACGATAAATAGTTTCGCTTAGACCAGTCAAAAATCAACAGATACAAAATAGGCGAAGTAAGGGATAGCATGCTGGCAGCAACATCGTGGCGGCTTGCATAGAAGAAGAGGTGCGTACATGGAACCTTGGAACCTTGAGATTTTTGTTAAGTTGAACACAAATCAAGGAAGCGAACTTATGTTGTTGGTGGCTCCATGCATGGCTGGCAGTGGCTCACTGGTACCTTATGCATGCATATCCCCTTAAGTAATCATGGTTCATCCACCACACCACATGCACGGGGAGATGGTACAGTTT
The DNA here is from genome assembly GCA_037126485.1 of Daldinia eschscholtzii. Lineage (NCBI taxonomy): Eukaryota > Fungi > Ascomycota > Sordariomycetes > Xylariales > Hypoxylaceae > Daldinia > Daldinia eschscholtzii. The sequence continues at coordinate 2,738,173 of JBANMG010000007.1, forward strand.
TTAGTACAAACAGGCTAAAAATAGAAAACATGTACCTAGTTGAGTACATTCCACCGAGAGCCTCATGGCAACCTTATGACTTTTTAGATAGCCTACTAGGTATGCATTATTTCGTTCTGTAAAGAAACATGTATTCAATCACCTTTTAAATAAGAAGTCATCTTTATATAGTCGAAAAGAAATAAAAATTATCATTACTGCCTACGTTTCCGTCGTCTGTAGCTATCTAAATTCGGTTATCTGCACTCAAGCGGCGCATCTAATCACGTACCTAGGTACCTAACGTATGTATATCCCCACGATCGACGTAGGTATTCAAGTATGGGTATATACTATGTAATGAAAGTAAACTTTACGTATAACAACAATTAAATAATTACATCGTATCTATGCTTGAAATATATCAATGTAAAGCCTCTGTTCTAAGTTCGGGAATTTTCTCTGCGTGTTTTCTTAACTCCGTACATCGATGTTCCAGTAGCATCGACTAGAACAAAGAAGATCTAGGCCATGCAGGGAATGCGTTTCGAACGAGGGTTTGTTAATCTATTAGGAACAGGCCAGTCAAAATGGACAACTCAAATTCTACCCATCACTATTCCATGGTTATTGGTTATACCTATGCGAACAGCCTTATAATTTATACTCTCGATCGCATCGTGTAACCGCAATCATGCCAGCCATCGATCGTCCTCCCGTCGAGAATGCGCCCTCGAATTTAAGTGGCCCAGTTCTTCTTAACCTTCTCGCTTTGTGAGATCAGAAAAGAACTAACTAGTCGCATTCGGGAAAGGATAGATGCTATTGTCCTTGGCAAGCGTGGTCTGAACTATCTTCCCCAGGTTTTTGTAGGTCCAATGGTGTGCCGAGATATTACGCGTTCTATAAATAGATATCCTAGCAATAGGTATTCCTAACTTGACTATTTGTCATGCCACGCGGGATTCAAGGGATAGATATAGACAAAATACTTATCGAGCATATGGCTTGCATGTGTGAAACGATTCACGGGTAGGTATATCGAGTAATTCTAGAGACAGATGAGCCCGGTTCGTCTTCAGTAGCTTTTTAACGTGACATTCGCAGTGTAGTAGGGGATTTAATTGTCTACTTTACCTAGGAGCATCAATCAAATATATGACTTGATAGAACAAGTACAGGTTCTATTTAGGGATATTATAATGTTGTAAATATACGGAACGGGAAATGTTGGGGTTGTTCAAAGGCACCTTACAGGAGTGACTCGGCGAATTATGTTGTTCTACCTTTTTTTGGTGTTGAGATATCCTCAAGTGCAAGCACCTGGGTGTAGGTATTGTGTGTAGGGATATTTTAAGTGAAGGTAAGTTGGAATGGATGGGAAGATCTTTTCTTTTTTTTAAAAAAAAAATAAATAAAATAAAATAAAACAGTAAAAAAGGATTGCAAAAAAGTGAAATCGAACCTGGCGCTTGACCTGAGGAGACTGGCCTTTTCAACTTGCCCCGACTCAAATTCGACCTCGAATCGTCCCCTTCCTTTCCTTAACCACTAGACCACGGCCACATTGGCTGTAAATCAAGGATCAGGGTTTCGTGAAAGACAACCTGCTTATTGCACCTTTTAACCTTGAGGTGGGGGAGGTAGGTACGAATTTGTTGCCTGGTAACTGCCATAATTCTTTACCGCCTAGGCGACAGCATGCTTGACGACCACTGGATTTTAGCGTCTAGCGCCTTGAGGCATGCCTAACAAGTACTCTAGATACAACGCCAACTCCAACGCTACATTTTAGGGTAATTATTTACACTCTTGAAGATTCCCTAACGTAGGTACGCATAGACATCCTATTTGAAGACCAACTTATCGTGAAGAATTTCTCGGCATGTTTATTTACGGTGCAGTTGAATTGAAAACTCGCCTAATTCTTTGCAACGTAATATTTATTCTAAGGATACCTAAAACTACGACGATGCTGTGACTTGGCTTAGGAGATGTTTGCCAACGTGATGTTGACCTAATTCATCCTCCTAGGCTATCTATCCTATAGGACTTCTAACAATCACGATAGTCGAGCGGATAATCAACACCGAATACAAGACTGTTGAATGCTAACTAAACACGTGAGAGTAGTCTGGAGCTTTGCGCTATTCCTAGTGATCACCATACTTGTACTGAGAAAAGGAGATCTAGCCTCATTTGTAAGCCAAAGTTAAAGTCTGCTAACTCGGGAGGCCAACTACGAGGATTCTGACAAACATAAACAGATATATATATTATAAGGTACCTCACTATGTCGTCCGTCCAGGCTGGCATTAAAGCTTTCTGCCTATCCCGATTAGACGTGCTAGCTCCGGAGCATAAGACGCGAGGAAAATAATCTTAAGGGGCGACTTCTGTTAAGATTAGGCTGCTCAGATCCGGGTTTACTCAACGCTAATATCAAGCACTCCTGTCTGGTTAAGGAGAAGAAAAGGATAAATGGTGTAAGTTAACTATGTGCATGAAGTACTCTTCAAGATGGTCTTTGAGTCCATCTTTATTTGTCTCGTCCAATGGGGACTGATATCATATATATGATCTACCTCCCTGTTTTATGTCCTACCCGCCCCAGACTTGAATTATCCCGTCTTTGTAACGCTCACTATAATCCAAGCTGACAAAATAAAGTACAACGGCCATTTATATCATGCCGTGGTGATGTATATAGGGCTAAAGAGTATTCAGCCTAGACTGACTGGATGGAACCGTTATTAGCCCTCCCAATTGTCCTGTAAATAAAATAGGACCGATATGTACTCCCTCGAGAGTTGCCGTTATAAGACTACTTCGAGGATGATGGCGTATATAAATAGATATGGACCTGCTGTTTGAATAAAATGGGCTGTATGTATGTGCGCCTTGCCGATTAATTATCGTCCGAGTCCAATTTGCTGCTCGTTTCCAAGGTTCCTAGACACGTTGGAGTGGAATAAACCGCATCCCTAGCCGATTAAGAGCCATGTAGTATTTGCGATACCTCCTGGTGGTAGAACGACTATGATAGTGCGCCGGCTTGGCTACCGCTAGATCCACTTCTCTCGGCTTCACCATCATCGGGGATACCGTTCTTGGCGGGCTTTTGGATGAAACCTTTCTTCTGAGCCTCCTGGATTGCCTTGACGAAGATGTCGCCCATCATCTCGTAGCCCTGGACCGTAGGGTGCGAGCCGTCAGGTCCGATTTCGTTTACCGAGGGAACTCCCGCAGCGCCCTGGCTGGGATGCATCTCGGCCAGAACGACGGGTTTCCCATCTGCTTCGAAATTCTTCATGATGCTCCGGTACTGTTCGTTCATATCCAAAACCTTGGTCTCGAGGTCGCCGACTTTATTCGTGAGCATCGTGCTTAAAATGACTGTCGATTTATCCGATGCCTTTAGTAGGTAGTTGATCATATCCTCCATCTGCTCGCCCACTTTGTCGACGTCTTTGTTCTGTAGCAAGTTATTGGTTCCTAGATTGATGAGGAATACATTTGGTAGCGTCTTCGGCACAGCCTTTTTGGCATAGTTATGCATCTCCTTGATCTTCTTGCCTCCATACGCCTCCACGTCGTTGTCGATAAAGTCGCCTAGCCGTACGGAGCCCACCATGTTTACTGTATAGCCTAGCTCGACAAGCTGGTCGCGCATAGGCTTACGGAAGCCTAGATACCCAGGGGAAGTCTCTCCTTTAACGATAGAGGCGCCGAGTGCCATGATCCTCAGGGGAACATCGCTAGGGCTTGCTGCAGATTTTCCGCTAGTTGGTGTCGATGATGACGTGGAGTCATCTGAGGTCGATGTTTTCGACGTAGTAGGTTTTGCTTTAGTAGTTTTAGATGTAGAGGTAGAGGTAGATGTGGATGTAGTTGTGGTGGATGTCACGGTAGACACTGAAGTGAATTTTGAGGTTGATGTCGGTTCGAGCGCACCGACTGCCGCTGCCGCCGTACTTGTAATCACCACAATTGCTGACGTAGGTGAAGATGCAGCAGCTAATTGTTCGTTCGATTTCGATCCATCTGATGAGCCTCCAGCATGAACCACACCCGTCGCAGCGAGAGCTATAATACGCGTAATGTCAGTATGTATGTTATATGTAACTTGACCATGGTTCGTAATGATGACTGGATTTCTGAGAACGTACCGATCACTATTATCGCTGCGACGAGGAGACAGCTGACTCCAGTGAAAATCGCAATTCCCTTCTTAGAACGTATAAATACCATACGCGAACTTCGCGGCGGGGCGTCTTGTATCTTCTCCATGTTTTCCCAAGACATCTCGTTCGTCCGATTTTTTAGACGCTCCCAAATCTATGGAAACCAAATAGGAGATAGGCTACCGCAAGGGCGCGGGACCTGCGAGGTTATTTCAACCTCTCCCTACAAGTCGTCTAGATCATGTTGGATGCAGGAAACGAGATTTGCCAAGGCGTTAGCTTCATGTACGCCAGGGTTCTTGTCCAGGTCAACTTCTTGATTCGACAGTAAGACGTCACATCCTATGCCAAGCAAGGCGTGTTTGCTATACTTATCTCACTCGGATACCGGCACGCAACCTGTCGCGGTTTAAGCTTAATAGGCGCGGTGACGGGTTCCTTATCCATGTTTACAATGTTTATAATGTTATATTGCTTTTCGGAGAGTTTGGCCATTGAAAACTTATCAGAGTTTTCAACAAGTCGTGGTTGGTTAAAACGAAAGCCATGCTTATTGCTCTAGACGTTGTATGACCATGCATATGAACATGTGAACAACAAAACTCGATAATCTTCGATAATCGCCGTTTTAGGTTAAATGCGTTTTAGTATGAGGCACAGCCTGTCTATACCCCTGGGTATATTCCCTCGAAAAAGAGCTTTAATTATCTGACACGTTTTATTCTCCGGTTTTTCTGCTTCCCTCGTTGCAGATAAAGAATTCAATCGAAAAGGTACCGTGGGATTCCTTGTCAATTCCCCATTTTCTAGACAATTAAGCTTCTAAGCTATTTTGTATACTATCATAATAACTTTAAAGGATTGGTAGTGGGAAGCGAGGAATCCCCCAGACTCATCTCATTCCAGGATAAGAGTATTCGTAACCGGGGGCCAATTCAGCTGCGACCTGATCAAGTCCGTAGCCTCAGAAGTATTACTTACCTCTTATCCCAGCTATCCGATTTGAAGGAATATTCTTAATATCACTATAGAAGTTCCCCCCGATCGTTCGACTCGGACTTGACAACTGACAGTATCAAAAACAGCTATCGGATGCTTGGCGCCACTCGCCGACCAAGATTTCTACGAAATACAAGAATTTCTTGTTTATGCCGAATGATGCCCCTCTTAAGCCGCCTTTCGCCCGCCAAGGCTTTACTTAGGTACCTATCTATATTGGTTCTTTATCATACGTGTTGGTTGCTTAACCCCGATTTTGTAATGCTCAGGTAGGGAGAAGAGAAAAGAAAGCTTGAGAACATGTAGGTTTGATTGATTAACTGGTAGTAAGTAACTACATGTAGTTAATTACCTAGGTACTTCTTCCATGGACTTACCTATCTATCATGGACTAATATACATAGTCTCAGTAGTTAGGGCGACTATAATCGAATCCGAATCCACCCACATACGCTTAATTCACCCCACAAAATTGGACTAAAAGGACAAAAAGACAAAAAGAAGCTCTCGATCGGGGAATCGAACCCCGGCCACCTGCGCGCTTGTGCAATGACAAGCAGGTATCCTGACCACTAGACCAATCGAGAAGTGATGAAGCTGAATTCTTAGCTTCTTTCTCAGAAGATGAAAATTTGTTTTCAATTTTTGATTATAGACGGCACTCAGTAACATGTTCTGTTGAATGATAATATTCTAGGCTGTAAATTTGATGTGATTTTTTCTTGATAGCAACGTTGAATGGAATCATATGATATTATACAAATATTATGCGCGCAAAAGCGATTTGGTCTATAACATTGGAAACCGAACGCCAGGGTTCGATACAACCAACCCTAAAAGAGGTAAAGACAAGAAAATATTCTTTTCAAATCTGGAACCTTGTGAATAATGGTGTCGTTCATGGTTGGGCAGGTGTACCGGAAGGGACCTTTTGAAACTCATAACCTTCCGAGTCAAGGATCCCTATGTTCCGGCTTTTTTTAAAGATAAATCCTGGATGAGCAACCATGAGGCAATAAACCGCAGAAATCACTAAACTGGAGTGAATAATTAGATTAGTATATGGTACATGGAAGACTGTCTTGTCTTAAAGGAAACTTACCATCCTTCCAAACCTATGAACAACGATTCATCATGGATAAGCTCGCCGCTATATCCATCACGCAGTTCCACAAGTCGATACACGCATCGAATTAAGATCAGCAGGATCGCCAACGTCATGAAGCTAAAGAAGAGCTTCAGCCTAGTCCCAAAATTCAGCCCGGTTATTCTTCTTCCCAGGTCGGCCTGGTACTGCGCAGAGCGGAAGTAGCGAAACAGGTAGTCCGCAAAGAAGCCGCAGAATATCAACATCATAGCTACTTGAAGGCTGAGACCGACAAGCGCCATGTCTACTCCAATCTCGCTTTCGCCGGAGGATGCCGTGGATAAGCCACCTCCGGCCGCTTGGAAGATCAAACAGATGACATCGGATGGAATGAATATCCAGTAGAAGAGATCAGGTCTAAAACGGGAAAGCGAAGGAGAGAAATCTTTGATACTATAATATACGTTAGTTGGTTGGAAACATTCGACGTATATTTATATTTGGAAGAACCAGAGACATGGAACCGTTGCTTACGCTGCTGCAAGTGTCACATAAATGGCAGCCGAATAGTAAACCGGACCACTGGTAACACAGACTATTATATTTCGGTCAGCGCTTCGATATATACGATGAAGGTACTGGTAGGAGTGACGAACTAATCTGAAGCATGAAAGCAACAAAGTCGAACGGGTTATAATGCATGGCAATCCGACCTGCGTAGCCCAGAGTGGCATTGACGGCGCCGAGAACCATGCATCCCATGAAGAACCAGCTCTTCCACCGAATGCCTAGATACACATGGATACATGCGGAGATGAGGTAGAGAGCCAGAAATATGGCGTTCGCGGCGAGGCTAGGCACGTATCCATACACGCTGATCTCTACGGGACAAACCTCCAGAGTACAGTTGGAACCGGGCCCGAACACTTTGGTGCCCGCCGGTACGCCTGGAGGAAGGCTTGTCGACATATTTCCAACTTAAATCGTGTCTTTCTGGGGGGGTAAACAATTCTTTCGGATGGAGGCTGTGAGGGTATCGCTCGGAAGGTTCACGATATTGAGGTCGTCTGAGCAAGTAGTAAAGTAAATTGAGCGTAGGGGATGGTCCTCAATTACAAGTCTAGAGCAGCTGAAGAACCCATCTGTATATTTTTTAAACCTATGGACAGCAGATAGCTTGTTAAAGATACCACGTAAGGCGACTTGGGCCTATAAGTACCTACGATTGATTTTGACCCTATTATATCTCCCGAGGACTGAAACATCGTTGCAATCTCTTACTACTGCAGGCCGCGTGGCAACTCCATCGTATATCCTAAGAAAGGCAACAGCCATAATCCATATACTTGGCATAGCCTCTTCACGAAGGCTCTTAGTATACGATTTTAAGGTAGTCGATTATCGAGTTGTTACTATCCCCAGATTCTGTTCGCACTCGCTATTATAGGGTCGCTTTATTGGGTATAGTAGTGTCCAGTGCCGGCGGCTCAGCGCTTGGCGATCAACCGAATGCGATCGAGCCAGGGTTCCCATTGGCGAGGGGCCAGAACACTACCAAATTTTGAAGACAGCGGACAAAGATTCGTCCGACGTCAACTCGATCGTGAGGCTCTATCGTATCCTTATTTAGCTGGTCTACCACTAATTGCTCTTTTTTAGATGCGATACAACCGTTTTATGGATGCCTAAAATCAGGAGCACAATAAACAGATGGCCTAAGGGTAGTATGATACCACACGCCGTGCCAGACAAATCCCGATGGCATTTTAGGTCCCTACTTGTTAGGGAAGCATCTAGATCTTGAAATAAGTGGGCAGTACGCAAATATGTAGGATTTCATCAAAAAAGTATGCATAAGGGGTATCTTTTGAACGATATTTTCTATATAGTGTATACGGAATGACCTCCTATTTTCCGGTGTTTCTCATACTAGACTGAACCCACCTTGTGAGATGCGTAGTAGGCCAAACAAAGGATTTGTCTGCACTTCCAAGCAACAAGCTCTAGACTTGATGACTATAAGTACTGCCGCACACTGCCATACTAATGAGCTAGCGTACGGATCGGCTGGTCCTTAACTTCATCGACCCACCGAATCTTGCGGTGCCATTCGCTCGGCCCAACAGACTCACGGCTATTTAACGCGTTACTAATATGAACAGCTCCGAGGGCCTTGATGACATGTTCGCCCTGTTTGACATCGTAGGACCTGGCCGAACGCTTACGTTCTACAGGGGCTCTCGATGAGCTCTTCTTATACATCTGACGTTCGTGGTTGTCGACCCAGCTGTAGGATCGTAGCAGAGGTTCGTAGCAGAGCTGCTGGAAAGCCCTACACGTCTCTATCACGGATTCATCAAAGCCTGCTTCAATAGCAATATCCATGGCTCTATCGGCTGACTCCAGCGCTGAGCCCTGCTCACCGCGTGTAGGAGCCCGACCAATTGGGCGGAGGGTTCGTGAGGCCTCGGCATGGAGGGCATTTATGGCATCGATGGCGGACATGATGAATTATGGTGCCGTGGAGACGTGTTTATTTATAAATATATATACTCTACCTGTAAACCTTCTCTAGCTGTGCTGTGAAACTGATAGGTTTGAAGAAAGGATCTAAATAATATATACTTAGCGGAGATATAATAGTATGTTGCGAATGACAATGGCCATTGTGATCATTGCCTCGAAGCTCAAGGCTCATTTTGTATCAGTTGATAATTTTACAAAACTTGGTCCTGAAAGAACAACGCAATTGTATTGTGGGAGAAGAAAGGTGAAAATTGGAAGCATAGTATTATCGTTGAAGATTCTTTCTATTTGTCTTTCTTAAGCATCTCCTTTATGCCTAACTAGGTAGACAACTCGTCTTTTTAACAGAGCATGGGGCACTATTTACACCGTTTGAATCGGACCATCTAAAGGAGGCCATCGTCATAGATATCGCATCGGAAAAAAACTTACAGCCCGATATTCCGACGGTGAATCCCATCCTGAAAGAGTCTCTTCAAGCAAGAAGATCACCAAAAATTATTTCTATTCATGGCTTATGCCTCGTGCCGTGGTTCGTCTGTGTGTAAGGTAGTTAACGCCTGCGGACTTTTCGGAGATTTCAGTTAGCGCCGGTGGCTTGCTATATCGGAGATGGAGAGCACAATATTCTAAGTAAATCACATCATCTGAAAATACATCTTGGGGTCACCACTGCCGTTCTTAGACGTCCGTTTTATCATATTGATTATAAAGTTAGTATTATCTGTACATCGTTGCCAATATGTCAGCCGAGGTCGCCCCGGAAGTGACTTTCCGCTCCTTTACCCCCGCCGAAGCGTCCAACTATGCTCAATTCCGTCGCGATTACCACCCTACACTATACAATACCGTCCTTAACCGGCATACATCTACCGGCGGTAAACTTGACACGCTCCTTGATGTTGGTTGCGGACCTGGCATCGCTATTCGTGCGCTCGCCACGCGCTTCCAGCATGCCATCGGTTTTGACGCTTCGGAGGGTATGATTGCAGGCGCGAAGGAACTTGGCGGGACTTCTGGAAGCGGAGAGCCGATCCGTTTCGAAGTCTCCACTGCCGAAGATCTATCTGGTATTCCGGACGGTAGCATTGACCTAATCACCATCGCGACCGCCGCGCACTGGTTTAACATGCCCGCGTTCTGGGCAAGGGCGGCGCAGGTCCTCAAACCGGGCGGAAGCGTGGCGATATGGACTTACAAGAGCGCGAGGATCGCGGATACCGTCCCGAACGCTGCAGCAATCCAGGCCGCGGTGGACAAGTTCCAGAAGGAACACCTAGTGGAGCACTTACTTCCGGGGAGTTTTCTATCACGAAACTTATATGTTGATCTGCCGCTGCCATGGAGCGGGGAGCATCCTGTCACGGATTTTGACAAGGAGTCCTTTTCCCGAATAGAATGGGGAACTGGAAGCGAGAACTCTTTGCCGGGAGACCAATATTTCGCGGTAGGTGAGCCGGATATGGATATGGATAGGCTGGAGGCTTTAATGGGGACGACGAGCGCGATTAAAAGATGGAGGAAGGCGAACCCAGAGAAGGCTGGGACGGAGGAAGACGTCGTGCGACTGATGAGGAGGGAGGTTGAGCGATTGCTTCATGAGGCTGGAGTGGAAAAGGGGAAGGAGGTCATCAGGAGAGCAGAATCCGGCGTGCTATTGGTGGTTAAGAAGAAGGCGTGAGTTGATGATCTAAAGAACTTGGCATATTCCTTATAGATTTCACATATCTGTGCGATATACAAATTAGACCTTAGAACTCGTTCTTCTTTAGCGATGGTTTTATATTATCGCTTCGTTATTCAACCATTAGGTACCTAGGTAGGTAGGTACATAAACCTAAGATGGTCCTTGAGAGTCCTTGAGAGTCCTTGAAAATTATATATCCATTCTTCAGTTTCAATATCCCGCCTCGAGCAAAAACCCTCTTCTTGGAGCTCATGCAGTGCGCCCAACCTTCTCCACACGAGAGTGCCAAGACCGTTTGACTACCTAGGTACCTAGATTGTAAGCCACCAATCCTATATGCAGTCCGATTCTAACCCCTGGAGTTTTCAGCTCGGATAAGTCCTGCCCGCCGCAGAGTTGATTGGGTTACGAGATCTTCACACAATTATCGTAACTTATCTGCCTTACTTTTGTGGCTATGTTGCATGAACATCCGTCAAGTAAACATCCAATCACAACTGTTCGACCCGGTGAAGGCGATCTGCAACATGACTTGCGAATTGTTCAATAGATTCACCTTTCACCCCAATTCCTTCCATCTCATGTGTGTAAATCGCTCTTCTTAGGGTCAGACTACACCAAATGTTATTCAATGCGGCTTCTCCATGTCCATAGCAGGAAATTGGAGGAATTCAATGGGGAGTCCATCCCGCCTTATGCCATACTGGTGGGTATATCTTTAATTCGTTTCTATTCGAAAGTTTTATCAAAATTCTTAAGATCTGTGCGAATGAGCTGGACTTTTGTGTAAAGTTGGCGTAGTGAGCTTTTACTAACACCAATTAGTCTCATACTTGGGGGAAACATGAGGTAACCTTTCAGGATCTCTCAAAATGGGGTCATAAGATCTTAGATGGGTACACGAAAGTAGAAGGGTGCTGCCGGCGAGCGGCTAAAGATGGTTTGAGTTATGTGTGGATCGATACTTGTTGCATTGACAAGTCAAGCAGTGCCGAACTTTCTGAAGGTATCAACTCCATGTTCCAGTGGTATAAAAGGTCCGCAGTGTGTTATGTCTACCTGTCCGATGTATCTGCAGATGATGACCCATTCGAGGTATCTTCGGAGTTTCGACGAAGTCGTTGGTTTACTAGGGGATGGACGTTGCAGGAGTTACTCGCGCCTATGGAGTTGGTTTTCTTTGACACAGTGTGGAACGAAATTAGAATTGGTCGTCTCATCAGAGCTTTGCATACACCTCGAAGCCCAAACACGAATGCGCTTACCAGACAAGAAAAGTACCTCAATCGATTAGGCCTTCTCACCCTTCTCTCGGATATCACAAATATCCCGAAGAAGGCCCTTGATACTGGGGACTTTTCCAAGTTCTGCGCCGCGGCTCGGTTAGCATGGGCTGCCAAGAGGAAGACAACTCGAATTGAAGACGTAGCCTATAGTCTTTTAGGTCTACTTGAAGTCAACATGCCTCTCCTTTACGGCGAAGGAGAGAAGGCCTTCCTAAGGCTTCAGGAAGAAATCATAAAATCGCGAAACGACGATAGCTTATTGGCTTGGGGGTACCGGTTAAACCCGAAAGAACTTCCTAAAATACATTCAAGCAGCGTTCTTGCTCGATCGCCCTCGGACTTCAGTCATTGCCATAACTTCCAGAATCTCGAAATCGATGATACCAGCCTCAAAGTACCATTAACAACCTCTCATTCTGCCATGACCAATATCGGATTACAGACAGCAATCCCCATTCGACCTATCGATTTTAAAATGGGGGTGCATATGGCTATTCTAAGATGCGCTTTCACCGTATGTGGTCACAGGTGCCATTTAGTTGTTCCCTTAGTTCATACAAAGGGTGGAGATAAGAATCACTTCAGTCGAGCGCCAGGAAGCCCACCATTCCACATCGATAGAGCGAAGCTATTTTCTCTTATTCATAATTCTAAATACTTGTATCTCCTTAGTCGAATGCCGGTGTTGTGGAAATATTTTATTACGAGGGCGACGACGACTCCCATCTACATACGAGAGAATGCCGTGATGGCGCCACCACCGGTGCACTGGCCGAAGTCGAATAAGAAAGCAAACGAGACGATGAGTTTATACGTAGACGATCTTTTAGATGCTGGATACGAGCTATCGTCCTTTTACCCTCCCTGGATAGACCGAAAGTCAGCTAGTGGCAACTGTCTCGTGTTGCGATTCGGTTCGCAGATTTCGACAAGATTCGTACTTATATTTTCGAGGCCCAAGACGTTTTCGACAGGATATCTGCACTTTGCGGTTTGTATAAGCCGAAGGACTTATACTATCTCAAGAGTTGAGTACGGTTCAGCTTTGGAGTATCTGATGGAACAGAGTCAGAGCTTAAAGATTGATATGGATCGTCATGGTATTAGACAGAAAGAGCTCGAAATAGGTGAGGAAGCTACAGATGGGAGCATTGGACCTATTCATCATGTATCGTTTAAGTACATGTTTGGTGATATTCAAATTACATGTAGTACTGGCGTGGTAAATGCATCACGAGCTCTTCGAGCACTGCACTTAGATTAACAATACAAAACGCATATAATAGTCATACTTTTAACTATATGAATACGCAGAAGACCTTCAACCCGAGACTATATAACCCTGAGTTGGTTCGAGTATAAAATCTTGGGGGAGTACCTTAGGAACTTCAACTCAAGTCGTTGGGGGTTCGGGTTCGCTTACACTTTCCAGTGAGTTATGTTATGAATCATCAAGGAAATGTGTTATGAAGCTACCTAGAGACAGTGGAACCGGTCTTCGGCATTGGACCTATGGTTTCTATACGCGTAACCAGATAAGACAAGACAAATAGAGTAAATCCTTATAATCATTTAAAGAGCCGTGGATCGGTGTAATTAATCAGAGCCTTGCCGGTATTCGGCGTTCGTGATAGACGTGGGATCACCGGGGGCTGACTATACGGGGAAGGGGGAGGCTGTGCCCGAGTTACAAGATCCCAAGAACGTTCAACTAGTACATGGAGAGATCCATCACACCCAGAATGATTTCCATAAGAGTAACTCCATTGAACTTATACTTTACTTGGAGTAACTTCGGCTGAAATCAGTTAAATCATAGGTATTTATTTCTTCCTCGAGCCTCTCAGTTCTTCGACATCACCAAGTACCGTCAACTCGAAGCCTTAAGTCTCTTGGGTCGTCATATGGTCTCCTTGAGAGGCTACCTGAAGCGACCTATCAGTATCGATTTCCACTGATAATAATAATAGAATATATCGTTAGAATTAAGGCTCGGAGATTATAAAATGTGGTGTCCTTAGAAAGTGCCATTAGCTGTATTGGAGGTAGCTACGCTTATCGGGGAGAGCTTCACAGCCCCGAAGACGAGACGAATCACAGCCTCATACCATAGTTCACGGGCGTATGTAGTGTAACACACCAACATCAAGAGGTATATATATATATGAAAAAAAAACCCCCCAGTATGACGCGTGGGATTAATGGTTACCTTTTACACGAAAACAAGACGCGACTTGTGGATCACTATTATGAACGCGAATTTCAGTTTACCTACAATGAATACCCTTGTTACCAATCAGTTGGGATCAGGTTTCACGTCCCAAGGACAGGGAACCCGCCGCAAAGTAATGAAAGGAAAGCGTAAACTATCCCCTAATAGCACTCAGGCGTGGACGCGTATGTTACCTAGTACCTTTCTTCATCGAGGTCTTGATAGTAGTAGCTACGACTAACTCACAATGCCAATTAGCACTTTCGAGTAACCCTCAGGACAGCCATATTCTATCCGATGACTGTCATGCAGGTCTAAGATCGATTGCTCAGGCCGTTCACGACGCGAACGTGCAATACAAATGCGCTGTCAGCGATTATTTACGATGGCGGAACAAGCTGCGAAATCGAACCGGTCCCAACCCAAATCTGAATAGATTTCACCAGGATGACCTTCAAACAATCGAGGGAGCCATAAATGCTCACCTTACATTAGACAAGTCTCTTGCTCCGCAACTCCTGGTCAACTTGGATGACGGGTCTTGTATCAGCATATGGAAGCGGGTTGCCGAAAACATGGTGTATTTGAAGAGCCTACAGAAGCCCCAAACACCCGCACACCTTGAGAAGTCAACGAAACGAGCCACCGAGCTTAAGAATTGCCGGACTACCATGACAACTAGCTTCAACCTCGTCGAAAGGGAGCTTCGAGACTCTGGACATGGCAGTACCTGCGAAGCTATTCTCGCAAAGATAGCCATGCTCCTAGAGTACGAGGAAGCCTATCCTGTATTACCGGAACCTACCTTAACTGTTCCAGAACCCCGTCAGGAGTCCCCGTATACCTTTCATACGTCAACCCTTATTTCCATAGACGGAATGGGACTGGTGATAAGTCTCATCTTTATGGCTATGGCCTGGTCCAAGTCCACTGACACTCCTGGCTCTCCTAACGACCCCGACTTTTGGGTACAAATGCGAGACACGACATTGACACTGCTAGGCCTCCTTACGACTATCTACGTCACTCATCAGAGGTTATCAGCCGATCCTATCGCTTGGAATTATGCACTTATGTTTACTCTTGCTGGCATTGCATGTGCCATTCTTGCGGTAGTGCTGTATCCACTCGTGCCGACTATGTGGTCTTCCTTCGCATCCTTTTCCGCAAACGTTATGCAGATTCTGGTAACGCTTCAACTTGCTCTGATTACGAAGGCTCTCAAGCAGAAGCAGCTTTGAAAGAGGCGCCGCGATTTGCTCTGCGTGGTAGGGAGTCTCAAAAATCATACCCCACGACGTGGCCATACGTCATTATATAGACTGCCCGTTATGTCTGTACGTTTTCTAGAGAGATCATGGCGAAAAGGAATTGGGTTGAGACTATTGGTATATTGAACGATGGATGAAGATTCCTGTATTTCTTTTGTATTTACTTATACTCGAGGATATCAAGTTAGTTAGTTTAGATGTTATCATTGACTTTGAATAGAATCCTTTTTCATGCCTCCGAATGAAACGACTTGATTCGGATTAGGGCCAGTTACCATTTCTCATAGTTGTACAAGAGGTGCAATTGTAGGTTCCTGTAAGGCTACGTTGCACTGGGGCAAATTAATTCCATAAGCTTCGCTCACAAGCTCCGTCGCGTTGTGATCGCCCGCCGCTTCCGGCGTAGTATACCACCTCCTATTCTTAAGATCGCCGTCCTGGGACTGATCGAAGAAATTCTGCGGCGCGAACATAATACTACTGACAGCTTCGGAGTACAGTGTCACGGGGATATCCTCGCTGCGCGTGAAGTGGTGCATGCCTAGATTTAGCCACATGACAAGATCCGTGCCCTCGACGCTTTCATCGTCTAAGAACTTGGAGAAGTCCTGCTGAGGCTTCCAGGGCATGTTGAGGTTTTGGATGCTGTTACCCCACGGCTCGGTGTCATGCTGTCGCGTCACGACCAGGTGCGATTTAGACAGCGCGGTGTTCCTCCGCGAAAACGGCGAGTTCAGCGTGCTGAGTCGGATGTTGGATTTGCCTGGCACGATGCGGTATCCGCGCGGGGAACCCCATTTATTCGTCGCGCTGGCGTGGTTCACGGCGTACATGAGCTGTCCGTTATCTGCCCAGCTAAGCGCCCGTTCTTTCTCGACATTGTAAGTCTCCAGCGCGATCTGCTCGAACTCGCCAAGTTCCGGCCACCATGGCTGCGTCGTGTTTACCGTCTTCTGCTCCGTCACTTGGAGGTTGTTTTCGGTGCCCAGGATATCGAAGTCAGCTTTCCAGGTTAGCACATGGTCGTGCAGCGATCCTTGCGTGGCCTCCTGAATGCGAGGACCCCACGCACCCTGGTCGCGGAAGAAAAAAGACGATTGCAGATATCCCGAGGCCCGAACCGTGATCTCTAGACTCCCATCAACATGGAATGCATAGTCGAATAAATAATCATAGTTGCCCACAGTAGCGATGGAGCGTAGTGTCAATAATGACCCCTTTACGACACCTAGGTTAGAAAAGCCATAGTCGTTGGGTACATCTCCTTCGCGGTGTCGAGATAGGGGAAACCCCGCATCTAACTCGAAAATGCAGATGGAATTAGGATTGACGGTAGACGTGTTTCCGTTATGAACAGTCACATTCCAAAACGTGGAGCCAAACGGACAGTCAAAACCCTCGACCATCGGGAACAGATCGGCGCCTAATTGGAAATGGGTATCATGGTACAGCGTCGAAGCAGCTTTTGGCTGGAAGCCACCGTACTGCGCAGCGGCTTCTTGCATTGACAACTCATACAGTATCCGCTCGCCTTTGAAACGTATGTCATAGAGCATGATTCCGAGGGTCTGTGAGTGAGATACGTAGAATGACCACCCTAGGTATTCGACGTACTTCTGCTCCGAGTCTAGCTTGTACCGCTTGCCACCCACTTCCAAATTTTGCGGCGCGAACCTATCTTCCAACTCGCGTGTTCCCATTGCGGCGTTATATTTCACTAGTGCCCAATCGTAATCTGATGGCTGATAGAATTCCTCGGTCAACTCACCTGCTTCGAATGCCGCGCGAAGATCTGCGACCGTTGGAAAGAATTGCGTGTTCGTTACAAGCCCTTTGAGTTTATACAGTGAAGCATCTGTGCCAGTAGTATCGAGTAAGACGTAGAAGTCCAGTGGTCGTAAATAGCTAGCGGGCCCAGGGAGCCTAAACATGATGACCTGAAAAGCCTGGCTTCCATTGAAAGACGTGGGCGTAGTAGGTGCCGCCACCAAAGTCGACTCGGGATTATCATAACCATGGAAGACGCCCCCCAGAAGCGCGGACGTGATGTCGGTGATATTGGACATTACAGAAACTAATAGGGGCTCCGCGGCGTCCCGCCTCTTTTGATCGAAGAACCGCCCGTTGAAAGGCACTGCACCCCCAGTCCCGCCATTGAATGGATAGTCCAATTTCTGAATGGTGGTCTCACTAGACACGGGTAAGGGGCCGATCATATACTCCTGAGACACTGGCTCAGGCTTTCCGCCTTCGAATATAATGACTCGAGCCCAGGAATTAGGCCTTGGTCCTGAACCATCAAGATATGGAAGTACATCGGATTTGTTAACGGGTACTGTATCTATATACCACACATAGTTGTCGTTCACCTTCGCCTTATCCGGGCCAGTAAGATTTAATTCCGACGCAGAATCGTGAAGTAGATTCCACACTGCAAGGTTATCTTCAGGTGATATCTGCGCCCAGATATTTTCTTTGGGAGCTGCTACTTGCTCCGCTGGCTCGTATAGTGAGCATGTTGAATATGCGGCTCTCTTGGATGAACCCCTCCCATGGTTGAAATTGGGGAATGCTTGCCCCCGATGGTCGAAGGGTGGTGTCCCAGCAGCATTCACGACTGCTTCAAATAATAGTATTATGTGGATGAGTAATAGATGCATGTTCTCAGGAGTTTGAAAAGAGGGCTTCGAAGTCATATTCCGAAGTAGAAATAAAATCCACAACCCACCTGGAGATAATATGCAGTGTACGTGACACTTATACCCCTCATACCTCCCAACGGTATTTGGGGGCTTTCCCAGTTACACACTGCATCACATGATGGCCGTGGATGAAAGCCATGCGGTTATTATGGATAGGCAGTAGATCTTCGATAACGACATCGCGGGAAATATAGCAACAACATTGTCGAGCCTTGACGGACCTCACCGTCTACCCGTAGATAAGAACTTATTAAGAAAGGATTGGCTACTTCCGGTCATGACCTATAGCGAAAGCAGTTTATACTATATTTCCCTAATGGTGTATTGCCAATCATGTATCGGGAGCCAAGACGATATGGTTGCGTCGTTGTAACATAGGCTAGTTCCGTCTTGCCAAGACCCAAGATAGCTTTAAGATAGCTTTCAGATAAGCATTATACAGTTACAAATGAGTAAAGACAGATTTGATAGATTTGTGGTGAAACATAATGACAATAGTAATGATTATTGGAGCGGCAAAGTCACCTATGATAGAACCATTAAGTATTAGCCGAGGTAAGCATTGTACCTAGTGTCCAAGATATCAACTACATGGGGCTTCTTGACTAAGGCTATAATAGGGGTGATAGAAACCTAGGAAGTATTAAATTGATGAAATAATAGATTACGACATAAAACTTGGAGAACATTCAACGGTAAGCAAGTGAGGTAGGCACTTATGGATAATATGAGTGGGTCGCGGACGAAATGCGGAAAAGGGGCTGAGAGAAAAAGCTTTGAAGCGCGACATCTCAGCATAGATTTCACATAACCAACCCTATAGTTTGGTTTATACTAGTTAAGTCATTAGACGTATGGTGATTATTTCAACTTAGAGGAATGAAAATATACTATTGACTATGAAATATGACCGAATGGTCTAAAGGACTTTGTAAATTTAAGCGCATTGTTTCAACGCGACGTACATATGGCCTTTCAAACTCCGCTTTCCAGCACCAGCCATCAAGCCCTCGACAAAGAGAACGTGTTATGGGATAACCAGAACCCTTTTGTTGTTTAAAATGCCGGCACATTCAGCCACGTCCCCGGGCTAATTAAGCTGTTCGCGAAGCGCCTGAAAAACGAACCGCCCGTCTGTTCCATCTCAGATCCCTGAGACGGTGGGGTTTCGGTTTTGGTCTGTGGCACCGTCTGTTCCTGTACGGGTTGCTGCGCCTGGGAGTTTGCCTGGTCTTCCGTCGGCGGCGTAACCTTTATCGGCGGCACGGCGTCGGCTATCCAATTAATTGGGGATTGAGTCGGTACTTGGCCCTGGTTCTGCGACGCATTCTGATATTTCACCTGAGGAGTCTGTGTTGTTTGCTGGGCCGGTATATCAAATCGTACTTCCTTCTTAATCGGCCCCTGTGGCTGGAATAGGGGCTGGACCGGTTGTTGGAATGGCTGTTGGAATGGCTGTTGGAATGGCTGTTGGAATGGTTGCTGGACTGGTTGCTGGACTGGTTGCTGGACCGGTTGCTGGACCGGTTGTTGGAATGGTTGTTGGACCGGTTGTTGGAATGGTTGTTGGGTTGGTTGCTGGATTGGTTGCTGAATTGGTTGCTGAATTGGTTGCTGAATTGGTTGCTGGACTGGTTGCTGGACTGGTTGCTGGATCGGAGGTTGGACCGGGGGCTGGGTTGGCAGTGGATTGTTAATGCCATTATATTGCCTCCAAAACTTCAACCAGTCTTCCTCCATCTGCTTCTTGGCCCCCTCGTGTTGATACGGGGTTTGACGCGGGACCTGAGTTGGTTCCTGGGTTGGTACTTTAGTAGGCAGCTGGAACGGTCCTTGGGACGGTACTTGAGTCGGTGCTTGAAATGGTCCCTGGTTTGGAACCTTGACTGGCACTTGATTTGGGTTCTGATTTGGTACTGGGGGTGGCACCTGGGGTTGGGCTTTGGGCTGGACTTTGGGTCGGACTCTGGGTTGCACCTTTGATTGTTCAAAGGGCTGGACTGGAGGGTCCTTACGCTTACGGTCCTCGCCCTCTGGCTTTGCATTGGGAACGGGAGTAGGAGTAGAGGTGCGAGTGGGAGTGCCAGGTTGGGACCTGACAGTCTGAGGGAACATAGAAGGTTTCCCAAGGGCATGATAAAACGAGAAGTAGAAATAGACGACTGTGATACCTTTCAGCATCTCGAACCAGTTGGAAGAGAAGAACCGATAATCGGCCACTTGGAGTGCGAACGCATCCAGGAAGGTGTATGCAAGGTGCTTGAGTAGGTCTCTAACCCAGTGACCTTGACGCCTACGAATCGGAGGATACAGTCTCGTACGAATGGTCCAGAAGGTCGCCAAGAATATCACCCAATGGGTTGCGGACCTAATGAATCCGTTACGTTCAAATTCAATTATGACGTTCATGGCTGAGACGCACAGCCATGGGGTCAATTTATAGGCGAATTCGCCTATGGTGAAAGTGAAAGGAATGTTTCCAGTAGACATTTCGTACTCGTCTTGAAGTACGTGGATGTTGGTGTATTAAGGTTTAATATTTCGTGAGAATTGCTCTCAAGCTGAGTTTTTCTCTGCTTTAAAAGATGATGCGGATGCTCTGGTTGAACTATTTACTCGATGGATTCGTAAATGCCAGCATCATATATAACCTTTTAGTCCTGATGATTGTATTACAACGACTATTCTGTTCCAAAACAATCGATATCCGACCAATACATGTTACTATCTTGTATGCCAAGTAATTAGTAGATCGAATGATATCGTTCAAGGGAGGGCTCGTTGTTCAATTTCACTAGTATAGCTTGTAAATATTGCAAAGACTGTTACGGAACAATATTCTAGTGCAATCAGTTTCATTGTTCAACTGCACTGTACGTTGGAATTGATTCGTGTATGAGCGCGAATAATAGCTCTATACACCTACAAGCTTGGAGTAAAGCCTGATATATAATAGTAAGATTCCCGCTGCTTCGAGTTCCATGCACTTGCTGTTCATGTTGTTAGTTCGCTTAAGATAGAACAAGTATTGGAAAGAAAAAAAAGAAGCTATCACTCTACTCTCCTGATTGGATCTCTTTCTTCTAATCACATATCACAATCAAGCACGTAAGCAACTGTTGCCCCCCAGGCGTCCTCAACCGATTCAATCTGATATATCGCCATGAATAAACTCACTGTGGAAACGACTCTTCCCCTCTTGGAAGCACATAAACTAGTTGAGCCTATTGTCACCAACCGCCTTATTATTCGGCTAATTCGCCTGAGAGATATCGAAGGATTCCATGCCCTTTACAGCCAACCTGAAGTCAGGGCTTTAGCCTTTTTGGGTGGACTGCGGCCTGAGTTCGACATCACCCATAATTTCATAGCCCTGATTGAAAATCTGAGACCCTGGGTCGATAAGAAACTAGACTTTAGCATCCTCCTCCGGACTCCAGATGGCGGAGAAGGAGAGTTTATTGGACTATTGTCTATGAAACTTGGCGACGATTGGCCTAGAGTCTCGTACATGCTGAGAAGCGAGTATTGGTCCCGTGGATATATGACTGAGGGTCTAACAGGCTTTTTACAATTCTGGTGGGGTCTTCCTCGTACCTTTGCACATCTCGAGGTGAGTTCTGCCTCTTTAGACGCGAGTGAGATTAGACCCCATTCCATCATCGCCAGTGAGCGGGTACTTGCTTTTATAGAAAAGCCCAATCGCGCAAGCCGAAATGTGCTCCGAAAAGCAGATTTCGTGCCTATTCCACGACAGAATGCCGCAATTAACGACTTGGAAGCTTTTGTTAACGTTTTCCCGGCAGCTCAGACTTCGCCTGAGACTTACCGGAAGAAGTATTGGGGCGTTGAAGGGGAGGACAACGATGTTATTATGACATAGATCTACCCTTATTCCGATGTACTTAGTATTACGGCTTATTTATAAGTAATTTAAGTAACTACCTACCTACCTAGGAAGGTATGTAATCGTTTATGAAATATTCTCTCTTAATATATTGGGCGTCGATAAAAGTCTTTAAATTCTATACACTGCAATGCACTTAGAACTTGGCGCTAGGTGACTAATTGTGCTAATACGCGATATCATAAGATTCTAGTTAGCTGTCCTGAGACATTGTAATAAATAATAATACATCAACCAATATAAGAGGTTGGTTATGGTATAACTTTAATGTCTGTGGCAAGTGTGCGGTGGATGTACTGGTTCTCTTTGGGAGCCTTGCTCTGCGTATCGTGACTAACTCACCATAACACCCTCTTTTAATCAATATCCAAAGTACCTAGGTCCAACGCCAACTACTTCCCATCGTGTTAAAATTAGACGCAGGTTATGAGGTGTACAAGTGTGTTGTATTGTTTAGTTATCTATCTTGTGTAATAGGTGGGCAGGTATTCTATATAAGGGTCCACGGGTGTAGGGCGTATATTCCCAGCCACACATATTCCAACACATCGCGTCCTGATGAAATCTTTCAATTTGGATATTCTCCCTACACAGAAGACGGTCATTATAGCAAAACATGTATATTTGCTGTTTTTCTTTGTAAACATTCACATCAGTCATTAGTTACTCGGAATGAAAACCTCCTTCCATACTATACCTGCACCCTTGATCACAACCACGGGAAATTCAAGGTTTGGTGACTAGAGGTTCATATATTTACAAGGAACCGCAAGTAGGGGCGAGCTCAATACGTATTCTACAATGCGCGAGTATGATAACGCACCTAGTTAGCCACTTCGTCGCTATGGTTAGCCCGTAATCCTCTCCCGTCTCTATTGATACCTGCCTATTTTTGACTTCATCTTTTCCACATGATATCCCCCAGTGTGAGGACCTTCCACCAAAACCCAAGGATTGTATTGGCCTTGAGTCGCTTATGCCATATGTTGGTATTGGGTTCATAAAATACCTAGGTAGGTACCTATCTGATGTTTGAGCTTATTATCTTGGTATCATTTACTTGGAAATGTATTACCCACCGCCATTTACATTTGGAATGAAACGTTCTAGACTATGTGATGGTAAATATTGCTTTACATGAGGTTTCCTCGGCCATGCCGATGGCGGTCGTAGACATAGCGAATAAGTTGCGGCCCTATCCGGTGGCGTTTTTAGCAGTGCTGCATAGTTCTAAGTCTACTTGACTTTCAGCGCTATCGTGAAGATAATATGGAACTTTGGTATCTAGAATAAGTATTAAAGACCAGGTTATTCAAGAAAGAGGGACAATACTGACCAAAACTGTGCTATTTTAAGTGCCAAGGAAGATTAGAGGCCGACGGTTGCATAATGGACCGGCTTCCCTTTCTTCAGTCTTCGTTTTGATGAGATTAATCTGACCATTCACTACCTGCTAGAATTATTGGCTGGTTGTCACGATTCTAGACCGAGTGTATAGAATAAAGGATACGTTCAATATACGTAACCGCACGCTTCCATACCCGCACAAGCTAGCTAGACTAGAATTGCCGGTAGAGTACCAGAGTTGTCTCCTGACCGTTTGAGCAGACTCGATTACTCAAGTTACAACATTGGGCATTATACGTAAGTTCCGAACAGTGGCGCTCAGCCGCACAAAAGCAATTGCGCATAGGTATTCCAGGTGGTTATGGACCAGGCAAGGAGGCGTCGAGATGAGTGGTGCATCTCTGTTAATAATCATGCTGGTAAGCGCGCCACATTTCGGGACGACGTTCTGGCCAGGTCAACCGTTCACTAGTTGCTCGTCCTTTAGTAAATATCGTGGGTGAACCCGAAGTAGTGGCGTTCAGCCGCAGGAAAGCGACTGGTAGGAATCGAATATCGTGCTATTATCCTGCAATGTATGTATAACGAAGATAATATATATTGCGGACACACCAGCAACGATGAAATCCGACCAACATGACACTCTACCTCACTTCGAACTGAGCACTGTTGATTCCCTGAGACTATTTCCCCGCTTCCCATTTTTTAGTAAAGAAAAGCTTCAATCTTTCAAACTAAATCAATATTCTGAAGGCTAGTGCGGTACCAGTGTCAAACGGGCAGTCAAAGAACTATCTGAAGGTCGAACAAATCCAAGAGCCGGCACCATGAACAGCATCAACTCCGAAAACAATTACAGATGCTACACCCAAAGGAGCCGTCTGCCCACCTTGTGGCAACCACCGGTTTCTGAGGGTTCAGACTCAGATTCCATCGTTGTGGGTTTGAAAAACATCATTCCGCGCTGGGATGTCTCTGGACTGGACACGAAGCTGGAATACTTCGTCCGGGCCGACACCTTCCCGTCCGCCGACGAAGCATTGTATGCCGCCCAGATGTTCCAGCAGGCTGCGGAGGACTGGAACAGCCTCGGTCTGGGCGTCTCGATCTCGCAAATCACTGACGAAGAAAAGGCTCATTTCGACCTCGTGTATAACGTTAACAGCAAGAATCACGAGGGCCTCTACGCCATGGCGTTTTTCCCGAGCGAGCCCCATGGCGACGTGATCGTGACCGACTTTGCCCTCAGCGCGGGGGAGAGGAACACCCTGAAGAACGTGTTCCTGCACGAGATCGGCCATATCCTTGGCCTCAGGCACGAGTTCGCTCTTGTTAAGGAGCAGGATGAGCGTGCCGTGCAATTCATGGACAAGAACCCTATTTCTGTGATGAGCTACACCCACCCGCCGACAATGCAGGAATCGGATAAAGTCGGAGTGAAGGCATTCTATAAGCTGGACCGGGACTTTGAGATAGAGGGAATTCCTATCACTGACTTCCGGCCGACATATAGGAGATAGATAAAGGCGATCTCGCTGGTGTAGCCAACGATTGTCCGGCTGTCAGGTTTTTCCTCAAGGACTGCTGAGCGTGTACTATGACGATTTGGACTCATTGCAAGAAGGCATACTTGACGGTTTTTTTCCTGGTAAAACGTCGACATAGGACTGGCGCTAAGTACCTACCTAGGTAGAGTCATGCTATAAGCAGGACGTGGAGAATTCCTAAATATCATATATTTTCATAAAGCAAGCCCCTGGACGTAAACAAATATACTGCTATCTTTTATTATTACTCATACCTGGGTTATCACGTATGTCGAAGCTTTATTGGTAATAATGCAACACTAAAAGAGTTATTTTGGCATTGTGCAACAAGAGATAATCCGACGTTAGATCGTCAATGACCAAGACAAAAAAGCCCACAAATAACTGGTTTTTCTATTGACTACCCTGAATCTGTAGAATATAAATGTCATCGTGAAAGTGAAACAGACAGCACAACTCGTAGTAAACAGACCAAACAATACCTAGCAGCCATTACACATCAGCCCTCACCCACAAAGATAAACAATACTGTACGACCTCAGCCAAGTTGCTATCCTACATAGAAATCATTGCCGCAAAGTCGAGTTAGTAACCTGTAAATGTCAGACGGTATACTACCTTAAATAAAGCGTATGACGCAGACATAGAATAAGACGCCCAAGAATAGCGCGGGGTGTACGGCAATAAGGCAGCATGCGGCGGCCACACTGAGGTTGAAGTACGCAAGCAGTATGAATGCGCCGAGCGTCTCCTCCCAGAACGAGCAGAATACGAAAACGAGAAGGGCAAGAGTCCATCCGACGAGGAACTGCGGGATAGGTGTGAAGTCTGCCATGGTGACTGGTAATCGGTAGTAATGATCTGCTCTGGGATACTTTCTTTTCGTGTGTGGTCTATGTGTATCGAGTTATGTTGTGTTGTATGATTCAGATTCGAAGGGTTGGGTTGAGAGGCTCTCGAGTCTAATATAGTGTATGTGCGCATTGTTTAACCCAAGACAATAGCTATTATTTGATTAACACCCGTTCTTTAATGGCTTTATCCACCGGCTGGTTTAGTCGTATTCATTATTCTTACTGTGGCTCTAAAAGAGAATATTCATTGTCAGTCATAATAAGGATATTATTGATTGAATGGGCTCAGTACTATAGGCTTGTGTAAATACCTTTTCGTCAAATCGTGCAAGTGCACAACTTTTCGACCGACGTTTGCCATACCTTTATTTTATAGGACCTCCACCTTTTCTTTATCTTTTTCTTAAAGTAGAGAAGTTTCGGTATAGAGTCTAAGTATGTAGGTAAAAGCTGTAGTATAGTTTAGGTTAGGTAGCTTTAGGCGATATTCGAGCGTATTAGACTTTACCGAGGGGATCACCGAGTCCTGTGCTTGATTTAATTTGATTTAATGTAGTCTCGTAAGTAAGACTCCAATATGATTCGGGTGTGGTTTCGGTCAAGAGAGTAATCTGTAAATGGATGAAGACAAACTTCAAGCCCCCAATCGGGTCCCCTTGCTTTGTAGTGTTGACATAACGCTAGTAACTACGACCTGTGTATAATTATATCCCCGAGACTGCATTAATGGAAAAAGTTTACGGGTTTAACGTGCGAATAAAATATGGATTGATAACAAGAAGGAAAAACACTCATGTCATCGGGCGAATGTTACCAATTAGAAAAGTCATGCCTATCATTATCCCAAAGCCTGCATCTTCTGATTTAATTGTAATTTTGGACGCTCCGGGGTGAAACGTAGTGCTGGAGGACAGGACAGTGTGCTCGCTATGCTCACCAGTAAGTCAGTCATATATCCTGAGGCGCACTATCAAGTGACCCGTGGTTGTATCCAAATTGAACAAGACAGCCGCCAGGGCGCAGAGAGCGGTGAAAGCCATGTAGAGCAGCCTTGGAGTTCATAGCGTATAGAAAAGTACTGGTCTTCATGGTGTAAATGACCCTTGAGGATCCGGCGGCAAATGTAACTGAATTATGATAACCCATCTGATAAACGCTCAAATGTGCCTTTTGGTAAACCTAACCGTTCGGCATTTCGTTGGGCTTTGACAACGTGATGGACCACGACATCAATAACCCCGACGTGTAGTCTATGGGTCTTCGACATACATCATGCTACGTGGCCGATATCACAGCCGGCATCGAGCACCTGAAAACCAGGGGGCAGTGTTGTTATCTCGACCACCCTATGTTTCGCATGGCGTAGACCGTTAGATAAGGGAAAGGCCAATAAGTGTCGTGTTTACATTACCCAAGTGTCGCGTACCATCTAAACGTAATCTATATCCCAGCCTCAATTTGAATGAGTAATAGTAAGACAGTAACGACGGGTTCGGGTTGATGGTAGAGGCCGAATTGTGACTCTTGTCAGGGGAAGATAGCGGCAGTTTAACTACAAAAAAAATAACATGAATCGATAATTGTCAGAAATATTTGATAAAGAACAGATGAGTCAGTGCCTAAACTTATTGCTTAATAACAATCAATAACCATTTAAATTCGATGTTGCAATTTAACTTCCTAACCTAAGCACATCTCGATTCCCATGTCACAAATACAAAGCAGCAAGTACATACATGCACGTAGGTACCTAGGTACCTTAGGTACATACATATAATGCTATAGGGCTGAAGTGGCAGGGCCTTTTCTTTCTAAATTTAGTGGCTAGCTCGCTAGGGCGAGGCTTGTGCTCCATTAAGAGACCCCAAGAACAATAGCTCGGTTAAAGCTATGATATTTAATCTAATTTACGAATGCTATTCACTTATGCGAATTATCATTTATGGAGGATAAACTGCCTAATACATATAAGTGTTTGCCTAGTGGTCGCTTATATCTTCCTCAAATAGTTTCTAAGTATTGATTACCGTTAAACGCCCGTCATCTGGATATATCCTAATATTGTCCATAAGTGTAACTAAATGGATAGAAACTCCAGATTCGGCGTGGAACTCCGTAGCTATAAGTTCTGAACTCGATCTTTGTCCTATATGTCCCATCTAGGAGTCTTACATACTTTATGTAGTGTTATCTTCCTTGTTAATCCTTTTCCACCGAAGTATATAGGACGAAGAGCCTGCTGCCGTACGAATTGTCCAGCCTAATATATCCCTCCCGTCGTTCGTGGCACGGCTGGACACCTTCATTGGCTTATACCCCCCCGGTGAATTACCCTGTGATGATTGACCAACCCTCTTCTCACCACACCTTCCGAGGCTCCGATTTTGAGTCTGGGTACTCACCGGGCTTCCGCGTAATACCCCAAATCTATACTTATCAGCAACTTTTGGAGTAAAAGCCTTCCTATGCTGTAGGCACCTAGGTACCTAGGCAGCAGTCTAATCACATTTATGGGAGTACCTTTTTAACGTGGGCCTAAGTCAATTGCTACACAAAGCCAAAGATGAAGTCTTAGCACTTCATGTACAATCTTCCTAATAGGATGGACACAGGATATCGAAAGCACATATAAGTTACCGGCTAAGCTTGTTAACTCCATGTAAACAGTATATATTGCCAGTCATTACTTTCTATCGGCGATAGTCTCACCAAGAGAAATATAATATGGCTGTCAATCAGTTTTCAAAGACCTATGAACCACTGGTTGTATCTACCGCCTCCTTTATAACTACAACTAGCATCCCGCTTCTAATCAACAGAGGTAGTTACCGTCGGATACGTCGGCATTGTCATAAAACGCAAAGCAAAGCCTTCCTGCCTACCTATGTAAACACAAGGCGTATACTAGCATCCGGCGTCATAGATCTCAAGATACTGGTCTGGAAACCACACCATGAATTGTAGCATGTATTCATCTGTAAGATTCGGCGACCTCTGGCCTGTGTTTACTCGTGGAGTGATATGGCCAAAGAATAACACTGCCAACTTCTCCCGAGTACTCCTGTAGGCTTTAAGCAAACGAATAGAAAGTGGATATATCTACGGGTCGCTATTAAAGCCCAAGGAGGGGCATTCTAGAAGATCATTGTCTTAGTCACAATCTAGGACCATAGAGAAGCTCGCTGGTGACTTCGAAATCTAAAGGTCGAGCTTTGTACGGCACCACTGAAGGTACCCAAGAAGTAACTCGAGGTTCTTAGCGTGTTCTCGATTTCTACGTGCCTTCTTTTTAATAGCTGCTACATAACTACAGTGTAAATATCCCAAGGCCTATAGGCTCGTTGCCCTCCGTAGAACTTTTGGCAAGTCACCTTTCCGCCTTCAGATTCCTT
The DNA here is from genome assembly GCA_037126485.1 of Daldinia eschscholtzii. Lineage (NCBI taxonomy): Eukaryota > Fungi > Ascomycota > Sordariomycetes > Xylariales > Hypoxylaceae > Daldinia > Daldinia eschscholtzii. The sequence continues at coordinate 2,767,153 of JBANMG010000007.1, forward strand.
TTCATCCTCGAGAGGACCTGCCACAAGCAAAGCTCATCGGTACGTATCTTAAAACTCGTCAAGGCAACGCTCCACCGAGTGACACGTCCACACGCATACCTTTTGTTAATCCAGCCCTTATCCAGGCTTTTATTTTGTGTGTGACACTGCATCTCCGACCTTGAAGACCGCATTGTTTATTTTCGGATCCTCAAACCAACCAAAGCGAGGCCACACGCCTTTTGATACACCGAATCGATCAGAGTAACTCGCAGCGCCTTTAGCCTTGTGCATTGTTGTCAGTGGTAAGTTGCTCGTCAACACCGAGGATGGAGATGTAGTCATGACTTTCGCTTCGACCCCTTGCCCCTGTCATTTTTGCACCTGATCTATCACTCAACACTAAGTTTATAGGACTATCGAACTGTCTTTACCTTTAGTGTACCTACGGGAGACTCAGCATCGGCTTTGAATCACTTGACCTATCGCAGTAAGTAGACGACTGGAATTATAACATGGGGGCGCAATAATTAACATGCATGGACAATAGATCGGCTATGGCGAATCATCGAGACTACTTGTCTCTCAATTTCTGGGACCTAGCAGGTGGAGGCTTCCAGGCAAATGACCCCGGTATGGAATATACCCAGGGCTTTGTACAACAACAAGAAGAGCTTGAGAATCCCCTGGACTCGGACTCGGGGCTCTCGAATTTAGGCCCGATGGGGAACGATAACTATTCCAGCGTTGCCGGTGATAACTCATATGCAACGCCTCACAGCATGACCCCACAGCCCGAGGGACGAGAGAGACAAGAGGGACAAGGAGTTATACAGAGATCTACCCTGCGGACAGATGACCGATCAACCGGTGGTGAGTCACGCTTCAGCCTGATTTGGCGATGCGAATCTACGCCTCATGTTGGGCGGGTGTCATTGCCGCCTAAAATAGTATCCGAGGCTAACAAGTATAAAACTCTCCAGACTCCCAGAATTCACGATCGGCTTCGGGAAAAGCGAGTTCGGATGATAACAACTGGACGTATGCGATCGAAGTCACACCTGCTATTGATAATGTACTAGGTAAGTTTTTGATGTTTTTAATTTCATGTTAACTGTTTTCTTTTGTTAGTACAATTCCGTCCAATCAGCTTTCATGACGGAGTCACACATCCCTGTCACCTTTCTGCCAAGCCAAGTGTCTTGCATATGCATACCTTATCTTTTATAGCGCGTTTAACAAGCTCCAAGCTTAGTTAACAGCATAACTATGATATACGCATGCATCTGTTACCATAGTACACCAAATTCTTGGCTAGCCTAAAAAAGGGCTGGCCGATTTCTTTCCGTGCGAAATACCAAACCCTACACTGTGGCTACCTTGCCTAGCTTCAGCTGCCAAATCTCCAATGGCCAACCGCCAACCGCCAACTGCCAATCAATCATCGTGCATCATTTCATCTCCATCTTGAATACCCTAAGACTTATATCCTCTTGCGTGTCGGGCTGCTAATGGTACTCCTTCTTCTGATCCAGGTCAACGATACGTCAGAAACCACACCGCCGCTGTCCATTTGCACCTGACGAGTCGGTCTATACGCTACGACTATTCTATCGCCGCACCCGTTGAAGGGTTTGGCATTTGTCGACGATTCACCCTTCGACAGAAAGATCGATTCAACGACCGTCTCCGCCTCGAATTCCTCAAGTCATTTGCCCTAACTCGGTCTTTCAACAGACAGCTTCCTTATTACTCTTTCAAGATGAGTGTTGTTTTCAAGGATCGTGTTGTCCTACCCCCCGGTCCGTACCCCTCCGGCATCGATGGCCGTCATGATCAGGATGGAGAGACTCGTTTCTCTCCCGGCCCCTCCATAGACGGTCTCGTGGGTTATAGTGCGGGTGAAGATCAAGTCTTACTTCCGGTTTCTCCTAGCTCGAATGGCTTGGATTCACCTTCCCCTTTCGAACGTCCGATCTCTCCTCCCGAAAGTCTCTCAACGCCGGGACATCGTCATACCCGACCTCCCCGTCTGGGACCCGTCGTTAAGCCCAATCGCGTCGCAACCAAGAATCGCGAGGGGAAGTTTGTTTGTTCCTTCCCGGGTTGCAACGATGAAGTGAAGGTGTTCGGTCGGAAGTGTGAATGGAAGTAAGATATTGCCCTACTCTATTTATATTTTCAAAAAATAATTTCGCTGACTCTTTGTCAAGTAAGCACATGGATAAGCACGATCGACCGTATAAATGCTTAGCGCCGGGATGCGAGAAGCTCGCCGGTTTTACGTATTCGGGTGGCCTCTTGCGCCATGAGCGGGAGGTCCATAATAAGCATGGTGGACCGAAGAACCCCTTGAATTGTCCGCACGGAAATTGCAAACGTCACGAGGGCAAGGGTTTCTCTCGTATGGAGAACCTCAACGAGCACCTTCGCCGTGTACATACACCCAGTGATGCTAGCAATGGAGCTGCAGGAGCACAGTCGCCTGAAGACGAGCTCGATGAGAGCCCGGTCTCTCTCCAGCAGGCACTAGCTCCTGAGAAGATAGGCGAGAAGCGCAAGCCCGAGACAGATCTCCGCGAGGAAGTGAAGCGTCTCCACCAGGAGAACCAGAAGTTGAGAGATGAGATTCGCGCACAGTCAATTAACAGTATGGCTATGATGCAGACCATCGGACAGATCAACGCGCGTCTAGCGCAGCTTACGAACTCCGGACTTCAAGCCCAGCCCGAACCCGAGCTTCAGCCCGTGGCCCAACCCGAAGCACCGCATTCGGAGGCCGAACCCGACCTTGGACGTCCTCACGTGGCCGGACATCCTGACCTGAGTCAAACCCTAGGCTAGGACGCCGTGGGAGACGTATATGGCCAGCTAATGTATGATCCGAACTACCTTGAGCAGGGCAAATATTACTAGGGAGAATTTGACCAGAGTGAATTGGGTCAAAGAGGATCCAATGGACGAGAAGAGTACGATTAGTCCTATTCGAGCATTGCAGAGCAACTCTCTCCTTTGTCGTTTGTTACATGAAAGATACCCCACTTTATTTTCAGCCTTTTCTCTTCTCTCTTTTTTTCTTCTTGCATGGCCTCGGGAGTTTGGCAACCAACTACACTTGGACGGAATCAAGATGATTCTTTCATCTCGACGGATGCGAGCGAGCACGAAATTCGAGACGAATTCGATCCCGGTATATACGAATGGCACGGACAGGCTTAAGGCGTTGAGGGTTTACACACTTATAGCATTTTCAGGCTGGCACGCTCTCACCTTTCTTTTTTACCTTTTTTTTTTTAAGAGATAGACGAGCAAACAAACCCTCTTCGCATTCGTCCTTTTATAGAGGATATGCAGAAGAGGAGGGGGCATTTTTTGTTTTTCTCTAGGTGGAGATCTCGATTGTATGAACGAGGTTTGGCATATGATGAAAGACCCGACACGCGACCCTTTTGAGGCGCGCGGTTTTTTTTCGTCGCAGGTGTTCATATCCAAAGGTGCGGATAGAACAGAAGAGACGATATCGGATGAAGTAAGAGGAGAATGCGCCGGATGTCTGGGATTATTTGTAACAATATGGTTGTTCCTCTCACGTGGAGGATGTTATTGTAAGTAGATGGGCCTGTGTTGATTGGAGCTGATTCTGCTACCCATTCTGGAGGTGCAGATTTACTGGATATGTCCCTCTACAATCAAGAATATGAGAGTTTCCTATCATAGTTGCGGTTCTTTCTCGTGGCGTACCGTATATTGCGAATGAGTTCTAGGCGTTGCTCAGGTGTTAAGCTACTTGGGAAGCAGCTTTGTCTTCATATCTTCCAAGTCTGCCTTATGGCGAAGACAGTAAGCCAAAATGTTACACGGCATACATAGGTAGTATTATGCATCTTTGGCGAATTACACGGCTTGAGGAAGTGTGGCTTGGAAATCGGGGGGGGGGGCATAAATATTCCTGCCTTGGGCTTCAGAGCCTTACAACGTTGGTCTGTTTTCCTCTCCCCTCCCCATCAACCATCCCATAGTTGTCACAATGGATCCATTATCTATTTCTGCAGGAGCTGCTGGTTTCATCTCGTTAGGCCTTACCACCGCAGGTGGAATTATCAAGTACTGTAAATCATATCGATCACGAGATGCGGACTTCACTCAGTTAATGCACCACGCAAAGGAGCTAGAATCATTTCTTAGCTCGATCCAAAATCGGACTACGACGCAGCAAACTCCCAATGGAGACATCGATAGCTCTTTGCAGGGGTGTCGCAATGCCTGCGATGCTTGTCTGGGCGATTTTAAGAACCTCAATGCGAAATATGCCAACGTGAGACCCCTACAAAGGTTAACATACCCATTCAACAAGACAAGACTCGATGATCTTCGGTCTCGCTTGCAAGAATTCCATGCTAGACTGCTGGGGCTTTTGCAGTTGATCAACCTGTATGTATATGCCTCTAAATCTTATAGTGCAGACCTCTAACAAATATTTTAAAGGGATGCTACGCGAGATATAAGAAGTATCACGATCTCGGAATCCGCCAGGATAACACGTACGATAGAGTCTGTCGGAAGAGATGTTCAATCCTCTCTATCGGATGCGAGGCAAGTGGTGACGAGCACAATGCACACTAGCATCAACCAGCTGGAATTATCCTTCCAGCGTGGCCTTGGAGAAACCGAGACGCATTTAATGTCATCTATGGATGATAACCACCGTGCCTTATCTGACCAGGTTTCATTAATTACCGTGGATCAAGAGAATCACTTGTCTTCATTTAGACAATACATGGACCATCGACTCAGTGCCCTCGAGAAGAATCAGCAAGAGTTCTTCACACGGGCCTTATCCGCCAGCGCTAGGGTCCATAGTCCGCAGGATTTCCTCAACTCAAGCACTGCAGACCAACGTTGGGTCCGACGGAGTGTTAGGGAGAAGATAAACCTAGGGATGTCCGAGCGGAGCATCTTTGACTCTCTTTGTACATGTCCAAAGATACAAACGCGCCGCTCAACCAAACAGCATAGAGACGGTTGCATATATGCTTTGACACGTCGTGAAAGTTGGACTTTCAACAGAACGTTTCGAGTTTTTCGACGGGTAATCACTATGACATGTAGGTTGGAGTATGCTCGGATGAATTGGGCGTGCGACTGGCGTGTTTATCCTAATATGACGGTTCGAATGACCGTGCCATATGATTCACCAGCATTCAAGTTACTGCGCAGCCTCTGGGGTATTACCCTATGTGGAGAACGCACAATACAAGAGATGGAAGAAATGTTGAGAAATTGCTTAATACGGCTAAAACAGATTTTTATGGATGGCCAAGGATGGCCAACAGATGTTGATATTCATGGTTTCAACTTGATGCATGTTCGTCTATTCAATCTTCACTCTCCCTCATAGTCTTACTTGAAGAGATAAACTGATGAAAAACCTTCGTCTAGACTTGTGTCATTATTACCACCTTGCATGATTTAAATCCACGGGGTGGTCTTTCCTACGAACAAATTATCATTTTGATACAGTATGTGGTCGCGTTGAAAGAGATGGGTGTACCTATGGATGAACATTCACGTCTAGGGTGGGCTATATTCTTCCCAAAAAAAGAATCGTAAAGCCAAGACTAACATGTCCATAGTACGCCTCTTCCTGCCATCTTCTACATAAAATTCCGTACGCCATTCATTATCTCACTTATGCGCCAACTTTTGGAGGTTTTTGAGACGGAACCTGTCCCGTTGTGTGCAATTAATCATACGTCAATGATAAATATACTAGGATCGAACGACCCCGAAATTTATAAATGTGGGCTATTGTAAGCTTTTTTTTGTGTAATCCGTATCAAGCTGATGATATCTTAGTGATTGAGTGCAACGATCTGAGTGACCGAATTCTTCATCGTTGTAAGCCCGATATTTTGAGCCTTATTAGGAGTGGTCATTCTCTCATTGATTACTCTACTTACCTGCGACTAACAGCCCTCCACTTCGCTGTGACATGGCCTGAAGGTCTCTCGTTTTTAATCGAACATGGAGGAGAATCTGTCCAATCAATAATTAATGGTATCTCTAGCCATTGCAGTCCTCTTTATTATGCACTTCGTTTGGGAGAATTTGACTCTGCCTCTTTGTTACTCAATGCAGGGGCAAGCATCCAGTCAGACGTATTTAAGGCCCTTGAATACCATATTAACACGGACAAACGGGCCGAAGAAATCATGCATATTGTGGTTGAATCCTTCGCACGGCAGCGAAAGGAGTTGTTACAGATGGCTATACGATATCTTCCTACAGAAACCATTGAAGAATTGGAATTGCAAAATGAGGGACTCCTTGACCATAAAGCATCAATCGTTGTAGATGCGCTGAGGCAACAGCAGATTCCTATACCTACGGCCTACAAGTTCCTGAAACGCAGATCGGTATATCATTGGAGTGGTCTGACCGCTCGTACAGCTCAGATGCTCTTCGAAGTCGGCTTTTGCAAGATAAACTCTACATGGCGAGGATATACTACGCTAGTGGTGCAGATTGAATTCACTAAGAACCCTGAGGTGCTGCTTGACCTTGCCAGCTGGTTTAAAGACCACGGGGGTGACTTCCATTCCCGGATTCATGTGCACATCAACAACTCACGCTTCGACGACATCACGAATAGTAATATTACGTCTTATATCAACTCACCGAGGCCACCTTTAACTATCCACTTTCTCATGTTTAGGCTAGGCGAGCTGACACTTCCTTTCGAACCAAACTCTTTCTTCCACCCACTGCTTCCCAGCCTGTTTGGAGATGAGATAGCGGACTCCTGCGCCTGCTACTGCACAGCCCGAGGATGCACCCCCACCTCGAAGTATCTCAGTTACATCCTTCTTTACACTAGGAGCTATGCTAGTCATAGGTATTTTACTAAACATGTTCTTGGTGCTATACGATGGGTAGAACCAAGGATACCAGCAAATCATAAGTACAATGTCTCGCTAGAATATATCCGTCTCGTCGCACACTGGTATCTTGAAATGAGACATACGTGCTGTCGATTTGGTACGTATTACCGTCGTGAGGGTTGCTTGGTTGGATTCTTAGAGAAAAGTGAGATCGAAGAGATACTAGAGGAAGAACGATACCTAGCGCAACAGCTAGACACGCTGGTAGCTGAGTTTGAGAAGAGGTTCCAGGAGTTGAATCTGTCGTTAAGCGAATTCATGGAAAATTATATATCTCCTCGGTTTGAAGAGATTAGAAAAGAGCGGCATAAGTGGTCAGCTGGTGAGTTACAGGCTATTCATGAAACGGGTGTTGTTCTGGATGATGATGACGACGACGCCTAACTGGGCATGTGAGGTTATCTATATAGATACCTAGGTACCTTAGGTAAACAACCTTATGATGTTGCTCTCGAAGTACACTATGGCGCGTTTTGACGTTTAAGTACCTGTTTCTTCTAAAGCTTTCTTTTAAAGGAGACTGAACTAGAGTCCCGCATGACTTGAGAGATCTTCTACTTCCATGAAATCATGATATCTCACTAATTCATGTCCGGTTTTTTTTTCGCAGTTATAGATTCTTAAATACTAAGGGGTGACCCGAGAGAGAAGTTTTCAATACAGCACTCTTTGTTCAAGGTTGGGGTATGTGGCTCTACACATACTACTCTTTACTATCTTCGGTCACTATCACCCTTGAGTCGTCTGAATTTGTAATATTCTGATTGGTGTGCCAATAACGATCGAACCTCCAAAATACTGCGTAAAACGCAACCCCACTAATCGCCATCGTACCAGCCAGGGAAGCGTTCATAGTCACCAACCACGGATCCTTCGATACCGGGCCCAACGCCATGCTGAGTCCAGCGCCTAGCGCCGCGGTAAACTGTTCGAAGGCTTTGACGAGGGCTTTCATGTTGGTCGGAGCCTCGATGTATTCAAACTCGTTCAGAGCTACGAAACCGAAGATTTCGCCTACAGCGAGGAATAAGTGGAAAGGGGCCTGTACCCACATGCTGACCTCGTTGGGTCGGTGTTCAGTAGTGACACCGTCTACCCCGACAACAGTAGCAGCCTCGCACGCTCGTGGATAGGAGAAACATGGCCCGCGGCTATATATGAGTGCCTGAGTACCCGCAGCGTAACCCATAGCAACGGCTAGCAAGAAGAAAGACACAGTCATCCTAGCAATGGGTCCAAAGGCGATATGGCGGCGAGCAAGAAACGGGAAAAGCCAGTTCTGGATGATAGGGTTGATGATAATGTAGAAGATAGCGTTTAAAGATTGGACAGTGTCGTTTGAAACTCCGGATATTTCCATCTGATTCGCCTGGGAGATGATATTGGTTGTTGACTGGTTGAAGCAGAGATAGAATACGGTGAAGCAGATAACAGCGCGACAGGAACGGAGACCGCGTCGGATTTCATGGACAAATGCCGCCGTCCACGGAACAGTCCTATTGTAATGAAAGCTTTGGTATGACGGGTCAGCAGCGCTGAGGTGAAATCTAGATCGAGCAGCAAGAGCGAGAATCTTGCCCGCGTGTGGGAGCACATCACTCTGTGGAGGAAATTTTGCTGGACCGAGTTAGTTAGGTATCTTCGTAGTTTGACAAAACTGGTCGGCATACTTAAGCGATCATTCCACAATATAAATAATATTATCGAAACGCTCAAAAAGCAAAGAGGTAGCAGGTAAGCTGCCCAGAAACCAATCTTCTTCTCCATATTGGTAGTAGCGAGTGTCGCGAGCGCTGCAACATTTATCATCCTGTTTAATGAGTAAGAAAGGGGTAGGAGTACCGAGTAGTTTGGCATGTCACAAACCAATAGAAAGTGTTGAATACATATTGTATCGTCAGTTTCGGGTCCGTAACAACAATTTCCCCTTTTCCGCTGTAGATAACTCGTGGTGCTTTCGACGGTATTTGATCCCCTTTATCTAGGTAGTCAGCTCATTTAGGTGTTCGGCCCTAGATACGTTGATACGATCTTACCAAGGAAAGAAAATATGACAGCACTTGTGCCTCCTTGTCCTACTCCAATAAGGATCATGGCCGTTATGAAGCCACCAAGGACAGTGCTTCTATCGCCAAGCGCAAATGGTAAAGACGTTACAAACAGTACTATCTCACCGGCAAGAAAGATGCTTCAGAGATTATCAAAATTGTGTTAATCGTATATGAGATACAGCAAAGATACGCACACGAGACTGAGAAGAAGAGATTTATATCGACCAAGCCACGAGTCAGAAATTATAGCAAAAGGTATAGATGATAAATAGCTCAGGAATAGAAACGCGTTATTGATAATCGTCGCCGTTGACTGACCGAAGCCAAGTGCTCCCGGGGATAGGGGGTCACCCGGTGAATTCTGCAAATAATTTTCTAGCTGTTGTTAGATATTTATTCATAGACAATTCGAGGGCTAAGCTCATTACGCCATGGAACAGTCGTTCCATAAAAGGCAAACCGCTGCGCAGCTCCTGTAAAAGCCACGAGCCAGGCTATTCGAGGGATTTTATCTGCTACGTGTCGAAGCTTCTCCAAGTCTTCCGGAGTTGCATCCCTGGGACATAGATTCTGAGGGTTAGAAATCGGTATGGGCCTTGAAGTAACCGCCGCAATCTGGTCATTGTCTACTTCGGAACATGGGGAAGTGTACGGACGAACTTGAGACTCAGGCGACTTAGGCGGTGGTGACATGATCTATATCTTTCAACTTGGAAATAGAAGAGAAAAGTTACGAATGCTACACTTGGTATTAATTAGTGTTACTGATGAAACGGGTACCTACGAAGATAGAAGCTCAAGGATTCTAATCTTTCAAACTTTTTCCCGAAATCAAGCAAGACTTATAAGCCTTACCCCCTTACATGTTGGTGCTACAGAGTTAAAGAGATAAACATGATATAAGCATTACCGACTACGCCGACTTAGCCGCCAGTCTTATGGTTACATACAATGGGGTGAATCACCTTCGTGTCGTAAGGTAGAAAACGAAAGTCCTATCATAAACTTTTTGCCACTGACTTACTTTGTATCACAAGATAAGATATGTAGGTCCTTACTCAGTTAAGAAAAAAAAGAAGAAAAAAACTTATCCGAACCGAGACATGCAAGGGGTCTAGGTTCGAAATGAAAGATGATCCAATAGCTCCTGTAAGGTAACCAACAAGAACAAATCCAGTCGACAAAAAGAGCGAAGTCCTATTCTAACTCATAAGTAAATTCCCTCTTAATCCGATTCGCCAATTTCAAGGCCTCTTGACGACCCTTCCTACTAAAAACCGAGAAGAAACCCACGAAACTTAATTGACTTGCATTCTGCCCCTGAAGCCTAGACCCACCCCTTTTCCAGGTCATGTAATCCGCCACGAAAACTTTGATGTCTTCAGACTTCCGGAGAAACTCTATACATGCATCTTCCGTTTTCATGATGCCCTCCTCCTGTTCCGGTATCATAGCAATTACGAGCCACCATTGCGGTCCCCGCATAAAAGGCTGCGCTAGTGAATAGTAACGCTCCATATCTCCGACCGCCTGTAGCATATTTAAGGCGTAGTAGTCGATGCCGTATGTTAGATTAGATGCGACGGTCCCGTAATACCCCGGAGGACGGGCGTTGATTTCGTGGAGGTAGAAAGTCGGCGTTTTACGTTGTGTCATATCTGACTTGTCTTCAACTAGGTCTTCCATCCCACTGCTGACACCATATCTCATGAGAGAGTTTCTTACGCGGCCTTCGCAGTTAAACACCCCATTTTTAAATCCCTGTCGGATTAGGGTTTTGTGCAAAGATCTCCGAACTATATCGATCTCATCTTGGGGCAATCGAGAAGGAAATACCATGTATGTCTCTTGGAAAGGCTCAGTCCATTTATTATGTTCCTTATCAGCCAAACTAGGGAAGTCATCGGCAATTTCGAAGAAGACAATTTCTCCGTTCAATAAAACAACGTTGGCGTCAATCTCTGGGCCGTCGATATATGACTCTATCATCACGTCTCCACGTTGAATAGGCGACGTGCGGTGTCGTTCTGAAGCCCTTTCGACCGCTTGTATGAGCTCAGCTTCAGTGTAGACCTTAGAAACACATTCACTCCCCCAACCTATGCAAGGCTTGACAACCATAGGATACTGAAGTGTAGGAAAGTCATTCGAAAGACGGTTTTTTAGATCGCAGACGTCCTGTACCCGGAATGCAGTTACCTCCAAGCCAAGTTCTAGTTCACGAGACCTATATTTATCGCTAGCAATAACAAAGGACTCTGAAGGTTCAGTCGGAAGGTCTAATTTCTCACAAGCTTTTGAGACCGCGACCATGCGCTTGTTACTGACGGTAGTAATCCCATGGATCGACTTTCCATAGCCACGAATAGCACTAACAAGACGGTCTACCAGCCCTTCATCGGCGTCGAGGTTTGTTGCAATGAAACCTTCGCGTAGATGAGCCCATTTGCCGTCCTGTAACCAATGCCCTTCATTGTCAATTATCACTAACGCGAGGCCCAACGACTTAGCCGCTTCCCAAATACGTTTACTATGGTCCATGTTGTACCTCCCTCTTACCCAAGCGACTCGCCTTAAGGGGGGACAAGAAGGGGAGATCCAAGGGAACGACAGGCGATTGTCAAGCTCATATTCGAGATCAACAAGAGCGCTGTGGTCTTTGACGAGTATTGCGCCAATAGCGCCAGATAGGATCTGAGGAAGTAATTGAGGAAGTAATTTCGCATGGGGACTGTTGCCATTCGGAATATTGACGGGAATGATTTCCTGTCTAGGGGTCAGGAAGTCTTGTGCCACTACAACCGAATCAAAACCTGCTAAGCGCCACCACAATAGATCAGACCTAATACAGAATCCCGAACTCTGGGGAAGAATAAACTTTATCGCGATCACATCATCCTGTGTCCCGGGTTGGTCGGAACGTTGCAAGTTGCTGGCTATGAAATTACACCATGGCACCTTGCTATCTAGGTATATTGCAGAAGGTTCAGGGTCATTATTTGCATTTGTTTTTCTAGAACCAGAGCTTCCATCCGCATCAGTTTGGCATTGTATCGTCATATCTAACGTACTACAATGGCGAAGTGCGGATTTTGAATTAACCACCCAATAAGCTGGAATTCTAGCTACAAATAAATTAGCAATCCCGTGGGACATAAGCCGCCCATCATGCTGATACATACAGTCATTGTCCCGTATATCTACCGTGAAGAGGCTGACGTATGTGGCTACCATTATGGTGGCTTAAATCAAGAACAAAAAAGATTGAGTAAGATAATTGTTTTCGCGTCCTTCTAGATCTTGATAGCCTCTATCCGAACGATGATCCAAGTGAGATTTTCTCGGCTATTTCGGTCTAACACAAAGTATCCTATAATACTCTGCTCGTATAAGGAGGGTGGCATCTGTGAAACGTGATATCGCATTCATTAGCGTCGGCAGTGCGTACGCATATTAATATTGAATGGCCCTAGACATCTGTCTAGGACTTATTGGTTTGAGGGGACGAGCCAATAGTTATTTACATCACGACGAGGCTCCTGCAGATGTAATCACCGGCTGTACTACTAGGGAAAAAAAACGCCGTATGCATCAACTAGGTAGGTAGATATTTCTAAAAAACAGATTCTTTTGGAAGTGAAGATAGCGGATCCCAATATTCCCACTTCCGGCTTGGATCTTTGCTCCCAGGCGATATGAAAGTCGACAGCCCAGTGTTTATATCGTAGGACTCATAAGAGCAGGCCAGTCTCTTTCCCCCACCACCAGGCAGATTGACCACGAAGTTCGGTGTCATAAACCCGGTCGTAGAGCCGCGTATCATTGCTTCAAGATGCAATATCTCATGCAGCGGCGTACGCATGTCCTCGACCCCACGCACCATATCACACTGAAAGACGTAGTACTGCATATCCGTTAGCAATTAAATGCTCAAATACCATTAACGATTCTACGAAAGGGCTTCGGTATCTGACTGGTTGGATATTTATGGCTGAAAGTTGGTGGATCAGCGCTTTCATAGTCTCAACATCGTTGTTGACACGGTTCAGGAGGACGGTCTGGTTCCTTATTGTCACACCCTCCTCGAAGAGCCTCTGTGCTGCTTTCTTGGTTACCCAAGAGATCTCGCTGGGATGGTTGAAATGCGTATGAAGAGCCACGCTCTTTCCCATTTTCCTACCCTTTTGCGAGAGCTCTATCAAAACGTTGGCCCATTCATCTTCTGGATCAATAATTCTACTAGGACAGACAGCGACCCCTTTACTGGCGATACGGATGCGTAGGATATGTGGGATATGGAGAAGCCGCATTCCTATCATCCGCATCTGCTCTGGTTTTAGAGTGTACAGATCGCCGCCCGATACCAGAATATCCGCCAGAGCTGGCGTATGTTCAATGTAGTCGAACATAACCTCCCACTTTTTCTCTAAAGGGAGGAATCTCTTCTTTTTCACGGGGTTAGTATTACTCCCCACAGTATACGACCGCGTGCAGTTACGACAGTACACAGGGCAGACGGAGGTTGCTATTCTTTTTGTCAGCATCTTTGCGCCGATCCAAGTACTTTCACTATACCAAGAAATACAGCCCTATCCGGATACCTGTGTATGATGCCCTCGACGGGAGAGTCTCCAGTCTCATCCAGAGAGTCATAGACAAGCTTCGGATGGTCCGGCTGAATCCAAGATCCAAGTGGCATGAATTGACGTAGGATAGGATCATGGAGCGGATCAGCCCAATTAACGAGGCTAAGTAAGTGAGGAGTGAGCTTCACGGCCATGGGGGCTTGTTCGATTCCAGATAGGACATCGTTAATGAGCTCGTCAGCTGTCCTAGGACCTTGTATATGCCCCTCGGGCAATGTATCGGGAAGGACTGATTTCAAGAAAAGAGACAGTGAACGGATAGTTTGCAAGGAGTTCCCGGTCTATGTAAAGAGATATTAGCAGCATGAGTTATCTGGATAGACTTGTGTCTTCCCTGCCAATTGTAGCTTAAGAATTCAGCTTCGCTGGTTTCTGACCAGACAGGGATTCGCCTCCAGTAAGCTGAATCCGTTTCCATAGACAAGCGACGGCGAAAGTAATGCGCACCCGGAATCAAATAGCGACTCCCTAGACATGCATTGAGAAACGATGGCACTGCCCTTACACCTCGTAATCGCGACATCATAGAGTAGACCATGTCAAAGTGACAGATCGAGTCCTACCTGGCGGAGATCAAACATAGAATTAACTGCGAGTCAATTCAAAACACAGCCTCCAAGCACTGTCATTTAAAGGAACGGCTATCTACTTTTCAATGAAATAGAGAGACGGGCAAGCGCGGTACAAGGTAAAATAAATTACCAATGCATAATACGCCACCATACGACGTTATTACTCCAATTCTTTCTTCATCGATGTGAATGGCCCGCGGCTAATATTGAATACCTAGAAAGGTTATAGTATCAGGGGGGATAAAGAGCGAGTTCTTCGAAAAATTGGGAAATGAGTAAGTTGACATCACGGCCTATCATCTGTAACCTACTCCTATTCTCGTGTCGATACTGATTGCATGAATATAGGTACGATTGTGCTTAGAGTATACCATACCACACTTTAGAAATCTCACGTTACCGATAACTAGATCAAAAAAAAATGTGCTTAATTGCCTGTGTCATTCCATGTAGACCCCCTTTAGCGACTTCACTTATTAAATCTTTCTATTTAGTAATTTAGTTTTGTTTGGCTCTACTCGACTCTTCCAAAGCATCAGAGACTACCACAGCAACTTCTCGTTGCTGGTATATTACCGTGCTAGTCAACCCTCTCGTGCTCGCGCTGTCCCCAACGACTCCACCTTCGATCTCGATCTGAGTCGTTGTGCTAAGCCCTATTCCTCGCAACGACTGGAAACCCCGCGACGATAAGCTCTTCGTAGCTGAACGCCACGGAGGCAATTCGAACGTATTTCCGGAGGTATAGTTCCTGGGTACTCCAGAGTCAATCAAACTCGACTGGATGCTATCGAAGAACGGCTTGATGGACGGTATGCAAGCGGTTATGATGCTGAGGTGCACTGCTATCCTGTTTTCTTGTAAGAAGCCGCACCCGGATGTTACTCTTATGGTATCCTTACTGGTTCCAGAACGTAGGGGGAAGGTAATTCCCTTCATCACGTTTAGACTCCTTATATTGAGAAGATCAAGAACTTCGGTGCTTACAAGTAGGATCTTGTCCCGAAAGGTACGGCCCCAATCTACCAAGTTTTATTCCAGAGGTAACGCAAACACTGATATGCCTGGTTAGTACAGAACTCCACGGATGCACCAAGTTAAGGGGGTCTTACAGCGAACGTGACCAAAACAGTCCAATTACTAGCATTCTTTGATGTTTTTGAATTTGAACCTTCCACAAGGTGAATACTGGAAGAGACATGATGAAAAGATCCGTCAGAATATTTATAATTCCGTGAGTAAGCAAGAGCGCTTCCTAGTAGTTGGTTATTGACTTGGTATGAAAGCGACAACGCAATGTAAGCGAGCCATTTACCTGATTAACACATCGACTCGCCAAGACTCCCATAGGCACTCTACCTCCACATTGAAAAGATATTGAGAAGAGGGCCGATATACCCCATAGGAGAGTAAAGTTTGTTAACCATATTAGGACAATTCTCATAATGCGTGACGGAGTGAGATGGGAAATTAGATCGATCAACGAAAGCTTCGAGAGAACAAAAACGAAGACTGAGAGAACGTCACTCGCATATATAAGCTAGGTTAAGGGCACTGTTAGTCCTGGAATGAGGCTGAAGTGGTAAGGGTTATAATACTCTGAAATATGAGCTTCTATCCTCATCGCTAAGGACATCAAAGTGCTGTCCCAATCCATGCCTTACTGCTTCACTAGCGCATATGCTCTGTGCAACGGCGAAGCACTATGATGAACGTTAGGTATATCTTACACTGAAGGACGGTAAGGGTTGTTTTCGTACCGTTGCTACCACTAATAACCCGTTATCGCGCTCGAAATACTGCGACCTCCACGTTCGTACGATGATGCGAACTATCACAGAGAGCACCGATATGCAAGCAAGTATCCAAGTAGCGATGATGACGTACGACCCGTGGTTACCGTCCGTGATTACGCCGAAAGGAGGATAGGTTCCGCCGCCGATGGGAAACTCGTTCTCATTAGACGCCATGAACAAGGAGCAGTTTGGATATCGGAGAGAAAATGAGTGTCGAGACGAGACTTCAGCGGCATGTGAGATTTGGCGAAGTCGGCTACGAAATCAACATATATTATCTGCTATTGCCCTGCGTTACATATCTACATCAGCCCTGTTCTTTGGAATAAAATTATCAATATCATGTAGGACATGTGTCTGAAGGAAACGCCCTCATAAATGCACTGTATATAGAATTAAAGAGCCTCATATATGCTATGATAAAAATCGGCCTGGAGCGAGACCTCTCGGGTATAAAAATCACATCATGTTATCGAACGCCCGGTCGGCAATATCCGTGCGTTTTTCTTCGCAGTAGCTGTTCGCCTCTTGTTACTCTTATAGGATAGTATAGATAGTACAGCAGCGATGCGGCAAGAATTTCTGGCTATCCCTTGCGATCAGAGCGCAGCCGCTCCCCCCGGTCCTGGTCTCAAGCCACTCATCACCGCATGAGATCTACTGGCTGCCCACCTTAGCCACCGAAGTCTCAGAACCCTGGGTATTACAACAGCCTGCAAGCCGCGTATAGGATAGGTATCCTGGCTTCTTCTTTTTTTTCTTTCCCATTAGGCCAGTTGAATGAAATGATCTAGATTCGCACACCGCTTGCCGCCGAGGAAAGCTTGTCGATGGCTGAGACCGCCCCCTCTCTATACAACGAGCGCTTAGTCTATCAGCTATCGAAAGATTCCTGAGACAATTCTGGAAATACCTGTCTTGTCTGTCTACGCGAGCTGAATCTCGGTAAGGCTGTTCACTCGCATTGTAGAAACTTCGGTTAGAAAATTCCTCAATCAAGGGGCAAACATCATTTTAAATCAATCACATCTTACCAGCGTGGCGGTCGGGCATCCCAGCTGCAGGTAACCGAACGTCTTATATACCTTAGGTACCGAGGTACTGGATGCATGCGCACGTTATTTTTTATGGCGTTTGATTGTCTTGCATTTGTCTTATCTGACCTGCGTTTTTTCTCCGCGTTGCATGCACAAGGCTTTTTAAGAGTCGAAAAGGAGGGCTTTCTGAACGCTCTCATCGCCTGCGGGGAACCTAAATAGCCGCTTATTGCGCTTCAAATTTTGTTCGCTGTGCTGTGTTGACGATATGGCATCGACGGCGAGACTCACGTCAGACCAGCTCAGGCAGCGGGTTCTTTCCAATACTGGATCGGATGGGCGTCTCAAAAACCAGGCGTTCGAGCTTGATGCTCGGACGGTTGCGATCTTGAGCAAGAGGCACCAGATCAGCGTAAGCCAACTTACTTATTCCAACCCCTGCCTGTGCCGAAGACTCTCGACTGGATAAGTACCTTACGTTAACGTTCGCGTAGAAAAACTTTGGCTTCACATCTATGTTGAGCTTCTCTACGACAGTCCTTGTCTCATGGGAAGCTTTCGCAATGTATGTCCAACAATCTAAATGGAACCAGAAGTTTCTCTTATAAGCTATCTAGCACGTTTGGGGGTGGCCTTACCAACGGCGGCCCATCAGCCTTGGTATATGGCTTGATTTTCTCCTTCTTCGGGTCCCTGGCTACTGCCGCTTCACTGGCTGAGATGGCATCAATGTTAGTATCCGTTCAAAGCTTACCCAGGGTACTATTTATAATTGCTCACCTATTTCAAGTTCGCCAACTTCAGGGGGGCAATATCACTGGGTCGCACTGTTAGCACCTCGTCGCTATGCCGTTCTCTTCAGTTGGTTCGCCGGTTTGTGACTTATAAACTCTCTTCCTTGCGAGGCAAAAATTTGATAGTTTATAGGATGGATCACGGCGTTCATGCGAATTGCAGTGACCGCTAGCGTGGCCTTCTTAACTGCACAGATGATCCAAGGTCTGGTCATATTAAACTACCCGGAAACATACATACCTCATTTATGGCATGTAACACTCATGTACTGGGCCGTCACGCTTGTGATAGTATTCATTAACATATTCGGCATCCGGATTTTCCCATATCTTGAGACCCTCGCCTTGATACTTCACGTTATCTTTTTCTTCTGCATTCTTGTCCCTCTGGTGCACCTTGCTCCACGAAGCTCTCCCGACTTCGTGTTCCGCACATTTTCGAACAATGGCGGCTGGTCAAACGACGGCGTATCTTGGTGCATCGGTCTCCTGACCTCTACGTACGCCTTTTCTGGTGTCGATGGCGCCTCTCATATGGGTGAGTCTCTGCGCTATAGCATTAGCCGATGCGATTCAACCTATCAAATCTAACATAGTGAATAGCCGAAGAGGTGGATAATGCCGCTGTTGTAGTCCCGAGGACTATGATATGGAGCATCATTGTAAGCGGAGTTCTCTGTTTCGGGATGAGTATAGCGATCCTATTTAGCATTGGTGATGTGAATGCGGCCATGAACTCTCCGACGGGGTACCCTATTATCGAGATATTCTTCAACGCCACTCATTCCTACGCGGCAACTAACGCTATGGCTTCGGCATTGATTATCTCTATGTTCTTTTCCGCTCTTGGTTTGTTGGCTTCGGCATCTCGACTGATTTGGGCGTTTGCGCGTGACGATGGTTTACCGTTTCCCACCTACTTCTCTCACGTAAGTTCTCTATTGAATCTTGATGAATAGAATCTCACGGGCAATCATAGATCAATGGTCGATTTGGTATTCCCGTTCGTGCCATTCTATGGAGCGCGTTTATCATCATGATCCTTGGTTTCATCAACTTAGGATCAACAACAGCGTTCAATGCCATGACTTCTCTGGCCCTACTTGGACAATATACCACCTATTTACTTCCAACTATCTTCATACTTATCCGCCGTATATACCCCGGAAAGAATATCCCATACGGTCCGTGGGAGCTGGGCAGATGGGGCATCCCGATCAACATCTTTACCATCGCATTTTCATTTCTAACGATCGCATTCAACGTCCTTCCAGCTGAGTTTCCTGTAAACGCGACAAATATGAATTACGCTGGCGTGGTATTTGGTGCAGCGTTGATCATCTGTGCTCTTTTGTGGTTCGTGATGGGACATAAACATTACGCTGGACCCATTAAGGAGATAATGGACAACGGGAACATACGATCGGCGCTCCTCGACCGCGAGCTTGATGTTGAGCGGTCGGACAAGCAGAGCGCAACGATAAAACAAGAAGAGCCCTAAATGGGCCGCTTTAACTGTAGGGATTCAAGTCAAAGTACGTTAGGAAAATAACCGGGATTTACCGGAGTTGCATCTCGTAAATAGGTATATATCACGATCACAAAGACTCATGATTTACTTCGAATTCAGTGCTATGGAAGCTGTGTCGTGCACGGTCCTTTCGTCGCACTTGAAAGAACCACGTACACCAATGTTGCCAATGTTGCCAACGTTGCTAACTACCCTGTTACCTAATAAAGCCTCTTATTATGGCGCTTCAGATAGTCTCCGGCAGTAATGTGATCATACCGAGCCGGGTTTTCGGTTGATATAAAATGCGGCTTGGGACCTATATCCGCCGTCGGCAGCGCGCGGAAGAACATGACAGCTGACCTTCGCTCCGGGACGCGCGAAGTCGTGGATCCAGGCGGTAAGCCGACGCGATGTAAAGCAGCACGCAAGTCCCCATTCGTCCAGCGCTCTAATGTATTCGATACCAACAGCAAGACATCGCCCTCCTGCTCTATGGGTACGGGCGCGAATTCGCAATTCCCTTCGCGCGACCCTCGTACTTCGAGTTCAAGTCCAGACGCGCCGACGCCATCCTGAAAAAGCGCGCTTATAATCCCGAGATCTGAGTGCGGCCAGATGCGGCGCATAGCCACGTCGCTCCCATTGTTATCGTTGAGCACATTATGTTCAACCTCCGGATAGAAATTCAAGTTCAGCTCAGCCCCAAGTTCACCAGTGGCGAGCGAGTCGAAAGTCCCCAGAGGGACACCGAGACCCAGCTCAATCGCGAGGACGAGCTTGCTACATGTTTTGGCTATCTCGTGATATGCATCCCGCGTCGCGGCGTTAAAGTCCGGTAGCAAGGATTCCGCAAGCTGGGGTGTGGGGAAGGAGGAGTCTCCGGGGGGGCCAATAGCGAATTGCTCACGGGCGTCTAGAAGCTGGGTTTTGGACGAACCAATGAGGCCAACCGATCTAGCGGAAAACTCGATTTGGTGTGAAGGAGAGGAGATAAGCGTATCTACTCCAGGGGCCGCGTGTAGATCGGGTCGCAATACCGCAGTTTTCTCGTAAGCCCATGGCGAATATCCCCTTGCTGGGGCAACACCACCGGGATGACGAACAGTAAGTTTAGCAGGAAGAGGAAGATTAAAGAAATTACGGTGCTGTATAGAAGGGCAATGGAGTTAGACAATGTCCACAATCCATAGTGAACGAGATGTGGTATACTTAAAAAAAAAATAATAATAATTGACGTACTTGTCTGAATAGCTCCTTGATACTCTCCGGGGCGACACCAGAATTACGTATGCGGGCGAAGCCATGCAGTTTCAAGTGCGATATAAATTCGGCAATGAAACGATTACGACCAGAGCTCGTGGCTGTTAGCTGATTAATGGAGAAAACAGGGGATGCATCCAGCGTTCGAGGCCAGGGAAACATATCAATGCCTGTAATAGAGACACTTGCAATTAGAAAGATGTCAATGACACAGAGATCAACGTATGCGATTCGCCCGAAATATGCAAGGGTAGGATGATGAGAGACCCTTATTTTCGTCCCGAATATATTCAAGAGAAATCCGACTTATAAGCGATACTTGGGTCCCGGATGCTTCCATGTGCACTGCTCCTACATCTATAACGAGACAACCCTACATGTCCAGTCAAATGTTATATCACAGACGCTACATTAATATTTAAATGTAACCACGGAAGTATTGTACAGCAAACCTAGCATAGTACATGCAGCTTGTAACGCACGAGAACATGTAGGCTCGGTTCCTTTAGGCAAGCGACATGTATTAGTTTCATGCTGTGTGAGGCAAATTATTTCCCATTCGACTTCACCCTGCTGTACTACCCCAAAGCATAGAGACACGCATTGTTTCTAACAGCCACATTATATGTCTGGGCGCTTGTCAGCCTTATACGGTATCTCTCCGCCCCCACGTGGATGTCAGGTATGCATCGATAAGTTGATACCTCGAGGGAAAATGCAAACGGAAGCCAATCCGAGGGATAGATCAAATATTAACAAGATCTAATAAGGGCATGGGTTTATTTAGGTACCTACCTATAAACCTTCAACAGTCAGAGCCTTGCCAAGTGATGGAGCAATAGAAAAGGACTTGCAGGTTCAGCGCCATTTTAAGCACTTTACTCCAAAGATGGCGCACCCTACATAGGTAGATAGGTATCTTCAGTGATCCCGGACGTATCACTTATTGTCCTAGTGAGCCCACCCCTCGTCTCTACCGAATCTAGCTTGTAAAAAATTCGGACACCAAGCCTTAGAGTCGTTAGAGTCTTCGGAGTTTAGTACGACATAGACTCAATCAGCCCGTATAGAAAATACATACACGTCATGCTTAGGAAGCTTGGCAAGTAAGATTCAGCTCTTAGCAATAAGTCCTTTATGACTAACCAATATTCGATTACCTTATTCTAGAAGTCTACAGCGGTAGGAGTGAAGGCTCGCGGACAGGCGCGTCAGAATATGCGGAGGGTATACGCCTCTTCGGCGGCCGCCGCGGTGATACCATAGAGCCGTGGCACAGGTCCCGTCGTATCAGAATTATTCAGATGTGGCTAGTACTCACGAACCAACACTTCTGTCTAACAGCCAGTAACCCCGGGTCTTCGGGTCCCGATAACTCCGTCAGATGATCGGCGTGGATACGCGCGGGAGGTGTTGGTAGGACGGGTGATCCCCAAGGACAACAGTCAGAGTTCTACGGATACCTATGGTTTTTCGATGATCGTTCTGCTTACTGCTTACTGCAAGTTTCAGATCTTGGTAAGTCCTGTAGCCTATTAGCTTGAGCCTTTAACCTATTATGCAACGATCCGCGATCCATCTTATGCAGAAAAGTATGCGTTGGGGAAACGAACTTACAGCCTAAGTTCTATATATTTTCGAAACGTTTTAGCCCCCTCAGACCTTTCAGCCAATGAAATTCTTCCAATAGTGCTTCTTAAAGGACTATACAAAGCCTCAGGTCACTCTGCGGGGAGATCGCTTTGAAAGGATTCAATTCGAATCGTTGTTATTGTCTTAGGTATTTATATCAGTGAAATACCAGCGTGGCGGCAGTCGATTTTCCGTGTAAGTACCAATCTTGCGAAGGATGATATCGCTAACGATAACTACGCCGTTCGGGGAATCCTACACGTGAGATATGCGTAATATCTGATCTAACAACATGGTTCCTTTCTAGAAACTTACTACGGAAGGTTTTGAGTAACATTATAACTCCAACGAGACCAATTAGCGTTGTCGATTTAGCCAAGAATCGTAGATATTCCCGTAGATCCATCTCAGCCATGATTAGAGGCAAAAAGAGAGGAGCGCATTGTGAGACATATCGCAACATCCAGTTAGAAAACACACCTCCTCTTCTTCAGATAATATTTGTTTTAGCGCAGAGCTATTCGGACCAACAATACGCAGTAGCCATCCGTTCTATTCACTTCCTTGTCTTAGGAATCCAACTCGCCAGATCTTACATATACAGACCTTGGCAACACATGTTTAACTCCGAGGTCAGCTTATCAAACCATAGAGTTAAGGTTGAGTCCGCGAGTTTCTTATTACGTATAAAGTAGTGTTGGCTCAAGGGCTTTATGCATGTTGGGGCCAACTTGAATGAATTAACTCCCCGATAAGGTGCTTAGGTCCATAGACTTCCGAAGAATTCGCGTCACTCCATTAGGTACCTATACGTTCATTATAGCCGCTGCTAGAGTATTTTCTTTATAGAATTCTTTCAGAGTAGTATTCGATATAACCCCAGAAAGAGACGTGAGAAGCATGATGTTACGCATGACAGACGAGCTATCGCGAGGTAGGACTCAAAGATAAGGAATCAACTGTGCTGTTCCACGAGTAGCTATAACTAGCGTAACTATGGAAGTTCTCGGCTATGTATTCTGGAAGTATGTATCCATCATCTTGGGTGTCTCAGCTAGGATCCTAACAGTGATGACATGTCAGAAGATCTTAACTAGATGCATTTAGCACGAACATACTATTTTCTGAGGGCGTGAGCATGAAGTGAGAACATGTTGCTATTCAAAGACAAGGGACTAAAACTAGAATACCTCAGTATAAATATCAATATAGTTTGAACCCCTTTCTTTACGCCTTAGTAGTTTAGTAGCTTGGTAATTGTGAATACAACAGTAATACAGACAACATGAAAGGTACTTATCTAATTCTATATACCATTCAAATGGACGTGCCTATTATACCAAGAATAACCATTGGATTACATCTTATGGTTGACTTCCTATAGCCTACAACGGCCGTAAAAAATGAACGTATTGATCCTAAATCTGGAGAACTCACTTCAGCCCTAGCCGAGCCACGTACTACCTAGCTGGCTCTTACGAGTAACCACATATGAATCCTATGCAAATTATTACCCGATGTGCTCATACACGGTTCAAAGTCCTAAGTTGCATTATCGTAATGGGAAATGGGGTGTTGGTTGAGGATTATCGGGAGGATGCGATGTTTAAGCTTGAGTGAGCAGCATAACTTCCCGAGCAGACGTCACACAATTTACGGCATCCATTATAAATATTGAAGGTGAAGTAAAGCCAAGATAGATTCGATTTTGCCTATGCACTACAATCAAACCCACAGAATATTGTCTCCATAACACACAGTTCTGAATATCTTTCGTTGCCATCATGACGTCCTCAACCTCCTTGTCCGAGCTTACACGGCAACTCCTCGCCAAGGCTGAGAAGGTCGAGAGTCTTACGCCTAAGGAAACAGGCCAAGTCTTATTCCAATTAGAAGGTCAATCCCCAGAACTTAAGAAGGCCCGTCGGGAACTACTTGAAATCACACAAGAAATCCAGGTTCGCGCCAGAGGGCCCGCGGACCTCCTCGAGCAATACCAGATCCAGGTACAGATTCATAACGCTAGCTTTTTTACATCAGACTTGCTTACCGTACTGAACCACTATAGTACAATGCTTTCTCCTGTCTCCGGTGGTTACTCCACTTCAAAATCTTCACCCACGTCCCAACGGACTCCAAACCCATAGCATACACAGCCCTCGCCTCCCTCGCGTCCGTGCCTCTTGGACGTCTGCAATCCGTAGCTCGGATGGCCATGACAGCGGGCCTATTCACCGAGCCGGATTCCGCACACATAGCCCACAGCCCTTTGTCCCTGCGCTTCGCGACGGACGCGCTCCTCCGGGACTGGGCTATCTTCATAACCAAGTACGGAGCGCCCGCGACGCAGGCCATGACGGAGGCGACGGAGAAGTGGGGCGATTCGAAG
Organism: Daldinia eschscholtzii; assembly: GCA_037126485.1. Classification (NCBI taxonomy): domain Eukaryota; kingdom Fungi; phylum Ascomycota; class Sordariomycetes; order Xylariales; family Hypoxylaceae; genus Daldinia; species Daldinia eschscholtzii. Next base: position 2,791,763 of record JBANMG010000007.1, read on the forward strand.
GCCTTGGACCAGACGGCGTGGAACGTATTCGGAGACACGAACAAGACGTTCTTCGAATACCTTAAAGATGTTCCGGGTATGGTTGACTTGTTTAGCAGATACATGCAAAGTCAGGGGTTGAGCGAAGGGATGAGGCTGGAGCATGTTATCGAGGGGTTTGATTGGGCAAAATTAGATGCTAACGCACATATCATCGATGTAAGTCACTATCCATCTATTATCTACGCCACTATACGAAAGCAACACTCTCAAAATACTAATTCCGTTGGAAAGGTCGGCGGGTCGAACGGATTCGTGTCCGTAGCTCTCGCCAAGGCTTATCCCGGATTCAAATTCACGGTCCAGGACCTGCCCGAAGCCGTCGAAGCGCTATCTTCCACGCTCTCAGACCTCCCCGAGGCCATCACCTCGCGCGTGCAGTTCAAAGCGCACAGCTTCTTCGACCCGCAGCCTCCGCACCAGCCCGGCTGGCCCGCGCCCGACGTGTACTTCCTGCGAAAGATCCTGCACGACTGGCCCACGGACCGCGCGCGAGAGATCCTCTCCCAGCTAGCGACAGCGCTGCAGAAGGGGGAGAAGAAGAAGACGAAGAAGGCCGGCGCGCGGATCGTTATTATGGATATCATCTTACCTCCTCCCGGCACGATCGCGCGCACTCAGGAAGCTATGCTGCGCGTGCGAGATCTTTCCATGGCGCAGGCTTTTAATAGTCAGGAGAGGAACTTGACGGACTGGGAGGAACTATTCGAGAGCGCAGAACCGAAACTACAGCTGATCAGCTGGAAACAGCCTCCTGGAAGTGCGATGGCTGTGATGGAAGTGGGTTTGGCCGAGTAATATGAGCAGCTGAGAAGCCCCTTAAAGTGTTGTAGTAGGCTATAGCAAAATTACCTCCTACTATTGCTTCTATACTGTACGAGTTGTTATCCAAGACCTTCTCCACTGACATAACGAAACGTCTGTGATTATCAGATCATAACTTAAGCAGAACAGATAACTAACTAAGAGTTAGAAGTTAGTTAGTTAGTTAAAAGAAATTAGTTAAACACAAGTTTGATTTGGGAAATAAGACTATTGTGCAATCCGATCCTGTTATTCGCAAGACTTCGACCTGCCTTGTCGGGCATGTCTGGAGATAAAAGGGATCAACTGGTCGACCGAGATCAGCACCTGGTACCCCGGTAGAGAACTGTTCTAGTACGTTATTATATTTAGACCTGCGGCGTAGCGCGATGCACGATGCGATATTCCGGGGGGTTTCGTTCCCGTCCCAGCTGGTGTTGTACCTAAACTTCCATAAAAAAGGTAGATACGTTTTTTTGTCCTTCTCATCCGCGTATTTCTACGGATTAGGCGCCTAGAAATCCATAGGTAAGGTATCCATGAGTAAAACAAACAAAAGAGCACTTCGTAACGACTCGGTAATAACCGCAGCTGATACCCGTCAGTTGATCGGCAAGTTCCCGTGTTTCCCGGTCACCGGCAATTAGAAGGTCTCGGATTGTTGACAGCTGAAATGCCTTAAGTTTTAACTTAAGGATATTTGTCAGTGCGTAAGATGGAAGATTGTGATTGGTCCAAAAGTGACTGTGGCTAGTGTGTGGCTAGTGGGGCTTAATAGGGCGCTAATGCAAGTTTAACCACAACGCCATAATAAAAATAAAAAAATGAACCATTTATATATAATGCTATAAATAAAAAAAATAAAAAAATAAAAAAATAAAAAAATAAAAAAATAAAAAAATAAAAAAATAAAAAAATAAAAAAATAAAAAAATAAAAAAAATAAAAAAATAAAAAAATAAAAAAATAAAAAAAATAAAAAAATAAAAAAATAAAAAAAATAAAAAAATAAAAAAATAAAAAAATAAAAAAATAAAAAAATAAAAAAAATAAAAAAATAAAAAAAAAAAAAAAAATAAAAAAAAATAAAAAAATAAAAAAATAAAAAAAATAAAATATATATATATATGAAATAAAATAAAATAAAATAAAATAAAATAAAATAAAATAAAATAAAATAAAATAAAATAAAATAAAATAAAATAAAATAAAATAAAATAAAATAAAATAAAATAAAATAAAATAAAATAAAATATTAAAAATTTAAATATATTTATTTATTTTATATTAAAATTTAATTTTTAAATAATATATTAAATTATTAAAATAAATAATAAAATTTAATTAAATTATATAAATATTAATATTAAAATTAAATAATATATTTTTTTTTAAATTTTTAATTTTTTTTAAAATAATAATATATAATAAATTTTAAAAAAAAAAAAAAATATTTATATTTTAATATATTTAATTTTATATTTTATATAAAAAATTATATTTAATTTTATATTATTTAAAATAAAAATTATTATAAAAAATAAATAAAATAATTATTTTATTATAATTTTATATTTATTAATATTATAAATTAAATAATATTTTTTTATAATTTATTATTTATAATAAAATTATAACATTTTATATTATTTAAAATAAAAATTATTATAAAAAAATAATAAAATAATTAATAAAATAATTAATAAATATTATATAAATAATTAATAAAAAATTTAATTAATAAAATAATTATTATAAATTTAATAATTATATATAATTATTTTATTATAATTTTAAAATAATATATTTATATTTTTTATTAAATTTTAATTAAATATTAAAAATATTAAATTTTAATATAAAATAAATAAATATATAATAAAAAAATAATAAAATATAATTTATAAAATTTATTTAATAAATTAAAATAATAATTAAAAATTTATATTTTATATTTAAATTAAATTAAAATTCATAATATAATAATTTAAAATAATATTATATAAAAAAATAAATAATAATAATAAATAAATAAAATATAAATATATATATATATATATATTTTTAATATATAATTTATATAAATATAAATAATTAAATAAATTATATATTAATATATTTATTTATAAAAATATTTATTTTAATAAATTTAAATTATATTTTATATTTATTTTTTTATATTTAAAAAAATAAAAATATTAAATTTAAATAAAATTATAATAAAATAATCACATATAATTATTAAATTTATAATAATTATTTTATTAATTAAATTTTTTATTAATTATTTTATAAATTTTTTATAATAATTTTTATTTTTAAATAATATAAAATTTTATAAATTTATTATTTAATTATTAAATATAATATTATATTTAATTAAAAAAATATAAAAATATAAAAATTATTAATTTATTTTTAATATTATTATTAATTATTTAATATATTATTAATATAATAATAATAATATATATATATAATTTTTTTATATAATTATATATATATAAATATATAAATTAATAAATTTATAATATAATTATTAATATAAAAATTTAATAAAATTTAAATTTTTTAAAAATTTAAATAAAATAATATATTATTATATTTAAATAATATTTTATAATAAAATTAAATAATTATTAATTATAATAAATATATAATTTAATATTTTTTTATTATAATTAAATATTTAATAATTAAATAATAAAACGTATATATTTAATTTAATATTTAATTTAATACGTATTACGAAAAAAAATATTTATATATTTTTATTATATATAAACACATTTTCGCATTTATATTTAAATAAATAATTTTTTTTTAAATATTAATAATAAATTAATTTTAATTTTAAAATTTTTTTAACCTTTTTTTTTTTTTCCTTTTAATTTTGTAATTCCAACTTAACATCATAAACTTTCCAATATCTTGGTTTTCCGTACCTTCGGGAAAATATTAGAAAATTTATGATGTTAAACTTTTATTTCCGGAAAAAAAAAAAAAAAAAAAAATTAAAAAAATTTTTCTTTGCAAAAAACATTTAATTTTAAAATATATAATTCATTTATTAATTTTAAATTTATATAATTATTAATTATTTAATTATTAATTTTAAATTATATAATTTATTATAAATAAAAAAAAAAAAAAAAAAATTTATTAAAAATAATAATTTATATATAATAAAAAAATTATAATAATAAATAAATTTATTATAATAAATTTAATTTTTATAAAATTTTTAAATTAAATTTTTAAATTAAATATTTTAAATTTATTTTTAATATATAATATTATAAATATAATTTTTAATATTATTATTTTTAATTATATATTTATATATTAAAAATTTAAATTATTTTAAAATTTTATTTTTTTAATACCATTAATAAATTTTTTAATTATATCATAAATAAATTTTTTTTTATTTTTTAAATTTTTATTATTATTATTATAAATATTATTCATCAAAATAATAATTAAATAATTTAATAAAAAAATTAAAAACTTATTATTTAAATAAATTTTTTTATAATTTTTTAAAATATTATTATTATAATTTTTATTTAATTATTTTTTTTTATCGTTTTAATATATTATGTTTTTATAATTAACGGAAAAAAATTAATTATAAAAGTTTTTTATATAATTATTATAATTAATAAAAAATATAATATTTTTAATGGTTTTTAAAATATGTTTATTTTTATTTTTCTATTAAAATAAAATTAATAAAATATTAAAAATTTTAAATATATATTAAATAATATATTTATATATTTTAAATATTAAATTATTTTTTTAAATATATATTTTTTAATTTTATAATAATTTAAAATTAAAAATATAAAATAATTAATTAGTAAATATCGTTTAAATAAAATAAATAAATATAAATTTAAATTAAATATTATATAATATATAAAATTATTTATTATATTAAAATTTTAATTTTTTTTATTTAATTTTAACATATAAAACATTAAATATATATATAATTAATCCATATATTTTATCAATTTAATATTTTAAAATAAATGTTATATTTTTTAAATTTTAAATTTTATAAATATTTATATAAAATAAAATAATATTTATTATATTTTAAATGTTAATTAAAATTTTTTTTAAATGATATTTTTTTATTATATTATTATTAAATTAATTATTTGCAAAAATAAAAATTTAATAAATTTATTTTATATTATTATAAATGAAAATTATATGATAAAATTTATTTTAAATAAAAATTTTATTACGAAAAATGTTAAAAAATATTACGTATAAATAAAAAAAATTTAATTAAATATTATAACATTTTAATTAAAAAAAAATATATTATTATATAAAAATTTTTAATAATGGAAAATAAATGTAATAAAATATAATAATTTTTTATTAATAATAAAAAAAAAATTATAAAAATAATACATTTTAATAAAAAATATATTATTAATAAAAATAATTATTATTAATAATTTTTTAAAATAATTAAAAAATAAATAAAATTAATTTTTTTTAATTAAATTTAAATATTATTAAATATAATATAATAAATTATTTAAATAATATCATATTCAATACCATTATTAAAAATAAAAAAATTAAATAATAATGAATATTTAAAATTATAATAAAAATAATAAATTTTAATAAAAAAAAATATTTAATTGAAAAAATAATATTATTATTTAATAAAATAATTTAATATAAATAATTATTATTATAATATTAATAATAATTAAAAAAATTATAAAATAATTAAAAAAATTAAAAAAATTATAAAATTATATTAACATTTAAATATAAATAATATCCATTTAAATAAAAATTATTTCAAATTATAATTATTTTAAATTAATTAAAATAATTATTTAAATAATAATAAAATAATTAAATTTAATATTATAAAATTAATTATTAATAAAATATAATAATTTTATAAAAATTTATTTTTAATATTATTTATAATTATTAATTTTTATTTATATAATTATTAAAAATTTATAATAAAAAATTTAACTTTAATTAAATATTTTATTAAATATTAATTTTTTAAAAATAAATATATAAAAAATTACCATATATAATAAATTTAATATAAATTTAATTTTTAAAATATTATAAATGATTTTATTTAATATTATATTTTAAAATTTATATATAATAATTGTATAATTTATAAAAAATGGAAATTATTTTTTAAAATAAATATTATTATATATATTAAATTTTTAATGGATATATTGTAAAAAAATAATAAATTTTCCATTTATATTTTAAATTTTTTTGTTAAATAATAATTTAAATAAAAAATTTATATATTTATTTTATATAATTATTATAATATTTAAAAAATTATTTAATATATTTAAATTTAAAATTTAAATAATATTATATATAAAATTTTAAATGTTATTTATAAAATTAATTTTATTTTAAAAATTTTATATTAATATAATTTAATATTTAATATATATTAAAAAAAATTTTAAAAAATTTTAATTAAATATAATTTTATTATATTAATGTTATAACTATTATATATAATATAAATATTAATAATTATATTATTTAAATTAAATATATGTTTATAATTAAATATATTTATTTAAATTTTTATTAAATAAATTTAAATAATATAAATAAAATTATTAATTTTTTTTATTAAAAATTTTATAATATATTTTAATATAAATAATTATTAAAATAATATAAATGTTTTTATTATATGTAATTTTAATAAAATTATATAAAAATGTATTTATTTTTTTTTAATTTATTATTAAATTATTATTAAAAATATAAAATATTTAAAAAATTAATAAATATTTTATTTAAATATTTTATTTTTATTTAAATTTTTATTAATATAATAAAATAATTTATTTAAAATAAAAAAAAATTAAAAAAAATTATTAATTAAAATTATATTAATTTTATTAAAATATTAATTATTATATTTTAAAAATATTTTTTATAATTGTTTATTAATAAATTTTAATAATTATAATTTTATTATATTTTTTTTATTAATAATAAAATAATAAATATTTTAAAAAAAATATTATAATGTATTTAATATTAAAAAAATTTTATTTAATAATTTATATTTATTATTTATAAAAATATAAAAAAAGGTATATATAATTTAATTTTTTATTTAATTTATTATTATATTAATAAAAATTAATTTTATAATAAATAATTTTGTTAAAACAATTGTTATTAAAATAAATAATCATTTATTTCATATAATAATTTAAAAATATAAAAATAATAATTTAATTATATTATTTTTTTTAATTTTTTTATTATTATTAATTTAAATATAAAAAAAAATAATATTATACCATTTTATTAATTTTATTTATAATAATTTAAAATTATATTATATATTAATTATTATTATAAATTTAATATATTTTATATTTTTAATATTATTTTTTTAATATTATAATTATTTAATTTAATATATTATAATTTTTTTTAATAATTTTTATTTTTTAAATTAAAATAATAATATTAATTAATATATTATAATTAATTATAATTAATATTTATATTTTGATAATTTAAAAATTTTATTAATTTTTATTTTATATTTATTTTAAAAATTAAATAAATTAATGTATGTTAATTTTTTAACGTGATTTTATTTATATTAATTTTAATTAAAATAAATTTATTTTTTTTTAAATTTTTTTTTATTAAATTTTTTTTTATTTTTATATAATTTATTATAATAATTATTATTAAAATAATTATAATAATGAAAATAAAAATTAAAAATCTTTTTATAAATGTAAAATTATTATTTATTAAAATATAAAAATTTAATATAATTTCGATATAAATGATTTAATATTAATTTTATTTAATAAAAATTTTTAAATTATAAATGATTATGTTTTTTTTTATAATGAAAATTAAATAAAAATATTTAAAATTTAATAAAAAATTATTATATGTATTATTTTTTAAAATTACGGGTAAAAAAATTATAATGTTTTAAAAAAATTATATAAAAAATATTTTTTAAAATTTTAAAATAATTTAAATATTTTTTATATATAATAAAAATTTTAATTTCATTATTAACATTAATAATAAATATATAAAAATAAATATTAAAGTTTTAATAATTAATATTTTAAATTATATAATTATTTTTTATAAAAAAAAATTTAAAAAATAATAATAAATTTTTTATATGGAATAATCACATTTTTTTATTAATTTATTTATTAATTTAAAAATAAATGATAATATTAAATTATTATTTATAATATAAAAAAAAATATTTTTAATAATTTTTAAATATATTAAAAAAATAATTTTATTTTTATTATAATATTTTATAATATAATTAATAATAATTTAAATGTTAATATATAAAAAAATATTAATATTAATAAATTAATAAAAAAAAGTTATTTAATTATATTGGTTTAATAATAAATTATTTTTTTTAAATTTAAAAAATTATTAATTTTTATTATTTTTTTTTTATTTTAAATTTTTTTTTAATTTATAAAAAAATTAAAAATAATATTTAAGTTTAAAATTTAATTTGTTTTTTTTTTTAATTTTTTTATATTTTTTTATATTTATTTGGAAATAATATTATAAAATATAATAATAATATTAATAATAATTTATAATATTATTTAATTATTTTTAAATAATATTAATTTTTAAAAAATTTATATTTAATAAATTTTTATTTTTTTTTATTTAATAATTTTAAATTTAAAATTTTTAATTAAAATATAATATTTTTAACATTTTATAAAATATTTATATAATTTTTTAATATTTATATTTAAAAAAAAATATTATTAAATTAATATAATTTATAATTATAAAAATTATTTTAATTTTATTATTTAAATTAATATTAAAAATTTATTAAATTATATTTTTATTTTAAAATAATATTATAAAATTTAATATATTTAAAATAAAAATACTAAATAATAATATAAAATTTTTTTTTAATAATTTATATAATAATATTATTTTAAATAATTCATTTAATAATTTTTAATAATTATATTTAAATATATATTAATAAAAATTTTATTAATGAAAATTAATTAAATTAAATATAATAAATATTAAAAAAAATTTAAAATTATATATAAATATTTTAAATTTTTAATATTTATAATATTAAAATAATTAAGTTTTTTTTAAATTAATCATAAATTAAAAAATTTAATTTAATATAAATTATATTTTAAATATTTTTAAATTTATTAATATTTTTTTTAAAATTTTTTTTATAATAAATATATTATTTAATTTTTATTTATAAAAATAATATTTATTATTTATATAAATTTATTATTATATTAATATATTAAAAACAATATAATAAAAATTATAATAATAAATAAAATATTTATTATTTTATTTTATTATATATTAAATATAATTTTAATAATTAATTTCATATTTATAAAATTTAATAAAATTAATTATATTTTTTAAATAAAAAATTAAATAAATAAAAAATAATAAAATTTAAATTTAATTAAATTTATTAAAAAATGTTATTTGGAAAAAAAATATATAAAATTAATAAATATTTTAAAAATTATAAAATTTTAAAAATAATTATTTTTTATTATTTAAATTATTATTTTTAATATAATTATAAAATTAATTTAATTTTAATTAATTAATTAATATATTAAAAATTATAATTTTATTTAAAATATTTATATTTTTATTTTATTTTTTTTAATTGAATTAATATTAATAATAATATTATTAAAATTATAAATTTTTTAAATAATTAAATTATTAAAAATATTATTGTTTTTTAATAATCAATTAAAATTTTTTTTATTTAATATAAAATTTTAATATTTTAAATAATTAATAATTAAAAATTATAACCACATTTTTATTAAAATTTTTTAAATGTAAAAATAATAATGGAATTATTATTTTATTTTTATGGTTTGTTTTTTATTTGGTAATTAAAATATTATAATATTAAAATTTTTAAAAAATAAAAAAAATTTAATATAAATTTTATTTATATTATATAAAAAATAAATAATATATTTATAATATTTATATTATTATTTTTAAATTTAAATATTTTATTATTAATTTTTAAATATATAATAAATATATTAAATAATATATAATAAAAACATTTATGTTAATATAAATTTTTATAATTAATATTTTTTTAAAAAATTTTAAAATAAATAAATAATTAATAACGTTACCAAAATCGAACTTATTATTAAAAAAAAAAAAACAATTTATCATCTTTTTTATTATTATTTTTAATATAACATGTTTTATAAATTTTATTAATTTTTAAAATAATATTAAACCATTTTTTTCCATAATAAAAATAAATTTACATTTTTTTATCCATTAAAATTTAATTAAATTATTTTTTTAAAATAATATTATTAAAATTTAAAAAATTTTTTTAATTATTATTATTATATAAAATAAACAAATTATTAAATAAAAAAAAATAAATAATTAATTTTATTTAAAAAATTAATTAATTAAATTATGTATTAAAAAATAATTTTTAAAACGTTTTTTAAAAATTTTTTAAAAATAATTATAAATTTAAAAATGTTTTTATATTTTTAATTTTTTAAAAATAATTTACGGGAAAATATTATATATATGGGGGTAATTTAATTTTTTTTGGTTTTTTTATAATAATTCGTAAAAAAATATTATATATATAAAAATATTTTTTTTTTTTAATTTTTTAATAATAATTTACGAGGGATTATATATATGAAATTATTTATAAAATTTTTTTTTTTACAATTTCCATGTAATATAACTAGTTTATTTTCCAAATTATTTTGAAATTAATTTTTAAAAAATAATTAATAATATTTAATTAAATTTTTTAAATAAAAAATTTATAAAAAATTTTTATTATTACGTTTTTTTATATAATAATAATATTAAATATTATTAATTTTTTAATAAATAACATTTATTATAAACAAATTATTTAATATATGTTTATTTAAAAAATATTTTTTTTAAAAAATTAAATAAATTATATTATATTAAAATTTAATAAAAATTATAAATATATTAATTAAAAAATTTTAAAAAAAATTAATATTAATATAATTAATAAAAAATATTTATAAAATTTATTAATTATAATTATATATTATAATAATTAAAATATATTATTATTTAATAATTAATTTTATAAAAAAAAATAAATTAATTAATATTTTTTTTATAATAATAATTATTATAAATTTTAATTTTTAAATTAAAATTTATAATATTTTTTTATTTATATTTAATATTAATAAAAAAATTTATAAAAAAAATAAAATTACAATTAAATTATAATATAAAAAAAAATTAAAAAAAAAAAAAACAAAAAAAAATATTATATTATAAAATAATTTATAAAATTAAAATACATTAAAATATTTAATAAATTATAAATATTTAATAAATTATATTTAACATATAAAATTTTAATAAATATTAATTAATCATTTTTTTATTAATTAATTATTAATTATTTATTAATTATTTATTAATTTTTTATTAATTACTTATCAATTTCCCATAATAATTTCAAAAAATTTAAACATAAAATATGTTTCTAACAAATGATTTAAGAAACGTAAAACTTAAAGTTCAAATCAGCCCTTGGGGTGACCTCCAATGTTGAAATGGTTCGGTTCGGCACGGCCTTTTTATTGGTGCACGTACTTGTACCAACTGTAAATACAATACAAAAAATGGAGCTCTGCGCCTTACGCCAAGGCGGCTAGGACCGCTAGTGCACCTAGCTATTGCGCGTTTAGAAAGCCTTCTTAACTTTAATCTGCGCTAAATCTCAGCAGCATAGCTAATACCTAGCTAATAGTTCTTTTTTATACCTGATCCTGATCTGGGGCAGAGGGAAAAAGTTTAGTTACTAAAAACAAACACCACCAATAGTTGCGACGATCCCCTAGTTCAAAGATATTGGAACTCGTCATCTTGCAGTAATAGTATATTATATATACTATGTACATGTAATGTGAACATGGTATGGCGCCAGCTGAAATCTGATAAGTCCTAGTTCTATCACATTTTCAATAGTTATACGTAGGGTTAGGTACGTATCGACAAAGCTTTAGGTAAGGTAGCTTTTTTCCCCTTCGTGTTAATGAAGTTTCCAATATGTCGTCAAACGGTCACGTCTCATTGTTCCCTCCCTTCTTCCTCCCCTCCCCCCATCCGGAGCGTTCCCTCAACGTCGTAGCACTCAAAGTGGAAATAACCAAAACGTAACCTAATGATGCATGGATCAATACAGCGTAAATAGCTAGAGTTAATTTGGGGCGAAGGTTACACTTTTCGATGGCCGGCTGAAGCCCCTTTTTTTTTTTTTTTCGTTACTTTAGACAAGGGCCGTGGTCTTCTAGGTCTGTCGTTATACGGTAAACGCGAAATGTCGTGATCTGCCAAGTGACCCAATCTTGCCTGTCTTACCATTCATAGGAATATTCGGTAGGGATCATCTGCCAGGGGACGCATGCTCGACTCTGTGCCGGAACTTGTTTTTGTATACCCGCCTAATACGTGAGGTACAATACAACAAAGACGGCTCTATTAGATACCTAGGTACCTAGGTAGCTATAAAACCGGGCATTCCCACGCCCCTTCTTTCCTGCTTTCGTAGGGAGGAGAGGCTATTCCTATCAGTTTCTCACGGTTCGGTAGGCCCAGGTTTTAAGGAGTTTAAGGCGTTAACTATTAACGATATCAAGTCACCATGAAGAATATACTTACCTTGAGCGCTCTGCCGCTGTTCTCTCTTGCTGGAGCTACGTCACTTCAGCCTCGCGACAGCCCGATCTACGATGCTATTATTGTCGGAGGTGGCCCCTCTGGTCTAAGTGCTCTGAGCGGTCTCGCTCGTGTACGCAGGAACGTCTTGTTGATCGACTCAGGAGAGTACCGCAACGGACCGACCAGACATATGCACGATGTCATCGGCTTCGATGGTGAGTTGTGACTGCGTACCTATCTTGTAATACTTCGGTAGTTTTCTTGTACGACTGACGTTGCAAATAGGAGTTACACCAGCCTATTACCGTTGGGCAGCCCGTCAGCAAATCGCCCACTACGAGACTGTATCGGCCGTCAACGGAACGGTCACTAACATCGAGGCGCTAAACAATAACACACAGTTCAACGTTGTAACGACCTTCCCTAACGGAACAGATGGTACCGTGAGCGCGAAGAAGATTATTCTCGCGACTGGACTCCACGATATCCTGCCCGACACCCCGGGCCTACAGGAGAACTGGGGTAAGGGCATCTTCTGGTGTCCGTGGTGCGATGGCCACGAGCATGCCGATCAGTCCCTCGGTCTTCTAGGCCCGATAGAAGAAGCCGCGGGTTTGGTTCGCGAGATCTCAACTCTAAACTCCGACATCGTCGCCTTCGTCAACGGCACCGACACCCCTGAAGGGCGCGCCGCCGCCGAGAAGAGCTTCCCGAACTGGGAGAAGTATCTCCAAATCCACAACGTGACGGTCGAGAACCGCACCATCGCGAGCATCAACCGCCTCAAGGACGGCGGCGAGCACCCCGCCGACCCCAGTCTCCCCACGGCGCCTGAATACGACCTCTTCAGAGTGGACTTCACCGAGGGCGAGTCCGTCGAGAGGGCCGCTTTCTTCACCAGCTTCCCCGACGAGCAGCGCTCCGACGTCGGCGAGAAGCTCGGCGTCACGCTCTACGGCGGGCGTCTCGCGGCCGACAACACCAAGGGCCTCGCGACGAATATCCCCGGCGTATACGCCATCGGCGACGCCAACTCAGATAACGTGACGAACGTGCCGCACGCGCTCTTCACCGGGAAGCGAACTGCCGTCTACCTACATGGTAAGTGTACCTACCTTACCCTACCCTACCCTACCTATCTATTGATCCGCTCCCAATCATTTTCCGTCCAGTCTTCAAATTTCACTAACTAGGACGTATAGTGCAACTCGCGCGCGAGGAGTCCGAAAAGGAATTAGCAGGAAACGGAACGGCGGTGGCTCGCCGCGAGGAGGAGCTCAACTTGCGGTCCGTCTGGGAACAGATGAACCCGCGGGATCTTCTTTACGCCGGCGAGTTCGACCAGTGATTAAGTTACGTTATGTTGTTGTAATGCCATTTAAAGATTCCTGTTAATATATCTATAATGTGCTTAGAGGAGAGCAAAATGGGGTAATATGACGGAGACAAGAATCTTGTACATGACGATGTGATACCACTTATTGTATAGAATATAGTGAATATAGTTATAACTACTTGATTATAATATGACGTTGAAGTCCCGTAACAGTAGATGGATTTTCGTATCTACGTAGTTCGCCTACCTATAATGAAGGCCTTGTTCATGTTATAGAACATACTGACCTGACCTCTTCCCCAAGCCATCTTAATATTCTTTTCACAATAAACCCGATCCCACATCTCAAGCTTTTTTATGAACAAGCATCCATTCATTGTTTATATCCGCAAGGTCTTCGACTTTGCTTCTACTGATGCTATCTCGCATGGCATTCATATCGTGTTCCCTGTTCCCTATTCCCTATTCCCTTCTCTCTCAGTTCCTCCACCAGACTCAGTATTAACCCAAGCCCTCACATCTTAAACCTCAAAAACCTCACCAGCGCCATACCCTCCACCCCCTCTCCTAACATCCACCAGATCCAGCCTCCACCCCTCCCAATTCTTCAGCCCGCGCTTCAACTCCCGCACCCTCTCTAGCCTCCTCTGCGCGTCTTCTTGCTGCGCTTTTCGGAACGCCTCCTCGTCGAACTCCATGTCCCCATCATCATCTAGGAACCCGTCGTCGTTACCCGCCTTCTCGTCTGCCGGAGTCACGCCCGTCAGCGCGTTGATCCCGCTCGCGAAGAAGTCCCCAATGCCCCCTCCCCTGTTCCCGGCGGGCTTCCGCGCCGCTGCCCCCGGCCCGCCTAGGTCGATGTTCGTGAACCCGCCGCCGCCGGGACTCAGTAGGGCCGGGTCGTCCCCAGCGCCGTGCTCCATCTCCTTGCGCCGCTGGTGCCAAATACCCCGACGCAAGTCGTATATCTCGCTCTCCAGATCGCGAATCTTCTTCTCCATGCGCTGCCGCTCCTCGTCTTCCAGCTCATCCACGCCGTCGTCGTCGCCGCCTCCTTCAGCCGCGTCCTTCTTGCGCAAGCGCGCGTTCTCAGACTCCAATTTCTCGATCTTGGACTTGGCGTCTTGAGCCTCTTTCTCCGCGCGCTCCTTCTCTTTACGCAGCGCCTGCGAGCGGCTCTCGTTTTCCTTGTGCAGGGTACCTAGGGCGGCGACCTTCTTCTCCAGCGCGTCTACCTTCTTCTCGAGCTCCGCCTTTTCGCCCTTCAGCTCTTCGACCTCCCGCTCGAGGGCGCGCAGTTTCGTCTCTGCGCTCGTGCGCTCGCTGCCTTCTTTCACGGCGCGCTCCGTCGTGCGTTCCAAGTTCCGCTTCATGTCAGCGAGCTCGCGCTGCGCTTTCATCGCCGCTTGCTCGGACCGCGCTAGTTTCTCTTCTAGAGCGGTGATTTGTTCTCGGTCGGTGCCGCCCGCGGATGCTTGGCGCTCGGCTTGGGCACGCAGCCTTGAGATCTCTAGCTCCATGGTTTCTATGGTGGCGGATTTCGAGGCAAGCTGTGCTTGTAGTTCCCCTGGAGGAGAAGACATGGAGATAGAGGGCGATGAACCATGGCGCTTCGAAGCGGCGGACTGCAACTGAGAATTCTGGCGTTGGAGAGCGGCGATTTCTGATTTCTATGAGGGAAATTAGTTAATTTGTAATATAGAAAGTACGGGCATAGGAAAATTGCCATACGAGCTTCTCGACTTGGCTGTCTGAACCGTCGCGATCAGCTTCCCGCAGATCAGCGAGCTCTTCTTCAGCTTTCTGCCATCTCCTTTCCGCATCGCCGGCCTCTTTCGCAAGCCTTTTGTTCTCTTTCTCCAGGTCGTCTATGCGCGCTACTTGCTTCCGGTATATGTCGGGCGCGGTCTCGCCTTCGGGGCTCAACGGGAAACCGGTGGGAGACACGGTGCCTTGGCGGAAGGAGGAAGAGCGGAGTTTGGACTGCTGAGATAACGAAGTTGCGCTCGGTGTTGTAGGAGATACTGGCGGCTCTGCGGGTGCATCTTCGGCAGCAGGTTCTTGTGCGGGAGCTACATCGGGTGTGGATTCGACGGCCGGAGTTTCTTCTTTTTCCTTCTCCTTGTCTTGTTGCTTCGCCGCCCCTCCTTTCTTGGCCATCTGCTTCTTCCTCTGCTCGAGCTGTAGAAATTGAGTTTTAGCACCTAATTGGCGTTCAAAGGAGGCCGTGCGTATGGCAGTATGGCAGTATGGCAGTATGGTATCGACTCATACCTTCTTCTTAGCCGCAGCCAGCTTCTCGGCTTTGGCCTTGTCCTCGTCGGCCATTTTGTCTTGGGCAAGGTAGATTCTGTATATGTAATTTAAGATGGCTTAGTGTTTGTCGATGTATGTATGTATGTCCTACAACCAAATTACTACAAAATGTGTTGCAGTAAGAATTATGAGGTACTTGTACAGTTTTAACGGGCTTAGGTGTCCAGAAGGCAGCTAAACGCTCCCCCGGACTTCGAAGCTTGCGATGGCGCTATTAATGGCGCTATGTGATAGGCCCCCACGCACGAGCCACATTATTGTTCGAAAAAGGTACATCTTGCCAAGTACCTTTTATACGTCACAAGAAAACAGCCTCCAAGCTGAAATGCGATTAAATAAACTTTAGGTAGCAATTATCTTATTAGTATGGCTTTTATATATAAAGCATTATTCAAAGACAAATCGTCTAGTTTATTGACCATTTGGGAGAATTTATAACAATCAGTTCCATGTATAGAAGATTATGCTTTAGCACCATGACCCAATATCCGTTACGATCGAGACGCTTTGCTCCTCTTCGAGAGGTTGCCAACGGTGAACATCATGGTGAACATCATGACTTGCCAAAGTTGCACGGAGTGATATTCGATGTTGACGGAACGCTCTGGTAAGTTATCAAATATAATACGCTTATCACATGCAATGCGTATGTTAGGTACTTGTAAAATGACAGGGAGAGATATGAGGGAGACATCTCAGTCCCCTTCTATGAGGTTGGCATGGGAAAGATACACGGACACGGACTCCAAGTCTCTACATTTTCACACGAGCATTCATAATTATAAGATTGCTCATAATTGCCGCGTCTGAAGCAGGTGGCGGTACTGGACTTATAAGTCAATATATACAGCCATGATTAAAACGCCGGGTCGTTATAGCAAATATCTCACAATAGCACATACACACATAATCCCAAGCTTCAACACACTAACGAACCCTCCAGCCTCCCTCAAAACCACATGTTCTCCGAAATGCGCTCCGCGCTCGGCATCCCCGAGCACATCGACATCCTCGAGCACATCTACTCCCTGCCCACCCCCTCCCAGCGCGACTCCGCCATGGAATCCATCCGCGCCATCGAGCGGCGCTCCATGACCGCCCAAGTCGCGCAGCCCGGCCTCGCGGACCTCATGGCGTACCTGGACTCCCGCGGCCTCCGCAAGGGCATATGCACCCGCAACTTCGAGACCCCCGTCTCCCACCTCCTGGACAAGTTCCTGTCCGGCCACGTCTTCCACCCGGTCGTCACCCGCGATTTCCGCCCCCCGAAACCCGACCCCGCCGGCTTGCTGTATATAGCGCGCAGCTGGGGCCTGGTGCGGCCCGTCGAGGGGCCGGGGGACGAAGGGAAGGTCCGAGAGGTGCTGAATGAGGAGAGTAGTGCGAGTAGTAGTGCGCAGAAGGAGGGTGCCGTTGGACATCGTGGTAAGGAAATTACCGAGGTTGGCGATGCCTCGGGGTTGATTATGGTAGGCGATTCTATCGACGACATGACGGCCGGAAGGCGCGCCGGTGCAGCTACGGTACTGCTCGTTAATGATGTGAACGAGCATCTGGCCGAACACCAGCATACTGACCTTGTAATCGAGAGGCTGGATGATCTAGTTCAGGTATTAGACCATGGTTTCGTGGGTAGGGAATTACCTCATAACCCGTAGCTTAGTATTTACGAGAGACGACGTATATAGCTTTATGCTACAATAGTCTTCAAGGAAAAAAAAAAAAAAAAACATGAATGATCTACGGGTTTAAGAACGAAATATGAGGGCTACCTAACTAGACTTTCCTTAAGGTAGACTTCGTTACCTAGGTACGTTCCAGCGAGACCGATCTCGTAACGGATTTAATATGAATAGTTCAGTACTATATCTAGTTACTGTTAACTATCATACCAACCACATATGCTTCAGAAGTCAATACTGTCATTTCATATCTTATCGCACTTGTACTGACGGCCACGCATTTCGCTTTAACAGATTTGTTAACTACATCCAGTAGTTGATGTTTATGGCTTTCTCCTCCGAAATCCTCCTTTTCGCTTTCGTATACCTCTCCCTGAAATCCCTGATATAGTCTCTTTCGCTGGGACATGCCGCGAGGCATGTCCGATATATAGTGTATGGTGTGTGGCATGTGTGGGATAATCAATGCCCATAACACTCGATTACGCTAGGCAATTATAGACGCTTGGCAATCATGTTCCTCAGCGCTCCGAACCTAAACCATGTATGGTTTATATAGTAAGACAAGACGGCTAGTATGGTCCATGTACCATTTTATCGTGATGAATACCCCGCGCTTCCATAGCCCCCATTCGACGGATGGCCGAATGTTGCCTGTCGTCTACTCTCTTTCCGCTGTTCATCCGGAGTCTCTTTCCTTGGCGGAGGTGGTGGCAGTGGGCCGCCGGGGGGTGCCGGTCTAACTGGTAGCGTAAATGATGTTCCCAAGTTAGCACTAGACGGTTGTGACAGGTCCGCAGTTGTGATCTTAGGTATTGATCCAGAGGTTGCGGCTCGTTGTCCCAATCCCGGATGTACTGCGGAACCGGAAGAGCGTCCGAGACTTCCTACTCCATTTCTTGTTGGTGATCGGTTCTGTCCGTGACCGTGATCCCTTGGTGACGCGATGGCACCTGCGATTGGAATTTCGCCCGAGGTAGGAGTGTAAGCGTTGCTGCTGTCATTTTGGAAAGTAGGAGACTCGCTGGAACGCAAGAGGTCCCGAGAGGCTGGCGAAAGTTGAGGTTGCAAGTGCGATTTGCGGTTGTCTTTCTCCATAAGTCCGACAGCCCATTCTCTCAAATCCACAGGCGTGCGTTTGGCCGCTTGAACAAATGGATCTCGATCCTATATATTATTAGCGTAAGTAGTCACCATGCTAGTTTTCGCGTGCTGCTCACCCATAGTTCCTGAGGCGTCGGTCGCTCATCGGGTATTTTCGACAAGCATTTTTGTATCATATCCTCGAGTATAGACGGAAACGCGTCGCTCTTAGGGAGCTTTGGAGCAGGCTCATGGACAATTTGTTGTAAAAGATCCAATATTCCAGCGGGTGCTCCATCCCCATCGGACAGTTGCTCGTTCGCAAAGGGGAACTTGCCAATAGCTAACTCCATTATAGACAAACCAAAACTCCATACGTCCGACTTAACTGTATACTTCTCGCCCTGAATTCGTTCGGGAGCCATGTAAGTTGAAGTACCCACGAATGTATCGGCAATGGAATTAACCAGTTCGCCTGATACTCCAAAATCGCAGAGCTTAATGTGACCTCGAGAATTTACGAGGATGTTAGAGGGTTTGATGTCTCGGTGCATGATGTGGAGTTTTGAGTACAAGTAAGTTAACCCGCCTAGAATCGCTTCCGCGATTTTACCAAGGACGTCTACGCGGATGGGTCCAAAGTGTCGCGACACTCTGTCAAGGGATCTGCAGTCACCCAGTTAGATTCACGCCATACTTAGGGGCTTTAGCTTAATCCTACTTACCCAACGTCCATGTATTCCATGCACATAATGACATCGTTATGCTCATTTAGGAAAGCGCCGTAGAAAGTCACGATATAATCCGAGTGACAACCGTGCATAATTTGAAGTTCGCGCACGATTCGCTTCCTAAGCTCTTTCTTTGCTTCGACGTGAATCACCTAAGACAAGCCGTGGTTAACTCTTACACCCAAGCCAAATTTGTTAGAATATTTACCTTTCGAGCCATCGTAGTTCCGGTAGGTAAATGCTTGACCTTGCTCACGGTACCTCCATTTCCTGAACCAAGTTCTTTCACAATTTCGAGATCTTCTTGTCGAAGGTCTAGATTAAACTCTATGCCAATTTCAAGCTGAGCCTCTTGGCCTACCTCCTCGGCTCTTGATCCACCATAGCCCCAGCCAGATTGATGGTTATTGTTTGAGGCGGTAGGTTGCTTCGGGGCGGCGGGAGTCAAGGCTAGGCCTTTGACATTCTTGCGCTTCATAGAGCGCGGGGCGAATGCGTCGGTCATGATGTATAAGCCCGTATATTACTCGGGGAGATGTTTGAGGTTCGTAAAACGGGAGCTCGCACGTAATGCAGGTCCAATCAAGACGATTTCGAGTCGGCGAGGATCGCAGATGTGTAGACAATTTGCATGTCCACCGACGAATGCCCGAATGTTGGATACCTGATAGTTACCTGATAGTTCGAGCGAATCCGCGGCGCCTATGTGTCGCGCGTAGATTTCTGCCCCTCACACGGACCCCGAAAAGATCCAAGTTGGGAATCGAATTAAGATCTGACAAGAGACACCCCGTAATTATTTTTTCAGGAGTAGGCGAGGGTATCAGTTGTACGACCCTAAAAGTGATGTTGTGCGATACACTGATAAAAGGGTCTTATGGTACGTATAGACTCTCGATAAAACTGCCAACTATTTTTGAAGTCAGCAAATTAAATGATGGTCAGGCGTTGTGGAAGGGGAAATGTGCAGATAGATGCAGCTGTGCAGGGGGAAGTACAAAGAGGTATGTAAAATGTTAGGTGGTAATAGCGGTGTTAGCACTGGTAGACTACCTAGTATACTGGTAGACTGATAGTGATAGAGTAACAGTGCCAGAAGAAGTCGTAGTGGGACCCGGCCGATTTTACCGACCCTACCGAAAAGAACCAAGTGCTAATTATGATTCGAAGGTTTAGTAGTACCTTACTAGTAGGTATATCTAATAAAGGTACCCGAACCTATTAAGGTAAGGTGATTTTCATCCGTATATGGGCTGAACTTTAGGTAGTTCTTTAGTTGGGCACCGAAAGGGGGATTTTAAGAAATTGGGGTTTTGGAAATCTTATAGAGGGTAAATGCGATAGCTCATGAAAACTCCTTCAGGCTATGAGACAAAGGAATTGCTGGGAATAAACCTATCAACTCAAGGCGTATAAAATTCTTGAGTTCTTGGGTACATGCAATGTAGGAGGGTGGGCGCCAAAGTAAGAAATAGGTAGTGATGAGTAGGAATTGATAAAGTCGGTGTACTAGGAGGTTACCCAGTATGTAAGTGAAAATGAGGATCCAATACTTATGATGGATAATTCTCAATCGTCGTATAGGGAAGAAAAAAAATAGAAATGACAACTCACTTCGTATAGTTAAACGATCTGAAATTATAGGAACTCTGCGTACTATAATCGCAATGGAAATCGACAGGACGGGCTATGTCTAAGACAAGTCTGGCTGTTAGTCGGAAATAAGTTTTGGTCTCTTCGTTCTCTCTGCACATAGATTGGGTGTATGGAGTGGGAATGAATGCAGTATGCAACAGTATGCAAAGTGCAGAATGCAGAAAGCAGAAAAAAAATCAATAGATGTCCCGATGCAGCTTGAGACTTACCAAAATGCGGAGCCGATTGGTCTTTAGCTATAACAGCATGTATAGGACAAAAAGGCTGCAGGTGATATTGAAAAATCGACCTTGGGCGATCACCAGAAAAGACAAAAGTAGGAATCAAGTCGGTATAAAAGT
The DNA here is from genome assembly GCA_037126485.1 of Daldinia eschscholtzii. NCBI lineage: Eukaryota > Fungi > Ascomycota > Sordariomycetes > Xylariales > Hypoxylaceae > Daldinia > Daldinia eschscholtzii. The sequence goes on from JBANMG010000007.1 coordinate 2,813,564, forward strand.
TGTGAGTGAACAGACCACTAATATGGTACTTTGTTTGTCTCTAGCACAAAGGGGCAGGAGCACCCATAACGGATCAATCATGCTATGTAGGGGATTTTGATATTTGAAACCGCATCGTCATGCTCGGTTCAAAGCGTCTACAGGCGTAATATGAGTGGAAGATTTATGAGAGGGAGTGGTTCTTATTGAAGTTGATTGTGGTTAGAAGCGTCTGTATCCACTAAAGTAGTTCTCTTGTATACGCTACAGGCGAGTTAGACTACCAACAGCGGGTAGCTCAAGTAATGAGTACTTGAAATAAGGGGGTTTAGCGGGGTGTGCGGGGCTCGACCTTGCTCAAGTAAGGATGAACCTAACATACCAGATGGCATCATGTACCACCTGCAGAAGCTTGAGAAGCCACATGGATGAATCCCATTCTATCCGCTAAAGTACAAATATAAAAATAGTGGGCATAACAATACCACAATCAGCATTGGTGACAGATTTAATTCGACATAATAGGAATCATCCTATCAAGCGAATTCCTAAATCGATAGCTTACCTAGTTTGCCAACGTAATCGCAATAGCTCAAGTCAGCCGTAAACAAAATACCTAAGAACCTGCTCTACTGCCTAATGTAGTTTAAACCTCGTGGTCAAGAAAAGACTCTTGCCACCCCCTTTTTTTTTCTTTTTTTTAATTCATACATACCTACCTACACTAGGTATTATCTCTCTGCATATTAACTAGTTAGCTATAATTATTAGGGTTAGGTAGGTAGTTATTGTACTAAGATCAAAAGATTGGTATTCACCTAAAAAAGAGACTCCTCCACTCGTATCCTTCTCATCTACTCCATACAAGCGATTTTGGGGGCTGATGCATCCTCCCAGCCTGGCACATGTCCATCTACCCCTGACAACGCCATATTCGGCTATGGCCCCTACTTGTTTGGTGTTGTGGTCTCGACGATTTTGGTGCATCAAATTGAATATTTGTCGTGATTGGCTGGTTGAGTCTCAACCAACACCATAATCTCTTGGCTTTATCAACCAGAGCCATACAACACACCTCAGCAGGATATCTTGATCTAAAAGCGCCTATTCATTTTTTGCAGCCCTTTGTGTTATACAGTTGTGTAATGTCTCCGGAAGATCCGAGAATTAATTACATATGAGCTGTGAGCAGTGAAAAAGATTAGACGACGCAAGCTTAGATTTTAATAAGAGGTACCTTAGGTAGGTAACTTAACTTAAAGATATCCTAACTCTGAAGTTGTAATATAGTGGGTGACACAATAATGAAGCGTAAGTTGAGCACGCTCATAGATGCCTCATCGAGATTAAATTTCCTTCATTAGGTACACTCAAAGTGTGACGGCAATACTACCTAGCAAATAGATTTATCACTCTGCCTTTTAAGCGTAAAAGAACTTTTGGCCATCACCATTATCTTTAGGTTAGGTGCAAAACGCATTGACAGGCGCAAGTCACTGAGAGTGTACTATGTATTCAAGTACATGTAAGCCCGTGCGACTTAGTTACATGTATCAAAGTACTACATGATGTAAGCCTCCATTCTTATCGATAGCAATGGTGTACACACCCGTACAGATGAGGCCCATTTGAATCACTCACGTGATATATGTGGCTTGTTTCTTGTACCTAAAATTTTTGGCCAATGCCATAGTTCGCGCTTTGTCCAATCGCGAGGCTGGCGGCGGTCGACGCGACCTAAATTTCTAGCTTCCCCAAGGCTAAGAACAGAGAGTTTAACTTGGACTTGGTTGCCCCATTAATACAAAACATCCTTTGACCTTCTCACACCTCAGGATTGGAGCTAGCACCGCGATCATATTTTATTTAAGGTCGCCTGCGAATTCCAATCCATCAACCATATCCATCACACAATTCTTCCTTGTCCTATATCTGTAGAATCCGCGCTTACCTCCTTTCTACCGTCCGTCGCCAGTCTTTCCAAAATGAGTAATTCTATGAGAGACTTGATTTCGGGCGAGGCCGAGCTCGACGACGAAGAGGATGATGAATCATTTGATGAGGAGACTGGCGAAACTCGGGAAAGATCACGAGCTCGAAATCAGGAAATGGATGATTCCAGTGAAGAGGAGGATGACGATGATGACGAAGAGGAGGCACGAAAGGTAATCTACATTCCTATCTTGCTTATCATTCCAACTGTAGCCACTTTGCCGCAGGTACCTAACTGCATTTCAACAGGTCCGTGAAGGATTCATCGTAGATGAGGACGAAGATGAAGACGAAGACTTGGTCGAAGACGAGGATGAAAAACGCAAGCGAAGAAAGCGCAAGCGACGACAGGAGCGCGAAGAGGAAGCTCAACTAGATGAGGAAGATCTCGATCTAATCGGCGAGAACATCCCCGAATGGGAACGCAAGCAGCCTTCGCAGGTAATATAAACTGGCATCAGGAAAATGCAGCTGTCCATTTCTAACATTTATGCGTAGGGTAAATTTAAGAGGCTTAAGCGTGGGCACCGTGATGATGACACCCGTGGAAATGAGCGACGAGGCCTCGATGATATGTTCTCCGATGAAGACGATGAGCTTGCTGATGACCAGCCATACGCACGACCAAGTCATCGCGCCACGGCAGGCGAGTTCGATGATTTCATCGAGGAAGATTTCCCTGAGGATGAAGACGAACGTATGCGCCAGATGGAGGACATGGAAGTCGCCCGCCCACGAGACAAAGGCATAGCAGGACGAATCGTCGACCGAGCTGGACTGGATAAAGATGCTCTTGAGGACATGGAAGCCATCTTCGGAAATGGTGAGGACTATCAATGGGCTTTGGACGAGGAAGAGGAAGAAGAGGAGCGCCAGAGGGAAGAACAGACTCTCGAACTGAAAGATGTATTTGAGCCCTCGCAACTGGCGGAAAAGCTCCTTACCGACGAAGATAACGCCATTCGCTTTACAGACGAGCCGGAACGATTCCAGCTCGACCGTAAACCCTTCAAACACCTCAATATCCAAGGCGAACAGTTCAAGGAAGAAATCCAGTGGATAGCCGATCTGATGTGGCCAAAGAAGCAGTTATCTGGTGATTTGCATGGCCCTTTTCAAAAAGCCGTTGGCAAAGTTCTGGAATACTTTGTCCTTGAGGATCTTGAAGTACCCTACGTCTTCCAACACCGGAAAGATTACCTCATCCACGCTCGCAAAACTCGAAATCCCGATCACCGTGACGACCCCGAAGCGCCGGAGTATATCGTCAACGCGGAGAAGCTTCTCACGCAAGACGACCTTTGGCGTATACTCGAGTTAGATATCAAGTATCGATCTCTTTATGAGAAGCGCAGTGTGCTTGAGAAGACATGGGATAATCTACGAGAGGTCATGCAAGTGAATGACGATATGATCCCAGAAATGTTAAGCCAGGCTGTCACGATGGAGGAGCTTCAAGATCTACAGGATTACATTAATTTCCAATACGCCTCGCAATTAAAGGATATCGCTGCTATGAACGGCGTTGTCAAGGGCACTAAACGTCCAGGCGCGAAGTCATCCGTTTTTGAACGCGTCCGCAAGAGTAATGCCTACAAGTTTGTCAAGGCCTACGGTATCTCTCCTGACCGGCTAGCACAGAATGCTCTCCGCGAAGGCAAAAAGATAATCGCAGACGACGAGCAAACTTTGCCAATCGACCTCGCAGACCGCCTCACTGATAGCGATTTCCCCACCGGCGACCAAGTTCTCTATCAGGCAAGACACATGTACGCCGAGGAGCTATTCATGAGCCCGCGAATGCGAAAGCATTTCAGACAGAATTTCTACATGATGGGTGAGATCAGCTGCTTCCGAACGGAAAAGGGACTTCGCAGAATCGACGAATCGCATCCTTATTACGAGATTAAATACCTTATCAACCAGACAATTAGTGACCTCGCACGCCGGCCAGAGCTCTTCTTGAAGATGATGAAGGCTGAAGAGGAGGGGTTGATTGAAGTCAGACTTCGACTCCAGAACGAGAAAGACTTTCGACGCCAGCTGCAGGCGGAGTTTGTTTCGGATAACTATAGCGAACTCGCAGATGCTTGGAATGAGGAGCGTAAGAAGGTCCTCGATATTGCATTCGCTAAGCTTGAGAGGGTAATAGCCAAGGGTGTAAAGGACTCGTTACGAACTGCATGCCAGGAAGAACTTCTCAAGTTGTGCCGCGAGGAGTACTCTAAACGACTTGACCAAGCTCCTTACAAGCCCAAGGGCATGGTACTAGGTACCACTCCGCGCGTCCTTACCTTGTCCAACGGCATGGGCGATCCGGCACGAGACCCTATCTTCTGGGTCTGGGTTGAGGAAGATGGACGGGTCATTGAGCACGGCAAATTCGGGAATCTTGCTCGCGACGAATCACAGCGTGAAGCATTCGTCGAATTAGTCGAGCGAAGAAAACCAGACGTGATTGGCGTTAGTGGTTTCTCCACCGATACCCATCGATTAGTCCGTGATTTAGAAAGTCTCGTGAGCGAGAAGAATCTAACGGGTCCTGAATTCCCCGATCCTGATTCTGACGACTTCCGAAGCGAGCTATTGGAGGTCGTCGTTGTTAACGATGAAGTCGCGAGACTCTACAAAGACAGTCCCCGTGCGCAAGCTGATCACCCAACTTTGACATCTAATACGCGCTACTGTGTCGCTCTGGCAAGATATCTACAAAATCCTATGAAGGAGTATGCGGCCCTCGGGAAGGATATTACTTCTTTGTTATTCAACCCCTGCCAGCATCTACTTCCTCAAGAGAAGTTGTTGAAACACCTTGAGACATCGATGGTGGACATGGTAAATCTTTGCGGTGTTGATATCAACGAAGCTGTCGGCGACGCATATACAGCCAACTTACTGCCATACATCGCAGGTCTAGGCCCCCGCAAAGCGACAAGCGTTATCAAGGCTATCAATACCAACGGCGGCGTCGTGAACTCGAGGGACGAGCTTGTCGGTGACCCGGATAACAACAAGCTCCCAGTAGTTGGTCCGCGAGTCTGGAATAATTGCGCCAGCTTCCTCTACATAGAATATGACGCGACAAATCCCTCGTCAGAACCTCTAGACAACACTCGTGTCCATCCAGAAGACTATGAGCTCGGTCGTAAAATGGCGGCGGACGCCCTTGAGTTAGATGAAGAAGACGTGAAAGCTGAGACTGACGAGAACGGCGCCGGTGCGATAGTACGCAAGTTGTTCCGAGAGGATGAGCAGGAAAAAGTAAACGAGCTTATTCTAGAAGAATATGCCGAACAACTAGAGAAGAACTATAACCAACGAAAACGGGCTACCCTAGAGACCATCAGAGCAGAGTTGCAGGCGCCATACGAAGAACTCCGCCGAAACTTCAGCCCCTTGACTCCCGACCAGATATTTGTCATGTTTACGGGTGAAACCAAGGAGTCTCTAGCAGAAGGCATGATTGTCCCAGTTAACTTGCGGGTGGTCAAGGATGACTTCGCCATTGCCAAACTCGACTGCGGTATTGAAGGGCGAATCGAAGCCCACGAGGTCAATCACCGAAGTAACGTATCGATCAGAGATGTTATCCACGTCAATCAGACCGTCCAAGCCAAGATTTTGGATCTTAACCGGAAGGATTTCCTTGCGAAGCTCACCTTGCGCGAAGATGCACTTCGCCGGCCCTACAAGAAACATAACGACCATGATCGTGGTACTTGGGATTTTAGACAGGAAGACGACGATAAGGATGCACTACGAGAGAAAGATAAAACGACGGGTCGTACGCAGCGAGTGATCAAGCATCCGTTGTTCAAGCCCTTCAACTCTACGCAGGCAGAAGAGTTTCTAGGTTCCCAGTCGTCGGGCGACGTGGTTATCCGGCCATCCTCAAAGGGTAACGATCACCTAACGGTCACTTGGAAGGTCGCAGACGGAGTCTACCAGCATATCGATGTTCTTGAACTACAGAAAGAGACCGAGTTCTCGGTCGGGAAGACGCTTCGTATCGGCGGTAAATATACGTACACAGATCTTGACGAGTTGATCGTGGATCACGTCAAAGCTATGGCCAAGAAAGTAGATGAAATGATGGGCCATGAGAAGTTCAAGAAGGGCAGCGTCGCAGATGCCGGTAAGTTTTCCTTGGTAGAACCCCAAGACTGAATAAATGCTAACTCTAACATAGAAAAGTGGTTGACGTCGTACTCGGACGCTAACCCGAACCGCTCGATCTATTTGTTCTGTATCAACCCTAAACGTGCCGGATATTTCTATCTGTGCTTCAAAGCAAGCAAGACTTCGCGGATTAACATGTGGGATGTGAAGGTAGTGCCTCATGCATACGAGATGATGGGTTCCCAATACCCGCACATGCTTGCTCTCTGCAATGGTTTCAAGCTTAGATTCAACAGCGAGATTAGCAGACTGCAACAGATGAGGAGGTAAAAAGAACGTCGATAGGAGATACTTTATTATTCATCTACATGTATCACTAGGGCGTTGGTATGGCAGACTAGCTACGTTTTACTCACGAGGATGATGAGAGCCGCATAGAACTTCGGATAGGCTGATGGAGTCAGAGTATTTATACTATTGTGTATGAGGACCCCCAACTTCCGTATCTGGTAGATAGTTGGGTAAGGTAACTTCACACATGCTTAATAGATATGAAAAAAAGTCAAATAAAAAGATTTGTTATTATTAATACTCGCATATGTTAGTGTGCTGATAGACAGCAGGAATTAAAAGTTTTCTTGTATTATTCAACCATGCTGTTTTCATTCCAAGCCGGTTTGCGTCATAGAGATATTCACTGCTACCGAATTATGTCATGCTTGGGTTGTGTTGCATCTACATACATGGAAGATGTAGAGTATGCGTAGTATGTATGAATCGTATCTTCAGCCTCAGCTAGACTACCGGAATAGTAGCCGGGATAGTCATCCTACGAAACCCCGTAAACTCCATCAAGTTAGCGGTATGTAAGATGCGGGAATTTCCTTTAACCAGTAACAAGGATAGCTAAGAGGTGGACACTTACTTGTTCAAGGAAGACGACTGACTGCTCAAGCCAATAGGAATCCCTCCAATTTCAAAAGGGGCAGCGTGGGATTAACTCAGCAACGTCGTAATCCTTCCGAACTTTATTAATCCTTCGAAACTTTAATACTCCTCTCGACGGGTTGACAGTCTTGTCAGACTTGAATTACTCTCGTCAGATTATATACTCCTTGTAGATTACTATACTCCTTCTAGAGCGCATTGCTCCTTTCGGAAACACTCCTTTCAGAGTCCTTTATAATAGTGACCTTTCAGCATACTGATTCCATCCCTGAACGTTGTTAGCTCAAGCAGGTTCAAAGCAGACCGGGCAGATTTGAGTTATTGACTTGTTCCCCAAGATCCCTACGACTGTGCCGCCGGGTATGTCAAATATGTCAAATCAGAATAGGTAGTATGAACCCAGAGCATTACCTAACATGGTTCTCTTCTTTTCAGATAATTGCTAAAGCATGATTCAGTTCCCATCGTGTATACGCTCTTTCTTGATTCACCCATTGGGCTAGCCCTTTTCGTCAGGCCATGTCATAGGTAGGATGCTGACAAGCTCCGGAGAGATGATGTTCGGAAGAACTCGAATCTCGTACCCATACATGATGATGACTTAAACAGTGAATCACATTACAGTACCTGATTACCTGATCCTGTGACTTACTACGATGGCCAAAGATGACCACTTGATTGGTTTAGCTGTAAGCAAACTCCCCCTGTTAGTTAAGATACTTCGCCAGCTCTACCGTTGCTCATCCACTTAGTACCTTAGGCCAGACGCCTACGATTAATTTTTGTGACCGGAGTATGATCTACGATTGGTTGGCCGAATATCGCCTGCGCGGCGTAGAAGCTCTAAGCGAAGCCTTTCCAGAAGGAATTACAGAGGAAGGACTATCCCGCGGCTTTGGGATATTCCCGGTGTGGGAAATCGAATACTACCCTGTTTGATCGATTCGCATGCTCGACTCCCGACTCCCGGAGATGCGGGGATTTGTTAACTTCGCCACGTTAGCGTAAAAACCCGGCTGTGCTGATATGATATATTACTGAAGTGGATAGAATGATAACATCGATCCAGACTACAGTCTCGATTCCGCCCCGCAGCTCATCCCGCGGCATAGGACCGGGATAGGAGAAGATGCACATTGCCTTCTAAGAGCATCCTGGAGGTATCTGAGTTGCTTTTGCGTAGGCCATGTATTATGCACAGAACAGATTAGCGCCTCCAATACCGTCTGCATGATGATTATTACCGCCGTGTTTCTTGAGAACGGCTCTCACCTTCAACAGGGCGTTATACAAGATATGTTACAAGATCCCTAACAAGCCAAGAACGTTTCCAATGTCACAGCCCCACCTTGCTGACAGCGAGTGACGAAGACAAAAGGGCTATACTGTCCAAGCGTTCCACGGAAGCACGCTCCATGCGCGTCAGATTCGGCTAGTCTTTCGGTACCGGGTCTACCATCCCAAAGAAACAGACTTCAAGGAGACAAATGAGAAGGGATAGCATCACACATTAGGAGTTCTTCTAGCGTCAGTGGCTTGGACTTGGGTCGTCTTCCCCTGGTCATCATTGGTTCGTTCGACATGATCTCCCGCAACCCAGGATTCCCGTAGGATCTGGGAAAAGAAATGAACCATGTCGTCGTCGCTGACTGCATCGAGAAAGGGTGAGGTCAGCCCTCACCGCGAGTTTAGCTTTGGGGCAAGGTGTAAGCACTTTGAGCCATCATCGTTACTGGGATATCGGAATTTAGATATAGCAGTTTTGGTAAACGCCGTATCTTGGTCGAGCATACAGATCAGAAGATTATAAATAAGTACGAGGACGCCCACGTAAGATTGTTCTATAGACGAAACCGTAAGACATAGCATTGTGTGTTATAGCAATACTATATAATATTAGTGGTAATATCCATCCTGTTTTGCTTGCTAGAGAGAGAAAATGGCTATCGCCATCTGGAATACGCGAGATGTCATCTCATTGTTCCAGCAGTATGGCACCTCCTTACTTGCCGCGGCGTTCAGCGCCTGGGCTTGCTACGCCATATCCCTCGCCGTCTACCGATTATATCTGAGTCCCTTGGCTAAATTCCCCGGTCCGAAGCTTGCGGCGCTCACGTCGTGGTACGAGATCTACTACAACATCTTCAAGAAGGGCGGTGGGCAGTACATATTCAAGATCAAGCAGATGCATGAAAAATATGGTGGGTTAAAACTACACTTCATCAAGCTATTAACTACCACAGCTAAACATCGTGGAATAAAGGTCCTATTGTACGAATAAACCCCTTTGAGCTTCACGTAGATGACCCGGCATACTTTGATGTCGTCTACGCGACAAACAAGCAGTTCGACAAGGTTGAGATGTTCGCACGTAGTATCGGCGCACCGCTCGCAGCTTTCGGAACCATCGACGCCGGCAAGCACCGTCAGCGCCGGGGTGCCATGGCCGCCTTCTACAGCCGAGCCAGGTCACGGGACCATGGTCACCGAGTGCAGGCTGTTGTTGACCGTATCTCTCGTCGTTTCTCTACGGAGTATGCTGGTACCGGAAAGGTCATTAACCTCTCCTACGTATGGGGATCACTATCTAGCGATGTCATCATGGAAGTAGCTTTTGCTCGACCCAAGCTGTTCACTGATGCCCCAGACTTCAAGAGTTCATTGGCTATAGGATTGTCGGATCTCCTATACACTAGTCATACTTTCATGCATTTCAGCACTATACAATACTTGGTATCTGCTTTGCCAGGTTGGCTTGTGAAGACGGTCGTGCCGCCGATCAGGTCAGTCGTCGAAGCCCAAGAGGTAAGATATGCACCACATTACAGGTCCAATCCAATCCAATTCACTATCCACGTCGCGAGTAACTATCGACTAACTCAAACAACAGGAAATCGGAAGCCAAGTAGCCGACATGGTAGGAGGCCGAAACACCGAAGCCAAAGAATCTCCTCTCCCTACTCTCTACCGAGACATTCTCACATCCCGACTACCGCCCGAGGAGTTGACCTACCCAAGACTTCGGGATGAAGCCATCTCTACCATTGCCGCCGGAATCGATACCACGAAATGGACGTTGAGCGTGGCCTGCTACCACATCCTGGCTAACCCTGAGGTTGAACGCCGTCTGCGAGCGGAGTTAAACGAGAGGATCCCTGATCCGAACCAAATCCCCGATTGGTTTGAGCTCGAAACATTCACGTTCCTAAACGCCATCGTCAACGAGAGTAAGTCGTATTTTGCAACCAATCACGCTAGCTAGCTAAGGTAGTTTAATTATGCAATGCTAACTTCGTTCCCTTACAAGGTCTCCGTCTAGCATGTGCCGTCAGCGAGCGCATGCCCCGCATCAACAAGACCGGACCCTGGACGTACCGGGACTTCGTGATTCCGCCCGGCGTTCCCGTAGGCATGGACATCTGGACGATGCACCACAACCCAGTGCTGTTCCCCGAGCCGCGCGTCTTCAAGCCCGAGCGGTGGCTCGGCGACCCCAAGGTCGAGCCCGAGCTGCTCGAGGAAGCAGGGTACCTCCCGCCGCTGGACGGCAAGACGAAGCCGCTGACGCACTACATGGTGGGCTTCGGCAAGGGCACGCGCATGTGCGTCGGCATGTACCTCGCGTACGCGGAGATCTACATCGGTCTGGCGACGATTTTCCGCAGGCACGAGCTCGAGCTGTACGAGACGACGAGGAAGGACGTGGATATCGCGTGCGAGATGATCTTGTCGCTGCCGTGGAAGGGGACCAAGGGGATCCGCGTGAGGGTTAAGAAATGAGCCGGTGGAATCGCGATTGGCTCGGGATAGATTTTAGATGGTACCTACCTAGCGTAGATGAAGAAGAATGAAGGGTCGTGTACTTTATATATATCCCCTTTGGTTTCGGCTGGTTGGGATTGGTGCGCGGTTCCCAGGTCTGGGGCGCATCGATATGGGTATTGGGGTTAAGCTACCTATCTACCTAAGATTGGGTGAGACGTGGCTACTTACGATGACAGCTTGATATAGACTGGAGACTTAGCTATCACGAAATAAAGAATGTTAAATACAATAAATCGTCTATGTTTTCTTGTCTTTATTTCTAGGTAGTTCTGTTGGTGTGGCTTTTTGTTGATATATGCTGTTCTGATTCACATTATCATATCATGATGGAGGTTCAAGAGTATTTGTAGACAAGAGAAGTTAGATAGGTCATTCAAGGAAATGGTACCTTAGAAATATAGTGTAAGTATCTAGCACCTAAGTAGGTAATTACCTCATATTTGAAACTTAGTATATCCTGAAAGCCCAACTACATTGCAAAGGAGATACTTGGGTAACTTATGCTATCAAAACATGGGGTTACCTATGAGTGTCTAAAGGTCATGTCCCTAGGTTAGGCACCTAACTGATTATTATTGTTGTTGTTTTATTCTTTACCTTTCTAACCTCGCAAAGCCCCCAAAAGAGTCTGTAAGGGGAAGAAGAGATCCCTACCGCAAAGAATGTAACGAAGATAGACAAGTAGATATGCTTTCATAGTTTAATATCTCCCTTTCTCCAGTGGGAATTCAACGAAGTATTTCACTCTCCAAATTTACGAAGAGAATAAATATTCTTTCGGTGTAAACGGGAACCGCCATGGCATATTTGTGGAATAACTTTATGGGCGAGGCTAGCAATACGAAGTTATTACACTTAGAAATGGATATCAACATTGACTTGTGAAGTCCCCACGTAGCGGGTGTTCGTACGACTCGCGGGGGTTCAAGGAAAAGGCGAAGGAGTTAGACTGACTAATGAATAATTATCAAAGATAACCAACCTCAGAAGAAGGTACTCGAAGAAAAGACTACAGGTATAGGACTAGGCCGAGGCTTGGAATTGTTGATAAACCGGTGTGAGACGAGGCGCCACGGATATGGGAGAGGAGCGCCTGGTCTAGCAGCTAGCTTGCGCCACACGGCCGTTCGTATAGCCTCTCACCTCCGGGCCGAATATCTTTCTCGGGATCGGCTAAGAAGTGCTCCGCTCAGTGGCTTAAAATAGTTTGAAGTGGAAATACCAACTCCCAGCTGACTTAGAATATGTTGGGAATCCTATTTTTCTGTATCGGTATCGTCCGATGGAAGAAGAAAATGTTCCCATAGAAGTAGATACGGATAAGCCGAAACTTCTAATGACTTCTATTATTTACCCAGATAAAAATAGTACCTAGAGGTTTGAGTACCTAATATTCAACTTTGCTATATAGTACCTATCAGGCTACGCCTTGATAGTAATTTGCTGAGCTTAGGTATTTAACTACCTACCTAGGTACCTAGGTAATTATTCAGATGTTGATTCGGTAGCTCAATCTAACAAGAGTTTATCAAGTGCAACTTGGGTTAGGGTAGTTATTAAAGTTTGTAACTGATCCCACAAGGCTGACATTGGAAGTCATGCTCTTACTCTTTGAGGGCCAACTATAATACCTCTTTTATCATGAACTTTTGCAGATTCAAATGTTAGGTATTGCTTTTTTACTCAACTTAACATTGCATAACTATATCCAGCAAATAGGCTCATAGCTTTTTGTAGTATTATCGCTAGTTACTGGTGAGGCCTCCGTATCAGGCCTGAGTTGCGGCCTTGGCCACCTTGTTCAAAGACCTTATTACGCGACCTAGCTTGTATAGTTTAGAAGCTGACGGACTTATACCCAACAATTTTCGTCATCATGTAAAACACGAAACGGCCATTATAGTCAACCTCACCGTCCACATATAAACAACTACAGGGCCTGCATAATGTAATACACGAGCTAATGTACTTTAATTGACAGCTCACCTTCGTCCGGTGTCGCTGCCTAGAAAGTGTGGTTACACTGCTCTGTTGGTTCAGTGAGACCTCGAAATTCTGCCTTATTTCTAGCTTTTATCATTCTATTTCACCTTCTTTCGGGACGTCGAGTTATACAAGTGAATCAGCCTGAGGTCAATCTTGTTAGGCAATAAATACCATTCACCGAATAATAGGCCCCAAAGATCTTTCTAGAACAACTAAGCCTCTAAATTTACATATGTACCTACCTAGTATCTCTTAGGTACCTATAGATAGCATATAATTTTGTAAGATGCGAAAATCAAAGTTGGTCTGATCATATAGAGATAAAGAGATAACTTGATACCTCGGCACTTTTGTAGTCACAAGGTTCTCTAGCTAATAAAACACAAGCCAGAAGAAAATGTTGTTACCAATTTCAGGGATTTCCGTAACCAGGGTACAATAATCAGGCTGTGGGAATGGTATTGCCCGGGTGGCCCCGACATGACCTTGGATGCTATGAACTATCGTCCTTGTCCGTACCAACATACCACACCGGGAGAATATACGATAGTACCGCGGGCTGTGAAACTGTTTCCAAGGCAGATTGTTTTAGGGGAACGGCTTAAGAAAGTGCAAGAGAAAAGGGGAATTATTGGGCCTATGGAGCGAGTAACAGGTCTTAGATAGGTAGCTATTAATTCACAATGTGAATTTCCACAGGGTCACCTCTTAGCGAGAATAGAGTAGAACTATCGAAAACATGCAACTTTGCTGCCTTGGGAAGAATACGTAGACATTTGCACTTCGATGGATTAAATTCGGCTTGCCGAGGGTTCGGCTCCCGCAATCCTAAAAAATTCCACGTCCATGCGTGAGTAGGCCAGTCGTTTGCTTGAGGACTCCCATGGAATCGTGAATCCGTACATAACCTCACACAAGTGATTCATCTCTCCCTCCTACTTGACTTTCTCAGTTCAAATACTTCTTCACTTACCTACTTAACCTAGTCTAGGTACCTACCTAAACCTGTTCTGTATCAAACAAAGACAACTCAACAAGTGACAATGAAACGCGGAAACAATGGCGTGTGGCTTCACGACAATAAGTTTGTGCTCTGAATGTGCCAGACGTGATTCACCACAACACCATGATTCATACACAACTCTCTACGCTTCTATCATTTTGAATTCAAGAAATGGATATCATTTATTCTTTCTCTCTGCTCCCGATCTTTTCGAATAATCCCGAGTTTTTTTTTTCTGCGTGGACGGAGCTGTTTAAGTACTCACTACGCTGCCCTTTAATCGAACTTGCGAAACTAAAGCCGAAAAACACAAAGGGTTCTTGAGAGGACAAAGGAGTGTATAAGAACAGGCACGAGAGCTTTTTCCTAACAAAGAAAAGATAGCTTAATGGCATCAAACTACCACCACTACCGTCGACCCAGTTTTCAGGGCCCGCCTAACTACTATCCTGTAGGCCCAGGGCCGATACCAGCACCGGGATCGGGACAACCGCACCCTCTATACCCTATGCCTCCTTATCCCACGGCCCCATACGTGGGAGTTCGATACCCTACGGTGCCATATCCTGTGTCCCCTTACCCTATACCTCCAGTCCCTCCGTCCCCCTATCCCGCCGCCGTTCCCCCACCTATATCACCCCTTAGCCCCCGTCATCCCCCACCACCGCCGCCGGTGCCGCCGGCACCGCAGCCGCAGAACCTAAACGCCGGCCCGGCCCTCGTCGACAACTTCCTCGAGCGCGCACACACGCGCCTCGAGCCCCGCCGCAAGGGTCTCTTCTGGACCGAAGACGAGCTCAACGACGAGCTCGAGGACCAGCTGGACCTCGTGCGCCGCGGCATCCAGGACATCGTCAGCCAGGAGTTCCACCTCCCCGGCGACATCGCGCCGCGCGTCACCATCCGCCTGTCCCCCGCCGACCTGGGTCCAGACGGGAAGTGGCGCCACGGACAAGGAGAGCTATGGCGCGCCGGGGCTACCGTCCTCATGCCCAAGGTGATTATCCGCATGCCAGAGCGGCGGGACCCGCGCGACCGCGGTAATAGGCGTCATAGCAGAGCGACTCCGACCCACGGCGACAGGGCATACATGGACGCCGCGAAACGCGTTCTCGACGCCGTCGTCCACGGCCGCGGCCTAGACCGCTACGACACGCGCACGAACCTCGCCGGACTACCCTTCGACCCCAAGAGCGATCTCCCCCACGCCTGTTTCGAGTACCGCGACACCACCATGGGCTCCGGCTCTGCCGAGGACGTCTGCCACATCATGCCCTCCCATACCCACATCTACCTGCCTACAAAGCCCAAACGCGTCGATCATAGAAATACCTGGTTATACGAGCGCCTGTACGGCGGTCATCCCCAGGCCATCGATCACCTAAGGAAGTGGGCCGGTCGTCGGGGCATCGACTTGAGTTTTCTGAAGGTGACTTATGTCTAAAAAAAAAAAAAAAAAAGAAAGAAAAATAAGTGACCCACCCTCGGCAGTTTGTGTCTGGGATGAATGAATAGCCAGTGATTTCATTGATTAAGGCAGGCGATTGAATTCAGGGTAAAAGTGGCGTTAAGGGGCGAATACCATTATTGATATTTAGAATCATACCATTAGATATTGATAAAGCTTCGAAATTGATACCCGCTTGAATATAGAATTAGCCTAACCTAACCCATCAATTCGAGTAAAATGTTAGTGTAAATGATAAACCCAGCGAGAAGATACTTCAATGAAATCATCGTCTATTAAGTTCGTGAATCACTTTTCTTTTTATTCTACAGAGGGGCATGGCAGATCTCCATTATCGGTCGTTATGTAAGGAACTAATGGTAGACGGGATGAAAAGATTCAGGGGTATGATGATGACCGCAAGAGATACCATACCTAAGCTCCCCCCAAATGTACTCCCCCCCTTTCATATGCAAATACTTTTGCCAGGTCAGCTGTCCTGTTCAGTTGTATCCGCGGTAAGATACCGGGGACTTGCGAATCGAAAACCACCTCTACGCCCCCCCCCTTTTTTTCCCGATCCCTGAATACCCCCTTCCATACTTGGACAATTGTGATACACCTTAGCAACCGTGGTATAAAACGGTAATTTGCCAGCAGTAGGCATACCGCCCCCCATTCGAAAATACCTCTTTTTGGCATCAGTGGCTGATCGCCTTCGTGTTTCTAGTCGAACCGAAGCTATGCAGCTCCTTAGACTTTCTGGTAGAACAGCAGGTAGGCAACCTTGTTGTCCTTGATATTGTCTTTGATCTGCTTTCCTTTTGTGTGCGCATTGCTCGATGCTCCATTAACCACGGAACTCCACTTCTTCGTCCCATTTGCTGGAGCGCTGACTTTATTCCATCCCTCATCATCACCCGCTTCGTCGTCACCAATTCCTTCGAATCTGTTTCCGGAACCGCCCACAACGCCATCTTTCTTCTCAACCCGCGCCGAAGATTTGAAGCCCTCGTCTTCAGCACCCCCTTCAGCTACATCCTCACTTCTCACTCGTCGTATGACTGTATCATCCATACGGATCCATTCTACGCCATCTTGACGTCTGAGATCGACTGTGTAGTGCCCACCACTTGCATTTTTGCCATGGTGATAAACAGCAGCGATTAATTTGTACTTAGGGAAACCCGCAGCTTCTGCGGTGAGAGCATTCCTCTTCTGTCGTGAGAATAACTCTTTGGGAAGTTCAAGCTCTAGCGGGTATCCAATCTTCTTCCAGATTTTCACGGTTCCCGTACCTTCGGTATCAAACTGGAAACGCTTCAGGTGAAGGATGAGGACAGGAGGCAGAGACTCGATGAGAACCTGTTTGGTGGCTGTCGCATCCTTCCCCCTCGGCGACCCGAAATCGCCATGTAGAATTTCAGGCCTAGTGAGTGCCTTCAACGCATCAACAATATTGTTGACTTGAGGCGAGCCAATGTCCAATTGAAGAGGTTGAAAGGGCTCCAAAGTTACGGAATCTTTCAGGCCTTGTACTCGTAATTCGGATCTTAGTTGACCACCAAACACCTTCGTGATAGGAGACGAAGTAACTGGGTGTCCAGAAGAACGCGTAACAGCAGAGCGTTGACGCGGTCCCACCTCTAACCAATCATTGGCGTCGGGTGTGCTGGTTGGCGATGTCGCTGAAGGAGTGGCAGCCGATGAATTTACAGCTGTAGTCGTAGCGGACGAGTCTGGTAGGTTGCGCATAATTTGCGTGCACTCATCATGCAGTGCTTCTAAAAGGAAACCCAGAAATTCTTCGGCGTCTTGTTGATGTCCACGCTGCATAATCTTGTTAGACTACCGCGAGATAGATGTGTCAGATAACTTACTCTCATGCTCGCAAATCTAGGAAGCTTCCTTATAGCCTCGTAGACAAATTCAGGAGTGAAGGGCTCGCCATATTGTTCAAGCTCCTCACTCTTCAACCTTCGCCGAAGCTGCTCAATAGTGACAGCGGAATCAATGACTTTATATTCGCGCATGAACATAATCCTAATAATATTAGACTAACCCGCGACGAAGTCCGCGAAAGATTCGTAATTACTTACATGGCATCAATTAAAGGGGTTTCGCTTTTAAAACTATGCGCCGCTTTCTTGCTGACCTGGTCCAAGAAATCATAAAATGGAATGCAGAAAATAAGAACTTGTAAAACCTGAATAACGTTAGTTCAACTTCTTCTACAGGCCAACTGTCGCAACTTACTGAATTCATATAACACATATTCCCCGGGTTGATTAAACCCCTGGGTTCTAGAAACGAAATCTTTTCACCGCCACCCACGCGGTACGCCCGCAAGGCTTCGGCCAAAGAACTGGTGTTTGCCTTTGTAAAACTGCCTACACTTACACCCCCATTGGCCGAGGCAGTGCCGTCAGGAGTATTGTTTGTTGTGACACCAGTACCAGATCCTGCACCGACAGCGCCCGTGGAAGGAGAAGGACCGGACGCTGCACGAGAAAACAATCCCGTCCAGAGCTTCGGAGCAGTTTTGACGGGAGCAGGGGCAGGTTCTACCTTTGCTTCTGTTTGGGATGCTTGAGGGATCTCTGTAGTACCGGCGGGCTTTTCCTCTAAGGTCTGCTGTGTGGGTTTCTCTTCCGCTGGCTTAGTCTCTACACCGGGCGAACTTGTCTCTTTAGGTCCTGCTTTGGGTTTTACCGGGATGATCGGAACGGCTGGTATAGCAGCGAGAGAAGCAGTCTTAGCGTGCTTGCCAGATGTAGCGGCAGCAGGCTGTGGTGCTTGAGCTGACTGAGGAGCAGTGGGATAGGTGGATTGTGCGGTTTCTGAGGATACATCTTTTGTCGAGCCAGCTTCAGGCTGCGCTGGTGGCTTAGCATCCGTGCTAGCTGGAGCAGCAGCGGTGGTAGACTTTAGTGTAGGGGTTGCTAGTAATGAGCCATCGGCTCCTGAGGCCTCTCCATGTGACACCACCTCCGACTCAACTCCCTTAGATGGATTCGAAGGTAATTCTACGGTCTCTGCATCAGGGTTCTGTATTCGCCGTCTTCTCCTAGATCGAGCTGACTTGGTAGGAAAGGGCACATCAGGTCGCGACAACCAGGGCAGCTACAAGAGGAGGTTAGCTTGTGTACAGTAAGTCTTCCGTGGTAGATTTTATAACTTACCGGAGGCCTGAATGGCGACTGGGTCGCCCGCAACTCGACGTCCGGAGTCACGGAAGCGGCTTCCTGGTTTTGTGGAGTAAGGGGTGTCAACGGGGTTGGAAGAACTTGAGACGAGTGAGTTGAAGAGGGTGTTTCTGGTACGGGAAGGGGCGGAGGTGGTGCTGCTACGGCATAAGGAGGAGGGGTCGACAGCGCAGGAGAAGGTTGTTGCGGCGGAGGTGGTCGAGAGTAAGGAGGTTGAGGAATAGGCTGCATGCTCGAGGACACGATAGGAGGATATTGTTGGTGAATTATGGGAGGAGATCGTTGAGGAAACTGGTTGTATGGCAGGTACGAAGCGTTGGCCATGGCGCCATTCGGATAGTGATGCGCAACCTGAGGATAGTAGGTCTGAGGATAGGGAGCCATATACCCGTTATGGTGGTACATGGGATTGATGTGTTGCTGGTGGTGATATTGATGATGGGACGGATACTGATGCTGGGGCCGCCGTCGACCACCAGGTCCCGGACCAGGTCCCATATCAACTTGTCCTCGCGCTACAACTGCTCCTCCGGGAATACCTCCTGGCATGGGCTGCCCAGCCGGCAGATGACTAGCGTTCATCTTGCCGGCTTGGGGGTGACGAAGCAGTGGCTATCCACTGCTTCCGCGACTCGCGACTTAAACGGTCGCCGATAAACGAATTGCTATTACTTTAGCGCGTAGGCGACGAATGGGCAAACTGGAAGTTATTGTTTGCTCCCAAGGTTGCGCGGCTGGGTAGGTAGGTAAACCGTGAACGTAAAACGTCAGGTTGTGTTATCAGCTCCGATCCACTTCCGCAACCGAGAGAGGCGATAGAAACGAGTGGCGCTGCCTCATAGGAGCCTTAAAAAATAAGAAAGAGGATATTACTATGAAAGGTCACTGTGGTGAATGGAGGAAAAAAAAGAATTTCAAAGGCAGGTATAGAGCCGACGAGTAAATACGGCACTACCCAAATGTTTTCGCGCGTTGACGTTGTTGTTAAAGTTGACCAGGGTGTGTTGTGGTCGGGTCAACTTAGAGCTAATAATTTGTGTTCTGACTTTTTCTAAAGTTTTCGGACCCTTCTGAGATTACCTCAAGCTAATAATAAATCCTGCGCGCCTGCTTTGACGGAGTGGTCTTTCCCCAGCCACGGAACACTAGCCACATTTAATATAGCAAACGCAAGACCGAACTCTCATTGATGTACATCAACGTATGTTAGGTAGTAAGGTACGTACCTGCCGTCATACCACGCACGACCTCCAAGTCTTGGGCACCTGGAGTGTAAAATTTGGGGAAGTTAGGTACCTTGGTACATAACCCGTCTTCTTGAAGTAGACATGGATGGATGTTCAATATCTGGACTCGTGAAGTTACCTTAGAATAATTTAATATTATAAGAAAGATGCTTAATACTTAGGTACGGTTAACGTCAAAGGTAAGAACTAGGTACCCAGTTAAATAGATTCCGCCGTACCTACTAAGAAAGATATGTCTCTGTATTATTGCCACCTACTACTCACTCCTTGACGCCGGTAAGTCCAAGTTTGCTAAGACACGTCAAGAAAGAGCGTGGTACTCCCTAGTACAAAAGCTCAGAGAGACGTTGGCAAAAGTCTTTCACGTATGTAATACGCTTCTCTTGTCCTTGCTGATCTTCTAGCTGCTTGGCTTCACCCATCTTTTTATAAGAAAAAAAGCCATGATGCTACGCTATGCTATGCTACGCTACGCTATGATGTGCTAATGTCCAAGGCCCTACATGAGTGTTTCATACCAGCAAAATAAAATGCGCCATAAAGTTGCCCCCGAATCATCTTCTAATTCTAATAGCAAAAAGAAATGTTATTCATCTCTAAAAATCCATCTTCCGCCAGCTCGCATAGCCTCGCGATATCTTTCATCAACGATCCGACGTGTTGCCTTCGCCGCTTCTTCTTTATCTCGTTGTTCCTCCTGTGTGCTTGGGAAATCTGCTCGCCAGAAACCCACCGGTGATGCAGCACGATGAAATCTATGGCGATGCTTGCCATGTTCGTTGGCAAGTTCTCGCGTCTTGGCTTCGAGCCACATATCCTCCTTTTCTGCTTTAGTCATGGTTGACAGTTTCCAAGCTTCATCACCCATGTGTTTTTCTAATAAAGCTTGAAAGTCCACGGGCCCCGTTTGGTCGCGCTTGGCTCGTGCTTGCAGCCGAAACGTCTGACCACAGCATCCCTCTTGGACGCATCCTTCCAAGTTGGCTCGTTCACTCTTATTTCGAACAACATCGGTAAAGGCATAGTCATAGCCCTCATTAGAATGTGGGTTGATTTTGAAATCCGCGATGCCAAGTTCGGACTTTCTTCGCTCTCGCAAAGGCCGAGTACTGCTAGTCGTACTACCCTTTACCTTGCCATCAGATTGCCGCTTCGCGTTGACATTCCCAAGAGTTCGTTTCCCATGTAATGCCTCTAGAGTATCGTGAGATTGCGGTAGCTTAGATGTTTTTCTTAGATCGATCTTATTAAAGGGTAGTTCACGTCTCTGCGGAGCTTGAAATTCGAATTGCTCTGGTATATGTGCAGGATCTGATCGTACACTAAGTGGTGGGTTAATAGCCTCATGACCTGGCGAGGGAGTGTTGAGAAGGTCCCGAAGGCGACCTATCTTAGGTCTTTTCGTAGTGGCTTTCGGGTTTTTATTTTTGGCGCCATCTTGTGCGAGATCATTTAGACTTGTTGCCCTTATAGAAGACGATTCCTTTTGCTTCCTCAAAGGATCATCTCCTATTTCCTGTGAAATCGTTGCAGTAGGGTCAACAAGCCTAGACAGCGATGCTAATGAATCATCAACATGCGCGTTATCGAGATCCCCATCCGATAGAGACAGATGGGGGGTCCTTCTCTTCCTTGTCGAATCACGTACAGAAGGGTCTTCTAGCCTGCTTAACCGGTTATTGCCAGCGTGCGACCCAGAAGCTCCGACCAAGCCTGAAACGGTCAAGTTTGCAGATCCAAGACTGGTCCTATTGCGCTTCCTTGGTGTGACCACCCTGCCTCCTTCAGCATCAAAATCAATGCTCTCATGTGGCATAAAGTGAGGGCGTTCATCCATAATCAGGGGATCGGAGCCATCTTCCGTTTTAATTTTAGTGGCCTTTTCAGGCCTGTCATCGTCGTGTTTCCTTTTGCGTATACAGCGCTCCGATACTACAACTGGGGGGTCAGAGGAGGGCTCAGTTTTAATGAGCACCTCCCTCGAATTGATATCTCGGTCTTCTGGAAGAGGTGGCAATTGGTATGATTCACCATCCACGGTACTGATGCAGCTTTCCGAGCCAGTTGTAATATTTCTCTCCGGACCGACCCGTGGTTCCGTCTTTACTGTAATCGGCTCCGATGGGGATATTATATCAGGAGAATTGTTTCTATTCTCGTTGACACCAGTAGTTGGCTGCCTTAGGGATGTATACTTCAATGAAGGAGTATGCCGCATGGGCCCAAGCTCGTCGTGAACATCAGAGCCAACAGATTCGCGAGCAGCTGTTTGATGTTCATGCGTAGGGGGGAGCGGTGTGTCCGAAGAAGAGATATCATATAATGGCCCAGAAGCTGCTGCTGCCGCCGCGTCCAACTTGGCCTCTAATTTTTTGATTATCCGACTCCGCTTCTTGCATAGTTCATCCAGTTGGTTTGCATGCCCCATCCATTGATTATAAGCATTCGTCTTTTCTCGAAGTCGCTGATTTAACTTTACGTGAGCATCCTCAAGCTCCAAATACTTCTCATGCAATTTAGTATAATTCCCGTTCAGTTTTATATACTCCTCCTTGAGCCCAGTAAACCCCAATCCATCAAGATTAGGATTGCTTGGTTTAGTAGGTAACTTAGGATTTGAAACCTGATTCACAGACTTAGGCGTGAGAGGGGATCGAGTACCCCTGGTGTGATCGAGGGCTTTAGATTGATCTATGGACGAAGTGCTGGCACGATTGTTGTCTCTAAGCTTCTGAAGATCTCTCCTCAGAGCAAGATTCTCCTCCTTAAGCCGATCTGCGTCAGAGACTTTAGCCCTCAAATTTTCGAGTTCAGAAGAAAGCCGAGCATTTTCGTCTCTATACGATCTAATCCCTATTTTCCTAACTCAGTAAGATTTTCGTTTCGTATAACTAAAATATAAGTTAATTGCACGCACCTTCACCTAGCTCATTATCAATTCGATCGCAGACTCCGTTTATAGCATCGAGCAGGGCAGGTCTACCCACATCGTTGAACCAGGTCTCCATTTGGTAATAGGTTAACCCGCACTCTCTATTTCAGCTTATGTACAAAAAAAAAACAAGGTAGCTTATTAATTCATTGTCGTAAGCGTTTTGTCAATTGACTTGAAGATTATGAGCAGTAAACATTTTGGTATTTAAAAAAATGAAGGTACTTGGTGTAATGACGCGTGTTGGAGAAGTGACACGCGCTAGGGGCGTCAGGCAGTACTTCCCTTATCCATTAAGGAACATGTGGTCCGTGCATCATTAAGCTGCCTGCTGCTGCCTTCTGCAAAGAAACACTAGAACACAACCCCAGAAGGGGATTTTGGTGAAATTCCACATTAGGAATATGTATTGATTCCCGCAATTTTATTGGCTCTCTAATTTAGGTTGGTTACATGCTTGAATACGACATCACAGTCAAAATATCGAAAGGGTGATTTCATAGCTTCATTCATACATCTGTCTACATACATGTATGTACTGTATACCGTACCACCTAACTACATACATTAGTAGGTAGGTATATTTGCCAGCAAATGTACAAAATCAATTTTGCCTACAACTTGCAAATGGGGATAGGTTTCCGATTATGAATGGAATAGGTAGGGCTGCATATGATCTCCATCCCGCATAGCGCACGAATTCTATTCTCCGTATTAAATTGCAGCCCGTAGGGATCAATTAGCTCGTCACCGGAAGGGCATAAGCCAGAGCCACTTACATCGACTATTCGAGATCCGCTAGTTTGGACAAGTTATTTCCTATATCAGTGCTCGGAGGTTGCCTTCCGGGACAACAGATTCATGAGTCTAATATCTGGCTCTTGTAAGAACCTCATGCTTAGGTACCTTTATCATTTATTGTAAAATAGTTCTACATATATTCTAGTATGAGTAACTCTAGCCGAACTTATTGTATCACATACCTACCTCCTAGGCACTAAGGCGGATTGTTGGATTAAAACATACATGCCTCCAAGATAGATCATTCGATGTAAGAACAGGGCATATTATAAAAAAGGAAATTCATTTTAAGAAATCATCTAATCCTTGGAAGGGAGTATCCAATATTTGATTATAGTTAGTGCTTTAACTTGACTAGTTAATCTATATCTCCGGAAATACGATAATGGCAGTAAGTAAGGACACCACTTACATATTATGTTGTTACACAAATAATGACAGACCGAAGCCAGGAGAGATCATTAGGAAATACCAGATCAACCAAAATTTTCTATTAGCAATTCATTGTCTATATGCTAGTTAATGTGACATATCAAGTCCTGTCCACTAGCATCTCACGAGTGAAGTATGTTAGATTTTAAGGGACATTACCATAAATATCGTATCATATACCTTACCTAGGTGCCTACTTAAAACATATCAAATTAGATACTATATTGATAGAACATTTTACAACTACCTTAGGTACTTATTCCTAGTGAGGCAAGCCGAACCTGAAGAATTACCGGGGACCAAGTTGAACGGAGTTATCATTACCAAAGGAGGTCAGAAAGGCTCCCACAAAAATCCAGATTGACGGACGTACGACCATAATATATATCATATATGAGTTGTTCGGATAGTGATATAGTATTTTGTACTGTATGCAAAGTATGTAAATGGCGGTAAAGCATTTGCACGTGCCAGTTAGGCGCTAAAATGGGCAGAATAGCCAGCCGACGTCCTAAAGGGAAATTCGTGAAGCCCACAAAAATTTTATGGTTTAGCAATCCGGGCAATCAAACCGCTATTTACGGGCACAAGAAATTTCAACGTGCGATTAGGACGTTGTATTGTTCTGGGTGAAGATCGATAATAATAAAATAATAAGATCCTCCCCTCCCCTCGCCCCCCCAAAATTCCAACGTTCTCTTTTCCTTTTGAGATAACTACATAATTTCAAAGTATTATTCCAAGGTATGTTTTCATTTTACATTTTTTCTTTCTTTTTCTTATTTTTCTCGTCGAATTACTCAAACGTGGTACATATGCCTATTTATTTGAGGTGCTGGACGTTTGAAGAATACATCTATACATCCTTGTAGCGTCTCAGGTACACACGGTGGACATAACGAAGGAGGTACATCCTATCTATGTACCTGCCGCTTTACTTTTCGCCCCTGTTGTATCGCCGCTGCCTTGAAATCTCTGCTTCCGCGCCGTTGGTTTCGACCTTTACCTAGACGTTCATCACCCCACCATACAACTCCTTCCATAGGCTAACTTCCATACCAACCATCCTTCCGTTAACATACTTTTTTTTCTTCCCTCTCTCGTTATCTTTTCTACTACACGTTTGATTAAAGAGGAAAAAAAAAGAGACCATTCCCCATTCTCGTACATCTTTCACCGTTTCTCATATCGGTCCTCCCACTAACAATCTCATCGAGGATTTAGTAGGATACCAACATCTATTTCATGGTCGCTGCTGGATTAAAAGCTTACATTTGATTCCAGTACAAAAATCAACAGTAGTTCAAGGCTGTTGTACCATATCAAAGTTACGGTAAGCATCCAAAACTTTCAATGTCAAGTTCATCTTTTTATCATTCGTTCGCGACTATGAACCCCTCCTTCGTGATCCCCCCCTCCAACCCCCCTTCTGGGTGCCCTGAACATCACCCCGCTGCACAGACGTACCATATCACTACGTGCCTGTCGAATATTATTCCCTAGGCTCCCCCCCACCTCATCACCTTGCATTCATAGCGAATCGGTGTTCTTATCAGCCCTACATGTGCCCATCTTGCTTGCGTTACGTCGTCGTTCGTATATCTCTTGCTACCGATCTCTTGGGTCACTGTCATTACCTACACCACAAGTGCTTGAAAGCTTTCAATGGAAATGTAACTTAGTAGCTGGGACTTAATCTTGGGGGAGTGAGGACTGTTTGTCCATAACCAACTACTTGTCAATCGTTACACTACATACCTCTGATAATACTCCATTTTCTTCGGGAACTCACTCACTGACGCTGTCTACCTTTTTTTTACAGACTTCGATAATTCCCATCATCTGAATCCACAAAGTCAACATGGATTTCCAAGGTTCCACTCGTACTTGCTACACTTGTAAGTGGTTACATTGTTCACTTTCTTCTCAACAACACTCGGCCACTGCCTCGAATGAGTTTGGTCATCTTTTATGTTTTCAATTGCAGTGTGTATCGATACACTGTATAATATTGTTTACCCGGCGATTGTCAAAATCTGTCGAGAGCATTTTTCACATATTTCCTTGAGTCTAGTGTTCTGATCTTAATCGCAAACTTTATCTGTTATGTGTTTCCGGTTAGAACAGTTCATATATCCTCTTCTAATATTTCCGCCCTTTTTCTTCCCATGAGCGCAGCATCATCTAACATATTCTTTTTATGTAGGCGGTCAGCCTGGACATCAGGTATGTCTCACGACAGGAGTTTATTTGAGCTTCGAAGCGATTCGTCAAACAGATTTCTAATTACTAATGGCTTGTCAGACCCGAGAGTGCCCCAGCCGCGGCCCGTCTAAGTGGTAAGTAATACTTCCTCTCCTAACTCATTGGATGACTTATAGTAACATTTACGCAGCTACAACTGTGGCGGTGAAGGCCACTTCAGTAAGCTTCTTAACGTTCTCTTAACTTTAATCG
Organism: Daldinia eschscholtzii; assembly: GCA_037126485.1. Taxonomy (NCBI): domain Eukaryota; kingdom Fungi; phylum Ascomycota; class Sordariomycetes; order Xylariales; family Hypoxylaceae; genus Daldinia; species Daldinia eschscholtzii. The sequence goes on from JBANMG010000007.1 coordinate 2,839,938, forward strand.
AATAGCATTTAACAGTAGATAACTTTAGGCCGCGATTGCCCCGATGGCCCTAAGGACACTAAGTCATGCTACCGCTGTGGTTTGACGGGTCACATAAGCCGTGACTGTCCTCAAGGCGGCGCTGTAGGTGGCGGCCAGGGTGGTAGCTCTCAGGAGTGCTACAAGGCAAGTTTTCACTATACGGGCTATTTGCCTATTAGGTACTGTAAAACTGACTCTTCTGGTTATAGTGTGCCAAGCCCGGCCACATTGCCCGTAACTGCCCCGAATCGTTCGGCTCGGGCAACTACGGAGGCGGTTTTGGCGGCGGCTACAGCGGCGGCGGTGGCCAAGGCGGCAAGACCTGCTATTCTTGCGGTGGTTATGGCCACATGTCTCGTGAGTGAAGTTAAAACTACAAGCCATGCATTATCAAATCTAACGTGGCCTTAGGCGAATGTGTTAATGGTAGCAAGTGCTATAACTGCGGCGAGAACGGCCACTTCTCCCGTGACTGCAGCAAACCCTCGACTGTTGGAGAGAAGATCTGCTACAAGTGCCAGCAGCCTGGACACGTCCAGTCTCAGTGCACTAACTGAACGGATCCCCCCATCAAGATACCTCGAACTATTTCTGCGACGCGATGACATCAGTGCAAATTCAATTTCTTCTCGACAAGTTATGAAGGTGGATGGCGACCGTGGCCCTTGGAATGGTTGCCAGAGCAGTGGATGATTGGGAGGGTCAATCTCTAATAATCTTCGACAAACACCCTTTGTATATTCTCTTATGGGCACCCTTCGCGTAAAGGGGTGGTTTATTATGACGGGTCGTGGTTTGGTAAATTCGAGTGATCTTACTTGGTCGGACTTATGGCACAACGGGAAAAAAGGGGGAAAAAATCTGGCCTGGACCCGGAAAAGTTCTGTTGCGGAACGCGGAGTCATGGTTTTGCTTTGCTAGGGACATTGCACGGTTTCTCGTTCTGGTTGCGTTAGCACCGTACAAATACATTTCTGCGCAGTGGTTTCTCCCAGGCTGGGAATACTGAACGCGATTTGAATTTCATTAATTACTCTTACTCGTGTTCTTCCGATTGAGTGTTATTTTTTCTTTTGTGACTCGGTAGCATTGAAAATGTTGTGAGATTCGTAAGTTGGCGTATTCTCGTAGGAAATGTTCCTCAGGTACTCTAGGCTGCTTCGCCATGACTGCTGGAAGATTGCTGGTAATACTTTATGGTAAAACAACGTCTAGTCATATTCTCGGAGCTGGGTCGTAATTGTAAGACGGGCAATAGTTAACTACTTCCCCCCCCTCTCTCTCACTGTTGCCGTAGAAACACTGGGAAGGAATGGCATCGTCGTCACTATTGTAAGGCGTGAGCTTCTCTATTCTATCATGCTATTTATAATGGTATCTAGGTTAGGTTAGGTATCTATTGACATATACATAATATGTGCATCTACTACGCTCCATCCAATCCATCCGACGCCGAAACTTCTAGTTTTCAGAAAAAAAGGGGAGAGAATCCGAAAAAGGTCTAACCTAACTAGTCCTCGTTCCTTGATAATAACAGCTTTTACGTATCTATCCTGGATCTGACTGGCTCTCTATGTGGAATGGGCGCTTGAGTTTCCCTTTGGCGTTGAGAGAGAGAGCATGTGTAACCGGTTATCGTTCTATGGTACTTATGACGCGGCGCCAAGGTCTAGCACGTCCGCATCCATAAAAGAAAGAACTTAGTACCTTTTTTAAATCCGAATAGGAACTTGTTCCCCCTGCTTCTCATCTTCTTTCTTCCGCGACAAGAGCTGCGAGATGATGAAGTGGCTGACATCTTCGTCCTGCCAGTAGCTCATGTGCGAGGCGATGGTGTTTATAGGGTTGAAGTCGAGCGCGCTCCTATTAGTTTAAACACAAGTTAGCAGATGCGCATTGCATTTTCTTTTCTAAATCCTTGGTTCGAAGCTGGCTTACTATGTTTATTGAGAAGAAGGGGAAAATGTAAAAATATGATAAATAAAAAAGACTTACTCCTGGATGCTGTAATCGACCCTGCCGTTGCGATTCAGCGCGCGCACTTTCGCCTCCTCTCTGCGCAGTTTCTGCGCCTTGAGCTCCTCCGCCGCCCACGCCTCGCCGAGCTCCTGGCCCTCTTCGGCGCGGCTAGCGCTGTTCTTGTGCTCCTCGATGCGCTTCTTCTGGAACCGCGCGTATAGCGTCTCGAGCTCGTCGTCGATGAGCGTCGCGTCGTAGCTAGAATTGCCGCTCGAAGAATTCTGACGGGCGAGTGCCCTCTTTCGCGCGTCAGTCTTCTCTGACTGCGCCTTAGTGTCCGAGATCACGTTGCCCGAACTGATATTCGCGCCGGCGCCGCCGGGGCCTACATTTTGCGATGAATTGCTGTTGTTATTGCTGTTTGCGGCGTTGAAGTTGGCAACATCTTCATTGCTCAATCCGAGGCTGCGGTTGAGAATGCTGCTGGCGATGCCGGCGCTGAAGCTAGACCAGAGTCCGCTGACGCTCTGGCCTACTTTGACGCCAAGACCTGATAGACCTTGTGGGGCTACGGAACCGAAGATCCCTTTTTTGGTATATGGTAAGGTTTGCGGTTTGAGGGACGACATGGCTGGCGAGATTAACGGCTCTAAGCGGTATGAGATTGGATCGGAAGGATGGAAGATATTGAATAATTGTCCCACTTTAGGCGATGATACCGAGAATGGATGTCCTGTAATGGCAGAAAGCCGTTGGTCTGTCCCAATAGAAGACGAGAGGAAAGGATCATCGACGTATTCTGGATTGAGGGGACTCTCGGAGGGTACCGCATTTGGCTTGCTCCTGGCTGCAATAGTACGTCCTTTGAGCATTTGGAAAAGTCCAATGGGCGATCCGAGGCAGTAGAAATCTTCCACGTCGAAGTCGAAGGCGAGGTCCTTATGGTCTTGGGAGGACTCGGTCCGCTCTTGGGAAGACCAAAAGCGCATGGGGGTACGAGGCGTCTCTGGCGGCTTTGACCTTTCCTTCTGCCTGCAGAGGATATCAAACATGATCGCTGAACCTAAGGAGTGACCAATGATGTGTACTTTTCCTTTGAAGTCGGGATTGCGCTCCAGAAAGAGTTTATAGATCCTGTTTGACTCCTTTAGGACGATCTCGGCGATCTGTTCTCGGTAGGCGCTCTGGTAGAGAAGAACATCTAACGCGAGGTCGGATATGAGAGAACGAGCGAAAGCAACGCCTTCGATGGTGATATCTTCTAGAGAAGGATCTAACGAGTTGTTAGGTTATGCTAAAGAGAGTTGGGGTATTTAAATGAAGTTGCTTACACTCATCTTCTTCAGTCGTGAGGTCGCCCAAATCAGTTTCGCCTTTCTTTTCCCGTCGTTTTGGGAAATCCAGCAAATGTCTCCAGCAAACTGGGAGAACTTGGACTTTACAATTACCGGGTCCATTGTCATTCTCCTTATTGAGAGTCTTCAGATCGGCTGAATGTGCATACACCGCCTTAAAAGTCTTTCGTAACATATTGACATCATGGACGAAATTGACGCTGTCCATCCTGAACAGAGGTATTAGCATTCACAGTAAGATGGGTCTTGGCGGTATGGAGATACTTACCGAAGTCCTAGGAGTTGTCCAATTCCATGAGTAACGAGAACGAGGTGCTCGATATCTCGTCCTTGCGTTTCACCATCTTGTCCGTTATAATCGTCCTGGATTTCTTGCTCCTCACGCTTTCGGACTTGCTCGTCCTGCTTTTCTGGGTTCTCCGAGGCTTCAATAAATGATGAAAATTGACGTTTTAGGCGATTTCCTTGACGTTCAGTTTCTGTCATTGCTCCATCATCTCCTTTGTCTTTTTCTGAGGTATCATCTCCGTTTGTACTGGACGGAGCGGATCTCTGCTTGAGAGGCTTCTCTTGCTTATCGTCTACTTTATCTGGCGGGAAAGTAGCGGTCATGGGTGTAGGGGGTACCTTTCCGTCTTTCGTCTTCCCAGGCTCTGAATAGCCACGTACAAGCTTTACACCATTCATATAACCACCCCCAGCAAACCGCTGATATACTGTTGAGGTGACCCATGAGAACACACTTTCTGAGGATAGCCACGCAGTACTCGAGTCCTGGTAAGTTGCTATACTGTTCATGTAAGTACCGAAGAGTCGATATGTCTGCGGCTGATGCTGCACTATAGGCTGTGGAGGTTGCGATTTAGTAGAACTGTCAACTTGCGACTTGGCAGCCGCCTTTAGGTTTTCTGAGGACGGTTTAGGGGTGACATCTTGTAATCCGGTGTTACTACGAACAGTTGGTGCGGGATATGTCCATGGCTTGATTTTCAAGTAACCCTCCTCGAGCTGAGCTGCCAGATTCTCTTCGCAAGGTCGTAACGTGGACCCTTCTTGATAAAACCAAGTTCCGCGACGGACTTCGTAAATGGGTCCTAACCAATATACTGGCGCCAATTCACGTTCCTCTATATCGACGTCGAACAAGAAGTCTTCATTCACTGGGACTCGCAAACCGCCTTGTTGCCTACCGTTTTCCCCATCGATGCTAGTATTAGGTTCATCTTCCGACGAAACAGCTCTCCTCCGTTGAGAGCTGGAGCGCATCTGCTTGTTTACCGAACCTCTTTCTCGTTCATCTTCGAGTTCCTCCAAGAGTTTCTGGTAGGCATTCTCGATCGACCTCGAATCGTCCTTGGAGAATGCGACAAATTTCTTCGGCGGTGTCTGCTTCGATGGGTCTTCCTCTTTCCTCTTCACCTTTAGGAAGTTCGGTTTTCGTTTAGGGACCTAATTATAATGACAATAAAATAAAAAATTAGGAGAGGCTGTAACTAAGGCGGAGTTGTTAAGACATGCATTACTCACATCTACAGCATGAAACCACATGACATTCAACGGCGGACAGTCTGGTGGGTATCTTCTGAAGCTCTGACCATAAAGTGTATTGGTACTATGGTCCTCGGCTTTCTTCGTAGGTGGCGTCTTGCCCGTCTTTGGGGGAGCATCTTTCGGAGTCGGTGTAGTACTTCGACTTATCGTCCACGGGTTGATAGAATCCACAGCGCTTGCAAAATAGGACTTCTCTACCTTTTTAACTTCTTTCTTGACCTCTTTCTTGTCGGTGGGCGCATTGACCTCGCTATTTCCTGGAGACATCTTACCGGAGCGGCCGGGAGGCCACCCAAAGATCCGCCTTTTAGACACAATGAGGGATTGACTGTTGGGACGTCGTAGGAATGGGCGGATGCTTTCGAAGTTTCGTGAGTAACAAATCAGCAAATTCGCCAATTTGACGAGAGGTAGTTAAAGAAGGTAAAGAAGAAAGCCAAAAGTTAAAAAAGCCAAGTGGTCAGATATATTCAATCTATTATTAGGATCGGTCGTCTGGCCCGCTTATAGCTTTTTAGAAAGGGCCGACAAGTATGGATATCGTTGGTTCTCAGGAGAGCAACTCGATAAGAACAGGCCAATTGTATAATAGTTATACATAAATAAGTCTTACTGCCCTTACTGTCAAAATCAGTTCTTACGACAGTTATGACAGTTATGACAGTTGATCCGTTTATAGACTGTCGGGAGGAAAGTAAACAATAAGAATCGGAATGTTCGTATTATCTATGTAACGTAATGTAATAAGGACCTTGTTGTCCTTGTCAGCCTTAAAACTGGTAGACTCGGTACCTTAGTGCAGAATAAATGACCCCCCTGTCCTATGACGACCACATGGAGTTTTGGACTTAATGCGAACGCGCTGCATAAAATGTGACTGTAACCCCGCTATGAGTCTTTCCCCACTAGGCATTGGAATTGTGCAGTTAGGCAGTCCCCGGGAGGTTTACTCCATCCTTATCGACTTATCAGCTCCGATAGGATGGTGGGGCACGACTAGATGACTCTAAGGTTTAGCTTAGCTCAACTTTTCGCAAGACTAAAATTTCCATTTGTTTGAAGCTTCGATTTGCCTCGTCTCTTAGAAACTTCGATTTGGCGATTAATTGTCTTTTTCGCTCTACTCTTTTTTTTGCCCTTCTTATTCTAAGAGCGACCGAATAAAACCCCCCATATGTGATGAATCGTCATATACATATAGCGATTGGGGCGCGAAACAAAATACCCGAGTTCGGCTGACCATAATATACGCCTTCTTGCGAAACGGGATCTCGCGACGCGCGCGTTGCGAATATCGTCAAAATGGCTACCGCTACAGTCACCACTTCGATCGCGCCGGTCAAGCACCAGGTCGTCGATAAACTACCCAAGAAATTCAAACAGATGAAGTTCGGCATCCAGTCTAACCAAGACATCGTCAACCAAGCTGTTATAGAAGTTTCTGATCGGACTATGTACGATATCGACAGGGGCAGGGAACCAACGCAAAATGGTATACTCGACAAACGTTTGGTACGTGACCATGGTAAAGGCGAATACACCTAGTATAATTACTGATATAAGTGCTTCCTAGGGAACATCGAGTAAGACAGGTACATGTTTAACATGTGGTCTTCGTCTCCAGGACTGCACCGGTCATTTCGGCCACATTCGACTGCCTCTACCCGCATTTCATATCGGTTATATCAAGTTCACGATAACGATCCTGCAGAATATATGCAAAGATTGCTCGCGAGTCTTGCTGACGGAACCAGAACGGCGAATGTTCCTTAAAGAGTTGCGACGGCCCTTCATCGACAATATGCGACGAAGCGCTATATGCAAGAAAATCAACACTCAATGTAGAAAGGCGAAGAACTGCCCTTATTGTGGCGCGGTGAATGGCCAGATCAGAAAAGTTGGAGCCCTCAAAATTGTTCATGACAAGTTTGTTGCGTACAATAAATCGACATCGCAGAAGAAGCAACCCCCGGCAAGCAAGATCGACTTTGATAATTCCTTTCTAGAAGCCAAGAAACATGTCCACGATCTTGATAAGCATTTGAGGAAGGCTTTTGAAGATCTAAATCCTCTCAGGGTCCTAAATTTGTTTAAGCAAATCAGCCCCACAGATTGCGAGTTACTTGGACTCGATCCTTCGGAGGGACGGCCAGAGATGTTCTTATGGCAGTATCTCCCTGCCCCGCCCGTGTGCATTCGACCATCCGTGGCTCAGGAGGGTGCTAGTAATGAGGATGACCTTACGACCCGTCTTGGAGACATAGTATGGGCATGTGGTCTCATTCGTGCCGCGCTAGAAAAAGGCACTGCTCTGCAGACCATTATGGAACAGTGGGAATATATGCAACTACAAATTGCAGTGTATGTGAACAGCGACGTTCCCGGTTTACAGAGTAGCGGTATGAAAACGACAAGAGGTGTATGCCAGCGCTTGAAAGGCAAGCAAGGTCGATTTCGAGGTAATCTGTCCGGAAAGCGTGTCGACTTCTCAGGTCGAACTGTTATTTCGCCCGATCCAAATCTTGCTATTAATCAAGTTGCTGTGCCCGAACTCGTAGCCAAGAACCTCACGTATCCCGAAAGAGTCAACCGAGCAAACATCAATAAACTAAAACAATGTGTACTAAATGGACCTTACGTATGGCCAGGCGCCCAGGCAATCCTGAAGCAAGATGGTGACCAGTCATTCAAAGTGTCCCTGAGGTTCGCGGATAAGGAATCGGCTGCTCGAGATCTGCGCGAAGGAGACATAGTCGAGCGCCACCTCGAGGATAACGACATCGTTCTTTTCAATCGACAACCGTCACTTCACAAGCTCAGTATTATGAGCCATTTTGCCAAAGTTCGACCGTGGAGAACATTTCGCCTCAACGAATGTGTGTGCGGGCCTTACAATGCTGATTTTGATGGAGATGAGATGAATCTCCACGTTCCTCAGACTGAAGAGGCTCGTGCTGAAGCCATGGAACTCATGGGTGTTAAGCACAACTTGGCGACGCCAAAGAACGGAGAGCCTATTATCGCGGCGACACAGGATTTCATTACAGCAGCATACCTGCTTAGTAGCAAAGACAATTTCTATGATCGCAGGACATTTACCTATATTGTCATGCAAATGATGGACGGTATCACTCATCTCGACCTACCGCCTCCAGCTATCTTCGCTCCTAAGCGACTTTGGACTGGAAAGCAGATCTTTAGTATGCTTATGCGGCCCAACAAGGCTTCGCCAGTTAAAGTGAACCTTGATGCCAAGTGCAAAGAGTTCTCCGATCCAGAACCACCACAACCTGGCCACAAGCCCTTAGCGCCGGACATGTGCCGGAACGATGGTTGGCTAGTTGTAAGAAACTCAGAAGTCATGTGCGGTAGGATGGACAAGTCGACAGTAGGAGCAGGCAAGAAAGAGTCTATCTTCTACGTTATTCTAAGAGATTTCGGCCCAGACGCAGCTGTAGCGACGATGAATCGGTTAGCCAAGCTTTGCGCACGAGCGTTGACCATTCGTGGCTTCTCAATCGGTATCGGTGATGTTTATCCTACGGCAACTCTTACCGAACAGAAGCAAGCCCTTGTAGAGGAGGCGTATAAGCAGTCGGACGTTTTTATTGAACAGTTTAATGCAAATAAACTACCGAAAGCGGCCGGTTGCACTATGGAAGAAACACTAGAAAACAAGATCTCCGGTACTCTCAGCAAAGTTCGACAAGCAGCGGGAGACTATTGCATCAAAACGCTCAGTAAAAATAATGCGCCTTGGATTATGGCTTCTTCTGGCTCGAAAGGCTCGGTTATTAATGTCGCGCAGATGGTTGCTGTCGTAGGACAGCAAATTATCGGGGGAAAACGTGTGGCTGACGGTTTTCAAGATCGAACCCTTCCACACTTCCATAAGAATACTCGCCAAGCCCCGGCAAAGGGGTTCGTTCGAAACAGCTTTTACACCGGCCTGGTCCCGACCGAGTTCCTTTTCCACGCTATTTCCGGAAGAGAAGGTCTAGTCGATACAGCCGTCAAAACTGCAGAAACTGGTTATATGTCTCGTCGTTTAATGAAGTCGTTGGAAGATCTTTCTACCCAATATGATGATACAGTTCGAACTTCGGGCGGAGGTGTGGTACAATTCCAGTTTGGCGCGGACAAGCTCGATCCCGTGGATATGGAAGGTAAAGCCGTACCAGTCAATTTCGCTCGAACTTGGTCACACGCCGAAAATCTCACCTGGAAAAATTCCGATAAGGCGTTATTGCCTTTTGAGATTCTAGAACTTTGTGAATCTATCCTCAAAAAGGAGCGCGAACGCTATCAAAGGCGGGGATTATTACATGGAGAGCCTCTTGGATACAGGGATGATAGCGATTATGCTATCGATGAGCACGAGAGTGCTCGGAGGTTCCTAGATACCGTATATGGACATATGGAGGGTTTAGCGAAGAAATTATCCAATTTCCGATCTGCCGCAGGCCTCGAACCTATGCTTACCAAACCTACCGGGTCGTTAGCAACAATAAACAGGAAAGAGAAAGGGGCAGCCTTGGCAGTTCCAAGAATGGCGTCGGAGAGGGTTGCGAAAGTTTCCGAACGCACGGTCAGGAAATTCATTGCGTTATGCCTGGAGAAATATTCCAAAGCCCGGGTCGAACCTGGCCATGCAGTCGGAGCCGTGGGTGCTCAGTCAATTGGTGAGCCAGGAACGCAGATGACATTGAAGACTTTCCATTTTGCTGGTGTTGCCGGAATGAGTATTACACAAGGTGTACCGCGTATCAAGGAAATCATCAACGCTTCGAAATTGATCAGCACGCCAGTTATCACATGCCCCCTACAAAACAACAGACAAATTGAAGTAGCACACCTTGTGAGAGCGAGAATCGAGAAAACATATATCGAAGATATTCTTCGATACGTCGACGACGAATGGGGCCCGCACAGAACATTCATTACCCTTCACATTAACACCGAGACCCTAGAAGGATTGCATCTTGGCATTGGCCTTAATGACATTAAAATGGCTATTGTTAGACAAAAGAAGTTAAAGATACTGGACACGGATATCCAAGTTTTCGAACAGGATGCAACCATCGAGGTAACCGTGAGGCCACCTGACACGGATTCTTTAGCCAGACGAGCGCCTAAAAGTAAGGCGGCAATCGCAGAGGCGGCAGCGGACTTGCTCGTTCGGGTAAGCCACCTGAAGCGGGTATTACCGTCAGTTCCAATTTCCGGGTATCCAGATGCTACTCGTGCAATCATCCAAACCGAAGAAGACAAGAAAAACAATAAAATCAATTATTATACTGTATTGGTCGAGGGTTATGGTCTCCGACAGTGCATGAATACAGAAGGTGTTGTCGGTACTAAAGTCCGTACGAATAGTGTTCTGGAATGCCGTGACGTCCTTGGTATTGAAGCTGCACGAACCACAATCGCCGCAGAGATCACAAGCGTCATGGGTGATATGGACATTGATCCGCGACATATGGAACTATTAGCCGACGTCATGACTTATAAGGGCGAAATTCTCGGAATTACTCGATTCGGTCTATCAAAGATGAGAGACAGCGTGTTACAACTCGCGTCCTTCGAGAAGACAGCTGACCACCTGTTCGATGCTGCGGCTGGAATGAAAGCAGATCGTATCGAAGGTGTGAGTGAGAAGATTATCATGGGACAGACAATGTCGGTTGGCACAGGCGCGTTCCAGATGGTACGGTATCTAGGCCATAGAGACGAGCATTTCAAACAGTTACCAACTGTCTTTGAAGACGTATGGACGGAGGAGCAGGACATGTATCGCAAAGTGAAGAAGCGGACAAAGATGTAATGGGATTTTCTCTCTGAGAAAACCGATTTCTGCTCGGGCGATGATGCGTTTACCCAGTTCAAAATAAGTTTTGGTAAGGGGGGGCTGTAAAATATTTTCGGCGGTTGCTTCCAAGCATTGAAACGTTGTTATTTGTCCATATCATCGGCTATGATCGCAGTAGTGATGGCATGATGTTTATAGTGTACACTTGCTAGGTAGGTAGGCTTCTTACGCGAAGCCGTCGAAAGGGAATAATGATAGGAGTACTACTTTTTTTACATAATATCCTCTTTACAGGACTGAATCCATGCCTTGTGTTCAGGTATCATTTAAGGAAGGCTAAGTTTTCATTCTTGTAACGGTAAGAGTTGAAACACGGTGTTGTTATGGGTTTATTATGCCATATTAGGATAATAGCTTCGACTCTAGTGCCGTCTGACCTCCTATACTCTTACCTATACTCTTACGAGAGTGCTGGTGGATCGGGTAGTACCTAGGTCCATAGGTATCTACCCTTACCCACCTATGCCTAACAACAAGCCCCGGGAAAAAGACTCGACTTGTATAGCTGATATTGAGCGGGAAGGTCGTCTCGGGCACTAACACCATTAACACTAGTCGCTACCATAGATGTCTGTGGGCAATATTCAGTCCTCGGAAAAACATTCAGGGGCTAAAGTCATATGGCCAGTATAAGACCAGTAACGTCCGGGTTTTTCTGACAGCACTTTATTTTGGCCTAACTATGTGAAGATGAAAAGCAGAACCGGAACCAAGAACCTTAAATTGACGATTGTTATAAAATATAGCGGCTTATTTCTATCATGTATCTTATCATGTATCATATTCATCAGATCATTTACGGACTTTGTTGAAACTGCTCTTCTTTGAATTCGTATTTTATATCCACCTTGGGGTGTTCATGTGCGTTGCCCGTCAATACTTTTAGATTATCCTCTAGACTTAGTTGACCCAAAGTGTGGCTTCTGAAACATGCCGCTCGTAATCCCACACAAGCTAACAGTCTTCGCCTCTTGAACTTTCCCGTCGTAGGGATCCGAGCGTAGGTACTTCGTGACAAGTGTAAAAATTTAATTCCTCTATGTACCGCATATGGAGCCAAAGGCCGTCAATTTGGATCGCTGGATTTCCATATGACGGACATCCGGGGTTGGCAATGGAGCCCTCAGGTCGCCGTATATTCCAAGTCCAGTGTCGATACGTCAGCCCTTCTACCACAATGGAAGGATATCGAGTCATATCTAAAGCCCGACCTTCATCCGTATACGTCAGTATCACTCCCGTGAGTTCGCAAGCTTGAACTATTCGGAAGTTGCATCGCAGCGAGGGTAGACGATGGACCTCTATACATCCTGTGGGAGGGTCGGAGTGCCTTTAAGTATGAGGAACTCATGACTGGATATCGCTGTGAAGTTGCCATTAAAAGGGGCTATGGGGGCCGGCATCCGACACATTTGCTCTTCAAGAGAATCAATCTTCGCCATCTTAAATACTTGCTCATATTCATAACCCTGGACTTGTACTGCGAAGACTGGCACGCCCTACCAACATAGAGTTCCCCATCAGATGCGATGCATAGGGGATACCATCCCTTACTCATTATCCTAGCTCACGCCCAAAGGTCGCTGGCGAAGACGGTGACATACGACTGGAATGTGACCTGGGTGTTCGCCAGCCCAGACGGATTTGGGAGACCAGTCATAGGGATAAACGATGCCTGGCCGTGTCCGATTGTCGAAGCAGATGTTGGTGATTTCGTCAGTATCAACTTGAATAACCAATTGGGAAACGAGACTACTGGCCTCCATTTCCATGGCATCAACCAGATAAGCTCGAACTTCATGGACGGTGCTGTCGGCACCAACCAGTGTCCCTTACCTCCAGATCATGCTGTGAACTACCGATTCTATGTAAGCAATCTTGATGGATCATATATCCTCACAGGGGAATATATCATACTAATGGACAATATGCATAGGCAGATTCCCCTGGAACATATTGGTGTGAGTGAATCGGGTTATAACAACCGACTCGTCCCCATTATTGATAATAACATAACAGATCATTCCCATAGCATGGGACAGTATCCCGACGGCTTTCGTGGCCCGCTCATCATTCATGATCCGGATGATCCTTATAAAGATGATTACGACGCGGAAGTCATCCTCACACTTTCTGACTGGTGAGATTGAGCGTATGCATTGGCAAAGGGTTTCCTCAGGTTGCTCACGTATCAAACAATATAGGTACCGGGACCAAACGCCAACATTAATGGAGACTATGATTAATCCAAACAATACACAATTTGCACCGCCGCTTCCAAATAGCACGATTGTTAACGATGGCGGCAATACACATATCTCTGTTAAGGCTGGAAAGACTTATCGTTTTCGGATAATCAACTGGTCTGCAATGTTCTCTACTTTCATCCAGTTTGACTCCCTGGACATGGATGTCATATCGATTGACGGGTCATACGTGAAGAGGCAGTCCGCACAACAACTGCGAGTATCTGCTGCACAACGGTTCGATGCTTTAATAACCATACCCGGAGATGCTGATCGGAACTATCCGTATTTGGTTGCGTTAGACATCAATCAAGACTTTGCAGACAAGGATCCGCCGAGACCGCTTGTATATCTCCTCAACGTCACAGGAATGCTGGTCACAGATTCCGACAAAGATACGAGCGGGATTCTTACTGTCGACAAATTTGAGCCTTTTGACGATAGCACCTTCGGGCCTTATGATGATGAAGCAGTATATGAACCAGTTGACAAGCAGCTGGTACTGAATTTTGATTACTGTTACGACGTCAACGGCTATCCTAGAGCTTGTTTCAACAACTCGACTTACATCGCGCAGAAGGTACCAGCCTTGTACACTGCAGCCTCGTTAGGCGAAAACAATACAGAGACCGCAGCTTATGGCCCGGTGGGAGCGTTCGTAGTTGAGTACGGCGAAATACTAGAGATCGTGGTGAACAACAACAACGACGCCATCCACCCGTTCCACCTGCACGGCCACCAGTTCCAAGTGGTCACGCGCCCGGCGAGCCAGACGGGGAACTGGAGCGCGGAGGACGTGTCGATCAACGACCTGCCGCCGCGGCGGGACACGGTCGCCGTGAACCCCAAGTCGTACGCGGTGTTCCGCATCAAGGCCGACAACCCAGGCGTGTTTCTGTTCCACTGCCACGTCGAGTGGCACGTAGAGATGGGGCTGAGCATCACGCTCATCGAGGCCCCCGATAAGCTGCGCAACTACACGATCCCGCAGGACCATCTGGATGCGTGTGACGCCATGGGAATTCCGACCACGGGGAACGCGGCGGGGAACGAGGATTGGGAGGATACGGATGGATTTGTTACCGTGCCGCCCACGACTTATACGGGGTAAGTCTTGCGAGGGTTATAGCCTTTTAGAAAGACATAGCGCTAATTATTGCTGGTGTAGTTCGCTGTATATTGAGTCCGATTGAACGGCCAAAATCTGAAGTAGAGTTTTATTGCACGTTGAAGGGAATATAAATTAGTGTCTAGGGTTTGATATTGTGTTTAACTATTATGAATACCTAAGTCTGTTGTTAATGATTATATCTGCTATCTTGGGTCATGGAGGGTTTTCGAACGGATATTACCTATTGTATGCTTTTAGGCATATAACTATACCATCATGATATTTAGTTTGAGCTTCGAAAAGTCACGATGGATATGTAACTTGAAGTGTTCAAACCCGTCTCAGCGTATCATGTGCCATGCAAGCAGATACCACCGTACTTTCCGCATAGGTCCTTAGAGGTAGAGATAACTATCAACATAAACTCTTCGAGTTGACATCGTTCTACCTTTTGGTAGCATAGCAGTTTGATAGCTACCTCCCAAGTCCTAACAGTGGAGGAGTTTGCGTAGATTCCAAACCGACCCCTTCTTTCCTATCACATGCTTGTTCGGATTGTTTTTCTTTGAAGGCTGATAGTTTTCGCTTATTCTGAGCTGACATCGGAACTACGGAGTAGATAGACCGTATATACTGATCCCGAATGTACGATCCGTCACATTTGTGCCTTATCTAGCTACCTATCTACCGGCCAACAAGGGATCCTCTACCACTGCAGCAATCCCTGGCGTCTTTAGTTTCTTGCGTCGTTAGCCTTGCCTAGCGGCCCAAGGAAAGTAGACCCTGTTATCCAAAATAAACGAAGCGTCTCCAGCATTCCCGGCGCCAAAGGGATGCGTTGGTAATCATATCCAACGAAGCGGCAGTTTCCATTGGTTCGGCTCCGCTGTCGTCAGCCCTACGACTGATTTCTAACCAGCGCACTGGTTTCAGCCCCACGGGAAGGATCTTAGCTTGGCGGAGCGTACGTAGTCGGGGGGTGTGGAGGGTTGCGGTCTGGCTCTCATTTTTTTGCGTAGCAGTTACACGAGCTAATCTTCTCAGCTTACCCTTTGTGCCTTGAGTTCCGTCAGCATTTTATTTTTCTTCCTACGTGGGATATGATAAGACGAGATGCACAATTCGGCACTGGAAAAAAAGGAAATGGAGGGGGGTTAGGGTAGGACTCAGCGGGAATAGGAGCGTTCAATCAACCTCTGGCATCCCATTGCCCAAACCTGGGGTTCCCTTGATCCGAGTCCGAGACGGGCATAAAAGTGGCGAGGGCAACGAGAGATGGGAGGGAAGAGCGCGCCATCTAGAACGCCGATACGAGGTTAGATTAACTCTGCGTAATACCTAACCCTGCGTATCAGCACGATTACTAACGATCAAGGAGACATGTCTGTTATGACTGGAGTTTGACAAGACTATAGCGTTTTCTTCGAGAACCGTAGGATTATGAGCAAATCATGCCGTCAGGATACATGTTTAATCCGATTAAGTTGCGGATGATTACACAGTTTATCTCTTGGCTTACCGGCGATACAGTTATGCCCCTGGAAAGTAGGATCACTTATGAACCTCATACTAATACTGTAAACACCGATATCTCATAATCAATGATATAAGATGTTATGTTGTTTTTGTACCACAGTGTAAAATGAAGTAGTATTAGGTATACAGTTTTTTTCATGCAATGATACTTACTTAGATGATGATTTCTATCAAGTAATAATAGTCTTGCCAACTCTTGCTAACTCTTTAAGCTCTAGCGAATTCGATCGTATAGAAACCAATAACAAGATATCCGGGCTGAGCAACCGAAGATAATGCTAGGCTAGGAGACCTAAGTTGACGAGTCATTCTATATAGCCAAGAAAAGATGCTACGATTCGTTAGGGCATGTTTAATATAGCTGATCGCGTGGCTCTATGCACGTGGATCTACACGTCGGCCCGTTTTAGACCTTTGAAAGAAACCAGGCTAACGGGTTACAATTGCAGGTTGAATACAGAGAAAGGACTGGGTTGCTTGCATGCTGCACCAGCAGAAGAATATCAGTAACCAAGCTGTGGCTGTATCACGTAGACCTGAATGATAGTGCTCTGTTAGGCAATGGGCGTGCAGGATAAATTTGGCTCAGCGCAACTTTGGCTTGATTTCTGCACGATAACAGACCGGAGGTCCGATAGTCAGCAAGCGAGTGTGGGTGGCCAAGCCGATACTACAAGTTTCTAGTCTCTCCAATCATCGTTGCCTGAGTCCCGTTCATGAGCAACTCTAAACATTAGAAAAAGGAACAAGTTCGGGAGAAGGTTCACCTTCGGATGAATGGAAAGAAAAGATGTAGTCGGTCTTCGATATGACGATATCTATAAGCTGACAGGTTTTATCTTTTTTTTTCTTCTGTCCTAGATAACGAACATGAGTGAGCGAGGTTGCCGACGAAAGCTGAATCCTTGAGGAACAGAAAGATGCTTAGACTATCTGGAAAGTCCGGATTTTTTCACAACGCGCCACAAACTCGCTTCTAGGGGCATAATCTTTCAAGAACGGAGAAAAGGGGGATAATTAGCACGACAATGCGATCTTGGTTACGAGGATTCGAATTTTATAGGGGGGGAATTCAGTTGAAGGATTAACTACAGGGTATAGCAGGATGATTTACAACTTGATAGAGAAAAGAATCAACAAACGAAAACTCCAGTCCTTGAGAGGATGTACAAAGTACACTTTGATACCCTATCCCACGTGGCGTCAGGCGCATGTATGTATGGTACAGAATGTGACGATACTTATTTTATGTACGCATGTAACTCATATTCATATCCGACTATTGTTTTTATACTAAGGGATGGATTACTTTAACGTTGCGCCTGTCTTTTTTTTATTTTTTTTTATATATATTTAAATTAGGGGTAAAATATAAAAGCTTCGTATAATTTAACTTTATAAATTCTCATGTTTATTTATGCGAACTAGTTGTACATAATGAGTGAATCAAGCGCGTGATTCGCATTAAAGCTTCCTATCGTGTATGTTGTAGATTAAGAAAATAGCACACAACCTAGTCGTAAGTAGTCGCCGGGTTCCAAGGGAAGCCATGGTAATACGCTCTCATCTTATGCTAGATAGAACCTTGAGGATAAGTTTAAATGAGATCCAACTACCAAGTACCCAAGTACCTTTAATAAGTCAAAATCGCAAAACTAAATAATTCATTTAAGAGACGGCAAATACTTCTTTTACATGCAAGATGCTAGTTGTGAATATTCAAGTAATAAGAAGAAACAGCAATCCCGGGGCCCTAGCTCAGGTACGTTCCCGGTTATCGTAAACGTAAAAGCTCGTGGCTTGGATTTTATTTTATTCATCATGCATCTTTTTTACCACCTCGATCTTACGAAAGATGCAGC
Organism: Daldinia eschscholtzii; assembly: GCA_037126485.1. NCBI lineage: Eukaryota > Fungi > Ascomycota > Sordariomycetes > Xylariales > Hypoxylaceae > Daldinia > Daldinia eschscholtzii. The sequence goes on from JBANMG010000007.1 coordinate 2,857,448, forward strand.
CAACATGTCAAAAAAAGAGTAAAAATGCTTTCCAGCCCTGGCGGACAACGCCAGGTCTAGAATTAAAGTCCTGGCATTCTCCATTAACATATTAATATCCTTGCATTATTTCCGAATATAGTATAGCTTAGCCCAAGGGTGCCGGCATGCTGCTGCAAGTCTCCGTTTGAATAGGTAATACCATGGGCGATGGATATCGACAGGTAATCGGCTGAAGAGACTACCATGTACATGCACATGCCAGAGCACCTCGAGCTCATGAGCTACCATTCTAAGCAACTCTGTGTGCTGGAATCCCGAGACAGTGGCGAGAGACATTGTACACATTATCTACTCCCTGTCGTCACAAGACATGGATAACCATACCATAGTCTCGGTCGTACTCAATACCTGCTCATCAATGCCCACCTGGGAATCAGATATTCGCTACTAGCCTTTAGGCAAATGGATGAGATGCCTAGGAGGGCTAATCCTAAGCTAAACTTCATCGAGTAAAGTCTCGATGCGGCTCTTCTATATGGTCTCTTGGTGCGATGCTGCTAGTCGATATGGTTGTGTTAATAGCACCTGGATGGGATAATAGTTCAGAGAGACGCACGATGGCATCAAGGTAGCATAACTGGAAGCATAACTGGAAGCATGACTGGTAGCATTACCGGTACACAATCAGCCGTTTGCGAGAATGGCTGGTTATCATTTATCAATATCAATTCTACTTACACCAACCGGTTGTGGCGTCGGTACTATAGCCCATTCTTTTTCACTGAGACATGGTGATCTCCCTACGATGGGGCTGGGTTTCACTCCGCCCTATGACAATCTTCCGTTTTCAATTTTTATTTCTTATTTTCGTGGCGGGCACTTACTGAATACGGCTGATATACTCTAGTATTTCTCATTCTCTTCCGTCCTGACGTGCATCAAAAGCTTACTAGTCCTGCACTCTTCGGCGGACATCCCCAACGGTCAACTTCAAGCGACCCACCGCCTGGCGCCCAAGTAAGATTAACAGCAATTCATTGGCAATCCGGGTGAAAAAGAATACACAAGCCTTTCCCGCCCATAGTTTCGAGTAAGCTATACCTATTGTGTTAGCTTCTCTAGGGCTTTTTTTAGTACTTGCGCGCATGAGGGAGCCTCAAGTTAGTCAGGGCACAGTGAACAGTATCTCCCCCGAGAAATACGGATCCACAGTGAGGTTACCTAGGGGTATGCAGTAACTAGGAGTTGGAACTATACTGTCGGTTCTGGAACCATTAATCCTAGAGGAAAAGGTCGAGACTTGACGCGCTTTGCCTCCTATCGCGCGACCCGTATCTACGGACAAGACATGGAATATCCACTTAAGCTGGGTAGTAGCCCTCACCCTATCACTCCCTCCCAAAGTGGAAATATAATGCTTATCTCCCATGAACCTTCGGTCACCGAGAAATCGAATGACGCCGGACTGCTTGGAGGTACTGTAAGAAGACCAGGGTGTAAGTCCACAGTTTCCTTCTGCACACCCCCCTCTTAGCTTCTAGTCGTAACGCCTGGGGTATTGTGGTAAGATATCACACATGGGACTAGGCACTACCCTGGTGTTATATTTAGTTCAGGCTAGCTTTGTCCAAGTTGTGTTGTGTTGATCTGATATATATAAGTGAAAGACACCTCGACCGCCGCCCTCGGCTTGGAACATCTAAATCAACAAACAACACCAGCCTCAACCATCACAGACACGATGGCGGACCAGATGGCTTTCCTACTCTTCGGGGACCAGTCCCTCGACACACATGGCTTCCTAGCCGAGTTTTACAGGCGAGGGAACCCAAGCGTTCTATCGAAAGAATTCCTCCGATTAGCCGGCGATGCTTTGAGAGAAGAGGTGGACCGTCTACCTCGGGAGGGACGTCGAAGAATCCCCGTTTTCCGAACCCTACAGCAGCTCAATGAAAAATACCGCCAGCAGCGGTTGAAGTTCCCAGGAATAGACTCCGCTTTACTATGCATAGCCCAACTGGCGCACTACATCGAGTATGGAAGATAGCGAGTACTTGTCCGTTACGAATCTTGACTAACCTTGTTGATAGCCGCTCCGAAAAAGAGCATGAAGATGTAACCGACCACAGAAATACCAAACTCTCCGGCCTTTGCACCGGACTGTTTGCGGCAACGGCCATTGCGTCGAGCTACTCACTCTCGACCCTCATCCCAATCGCCGTTCAAGTCGTCCTGTTAGCCTTTAGGACAGGATCTCATGTAGCGTCATTAGCAGATAGGCTAAGTCCTCCAAAAGAAGAGTCGGAAAGCTGGACGTACGTATTGCCTGCCGCCAAAGAAGCGGAGGCCAAGTCCATCCTTACAGAGTTTCACAGATCAGAGGTGAGATAATCTCGATTTACTTACACTTTACCGTTTTGAATCTAATTTGATGTTACATTAAGGGTATTTCCCAAGCTGCTCAGGCTTATGTGAGCGCTGTATCAGCGAATAACATCGCGATATCTGGTCCGCCAGCCACTTTAAGATCCTTGTTCAGTAAAGATCTGTTTGAGTCGAGGCCCACAGCTATACCGGTTTATGGTCCATACCACGCGAAACATTTACATGGGTCAGTAGATATCAGTGAGATGCTTCGACTTGATGAGGAGGCCGTCACCACAGCACTTGCAGGATCGAAGCCCCGCAGTGTAGTCATGTCTACCGTCACTGGAGCCCCGTTCCTCGAGACAGACACCAAGTCTCTCCTTGTAGCCGTGGTTCACGAAATATTAAATGAGCCCTTACTATTCCACAAGGCTTTGAGCGGAAACGCCAACGAGGCTAGGGGATTCAAGGGATCCCGGATTTTAGTGATTCCATATGGCCCGACTCAGGCTGCGAGCACGTTAGCCAACGTTCTGAGGTCGCAAACGAAATCAGAGGTTGTGCTTCGACCACCCCCACAAGTTTCTCGGGAGACGACGGCATCCTCGATCGGAAACCACGGATCTACGGGTAACTGCAAATTGGCCATCGTTGGTATGGCCGGTCGCTTCCCGGATTCGGCCAGTGTGGAAGCCCTTTGGGATCTCCTCGAGAAGGGTATTGATGCCCACCGTGTCGTCCCAGCTGATCGATTCCCGGTCGAAACACACTACGACCCTACCGGAAAAGCGATAAACACCAGCCATACGCCTTACGGTAACTGGATTGAGCAACCGGGTTTATTTGACCCGCGATTCTTCAACATGTCGCCGCGCGAGGCTCTACAGACGGACCCAATGCAGCGCATGGCCTTAACAACTGCCTACGAGGCACTCGAGATGGCTGGCTATGTGCCGAATAGGACTCCTTCCACAAGGCTAGATCGTATTGGCACGTTCTATGGTCAAACGTCAGATGACTGGCGTGAGATCAACGCCGCCCAAGAAGTTGATACATATTATATCACGGGCGGTGTGCGTGCTTTTGGACCTGGTAGGATCAACTACCACTTCGGATTCAGTGGCCCCAGTTTGAACATCGACACGGCTTGTTCATCTAGTGCCGCTGCACTTCAAGTTGCTTGCACATCTCTAAGGGCAAAGGAATGCGACACAGCCATCGTTGGTGGTCTCTCTTGCATGACGAACTCGGATATTTTCTCCGGGCTAAGCCGTGGTCAATTTTTGAGCAAAGAGCACAACTGCAACACCTTCGACAATGATGCCGATGGTTATTGCCGAGCGGATGGCTGCGCCTCCGTGATTGTAAAGAGACTCGATGACGCCTTGGCAGACAAGGACAATATCCTCGCAGTTATCTTGGGGACGCAAACTAACCACAGCGCCGACGCTATCTCAATTACTCACCCGCATGGCCCGACCCAATCTATTTTATCCTCTGCTATCTTAGACGACGCCGGTGTAGACCCACTTGATGTCGACTACGTTGAAATGCACGGCACCGGAACTCAAGCTGGTGATGGCACGGAGATGGTCTCTGTCACGGATGTTTTCGCTCCTGCTAATCGTCATAGACCCGCCGACAGGCCTCTATATCTTGGCGCAGTTAAAGCAAATGTGGGCCACGGTGAAGCTGCTTCTGGTGTTACTGCTTTGATCAAGGTCTTGATGATGCTGAAGAAGAATGCGATCCCGCCTCATATCGGGATCAAAAAAGAGATCAACAAGACCTTCCCGACCGATCTTGGCGAGCGCGGTGTTAACATCGCTTTCCACAAGACACCTTTTGTGAGGAGAGATGGCAAGCCTAGACGCGTTTTCGTTAACAACTTCAGCGCAGCTGGTGGAAACACCGGTCTGTTGCTTGAGGATGGTCCTCGCTACAAGACGGCTACTGTAGACCCACGAAGCCAACACGTTATTACTGTAACTGCTAAGTCAAAGGCTGCTATGATCCGGAACGCCGAAAACCTGGTTCAGTGGATGGAAGAAAACCCATCTACTTCTGTCTCGCATGTTGCATACACTACGACTGCTCGCAGGATCCAGCACTACTGGCGTATGAACGTAACTGCTAGCAGCTTGGTCGAGGCCCAGGAAGCGATCAAGGAACGCCTTAAGTACAATTTTGTCCCTGTTTCCCCCGAGCAACCCAAGGTGGCGTTCCTATTTACCGGCCAAGGTTCTCACTATGCTGGTCTCGGAAGAGATCTTTACACCCACTACTCAGTCTTCCACCGGGCTATCAATGAATACGACCACCTCGCTCGTATTCATGGTTTCCCATCGTTCCTCCCTCTTATTGACGGCAGCGAGTCCGAAGTTCAGAAGCTTTCTCCCGTGGTTGTCCAACTTGGGCTGGCTTCTTTCGAGATGGCTTTGGCGAAGCTTTGGGCTTCTTGGGATATCCATCCAAGTGCCGTTCTCGGCCACAGTTTGGGAGAGTATGCCGCCCTTCACGTCGCAGGTGTCCTGTCCGCTAGCGACACCATCTACCTTGTTGGTGCCCGTGCTCAGCTCCTTGTTGAGAAGTGCACTGCGGGTACTCACGCGATGTTGGCTGTCCAAGGTTCCGTCGAGACTGTCACGGAAGCACTTGGCGACCGCGCATCATCAACTAACATTGCTTGCATCAACGGCCCCCGGGAAACCGTCCTCAGCGGAACTTCTACTGAGGTTGCTGAAATCGCTGAGCAACTTGGTGGTGCTGGGTTCAAGTGCACTCAGCTCAAGGTTCCATTCGCCTTCCACTCTGCCCAGGTAGAGCCCATCTTGGATGACTTCGAGAAATTAGCTCGCTCAGTTCGATTCGAGGAACCCAAGATCCCGGTCATTTCTCCTCTACACGGGAAGCTGCTGGATGGTGAGCCTATTAACCCGACTTACCTCCGTGATCATGCTCGAGAGGCTGTTAACTTCCTTGGCGGCCTCGTTTCCGCTCAACAATCGGGTGTCATCGACGAGAAGACTGTTTGGCTTGAGGTCGGCCCGCACCCTGTGTGCGCCAACATGGTTAAGGCCGCATTTGGCGCTACCACCATTGCCGTCCCGTCATTGCGTCGCAATGAAGCTACATACAAGACTCTTAGCTCGACTCTATGCACCTTCCATTCAGCCGGGTTGAACATTGATTGGAACGAATACCACAGAGACTTTGACGCATCTGTTCGCCTACTCGACCTGCCAGCTTATTCTTTCGATCTGAAAAATTACTGGCTTCAGTACACTGGCGATTGGTCACTTACTAAGAACCGCGGTGCCTTGGCTGCTCCTAAGGCCATTGAGGCTAGTAAGCCTAAGGTTTCGACAACTACTGTCCAGAAGGTCACCAAGGAGGAAGTTAACGGCGACATTGTTATACTTGAGACGGAGTCTGATTTGACAGAGAAAAACATGCGAAAGATCTGCGAGGGCCACAGAGTAAATGGCACTACCCTTACTCCAAGCACATTATATGGTGATATGGCCATGACTATTTGCGAGTACGGCTACAAGCTCGTCCGACCTGACGCCAAGGACATTGGCATGAACGTTGCCGATATGGAAGTACCCAAGACTCTCATCTTCAACCCTAAGGCTGAAAGCCAAATCCTCCGCATGCACGTAAAGATCAATGTGGCCGAGAATGTCGCTGACATCTCCTTCACAACTGGCGAAGGTGCTCAGAAGGCTGAGCATGCTGTCTGCAAGGTCTTCTTTGGCGACTGTCAGCAGTGGCTGGATGAATTCGAGCGTGTTAGCTACTTGATCAAGGCGCGCATTGATGCACTCAAGGCTGCTGAGCAGCGCGGTGAGGCTTCAAAGGTCAGCCGGGGCATTGCTTACAAACTATTCACAGCTTTGGTTGACTACGATCCACAATACCGAGGCATGGAATCCGTCATCTTGGACAGCGAGACTTGCGAGGCAACTGCTAAGGTTGTTTTCCAAGCCGGACCCGAATTTGGTACCTTCCACACCGCGCCATACTGGATTGATTCCGTTTGCCATATTTCTGGCTTTATTGTCAACGGTACCGACGCTGTTGACTCCCGTGAACAGGTCTACATTTCTCACGGTTGGGGCAGCATTAGGTTCGCTGAGCGCCTCGATGGTTCAAAGACCTACCAGAGTTATATCCGCATGCAGAATGTCAAGGGTACAAAGATGATGGCTGGTGATGCTTACATATTTGATGGCGACAAGCTCATTGGTATCGGTGGTGACATCCGTTTCCAGGCCATTCCCCGCAAGGTTCTCAACATTGTCTTGCCTCCCCAAGGTGGCGCCGCCGCCGCTTCTGCTCGCGCAGCTCCCGCAGCTAAGCCTGCCGCCGCCAAAGCCCCCGTGAAGGAGAAGAAGCAGGTTACCACTTCTAACTTACCAGCCGTGAATAAAAAGCTTTCCCAGACCTCCGTTACCGCCCAAGTCATGGACATCGTTTCTAAGGAGACCGGTGTTAGCCATGATGAACTGGCAGACAACATCGCTTTCTCTGACCTTGGGGTTGACTCGTTGATGGGTCTTACTATCAGCGGCCGCCTCCGTGAGGAGCTTGAGTTGAACATTGACTCTCACGCCTTTAATGACCACAGCACAGTTGGTGCGTTCAAGAAGTTCCTTGCTCAGTTCGAGTCTGCCACCACGACTGTTGTTTCTGAATCGAGCGGCTCAAGCGGTACCTCCGACAGCGATGATGACATCGAGTCGGACTCTGAGGTTACCACCCCTGGTGAGAGCGACAAGGGTTCAGTAAAGGGTGAGCCCGCACCAGCTAGTTCCGGTGGCAACAGCGAGCTTCAGCAGATCGTACGAGAGACTATTTGTGCCGAGATGGGTGTTGAGGTCGAAGAGATTATTGCCGCCCCCGATTTGGCGGCTCTTGGTATGGACTCCCTTATGAGCTTGTCTATCTTGGGTATACTCCGTGAAAAGACTGGGCTCAACATCCCGGCCGATCTCTTAGGTCACAATCCTTCTCTGAAGGATATTGAGCGCACTCTTGGAATTGAGGACAAGCCCAAGCGTGCTGCACCTGCCCCCAAGCCTGCCGCGCCGAAACCTGCCAAGGTCAAGGCCGAACCTAAGGCTGCTCCTAAGACCGAGAATGCTATTACAAAATCTGTATCGGTTAATGATCCTTACCCTCACCGAAAGGCTACATCCGTCCTGCTTCAAGGTAACCACCGCACTGCCACCAGGCAGCTCTTTATGATTCCCGATGGAAGTGGTAGCGCCACGTCTTACACAGAGATCTCGGATCTTGGTCAAGATGTTGCTGTCTGGGGTATGTTCTCACCGTTCATGAGGACTCCCGAGGAGTACAAGTGTGGAGTATACGGGATGGCGACTAAATTCATCGAGGAGATGAAGCGCCGTCAGCCACAGGGGCCTTACGCCGTCTCTGGTTGGTCCGCTGGTGGTGTCATTGCCTACGAAATTGTAAACCAACTAACAAAGGCTGGCGATGAAGTATCTCACTTGCTCATCATTGACGCACCTTGCCCAATTACCATCGAGCCCTTGCCGGCTGGTCTCCACGCTTGGTTCGCCGAAATTGGCCTCCTCGGAGAGGGTGACGGAGCCGAAGCCAAGAAGATCCCGTCCTGGCTCTTACCCCATTTCGCCGCTTCCGTCACAGCCCTGTCCAACTACACCGCTGAGCCGATCCCCAAGGAGAAGTGCCCCAAGGTGACGACTATCTGGTGTGAGGACGGTGTCTGCAAGCTCCCAACGGACCCGCGCCCAGACCCTTACCCCACCGGCCATGCCCTCTTCCTCCTTGACAACCGTACCGACTTTGGCCCGAACCGTTGGGATGAGTACCTCGACATCGAGAGGATGACGTTCCACCACATGCCCGGTAACCATTTCTCGATGATGCACGGCGACCTCGCGAAGCAGCTTGGTGGTTTCCTGAAGGACGGTATCCACCGCTAAGCCAGCCAACACCACACATCTCCTTTCACTACCATCTCTTATGCGTGTAAGACCACATAGCCTTACCAATGTATATACATATATATCACCCCTAGGGCTACGCTCATTTTCTTTCACCACTTGTTTGACACGAGGCTCTCGACAGATTCAGGGCGCTCATAATGATGTCGGCTCATTTCGAATCAGAATTTCCACTATAAGGGAGTCGGCGCTTTGGGAGGGACGTTCGGGTACATGTATGTGTGTAGGATTGAGAGGTCGGGAAATCTTATTCATAGAAGTTTTATGTCGTCGTCGCAGGCGTGGATTGGATCGTTGATACATATTTGTTACTACCAACTGGGAGGACGGTCCTACTACTACAATGTATTCAAATTATATAACTTTCCCTCTTTTTTAGATGAGGATACTTTTTTTTTATCAACTACCAGTCCTGGCATTAAAGAAGCTTTATATATAGATTCTATCTTACTCGTTCTCACAGCAATATCCTCTGAGGACTTTGATTGATGTCTTGTTTCATACTGAGTATTTCGTGAATTGTACTTACTCGCTTGCCTGACTTGATTTCATGGTAACAGTCTCACTGCATTGGTATTGTTCGACGCTTTTTACATCAGCATCACCCGATGTTTCTTTTTTTTTTTCCCTTCCATAAGACAAAAAGGCAGGTCTCACTTCGTTCGTTTTTGTGCTTTTGTTTCATCGTACGTAAGGGTACCTTAGTGCGTCCTCTCCTCGTCGTAACCGTTTGGCTGGCTAAATGACTAGACTGATGCTATTTGAGCTTCACTACATTAGCAAGCATTAGCGACGATGTTTATGTAGGCATGTATGTAGGCATGTATGTATGTATGTAGTAACCAAGTCGTTAACGATCTTGACAGGTAGGTAAATAGGTAGCCCCTCCTCCCCTTACCCATCGTCCAACTGTGTCCAATTGTGCGCGGGTAGAAGCATTCCCGTATATTATGATTCCTACCGTGCGTAAATTTAATGCTCGTAAGACGTAATAGATGATCGCAAAATGCAATGAGTTTAGGTATTTTGAGGCTCAAAAATATTAAATATACTACACCATCACCCTCCAACATAATACCACTTAACCTAAACTCTTCACGATCCCTTCTTTCTAACCATACGACAACACCACCAAGACCAACAACAACGACAACATGGAAGTTCACCCCCACACATAATCGTGCAACCAGTTAAACCTCGTCTACGGACTCCCCTCCGAAAGAACACCACTTAGTCATCCATCCCATCCCATCCCATCCCATCCATGCCTCCATCCATCCAACCTTTCTGCCCAACACCACCTCCGGATCGCGTCAAGCGCACACATCCGGCAGACTTGACGCACGCCGAGCTCTCGGCATCGGAGCGCGTGGGCGTGGGTGTGGGCGTGGACTTGGGGGACTTGAGGGGGGGCTTGGGGTTCATCCTTTCCAATATTCTAGAAATTCTAGGATACCGCGGTGCGCATTCACCATCAACCCCATCACATTCCCACCTTCATCTCCATCCTCATAATCGATCTATACTCCAGTTTTCCCACCCCGAAATCCGTTCCCGGTTTTCTTTCCTTTGGAATGTGACGTCGTGGCGTCTCGTTTCGTTCCCATGATCCCAAAAAACCCTACCTAACCTACCTACCTGTAACATATTGTATGGGTGTAGTGTAGTGTAGTAGCGTCGCAGAGGTATCTAGGTTAGGTAGGTAAGATAAATATCGATACGGCTCACACCACACGAGGGGGGGGAAACACGGCATATCGGACGGCCGCAGGGGAAACGAGCCAAAATGGAGGGACAAGGACACAGGACACAGGATCATGCCCAGTGCCGTGGGATGCACGACGTCGAGCAACACATCCCATCAATTTTCCCCTCGGGTGCCCGCGAACGCAGGATAGTATAGGGCAGGGTAGGGTATGGTAGTAGATAAGTATAGGGTGTGCAACCCGATTGATAATACATTGTGTCGAAGTGGTAGGCTTATGAAGAGAACCGAAAAAAAGGAGAGAAAGAAGGAATTGTGAAAAAAAAAAAAAAGAAAGGGGGAAGCAAGAGCTCGCGCAGCTAGATATGACCTATGACTGTTCCGTTCGCTTATAAGGTAGGTACCTACCTACCTATGTATGCCACACATCACATCCAACGAGCAAAGAGGCGTCCTCGTCAGAATCCAGACCGGTTGTCCCTTACGCCCGCCCAAACGTCGCCGTTTGACTGAAAAGACAGGGAGACATGACAACTTCGATCGACTCGCCCACATACGTCAAAGCATCTGCAGCTTCAGAGCAATGGGCCGAATGGGGCGGTTCTCTACGACGCGAGATATGTATGTACCTAACATGAAAAATGCCGCGTTTCGCGCTTCACGCCGACTGCCAAATTACCTTTCTACCCAGCACGCATCGCATCGCATCGAATCGTTCTGGAGAACAAGAAAAACGGACAGTTCGACTTTCAGTAGCATAGCACAGCAGACCCTGTCTTCGCACCTTTCGCCTCTTTCCTGCCAACTACTTAGCAAACTCTCCCTCCCTCTCCTCTCCCCCTCGGTAGAGATGAGGCGATCCGACGTAGCTCAGGACCACCTCCCCAAGAGAAAGGAAAAAACGCTGGGGTGGCACGGCAGGCGTGGAGGAGAAACACCACGTTTCGATGCTGCTCGCCCGCATGCATGGCATAGGCATAACTACCTGAGCGGAAAATAATCGAACAAATACCTACGTTAGTGAGGTAGGTACCCAGTATGTAGGTACGTAGGTAAATTAATTAGTTTTTTTTTTTTTTTCATAAAGTATCCCTATTCTCATCTATACTCCTCCCTCCTGTGAGATGCTGAGCAGCCACTCGTAGGTTTTTGCTAGTACCATGAAGGCGATAAAAGGGGATTCACGTGTCACGACAGTAAATAGGCTCTCAGGCTAACGATGCTTAATATCGCCGAGCGACGGCAAGGCGATAGCAGTCAAGAAGTAATAACCATTTTTTCCTGGAAGCGTATGAGGGGGCGTGTATTCATCATTCGTCGGGTTAGCATGTTTTAGAATCAGCTTGAATTGGGTATGCCGTCTTTTCCCTTTTCAGGGCCTCGGCATTTCGAAGCCATTTATCGGGAAATTTTCTTCTTCTATTGGACGCTTCGTTTCAACTTCTCAGTGAATTGCTTGTGAAACCGGAGCTCTTCTGCCGTGTCTTTCCTTCATTTAAAAACTGACGTCAAGAACCTCCAAACCGGGAAGACAAGCTCGTTAGTTGCATTCTTCAATTACCTGTTTAGTATCACCCCCAGTCTCGCCTGGTCATCGTATTGTCATAGTGACTGAGAGATATCACTCATAGTACCCGAGATAGGAAAGACGGTGAAAAGCATATATGGCAATGTTGAGCCTCTTATGCGCCTATCCTGATCGCTCTAACGGGCCCATGCATGCGTCGATGTCGATACAGAACATTCCCCTCCTATAGATGTCTGCGCTCTCTCGTCCGCTCCCTCGCCCGGTCCCTGTTGCAGATCGGTTTTGTCATTTGATGGTCTGAGAATGAATGGGGCAGACTAGTGATGACTCTTAACTGAGCACTGTCTACAAGGTTTATGAGAGATGGAGGAGGGGGGAGGGAAGCAAAGCAAAGCAGAAGCTCCGGGCGAAAAGCATATCGGGTCCTGATCTCACAGGCTGACATGCAACGGCATAACCGGCATAAGGGATACGATTGGTTCTTGCGGGGCATTGAGCCGTCGTGTTTCTCTGTGATGCTACCAAAAATTAATTACGCGTCTTACCTGAGCCGACACGGGGTACCACGAAATCTCGTACTTTCAAGGCAAGTAAATACACTGGTTCGTCTCGCAGATTCATCCGAGGTTGAGATGCTGCGCAACCAGACGTACCTACGGGCTGTATGGAGAAGGTGGGCTTTTCTGAAGTTAATTCTTCTTTATATTCCGAATACGGCTTAGCATGCGCCGATAATGTGTTGCGGAAGGAAGTTCATCATCCTATGATAGTGCATTAGCCTGGAAATAAACCTGGAAGTCCCAGAGGCATGGTATAGCTTAGTTTAGTTATCCAGGGCACGACAAGGTTTTACAGAGTTGTCATTTTGACTCGAAGATCGCCGGAGCGTCGAGCTTCCGGCATCTTCTTCCGTTCGTACCATCCGCACGTGCGGTGCCATACCCGGTCGCATAGCCGAGCCGGAATCGAAACCCGCAATGGCGTTCAAGAAACTCGGCGTCGATAGAGAAGGGCTGTCATGATCATGGACGGCTAGAACTAGGCCGAATTAGCAGCGCCTATTCTCCTATTAAGCCTTGCAATACATTTGACCTCTACTCGAGGACCAGAGCCGTGTGCATAGGTGTGCGTTGAAGAATGCAGCGGTTCTAATGGTACGCTTTAATACGGCTTTCGTCCTCCAGATCGCTGGGCGCACCTGGAATAGGAACTCAACCGAAGTAGAAGCTTGCCCCATAGATTAGCCTCAAGATCTGAAAGTCCAGGTTCAGGGGTAGGCCCTTGACCTGATCCTTGCCATTCAACATGATAACATCGAGAAACTCGATTTAGTGATAGTCCCGGTCAGCCAAGGCATCATAGCTCGCCGTTAAGTAATTATTGGTGATTTGGATGTTCAACTGTTGACCATGCAATGCGACTACATAATCGATCACGACTTCAAATAACCCACCGTAGTAGTTATGCTGTCCAAGCATACACGGCAGCATCACTTATCCGAACACATCAAAAACATACGGAATATCTATCGAGGTTGATATCATTGGGGCTGGTTCGGTATATATCCATCCAATATTAAATAGATGATGTAGTGCTTAAGCCCCATATCATAATGAGTGGACGTCGATCCTAGTTAGATAGCAATTAATTCAACCTCACGAGCCTTTACCTTTGTAAGCTCATGTTATTTTTACTGATATTTTAAGTGGCCACCCGAAAGGCTAAGTTGAGATAACCAATAGGATCCCGCGCCAGGTAAAGTCTCTTGCGAGGAGCTTTACTTATTAGACAGAGGTCATGGCCAAAGGCAAACCGACGTTAGGAATTGGATAGATACCCAGGGATATAGCAAATTGAAACGTGGATAAATCAATAGCTAAGTGTACCTAGGCGGTTAGTAAACAGCCTAATATAAAGATTAGGTACTTAGCTGGAACGTCTCTTCGAATCTATAAAAGCAACATGGCAGTATAATGTCGCAACTGAAATAGGTTGGAAACTCCTGTTCAATCAGACAAGGATATCCCACGTCGCGCTAACGTCGTCGAGGTGGGGTGCGTTGCCAGTCCGGTTCGAGTTCCTGTGTCTTCTCGATCTAGTTGTACCACGAGTTGACAACTTCTGAGCCAGGATTGGCAGTTGGAAGATTTCCCCTCTAGATGTGTGATCGACCTTGATTTTGCCACGTGCCATGTGTCCATATGAATTAAATCCCACTGTTGAATCACCAGTACCAGCTCGAATCAGACGCAGAGATTGCATTTGCTGCGCGGGAAGGCAGTTCACTTTAACTGTAGCTCCTTGATCCGAATACGACATTCGCAGGCAATAAAAGCATTCATCCTTGAGAGTGAAGCAGCTAAGAAGTGAGGCGTTGGACGTAACGTGACAAAACTCGGTTTCTAAACTACCCAGTGCAAGCGTTTCGGTGGTCTTCCGGGACGATATCGCTTGGATGACGGGATAACTATATCGAGAAAATCGCTTAAAACCAACGTAATGAGTAGCTGAAAAGTTGCTTAACCCTCGCCCCTGGCCAACCACTGCCGACGAGAAGTATGTATTGCGTTAATGTAACTAAGGATAAGGTGGCTTCGGGTACCGCCGTTACTCAAGCTACGACACCAGGGACGGCGAGAAAACGCGAAATTACTGGACAAGAGGTAGCTGAATGGCAAGCCACAAGTAGCTTAACTGCAACAGTTTTCCAGGATGTACCTGACCCGTTCTCAAAAGATATTAGGGAACCAGATCCAGACATTGGGCAGCCCCAATAAGCTCCAATAATTTGCTAGTGGCTCTCTCTGTGCATGGGCCCTGGAGGCGTAGTCTAAGCCAATTCAGATCAATTGACCAAGCCAATTGGCCGAACGCAAATTCACTAAGTTTTGATACCGATGAAAAAAAGAAGCTTTTCTATCGTCGCCAAGTAACGACGGATTCGTAGACCTGCTCTAGTTGGCCTAGGCATAAAACCCAATAAGATGGAGGTCAGTAAGTCGGGTAGGCAACCCACAAGTTTCAAAGCACGGACGAATGCTACCCAGATTCGTTTCGTCAAAGCAGATCTATCTGATTGACTACACCCCGAGGGGACAACGGAAGCACCCTTCCTGCGTTGGAAACGGCGGCTTCTTCGTAGACAATTCGCTAGAGATAATTACGAATTTGACCGGGTCGTCTGATGCTCGACGGAGGTCCGAGGAGTTCAATGGAACGATGAACCCCCCAGTACCAGAGGGGATTACACCAGATGGAATTACTTGAGTGATGATGAAACTCTTATCAGCGGGGTGAAGGCGGAACTTGTAAAGGCACGTAGACGGTTTGTGAATCGTTGTAGAATAACCCACGGGATAGATAACGAAGCCAATCATAAGCTTGAGAACGCCATGATCGCTTAGTATGGCACACAACTTGACACTTCCTATGGAGTCGCGCTATGGTAAATCCGGAGAATGAACGACACCGATTCTCCGGGTGGCTGCTGATGTTTACTAAGAAGTCAAAGAAGTCCTATAAGCCTTTCGCCATCAGGACTGATGTTAGGACTGAGGACCGATAACTCCTGGATGTGTTACTAAGTGGCACTGAAGGATCGGTAGGGCTGAGGCTGAATAATGAGCTGCCACGCAACTCGAAACGCAGACACGATCCATCAAGGTCCATGAGGGGAAATGGACCGGAAGATGCGGATGATTAAGATGGAGTTATACTTTATGAATAGGTAACTAACCAATAATACACAAGTTGTCGAGATTAGCAATATTCGAATTCGAACAATATTATGACAATAATACGTCGGGTGCAGTGCGGTGAAGGTGAGGTTTTGCCAAGAATTAAAGAAGTTGTTAAAGGGCAAAAGGTTGGATTATGAATGTCTTTCTAATGAATTTCCAACTCCCACAAGGGTAAACGGTTCAAAGCACAGGGCAATCACAACCACAGCCACAAATTGAACCACAAATGGTTGTTACCTTAAGTAACACCACTGGATTACCTCGTCGCACTTACTTGTAACCTACATATGTACTAAGGTACTTACCTCATGTACCTACCATGTATAAAGAGGTAGCAAGTAATTAAGCTTTGCGTAATGCATTTGAATTTCGAATATGCCTTCCAAATAAGTAAGAAATTTACCATAATTGCTGTTGCCTTTTCAGACGAAACTTACCTGCAAGTTCTCCTCTGCCCCCCCTTCCCTCATTACCTACAGGTAGGTAGATACCTTATACCTTCCTTCCACAACCTTTTAGGTAATCACATGTAAAGTTCTCCAAAAAGAATTCTGATGAACCAAAAATTGAAGCAAAGTGAACTAAACGTAAACATAAGTCAAAGTCAATCATTCGCATCTATAATATTATAGCCAACCCTAATCCAAGACTATTAGTTGAAACAAATTAGTTCAGACTTTCACATCGGAACTCTACATCCTCCGAGTTTGGATTGCCAGTATCGGATTCCTACCTCTCGCTCACCTGCTGTGAGACTGTTTCCTCCTCGGGCCCGAGCCTCATCTTCTCTCAATACTGCAAGATAGCTCAGGCACCCGTCTGCTAAACGTTCACTTCTTTGCATCGCGCCAAACTAACCCAAGCTACACCGATATACACCTGCATAAGTCTGCCCCCCCTCTACTTCGCCTCTTATCCCGTTCCGGGTCGGACAGCTCTATTATAGCCTCACTTGGCTATCCAGCCAGCCAAGAATTTATCGTCGAGACCCTGTCCATGGCACCCATCTTCGGGTGTTGTATCGATTGTCTGCAGGTAGCTAACGTGCGGTACAGCGCTGTGACTTTCTTATTACAGTATTGTCACTGCTGCTGCTGTGAGCAATCCTTCCTCAGGAATAGCCTGCTGTAGTGCTGGCACAGCACCGTACGTCAATGTACATGTTGAGACACGCAACTGGTCTGCTTTGCTCTGGGCTCGCCGGCTAGCTATATATCTCTTTTTACTCTTATCATATATCTACCCAAGTATCAAGGTACAATCGTGGGGTTGGCGCTGTTACACAATGCGTCTGGATGGCGAGCCGAGTTCAGCCATTACATCGGGACCAATCAATGACGATGGTTCTCCAAGCTATTGGCAATGTTCATTCTCTTCAAACTCGAATCTGCCTGATGGGTCTCCAGCAGCAACCTACCTAGGTAGCCGGCTGCATGTCCCGACGACCTCTGTAGGAGGACGGGTTTGTCTCCATAGAAAGATGCCAGAGAAGTTATGTAAGTTTCATTATACTTTATGAATTCCCTCTAAATATCACTAGGAATGGGACAGTACCTATAGGTATACCTCTGCTCTACCAGCTGACAGCCACCCCACCCAACTCTCCATTTATACATATAAGAGTTCGATAATTCTGCTCAGGCCGGTAATTCGTTAGTCCGTATCTTCAATCCCATATATACTACATTTGCTGCATCTGAGTGACCCTGTAAGTCAAGTTCCTTCCTTGAACCACAGTCATTCCCATGGCCACAAGCGCCGCCTATCTCTATTGGGCCTCTGACACCAACCGACTCTGACAGCCTACGTATCCCCTGTGGGTCTATCTCTTACTACCTTTCCCTAAGACCAAATCAGGTTTTAGTCAGTCCCCTGAGCCTTTTTACATTGGGACCCTGTACGCTCTAAGCAGACTCCCTCTCCTGTCTTATGTCTCCGCACATATCTTATATATCTTTCATAGACGCCCTTCTGGACCACTCAGCTTGATTTCCGTTGCTTTTACCTTTCCGCTTGTCTGGTACCGATCTTAATATACGTCGTGTCTTCCCATCAGTATCCAACTTGTCTAGTCCCCCCCCCCCCCCCACCCTACTTCGCTTCTAGTTCGATCTCCAACTCGTGACATTGTAAGCTCTGTGCCACCACATGAGAGCTATCATACATACCTCCATTTTATAATACTACCTTCATTGAACCTATCTTCGTCTTGTTTCCAAATTTCTGTCCCACTCTCGTTCCACCTCAAAATAAAATTCCAGGCCAGGAGATTACCCGCCTGCTCCGACATCGATCAGTATCAACATTGCGATGGCCTCCACTAAAGCTCGCCAACCTCGGCTCCGAGCTTCATGCGATGGATGTTTTTTGGCAAAGGTCAAGTGCTCCAAGGCTCGGCCCATATGTTCCCGTTGCTTAGCTTGCGGCATCGAGTGCCGGTACTCGCCTTCGAGCCGGGCAGGTAAACCTAAGTCTGAGCACAGCGGAGGAGGAGCGCATGCGAGCACCCCTCAGGACATGCAGCAAATGCATCACGGTCTAATAGAAGACAAGAACATTACATATTCTACGACGCATCAAACCCCGTCTGAACACATTTTCAGCTTCGAACCCGGATGGACCACGCCTCCTACTAGCGTTGATGGTAATATCAGTCGAAATCCATCGATATCAACGGGCCTTTCCTTGCTAGGAGTCGAAGACAGGACGATGGGCGATCAAGACCCAATGTCAGCACCACCTGAAATGTATTCATCTACAATGCCTTGGACTCCACCCACGGATCTTTCTTGCGCGACTTTCGGCGATATTCCCGTCACTACTGGTCCTATGCCCGGCACCCAGATACGATCTCAGTCGTTTGACCTATCTATGCCAACGCCGATAGCGTGGACCGACCCAGTCACACAAGACATGATCTCATACGGCCAGGTACAGACCCCGACAAGCATGACTTCTAATTATTTCCCAAGTCCAACGACAACACCTACAATGAGACCCGCTGGTCCACGCCACAGATCATCGTCGTCCACTATGAATGGAGGCTCCTGCACCTGCTTTACAGCCTGTCTACAGTCACTTCAGGCATTACATAACGCTTCCGCTCCAGCAGTGCCACCCTTTGACTTCATCCTCTCTTTGAATCGAAGAGCCGTTGAAGGGTGCGCAGCCATGCTGTCTTGCGGTAAATGCATGAGTCGATCTGGCACTCACACTGCCGCCATGTTGCTAGCTACTGTGATTGGGAAAATCACGTCATTCTACAAGACAGCCTCCAACTCGTACTTCGATACTGGAAGCATGGGCATGATCCCAAATAATCCAGGAAACAATCTGGGAGTTAGCCTTGGGGTATATCAACTTAATGGCGAGGACGGAAAGTGGTTGGAACTCGAAATATTGGCCAGGGAACTACGTAAATTAGAGGAGGTCTACGCCAGGTTTCGAGAAGCAGTTTGCACTGATTATTCCGATATTCCCGAAGTTACCAAAGCTATGATCGGTTATCTCGGGCAAAACCTTGGCTCCACACTCGAAGTCATCAGTCATAGAAAGGGTGACATGCCCTTTATTGCCTAGAGCTATGAGTTTCTCGGTTTAAAAATACGTTACAGCACCATTACCACCACTAGCGCAAACGCGGCATCAGAGCGCATGTTATCAAACGATATTACGATGTGACGCAGAGAAGGCCAAGACGGTCACGCAGTGAGATAAACGTTTCAAGATCAGTTAATTATAATGGCATTATTGATTCCTTTGTCATATACTACATTCCTACTTCATAGTCGACTGTACTGTCAAAATCAGTATATGAAAGCAGGCATTGGCGCTTTGAGGCGGGTGGGGTCTAGGTCAGAATCGCCCTTTCATTTCTCATCAGGAGTACGGCGCACAGGATTTGGAAATTTGCTAGGAAAAAGAAAATTATATCATCGTCTCGAAATTCTATCTAGTATTTTGAACGGTGAGCTACCTTGTAAGGTAGGCGGCGTTATGATGGGGCGGTTACGATGATTGTGGGGGGGCGGGTTTACTGTTAGGGTGAGCATCCGACTATTCTGTTTGAGTCTTCTTAGAGACGTACTATGTACCACAGTCATGATGCACGACAACGATAAATATTTTGTTCAAGACCTATATTCAGCTAGAAAAGAAACGTGGACTTTTAGGAATTACGCTCAGCTGTTTCCACACCGCCAGTCTCAAATCCAACTAGTCCTCTGTCCTTCTCAAGAGAAACTTCCATGTTGGCCTAGACGACCAAGGCCTGCTTCGGTTTCGACCATGAATGATTCCTTACTAGTTTCTTGATATATCAGGGATAAACGGCAAGACATGCAGAAAACGGCGAAACATAAAGCTTCTGATAAACGGTTCTCCACATAAAGTAAAGGGAAATTGTTTGCTAGAATCTCGTGAGCTGGGTTGCCACCGACTGTTACCCTATTCTATGTCATTTAGGTAGCATCAGTCATCTTCTGTGCTTTTACGGCAATCACTTTCAGCAGAGGAGCTGTTAGGAGTATGACAAAAAGGATCTTACCGCGGCGGATCTAAGAGCGGGATGTAGATCACAGCAGTGGGTAGTTATGTCTCAAACTTATGTCACTAATAAGAAGATTGCAGTGTACTAAATAGCTTATCGAAAATTTCAAGGAGCATAGGTAATTATAGCTACTATTCTTACTTACATATAAGCTTGTAAATGCTAGTTAATTAGCTTCGACATTTAAATAGTACTTTTACAAGGAAGCTCTAAGTAGATTGGATCGCTAACAGGCCGTCACCTATAGCAAGAATACTAGTATAGAAATATATTAAATGACGTGATGCAACCTTCCGAGATGTGGGGGTATTATTGAGTAGTGATCCGCGAAGTGATGGTCGAGAAACCCCAACCGAGACCCCAGAGCTCGGACTACTAAGGTAGAATTGCATTTTCTACCATTGGCTCGCGTCATTGTACTTGGTTTAGGTATTCTCGAGCTGAGTCACTAAGCGTACCTACTACGTAACAAACCTCTATGCTGTAAACTCAACGCAATGTAGGTATTGTGTGCTCTCCGTTTTCCTCTTCATCTACCGGGTATCATGCTTATTCCTAGAATGACTTCCCAGAATAACTACTGATGTGGTTGGATATGAAACAAAAGCTAGTGCAGAATATCCATATACCGTATCTCTTAGTTTAAGGCGTTAAGAAACTTGCATATTATCTCAGCTTTCGAAGATCTCTAACCTGTTATAACGTAGCGCAGCCCCAGGGCGCCGTTTATTTTTCATTCAGTCTATCAAGAAGGACCAAGTTTCGCCGATCACGGGAACTAGATCTCAGCCATCGCTGCAATTCGAAGCTTGGCTCATCGAAGCTGCATCTAAGGCGCATCAGGCTGAACAGCTAGCTACGTGTGCTGTGTGCTGCAAGATTCACTTACATCAGGATTCTGTGAGCCGAGACAATAGTCACAAGACAAACATCACAAACATTGCAATTACCTAACCTATATTGTGCAGGACTTCAAAATAGCTTCCAAAACAGGATGAAAGAGAATTCATAGCTGTCAATATGGCGATAGAAATTCAAGCCACATACGTTGAGAGTCCAATTGGAACATTCGTGCTTGTGATTTCCACGTGCGTTGTAAAGGAATTAGTGCTTTTGATTAGCTAACGTCTGGTCTAATTTTAAGCTTATGAACCTTAAGTGGAACGTTATCTTGCCAGAGTTGAGCTTTGAATTCATGAATGAGATTTTAGGACATACCTAAGATACATATAAGCTATAGATATAAACGAACAAACGCACTTATAACTAACTACCTTATTTAACTTATCAAAACTACCCAGGTACCTATCACTGGAGTTTTGAAAAATTAAGATAGCATTGATTATGTAGCTTGCTTTTTCTTCTATAAGACATGGACAACCGACCTATTTGAAACTACATGCGCCTATTATCGTGGTAGGTGAAGATGTCTTAGGACGGGCATGAGGATTTGTACTTGTACATTTAGAACCTTTCCATGTACCGTGCATCCACCCCATCCGCCCATTAACCTCCACTAGATTAGACCCTTGTAAAATTGCGCTAGGTAGACCCGTACCCCACTGCAACCCTTCTAAACCTTATCTCAAAAAGTTACTTGAGTCTAACTGGGTTTGTATTAGATAAAAAGACGTTAGTGTGGGTACCTAAATCATGTACGCATGTAGATCTCGGGCAGCATCGTTTTAATTTAGTTCCATTTTATTTGCACCCGTCAAAACTTCCACTTACAACAATCCTACGGTTCCGCATTCCGCATTCCGCATTCCTTATTCCTTATTCCGCCTCTCATAACTACCACATGAAATCTGATACGAGACTTCTTAGCTAAGCTAGCTACCTGTTGGAACATCATATACGTCCTGCGTACATGCAGACCTACATACCTACATACCTACATACCTACACATATACATACAGACAGGCACACATACATGTGCGCTCACAGGATCGTGGACCACGTCATATCCAACCCGGCCGTACGGGAGTTGAAGATCTTATTATGGAGGATCGCCAGATCCTCATTGCCTCAACTTATGACACATGACCGGTCCCAAAAGGCGAACAGAAGTATAACAGAATACATACTGTAAACGGAAATATGTTTCTTTGCCATCTATGAAATATCACCGTCGTTGGGCATCCTCAAAACCATCTCGTCCACACACCGCTCTCGTCTTCTACACCACTTTCTATGGCGGATGCCTAGCGCGGGTTTCACGAAGGAAGTTCGTGTAAGATATCCAGCAAGCTAAGAAGCGAAGCGATTACGCATGCAGAACGAGTCACCTTAAGCGAGAGTTTACATGGCTTAGTTAAAACCTGAGAACGGTCTAGAAATGATGCTTGCGGAATACCTTCGATCCGCGTCTCAATTATGACTAGTTTCCTGCACTCTTATGCTGCCGCTATCGAACTAATGACGAATGATGTGAAACGGCCCGAGCCTGTGAAGTGCCCTACCACTTCGTTATGGTACCCCCACAGACAACGGTACTATAGTATTACACACCTAGCTCTTGAGCACCTTCTGGGCCACCTCAAATCGGTTCGCCGGCTGACATCTGCAATGCGACGTGAGAGCTCCCATGGATCAATCTCACACCGGTCAGGCATACCACGTTTCGACAAGGTGGAAAAGCCTGGGCCAATAGGACTTCGTCTGCCGCATCTCTGGTAATCTCCTAGTGGATAACGAAGTAAGTTCCAACGTTGCAGCACTAAATCTTACAAGCTTAGATATACTAGGGCATCCGGCGCGAGATTGTCATTTCCTTGCGCACGGAACGCTTTTGTGTACTGTGGTACTTTTGAAGACTGAGAACATATCTACCTAAGATGGGATGAACATGCCTTTATCAGCCTATCGGTTCACTTATCGATTCAAGCTATGCAACTACACAGCCTCACCGTGTCCGAGGAAATATCTCATCCTTGGCAGATAGGTTTGACTTGATTTCAAATATACCTATCTTTACAATCGACTTCGCATCGGGGAAGCTAAGCGTACATGACAAACCAATCTACTTAGCCACTGGATGATATTTCTCCAACGTTTGCTTGCTGTTGTGCATACTGTCAAACCGGATAGTCTCTCACACCATCATGCTAATTTAGCCCTTAACTCTGCAAGCCTCCCAACGCCTCTTCGATCGTTCTATGGCTGAAACTCAGTCTTTTCTGTTTTGGAAAGCTTCTTGTACGCACTGCACTGTTGGTAGGCTGGTAGCACCCATTACAGCATCGCTCCAACAGCGAAAGCAGGTTCCACTTGTGGGCAACAATCGACTGTCAGAAAATATCCCCGGACCATTACCTGTTGCGCGTATAGGGCAGTCTTCCCCAGCCCCATCATCCAAGGGGGGGCAGAGCATCCGACCAGCTTTATTCTAGACTGGTCACGGCCCCCAACCATTAGTTCCCAGCTTCAATGCAATGGCACGAAATCAGCCCATTTACTTCGTTACGCGGGACATCTCTGTCGTTGCCGATTCTTGGACATTGGCTGGCGGATAGATCATCACCAAAAGGTACTAACTCCCGTGCGATCCCATTCGACCGTATATTCAATGAAAATAACGCATGTTCAAGCTAGCCTTGTCTATCTTCGCCCTAGCAAGTTCTGTTATTCATGGTGTTGGTCTTTGGTTAGTATCTAACTCTACCATACAGAAATGTCATATTAAGACAAGTATAAGATTAACCTGGAAATGAATAATATTAAGGGCATTCCACTAAGGCGACATGTCAGTTTCATCATTGGTCGAGGCCCTAGACAAGCCTTATTGGGAAACCCGCAACAACTCCATCCAACTACATAGTATCTGGGCTGTCTGACGGGCCGCGTATAAAGCGACCCGTAACGTACCAGACCAATAAGATACATGATGTACTACTATTGCATCGTGATATTTGCCCCTAATTCGCTATTTGTGCGGTAAGCGAGATAATTGCAAGGACATTCTTGACCAATACCATCAAAGCTGCCTAAACATATGGATACTTCAACAAAACATACATCACGTCTCCAGATTCGCTCTCAGAACCTTACGTTGTAACTAGATCGGGGTTAAGCACACGATAAAAGGTTGGGCTTTACTTTGAGCAGTATATATTCATCTGTGGCTCTAAGGTCTGAACAAGATCCTGTATAAATACGCAGGAGTAAAGTTTAGATCATTTTACAGAACATTTTTCATCCAGACGGTTACTCATAGCGGTGGGTCATTTGCCATCTCATGCTCGACCAACACGGGGTTTACGGTATGCTTCCTTCATTCCCTTCTTCCTTTGCCTTATGTGTGCATTTTCATGGCATTCCTTCCGCTCGGCGCTGGCGTCATGAATTCCTCTTCCGCCTTACCCCGTATTCATATCAACTTTCACGCGCGATCATTTTCCCAGTTTCAGCTGGTTCGCTTTCACTAGTCACATTTTATGCGGCTTACCTTACCGAGTCACAATTGCCACTTGTAGGTCTGCAATACATCACACAGCTATCGCCGCTTCACATTTTAAAATATCAAATTCATATCATATATCTCACCTAAAATATAAAATTACTTGCTCAATAAACATCGGATGAGACGAAATTCTATTCCCTCATAAATCATGGTGTAGGTATAGTTGAGCTGTGCTATATCTTACCCTGGCGCAAATCCCCCAACATAAAGCTAGCATGCTCCAAGGAGACTAATTCCGCGTCGAATAAGATGTTATTGGATCTGATATGAAGTTATCTAAAATGATAGCGTTCCCTAGATCACACAATAAGCCGATGCGAAGGCAGAACCGTTACGTTATGTATGATAAGACATGCATCGTGCACCAACAATGACGGCCTTACATTATAAGATGCGTCACTTTGGCTAACATAGGCCAATTCGCCTGTAACAACTCCCATTCATAACAAGCTATTAAAGTCTCACATTCTCGTCAGCAATCTCACCTCACTTCAGCCTCATGCATTTGGAACGCCCGCTAATAAACATGGAAGATACAGAGTATAGGGAAAGCAAACCGAGAGCAAACTTGCTAATATCAATCGTGGATAACTTGATAGCTCGTGTTATTCGACCCTTTCATCACATCATCGTCATTTTGAGGCTCTAGTCTCGGGAAGTATTCTACTTTGGTGAAAGCTTGAGCGGAACGAACGGGTAGTAACATATTTTTTCTGGGGATAGTAACTAGTCGCTAAAATATGTTGGTTTCTAGTCGTCGTTCGGTGTTTGCTTTGTTCGCCTGTGAACCACATCGCGAGCTCTCGTTTAACATATAAACTGGGTATCGGAAATTCGGCAATACGCGGTAATGTTATAATTGTTGTTTTTCTTTGTCCTACCGCTCTGATCCTATAATACCAGGACGTACAATGTGTTATTCGAACTGCATGCCTAGCGTAATAGACACGATGAATATCAAGTTGAGTACGAGAGTGGACCAACACTCTAGCCACGAAATCAAGTAGGTGCCTGTGATGACTGCATGGAATAATATTCTTAAACTTATAGGGCATATATATGGGGCGAATTACTAACTACCGGATTTAAATTGCACATTCTCTTGGTTACTTTAGCTGCGACAAGTTATCTAATAGTAGAGAGGGCGTATTTCTAGTGTCGTTACCTATAACCCTTGCCGTAATACTTCTCCAAATATGTAATATGCCATTGGATGCTATTTTAAGCTCACAAGCACTTCGTGGGAAAAAGAATTTGACAGTAGCACGAGAAAATTACACAAGTGATTGTGGACACAAATATGACTGCATAGTGGTCTATTTTCTCTCTCGGATTCATTAAACATAGTAGGATATGCTATAGGTAAGACAAACGCTACCAGTTCGAATCCCGTTCTTGTGATACCTTGTTCTATTTATCAAGAAAAAAAAATCTCCCATTATCTTACTCGCTGTGATACCTTAAAATTTTAATCTTCCCGCAATAACCGCATAACGCTAACGTTGCGGTGAGATAGATATCCAACGTCATAACAGAGTTTTTTTTTTCTTTTCTTTCTCGAGAAAAAAAAAGGGGGAGGGTGGTTAGCGGCGTTTAATCTAAGTGCCACCACCCGAAGCGCGGATGACTTGGCCTGTGCAAAAAGGCGTCAGCATAACACGAATTTTATGAAGTAGTAAGAGTAGAGGCGCGAAGGATCACGGAAAGAAAAAAAAGTAAAAAAAAATTAGAATATGCAGCTAACTTACCGTTGATCCATTCACCCTCGTCGCTGACCAGGCAGTAGACCGCCTTACCGATGTCGGCTGGGACACCAACTCGTCCTAGGGGGGCACATCTTGGCGAGGCCCTCCTTGATCTTGTCGAGGGACATGCCCTTGTAGCCGCCGGGCACGTAGTGCCAGCTGTTCTCGTCGAACATGTCGGACTGGATGCCGCCGGGGGCGATAGCGTTGCAAGTGATGCGCTTCTTGCCGCAGTCGACGGCGAACGCGCGGGTGAAGCCCTCAACGGCGGCCTTGGAACCGGCGTAAAGAGCGTGGTTGGGCACGCCGGCCATCTGCGCGGCGATCGAGGACGTGAGCACGATGCGGCCGCCCTCGCGCGCGTGCTTGAGCCCCTGCTGCGCGACGAAGAACTGGCCCCGCGTGTTCAGGTTGAACACCTGGTCGAACAGCTCGGGTGTCACGTCCGTCTCCTCGGACCAGACCTCCATTCCCGAGTTAGAGATGACGTAGTCGATGCCGCCGAACTGGGTGACGGCCTTCTCGAACAGCGCGACGACCTCCGCCGGCTTCGAGATGTCCGCCTGCAGGGCGACCGCCTTGGTGCCGAGGTCCTCGAGCTCCTTGACCACGGACTCGGCCGAGCTCGCGCTGCGCCCGTAGTTGACGATGATAGAAGCGCCCCGTATGCCTAGTTCCAGGGCGATGCCCCTGCCGATGCCGCGCCCAGCGCCGGTGATAAGCGCGACTTTCCCGGCTAAGGGCTTGACCTGGTTGCTCATTGGGCCGGCGGAAGGCATGGTGACGCACAAGAAAGCACTCTGAGAAATGGACTTATGCACCAATAATGACTAATGACCGCGAGCTTGTGCGTACCTAATGTATATAGGTATATAAATGAGAGAGGGAGAAAAAAAAGAGGGGGGGTGGGAAGGTACGGAAGCGGAATCGAACGATGGCAATGAACGGGAGGAGGGGAGGGGTTGGATTGAACGGATGATGACGCGGGGTTTTTGTTTAGTTTCAGACCACCTTAATTCGCGATTGTCTTATAAGTAAGGTCGAACCCCCAAGGAGCTCCGAAAAGGCTTTTGCGTTGTGTCACGCGAATCCGGGGGGAAAAGGGGGAAAGGGGGAAGCGAAGCCAGGAATTCCCCGTACGACGCGACGAACGGACAAAAAGATCGTCGCGGACGGAGGCGGGGTTAACGGGATAGGACTCCTACGGACGGACAGACGAACGGACGGACTCCCTCTGAAAATCTAGAGAAGGGCGGTAAGGAGAATGGACGTCTTACTAGATGTTGGAACGAAACCCGTACCTACAGTCTTACATGCTCGCTATAACTACATCCTAAGATATCATTCTACTGTGTGTTTTATTAGGGCGTTGGGGACGTACCCCGGATATTAACGGGGAACAATTCCCAAAGCTTTGGTTGAGCATGCATACGACTATGCGGTTACGTGGATTAAGACGACGTATTAGTAACTTCGGATATATCTTTTTCTCGCGAAAGCGCGAGATAGAAGATTAGGACTTATAACTCTCGACTTTCATATCGCCGTGATATAGTGGAGTTTTCACGATGAACAGGTTTTATATATCTCCTTTTCCATAAGGTGCTGAATAATTGTATACATCTGAGACATTACTCCTCATATCATGTGATATATGATAGTTATGGCCTCCTTTCCGAGGCACCTATCACGCATCGCGGACTTCCATGGAAAATCCAAAGGCACGAGACGGAGGTGCTCCCGAAATCTGACCAGGTGACTATGGCGAGTTCGCGACACTGCGACCCTACGCCGGAACATTTATGTCTCGATAAGTGAGGCCAGCGCAGTAGGTACATAGTAAAATAAATTAAAGGCATGACTGCAGTGTCTTTTTGAGACAATTGATGCCAGCTGATAAGCGCTCAGCTTGGTGAAAATTTGCCATGCTGATGACATCCGCAAGATCAAGTCAGTCAGTCAGTCAGTCAAACTGCATTCCGAGTAAATAGCAACGGTTGCCCCACTGGAAAATCCCAGCCGCCAGCTCGCCCTTGGAGTAGTAACTCGGCTTACGCAGTCAGGACATGTCCGAAGTTACACCCCATCGGACTTCCGGGTACAGTAGTATTAGTGACGAGAGAGAGCCACCAAATGCCATCGATACGACGCTTTTGTTTATATTGACAGACACCCGAATGGCAAAAGTGGCAAAGGTGAAGGGATTTGGAAGACCCATGATGAAGGAATATTACTTAACTCCCGATGAATCGTCTCATTAGTCGCTTATTTGGAGCTTAATACATATTCGATCGAGCCCCGGGTCTCTCTGACGAAGTGCTTGGTAAACAATGTATAAGTGCTATCCAAAGTGGACCTCGGGGGTGATGTCCCTAGAGCTATACCTAACACGAAAAGGTTTCAGCTCATAGAGAAAATCATCAACTTACACAATCACGATATGATTTACAGGTACGCACTATAAATCTATTCATTTCCAGCTTCATGCACACTTACGACAGAATGAGCGGGCGGGCGTTTTAATCCTGATTCCTATTATTGGAGGTGGGCTGGCCTGAATGGCCAGAAACGGTGTGAAGCCACAAAGTAAGAGGGTGGAAGAGAGTTCGTGAGCGCGAATGGGGGGTTAAATCCGGCCGATACGATCGCATAATCATTCCCCCGTTTCTGAAAGCCTTGAATTACGATGCCGAATTTCTATATTAACGGATCCACGTGGCCAGGAGGGTTTCCTCGTTCCGGCTTACCGGGGTGACAAGAACAGGATATCGTTCGGGTCCGAATTAATGGAGTAGTTGAGAATTGTGGCTGTTGGTGAGGCAGCAAACAATGCTAATAATACCATATAACACCACACCATACTCGAACGATTTTGAACAATGCCTAGCCCTAGGCATACATACATACATTAGAAGGACGAAATTATGCAGAGAACTTCTGCGTGATTGGTAGAAAAGAGTCGACTTGTTAGTCATTAACCCCAATCCATCATCGTTGCCGACGCCACCATAGCCTTTCTCATCCTTTGCCCGCTTTCCTATACATAGAACTACTCACGATGACGATGAATTGAGATCGGTTTAAGCTCATAGCCGCATTGGACTTTTGCCTTGGTAGCCAGTACTCATTAGGTAAAGATCCGAATCCGAATTGCTACCCTTTCTAACCCTTGTTCCCTGTCCGCCGGTACGCTAGATGATGAGAGGACAGGGATCGCGGAGGAGGGGTTCAAGAAGACTAATACTGTAAGGCTGCAACAGCGACATGGAATATAGGCACCGCATACATCTACATACATATGTAGGTAAGTACGTGTATGTATCTAAGAGCGTATACGTATATCCACTTTGTAATATGTAGTATGCGTATAGAACCTACGTTACATGCCGAATTAACGACAAGATTTTTGCGAAGTTTATCGTTTTCACGTTTCAAAAAGATGCTTTAAGTTTATCCGTATGGGCATATCAGGAGAAAGGATATTTCCGACTCTGTTGATCATAATAACAGGACGAGAACGAAGATCTCCCTGGTATATTTTCGTCGAAAACCCCTCTCTACCACTTATATATGATGATGCTATCTATCATGCTACACTCAAGTTTGTATGAAATCTCTCAACCTTGTGGGGGTAACAGGAATCGTCGCAGGTACACAGTACCGTTATTTATCAGAGTAGTATTCGCCCTCACTCCCCCGACTGATCTAAGCACTAGGAGAAGGGCCTAACCCGAACTCCAGGCATTCCGGGGTCTGATATGCTTTCCTGCTGACATGCCTATTTCCCCGAATAAAGAACGAGGGGCCAGAATATTCGAAACCTATAATATAACTTAATTAGGAGTTAATAAGCCAAGCAAAATTTATAGGTGACTCCAATAATATATTTACGCCTCTTAACTCATACTGAGGTAACGAAGTCGTTGCATCGAGGGAACGCACGTGTCTAGGTGTAAACGACAATCGCTTCGCTGGGTACGGGGAAGTAGTACATATGTAGTAAGGGGGACTAAACTTCTCTGGGTTTGGTTATGGATCTGTAACAAGACTTGGCTGCATATTCACTTACTTGAGAAGTGTAACCCGTCACGGATGTAACTCAGGATATCGGAACCCAACTACCGGCATCGATTTATACGCTTTCGTCTGCTCTCATTAGACGCGATATAAATTGAAAAAAAAATTACTGCTGCTGATAATCTGACACACATAAACAATCAACGCCATTGAGAGCCTAAGCACGTCGGGGAACAGTCCCCGCGAGATATTTCCCGAATAAGGGGGCTGAGGTCAGCTCACTCTGAGCAATAGTGAAAGAGAAAAAAAGAGGGAAAAAAAAATATGACCGGAGATAACGAACACTTAGGAACGAGCTAAGGATAAGAATAAGATGGTTCGATGTGTTGAGTTTCGTAGGTGCTGACCACCCCCCTGGGGCGTAGCAAAATCTGTATTTCCTATATGTTACCTGCAACTTTCGCGGGCGCTACGCCGTGCTAAGGTACAGTCTGACCTAAACGTAACCTAGATTACCCACGCTACTGGCGGTAACCAGCAGCAGGAGGCGCTAGCATCGTAGGTCGTGCCGGCGACCCGGAAGGGGTACCGTGGGTTAGGAGAAAGGGGGGGGGTGTGCCAGCCCGTCCGGTTCGATTCCGAGCCTCAGAGGTTAGGCCTTGTTACCCCCACACACACACACACACACACACACACACACACATGCGCATATACACATTCACCTTACGTACGTACGTATGTATGTAGGTGGATGGTGGTGTAGACTGGGTATCTGGGTACTTACCTTAGGCACCTACATTAGGTGCATCTAGGCATGGAAATTAATAGCAGTGGGTAGGGTATAGGTGGGTTCATCTATCTGTCTAGGCACGAGAACGGGTACGCGCTTATAATACGAGATATACGGGATGCGTATATGTGTACCAAGCTATGTATGTTCGAGCTCAGCCGGGGGGGTAGAGGGGTGTACATAGGAGGTAGATACCTACATTATAATTTTCCCCAGACAGGCAATTGTGGCTTTGGGGGGGCGCCAGCCGTTTGATTTTGCGCGTAGCACACAGCTACCTACCTACCTAGCTGCCGTGCCTTAGCTTCCTACTAAGAAATCCCAAGCATCATGATCATCAGCAATGTGGTGATCGTATACCAATATAAGCAGCGGCTTCGGAAAGGGCGTTAAATAAGACCTGCTCGTGGCGTCTTTTCTTCGAGCGCCACGTCCTCTCCTAGCTTCGGCGCAATTAGGCGAGGTTGGGCTTTTTTTTCTTCCCCTGCCCTTGACCTCCTCACATGGCATAACCCGCCGGCGCCACGCAGAGGCGAGAACTGGAAACGGGAGATGGCTAGCTTACCCTAGATTAATATACATATAGATAGATGAAATAGGCATGCCAGATAGATAGATACCTAGATAACCCATGGGGGAGGGAAGAGGAGAGGAGTAGGGGAGGCGGGGAATCGCGGAGATACTGGAGAAAGGGTTTCCTTTCCCATGGAAGCAGCAGCAGAAGCAGAAGCGAAAAGACGCAACCCTGGAAATGACATAACATGCCATGCTACCACATATACGCGCGCCCGCATCGCGCCGAAGAATAAGTAAGATTGATTAATGATCGGTTTAAGATCGACCATGCGCCAGGAGCCGAAAGCGAGATGGGAAGGGGGAGAGAAAGAGATAGTCGATAGTCGAAAACGCAGTCAAGTGCATAAAGGAGCTTAATAATCCCCTTCCCGGGTTTATCGAGGTTATACTAGACCTCGTATGCGTGTTAATGCATACTGTATTGTATTGTATTAGATCGTATCATATACAATACTATACGAGAACTGGTCGTTTCTAAAACTAATAATGATATGCAAGGCTAATATAAAAAAGATGAACCAAAATAAGGAGGCCCATGGGCAACACCAAAGATAGAATGACGATTTGTAAGATGTGTCATGCGATAGATAATAACTAACGCTACCAAGGTATATGTTCTAAGTATGTATGATAAAGATATTGTTTCATGAAGAGAAGCAGAGCAAGAAAATAAGAAGATAATTCCCGCAAGTCTTAGACTACCTGCTTTCATGCATATGCGTAAGAATAGTAAGATAGGATGAAGAAGATTTGGGAGAAAAAAAAAAAGTTCGTCTCTGTCTATCCCAAGTCCAAAGTCCAAACGAAGCCAGCCCAACCAACCAACCAACCGGCATACCTGTACGCGCCGTAAAGAAGAAGAATCCCCAACTTACTGCCCCTGACCCGGAGCACGAATATACACACACAAGAATAACTAGGGCCCCTTGCCCTCATCCTCCCCCCCCCCCTGTGCACACGTTATCCTGATCCCAACCTAACCCAACCCAATCCACGCCGTAAGCAAATCGCCAGCGTTCCGAGAAGTCCTGCCAGTTCGTCTTGTCTTGATCGACCCATTCGCGCCATTCCCTGGTCCCCCCCCCTTGTTGCCAAACGCCTAGGATGGATGCCTTGCCTTGCCTTGCCTTGCCCTGCCCTGTCCTGCCCTTCCTCCTCCTTGGAACGTCGTCGCTTGCCGATGACGAAATAGCCATTATGCTAGGTATGCTATGCTACGTTGAGGCTTAGCATTTATCGTCACCGCCATCGTCACCGTCATCAGTCATCCGTCTTAGTCTGTCTTTCCTTCCTCTCCTTCCTCCTAGTTCCAACTGCCCTTGTCCTTTTCCCCCTTTCCCTCACTTCCATGGGTATATGTACCGGCGCTTGAGTGTATATTGCGCAATGCCCCCCTCCCCCTTTTATACCTGTCTGGTTTGGTTCCAAACCCCCCCCGGCCCCGTGATGAATTTTGTATAATGTGTGTTTTATATGTTCTGACCAGTGTGAACTTCTTAATAGTAATGTTGAAAATGAAGACGATGGATGATGGTATTAGAAAAGAAGAAGAAGAAGAAGAAAGAAAAAAGCGTTATATCGTAGAACAGTATCGTGTCTGTGAATAGAAGAAGATAAAGATATACATCTCTACCTGGGTATCTAACTACCTGGGTACTTGACCGACGGCGTCGAGCTTGTGTTAGCATAGACTCGTGGCAGATGCCTGCACGGTCGCCGTACCCCCGTGAAGCCCGTCCGCCTGCCAATTCCCGCTCAGCGCCACGAGCTTCCTTCTTATGCCGTCTGTGAACCTCGTGCTGATCCCCTCCTCGAGCGTCTTGACCGCGTACTCGAGCACGTCGCCCGGCTTCTCGAGGCTGATGCGCGCGCTGCCGTCGCCGTGCGGGTGGCTGAGCACGGGCACGCCGTCCCCGTTCCACAGGTACGCTATGACGATGGGGTTCTCGGGCGTCACCTGGTCGATGGCCACCGCGGCCCCGGACTCGTCGCGCTTCTGGAAGTTGGGGTCCAGCCGCGACACGCTGTCCGTCCACAGGATCAGCGTCGCCCGGTACACCCCCGCGCTCCACCAGCTCGGCCGCCTGTCCCGCGGCATCGAGCGCAGCAAGCGGAACACCTGGCCGCTGTGGAAGATGGCCTCCTCGCGCTGCGAGATGCACCGCTTGTGGCGCAGCGACAGCTCCCAGTAGGACCCGTCGAAGCCCTCGCGCCGCGCCAACCGCTCTATTTCCGGGAAGTTGGTGATGGCGTTGAGGGAGATCAGGTGGTAGAGGACCAGGTTGGTCTTGCTCGTGGCACACGTCGGGTTCGCCTTATAGTACGCGATGGTCAGCTCGTACCATTTCTGAAGCAAGCCCTGGATCTCGTCGCGGCGTGATTCGAAGGATGATTTTATCCCCGTCCGGTTGCCGATGCGGCGCGTACCCATGACATCCGAGAAGCATGACAGCATCTGCGTGATGTGGTATAGGCAGGACTGGAGCGGATGCAGGAGCAGCCGCAGTTGGTGCGGCGTCAGGCTGCCCTGCCTCCTCGACAGGTTATCGTTCAGGAGATCCTGAAACAGGTCGTAGAGCGAGGGGGTGAGGGAAGGGGGTGTGGTGAGAAGCTGGGGGTTAACGTTCGCGGTGCAGCCGTAGATAGATTGCACCGCGGCGACCCATTGCTCAGCATTAGCCGACATCCATAGCAGCTCGGGACCAGGCAAGGGGGCACAGAGCTCGCTGGTTGACAGCATGGGCGCCGTATCATGGAACAAGCTCAGTTCTTGGTCCACCATGACAAAATTATACACCAGCCTATTGAAAGAGATCAGCGTACTGCATCAGACTATTGGTTGAAATACCGCATGTGGTGGCGCAAGGTAGGTAACACACCTATTTTGGGATTCTCGGTGTAGCCATGAACGCCATTGCAGCTCTGCATTGGTCGAGCTGCTAAACGTGGGGATCATGGACGGCTGAGCTTCGAACATTCCCGCGTGCTTTAGCATCTGCATGATAATTTTCGGTTAGAGACATCAACTTGTGCGAGAAAGGGAGATTGCATGTATTCGATGCTCACCGACAGGTACATCCCGCGCTGTCCCATGGCTATGTCCATCAGCCACTTATCTCCGCTCCAAGCTCCTAAGAGCGTGAAGAGCAGGGCGCATCTTAGCGCTGTCGGGTCGGCGCACATCTCGATATCCTTCTCGATTATGTCGAAAAGCGAGATGCGGCAGGTCTCAATCAGACCAGCTGAAAGAGCCCTTGCTTCCGCCGTAGGAACCGCGGAGGCGCCCTGCGCAATCATGAGCAGCACTAGAAGCGCCGCCGCTTGATTGTTCTGAAGCATCTCATTAGGGTCTACACAGCCGGCCGAAACCAGCGAGTAGAAGAAAGATAAATTTCTAACGTAAGACCGGAGGAAATACTCCAGTATTTTCGAAGGCGGAAGAACTAAGAAGCTCATCAATCTTGAGCTCGTATAGCTTTTGACTGGGCTGTTAACCCCTCCGCGATGGATCTCAAGAGCTTTGTGTAAAAACGTTTGCGTTATGGCTAGCATGTTGTCGCGGGTGCGAGGCGTCATGGGAATGACTGAAGCCATGTCGGTCGCATCCCAATCGACTTGCTCTAGATATTGCTCTAATGCATTCCACGTACCCTCCTGCCGCGATTTTCGCTCTAAGCACTCCAAGTGCACTATAGCTGTTCTCGGGCATGTGTTTGAGTATATGGGCGGATTACACCGAGCCAGGGGCCAAGCGGCCTCAGCTGCGATTACAACTTCAAATTCGGGTATCATCGTATCGGTGGGAGTATTCAAAGTCATGTCAACTGACGGTTTAATACCAGTATCAAAATCCGCGGTAGACATTATGCTAGTGCTTCTCGTGTGAATAGACCCTCTCGAGGAGCTCATATGTTCTGAATTAGATGAAATATCGCTAAGTTCGGTAAAAGTGGGCATGGGAACGTCGGCTTGGAGGGGCATGTTGTTTGTATATATGTCAAGATCTAGCGGATAATCAGTCCAGACCAGCATGTCCTGATAATTTGGTTCCGGTGGAATGAAGTCGTTGCCCATGTGGAGGAAGTCGTCAAGACCTTCTAC
This sequence comes from Daldinia eschscholtzii, assembly GCA_037126485.1. Lineage (NCBI taxonomy): Eukaryota > Fungi > Ascomycota > Sordariomycetes > Xylariales > Hypoxylaceae > Daldinia > Daldinia eschscholtzii. The sequence continues at coordinate 2,893,010 of JBANMG010000007.1, forward strand.
TCTAGGATGAGGGGATGGGAAGTCGTCGGCGCTCATGTGTGAATTTGCAGGTGAGTTTTTCTTGGCAGGACTTTCGTGTTGTTGTATCCGCGGGTCAATTGTCATAGAATTACCAGAGTTTTCTGGTGACATGGAAGACTTTATGGGGGGATCAGGCTTTATTACGGCTTGGTCTATATCCATAAAAGCAGGGTTAACAGTGGTGGCTGGCGTTGTTGGTGAAGTTTGCGGTGGTAATGTGATCTGATTCTGAGTACTGCTCATCGCCGCAGCAGTCGCTTGCGCTGCCCTCAAAGCCGCTTTTGAAGACCGTCGCGCGAATCGCGCCTGACACTCAAGATTCTTGTCCGCACACCGTGCACAAGGGACTCTCTTATCACAACCCGTCTTTGCTTGGGCGCAGTTAAGACAGGCGATGGGTGTTCGACCTGCTACTGTTGGTACACCGCCGGGGAGAGGTTCCATGGGATCTCGTGCTTCATGGTATGTAGAATGATGTCTCTGTAACAAGTCCCTGATATCCCATTAGTGAGTACGTAATATAGCTTATTGACGAACGGGCAAAGTGCAAACCTTCTGGCAAAGGACAGTTGACAAGCGCTGCATCTGTGCGGTTTTACGTTTGTGTCTGAGCGCCAGGAGTCAGTTCGACTAGTTTCATACGTCCACGAGAGCACCACTCACGGCTCGGGATATGTCTTTCTAGGTGCTCCTTTCGAGTGAAACTCTTCCCGCAGTATGCACAAAACACCATGGTGTTAGGTCAAGTCAAACGGAATTAGTCTGGTAGTCTTGCTAGGTTCTTGTTCATCAACGATGTACTGAACACTTGCAAGAACACTCAGGCACTTGGAAATCTCCTACACAAGACGAAACTGTGAGGAAACTGAAAAGATTTGGGAAGTGTCGTCTATTACTAGAGAGGAACGAGATAATACAAAAGGCTTGATAACAACAAACAAGTATCGAGCCGAAGTGGGATGCAGGGGAGGGAAAGGTCAGGCTGGATATGTTTAAAGGATAAATGAATTCTAACGATATGTACTGTAGGCGGTCAAACGATACATGTACGCAGAAATTACATCGAATGTGCATGAATCAGACTCATCCGGATCATGGCTTTCTAAATATGAGAGCGAGAGAGAAAAGGTTATCCATCTCGGGTCTATCAGCAAGACACGAGGGTACAAGAAGCTTACCCTTGTCATTGGAAGTAGAGAGTACAAAAGTATGAAGGTGAGCGTGTAAGTGCATGTGGACCAGTGGACCAGGGCAATGCAGCTCTCTGTTGGCCTTCCTGGTACCAAAGTCCCTGCCACCCGGGAAGGAGATTCGAATGTACCAAAGGGAAGCAAAAAAGTATCTTAGACACTGGGGGGGATTGTGGCACACAATTAAATGCCCGGCCTAGCCTAGACATTTTCAGCCGCCATCAAATACTTATATCCAGGTACGGTACGAATGCAAGGATCCCTGTCCTTGGGAATGGCGGGGGGCAATATAACGACGATGTACGCGAGTAAGAAACACAGACAGCGTCGTGAAGACAGCAAAGACAACAAAACGAATCTTGAGGCGTTGACCAACGCGTGTATGTATGTAGATAGATAGAAAGTAATAGATATTCTTCTTAAAAGCTAATGCGAGTCTCTAAGTTTCACATTAGCTTATTGGGACCGATCTTTCACTCTCCCAGCTAGATGGGAACCATTAAAACTTTGGCTAGTCGCAATAGAAAGTAGAGCTTTAGGTCCTGCGGCACTAGCCAAAGCTTCCATCTATTTTCGCACCATTGCATCATTTGCTTACACATGTTAATGTTAGGTATACCTAAACGTTCAAGTATAACTTATACGTGTATAGGTCGATAGTGAAGATAACTAACAGGACGTAAGACTGATATGGCATTATCTTCAACGTAGGAAGCCAGCTCGATAAGGGCATCAAGGTCGACAAGGATTGATTCGCCGTGAGATGAGACAAGACCTTTCTCCGTACGCGAAAGTCCAGTCGTTTGTGCCCTAAGCACTTTCTCTCAGGTCGTCTTAGATAACCACTATTCGAGGGAATCGCTGGAAAAATCGGGTACTTCTTTTTTTTGTTTGACAGACGGTTGGTTGAAGATGTGATGGCGCCAGGGGTCTCGTTGACTTTTCGCTGTCATCCAAAGATTTGGCGCATCGAGTAAGCGAGCTATGGACAGCAAGAAAACGAAAGAAAATGTATGGGTCCTTTGGTCCTTGGTGCCTTAGTTCCTTCGCCCTACTCGCGCAATTCGATTACCAAGTGGTTGAGGGACTGAGGGACCGTTCCAGGCTTGGTGGATTCGGGAAAAGCTGTGTTCATGGATGCTGGTGAGTGGTCGAGCTGGGGAGTATGTAAGATCGAACCTCGTGGTTGCATACAGGGGTTCATAGTACCGAGACTTGCAGCAAAGATCTGCGCGTCTAAGGGCCGAAGCAAACCCTGATAGCAACGGGGACCCAGGTACTTTGATCGTTATTTTCTTTCGTTTTCTCGGCATCATCCTTTTTTCCCACTATGGCTTTTTCTTCGACATCAGTATTAGTATAAGTTAATATGAGGTATGTAAATAGCGGATGGAATAGACTTGTGAAACAGCTAATAGTGGCGCTTTTCTTAGTCTCAGTCTTCCTATCGCGAATTGTTTACTATTTCCTGTTTACATGCAATATAGCTGTTGTGGTGGAATTGACGAGATAGTACCTGTTTACGACGAAGAGGGTGAAAAGTAACAGGTAAAGTAACAAGAAAGCTGAGTACACCCATACATACCTTACACATACCCAAGCCAGCTATGTCACTTATACACATGGCACACATCTGCTCGATGGATCCTTACATCTACATAGTACACACATTTTACACACACTTTACACACACATTTACTCACCTTTACACACACCCATAATATTCACAACATATACACACACGCATACACACATGGATATACCACATATACACATATACACATGCACGACTTCTGACTCCTAACCCCGGCTTATTGATAAGATGAACGCGTATGTAGGTAACCCTCCTAGTTGGTCCTAGTACTGCGCCTCTATCATGCATCAGCCCTCTCAGCTCTCCCCATCGTTCTTCTTCTGTTCCTTTGTTTTTTTTTTTTCTTCCTCAGGTTATTGAAGCGTTCTCGGTGTTAGCTGCGGGTTCTGGAAATCTTAAAACTGTAAAACCAAAAGCCAGGACTTTTTGTTGGCGCCTGCATTCAATTTCACTTCCCACCTTCACTAAAAAACTCCAGTAAATAAACTCAAGTCAAGCTGTAGTTAAGTTAGTTAAGTTAGTTACCTATTGAGCAAAAACATAAATACTCACCTAAGGATCGCGTTACAGAGCTGCGTAATATTGAAGATACCTGCACTCACCATTATTATCTATGATTTTCCAATACTGATCTATTTTTTTGACTTAATTCATTTTGAACATACGCAAGTAGGTATTTGTAATTATTCAAATGACGTATTCTTTCTTTTCTGCCTCACATATAAGCGACTAACTACAGCTCTCTATTCAGTCGTCCCAGCTACACGTTGCATGCATCAAAGAACCCGACATCTACATATGTAGGCGTATGTACGCGCACAATAGTACAATTTGCCAAGAGTATTTTACATCAGATATACATACATACATCCTATCTATCCAACCTACATAGAGCTTGCGCAACAACGTGCTTAACTGCCTGCGTGCACTATTTTTATTCTAACACATCTCTCAATGTCACCGTTAGGTAGATCCTCGCGTCGTTGATCGCGCGGGTCGGTCTGGCGCGTTCGAAGGAAGCTCTCATCGGGAACACAAGGTATAAGGTAAGGTAAGATAAGGTATGAGTAAAGATGAGATTGTAGGTCTTTTTTTCTTTTTTTCTTGTGCCAATCCGCCATATTACCAACATTAATGTCGTCGGCGGGGGCGATTTTGAGAAAGCAAGCAACTCACTAGATGATCTTTTATATGAGAAAACAAATAAGAGAAAAACCCAGCCCACCGGGGCGACGTGAAGGAATTGTCCTAATCAGGAAAATCTACTTGCTAGCTTCTCCTGCCGAGCCCTTCGCTATGCTAACCCCTGATTCGCCCTTCATATAGTAGCCATTCCAGACAATAGCATAACCAAACCGTCGGGTCGCCCTATCACAATACGTGTTCTATGCTCTTGGTTCTCGTGTATTCCCATATCCCTGGTAGCCCTACTATAGTAGTTTTTAGTCCCATCAGCGATTACGACTCTCTGACCCTGCCTTAAAATCTATTCTTAGGTATTTCGCGTGGTATAATCCGGGTTGTCGTCACCGTAGCCTCTATTCCTATTCTTATTTAGCTTCCCCTTCCTCTTGATCCCGTGAGCTTTTAATCTTCTTGGCTCCAAGGTAAGTATGGGATTCTCACGTCCCACGAGGGGCACGAGTAGATAGGTACAAGCAAGAAAGAGAGTGAAAAAATCTTGGCTTCGGGAAATATCAAACTAGCTCGGCCTCGACATCTCTGGCGCTCCCTCGTAAGGTTTGAGGTTACTCTAGTACAACATTCGCCTACGACTAGCTGCCGCTATTGCAACATTACTGACACCTTGTTTTAGACTTTAATTCCTTCCCGCATCGCTCGATAGATAAATTAGGGTAGATATATTATTGTACATGATAGATAATCGCCTTCTCGCTTGGCTGAAAGGGGGGACGGGGGGGTCGCTGGAGATAGTACAGCCAATCTCCACAATCAATCTCATAAACTCCCATACTTTCTTAAGTAGATTTAGATTTTCATGCAGCTAAACGTGGCGATCAAACCTTGATTTTCTCTTTGCGCAGAGGTTAAAAAGAGCGATCTTGTGCTTGTGTGAAATGGGGATGAGTTAAGCGAACCTCCAGCGATCTACGAACTCAAAAGTATTTCCAACATAGTTACCTAACCTACCTAACCTATGGTAGTATTTATCGTATTTCCAAGTTAAACGTTTAGCAGAAAGCGGCTCTCTCTTCTTGTCTCATTAAAGTATTACAACCTCCGGCTTGGCTTGGGGACAGAGGGAGATCCTGTGACTTTGTACACGTAGTATCAACACATTGGGCCGATCCGTATAACAGCACGCTCTAAACTCCGTGCTGATCTCCGGGACAAGACCCGATGAGGCGTGCAGTACTTACCAGAGGAACGGCGACCGAAAGCCTCACCCGCAGATCAATATTATACCTATTTAATCTAGTGCATGTATGTGTGTTCATAAGTTATTCATTACAATGGGATGGACCCTCGTACATGACCCCCGACCGGGACAAACGGATGAGAAGCAGAAGCGAAAGCGAAAGTGCCCAAGTGCCGTAGCCAAGTTGGCCAAGTAGACCAAGTTGTGACTCTCTCCTGCAGCGATAGCACCCTCTTAGATCCTAGTTTAGATCCTAGGCTACCTATCCGCCTCTCCCGCCTCTCCCGCGTTATGTGTCCCATTAATTCGTTTTAGGGCTTACGCCACATCGGCCCAAGTGTGTCACTCTTTCGTCGGGATAGTGCAAGACTCGGCGCCTCTTCGCTCAGGGTGCGATCAAGTGTGGATTAACGGGATTGGAAACCATCCCTTAATTGAGCAAAATACGTGTGAGGCGTCGGGATCTCAACCGCCGCAGCCACAACCGTAACCTATTCTTCCCACCCCACAAAGTTATTTCGTCCCTTTTGACCAAAGCAGAAACAATCTTGGAAGACGTTGGGGGAAGTCATGGGGAAGGGGAAGGGGAAATGTAAGGATCAGCACACTCCCGTCTCGCAGTCGCTACGATGTCGGCGCATTGCAACGAAACGATGTTCCCGTAGACTTGACCTCGTGAGTTTCAATCTATTTTCCAATAGTTCGTATTCGAATACCAGACGGGAAGGCCAGCGTCAATAATGGACCAATTTTTCTTTTCAATCCCCGAGAAGTTGCGGTGACTCGTTAGTGAACATCCATCGGGACCTTAGGGCAGTTCTCCCTGTATTCTGTCGTACTGCGCAGAAGCTGAAAGGTCTTACAGGAATTTGGACTACCTGGACGTGTTGCACTACAGTGCTTTCTTTTTTTTTTTTTTTTTTTTTTTTTTTTTTTCCAGAAAGCATAGTGGCGCCTGTGAGGATCTAGACAGCAGAAAGCTTCCATACCTAGATAGACCTAGACCAAGATAATGGCGTAACGTTTATCTTCTTGTTTTTTGTTTTTCCTGTGGTAATCCTCCTGTTCCGATAGGTCTCCAGCTATAGAGGGAAGCAAGGGATGTAGCGCGTATCCGTCCTGTAGCCCAGCCGTAATCGCTCCTCTGACAAATACAGCTTCCCAGGGCGAGATGCGACGCCCTTTCGGGAAGACAGTTTTGCTGTCGGCGCCGCATTTCGTACAGATGCTGTGTAACCGGATCAGATAATTCCTTCGTTGGCTTCCTGGCTTGAACTAGCCATGGGCGGCGGGGGCTGTGTCTCCGGTTCCGATATGGCTTTTCTGTCCCCGTAAGAGCTGATGACACACTTCATTCACACTTCCTTGCGATGGGTCACAAGGAGTGGCTTGAGTGCGATGAGTTGGTCACTATAGCTATGGCATCCAAGGCATGTCGTGTATAAACAGGAAATGGAAGGGAGCAAGCAGAGTAGTACCATTCAACGAAAATAATCCCTTCAGACTTCCTAACTTGTTGACGGCCAGTAGTACCGCTTCGGGTTGTAAAACCCGAGTGAGTTGTAACTTGTAAGGTAATGCGGCTATCCATGGCGCTGATGCGGTCGCTCGGCATTCTACTCCTGCAAGCCCGCCAAGTGAGGACTGCATCTCTGGCTGGACCGAAGACACGAGCGATACTCGGATCTCATCCAACTGAATGCTCGTTCTTTGAGTGCGAGGTAAATCGAATACCTCGCTTCTGTACATCGTAGGTCGACTACCTAGGTAATGGTGCAAGTTATCGTAATTGGTATTCGATAATGATCAACTAATCCTTGGGAGGGGGATTAGCGAACGTCCATAGTGATCCCTCATTTTTCCATTTTCGGTCCAATCTTTCGATTCGTCCTCGAGACTCGTTCGACTTTTATTCGAATCAGCTGAGGCCGAGGCGGGCAAACCTAACAAATCCAGCACCGTAAGACAGCCTACCAAGGCTGATTATTAGTTAGACCGATCCATCCAATCCAAATGCCGTTTTTCTTGGATTAGGTTATGACATTGAAGTGGGAAAACCTCGTTTACCGCATTTGGGGTGCTGGGAATCCTACTTCTTTCTCTTCTCCTAAGAGAAGGAGATCCTTCGGGATAATAGTGACTGCGGCTTCAAAAATATGCCGGCTTCAGCAAGCAGCATCTTTATCTTCTAAGGACGCAACCCTCTTTTGACTCTTTGACGCGTAAGCAAGGGTCGGTGTTAACGCAGTTCCCGGGCATCTCTATGTCTCCTCCCGTGTCCCGGACTTGAACGGACGACCCACCACGGACCCCCAACTTCACTTGGATTTCACCACCAAAACTGAACACTTCGCCGGGTAACTACCAATCAATTCCGCCAGACTTAGACCTTTTGCCGTTCTACCGATCACCGTTTCCATCACAGGGATAATTAATTCAGGAAGAAGAGACTGTGCTTCCCTGATAAACCTGTGATTTGCGCTGTCTGACACCGCGAGTGTTGGGCTCCTACTACTTCCTTCATCGACTCAGAGTAGCCCAACTGAACACCATCGGATAGGACGGAGGTAGCATTCCCCGAACACTACTGGGCTCCTCTTCTTTGGAGTTGGTTCCTGGCTAAGGGTCCAGCCCTGTAAGCCTCTGATTTGTGCATATTACCAACACGGCTACTTTAGATACTAAACTTACTTCTCATATCTGATAGATGATATAGAGATGTCATGTGACATTGAATAAGATGTCATTCCTAGATAGTTACGAGTACATGCTACTGGGGTCGTCGGTACGTGATTGGGTTGACTCAACTCTTCGTATAGCGACGCATGTACTATAGCACCTAATCAGTTCCAGATCACTAGGTAAAGACATAGAAACTCTCTATACGAACAACTTACGTAAATCGGCGATTTGTAAATGTAGGCGTCGGCGCTCATTATGTCCGCCCGTTAGACGGCTGATGCCGATTGACCGATCTATGATTCGATGGCGCCGGCACTTAGAACAGAGATCGAGCAATAACGCGCCTTTCCCGTCCACTCGGGACGCTTCCCCATGCCCTTACGTCGCTTACGATAGGATAGGCCAATGCTAAGGAAAAAGCTTGCATGAGAAGTGTGCGTAATGCTCTGGAGGCTGTGTGGGTTTGTGCTTACCTATCATTTTACTTCTCACTCTATCAAATAGAAATAAATAAAAAAAAATAAAAGCTGACTCGAGGTGGAACTCGATTACTTCACCTAAGCACTATCAATGCGGGCGGGAATCGCATTTTATATGCCCGATATATGGTTCTGAGTCAGCGAGGGTCAGCGGTAAATAGGGGTATGCTGACGTTTCTTGGTGTTGCTGATGAGCATCAACGAAATTATAGATATGCAGTGTTATATGCGTAATTCCATTGTCTTATGTGACTGACCTGCATTTAATATTTACATTAATTAAGTAAATTAGATAATTCCCAGCCGCGGGAGGCGAGTTGTTGTGTTGAGTTGGCTATAGCATCTCTCCTTATGGTTGTTTTGGAGATGAGCTAGAGTTCAGGTTCCCTTGGAACTAGAACTTTTAAAGGGGAGCGTCTTATATTAAATAAACGATATCATAACCCCGCGTTTGTAAACCTGCTACGAAGACTAATTATAGCCTCTCTCTGCCGTCGACCAGTAGCAGTTTGTAAAGCACTACGGGTGGTAGCCTGAAACAAGAGAATACGTCGTACGTAGCCATGCACATTATAAGACATCTACGTAGCTCGAATTAGACCTGTATACGCATGAAGCCATATTTATACTGTCCTTTGTAAGCCAAGCATCTGGTTTGGGCCCAGTAGATACCATATCGGGGCTGGCGGGTCCTTTCTATACGAGATATTCTATAGATCCAAAGACAAACATAATAATATCTTTTTTTTCAATAACTCCAAGAACGCGTAACTCTTACTTGTTTACGTATGACCTTCTCGTATGCAGGTGCTCTGCAATATGACGGCTCGTGAAAGCAAGTGGGCGTTGGGGAGCAGGGGAAAATCCTGCCCTGTTCGAGAGAAAGACGGCAGGGCCTTGAATGCCTGACCCCCTATCGGCACCGAGAACACTTGCGGTGAAGATATGTGCTCCGTGTTTCTACTGTCTGCAGTGTAAAACATCCAAATATGCTGCGGCAAGCGACATAGCCGCGCGTTCTCGTCTAACTGGCTTGTGAGTTATCATATGATGGAGAGCAGTAGTTATTTTGAGGAGAAAGAAGCTTCTTTGCATATATATCCATGCCAAGGACGTCCATGTATATTAGAATATAACCCTCCCGTTATTTACTACTATATTGATTTTGACTCCACGAAAGTCCCGAGCATGCACGTGTCACAAGCCGGAGCCTCATGTCGCCACCATTTCGGAGTCCGGGAGGGGATCTATAACGGGCTAGGCGAAAGAGATTGAATAAGAATCATCAATAATTATAAGAGAAAGGACGATGGGGTATTCGCCAGCGAGTAGGGAAGACGCTTGAAGAGGCAGTGTGGGATTAGAAAAGGGGCCTATATTGTTGAGAAGGGACTATAGGATGCTTAAGAGAGAGGACCCAGGACTGACGACTACGTGCTTCAATGCAAAGCGCCGTATCACGTTCAAGGAGCGACTATACAATACATTCACCAGATGTCGATGATACTAACGGGAACCGGATGGAGATGCTAAGAGGAAGGAGGGTATGATGGATGTGGGCTTTTCAAATCCGTCCTACGCCCGAAGGTCTCGCGACGACGACGATGACGACTATCAAACCGGTAACTACTACAGTACCGGCGCACTATGAGCCATATATAAATGAAGACAAAAAAGAGTGCTGGATGCAGGGGCACGTGATAAGAAGGCCCGATAGCCTCAACTTACCTTGATGGAGTGCGTTTGCAAGTGGGTTGTAGAGTGAGGATGGAATCGACCCGTCTAGGAAAGGCGTGACTCGAGTAAGGACGTCTACAGCCATACACTAAGGACAGAGGGACCCCATTAACCGATGCCCACGATTCGAAGCGGGTTGATATCGTGCTTCAACACTCCGATGGATGATGATGCGCCGTTTTCAGTTCAGTGATATCCTGGATGGGGGTGCTCACCCTTCGAATGTCGGTGATCGGAATAAAGAGCGGTTTGAACCATGACAAAATAACAATACAGCTATACATTCTGAAAGTCCGTCCGCATGTCGCTGTTGCGCCTATACTAGGCTAACCAAGCCTAGAGAGGGGGTGAGGAGCGCCACGAGCTTTTCTCTCCGAACAATACACGCCTATTACTCAAAGTCCAGTGTGGAGACACCCCGAGTCAACTTATACAATGTTATATGACATTGGCCTACACTCTCCTGACGACGGCTTTGCTCAATGGGTATACTAGATGGGGACATCCGCGATGTAAAGGTTATCGAAGGAAGTTCATGGGGTACCACTCGAGTAGTTGCCACCATATAGAGACAACGGCTTGCAAAGTAGCAAGAGGCTCCATTCTCGTGACTTGGAACTTCCATGGTTTGTACGATACGAGGCTGTCCTTCGAAAATCCGCAGGTCTTGACGGGGCCGTTAACTCTTTTCTGGCTGGTGGAAGGTGGTGAAGCACAAAACTACAACCACAAGCGTTCATATTTTAAAGAGAAAATATATCGGGAACCTGTCCGTAGTAGTCCTAAAGATCTAAAGGTTACTGCTGTCGCTAATTAGTTATGGACTTGAGGCATTCATTGTTAACGCTACCCATCTTGGCACTCTGGCCTAAACTACTCAATTCTTTAGAGGGATTGAGGCTAGCCTCCTGTCCCGCTACTAGGATGATGACATTATTCCACCAGTTACCTCTAATATCTGATCTATACTGGATAGGCGGGCGATTGCCCTACTCCGTACTATGTAAAAATCAAATCAAATTTCTATTACGAGTATTGACGTATCGAAAAGGAAGTATAGTAATATAAGTACTCCTGATACCTTAGAGCGTTATTATGTTCCACGTAGACCATTGCTCACAAGTAGATACTGCGTACACAAATACGTTTGTAGACATTTCTAGATTAGGTTGAATTCCGAACAATAAGTAGATAGGTACCTAGGTAGGTACACGATCAGGGATAATCAGGATCGGGATAATTCGCCCATCGCCTCTCAGCCGAGCCAAAGGCCGTCAGAGACTCCGCCTTGGGCTCCAACTCGAGAACGACAATCTCGTTCTCGGTATCAGATTTGAGTAGTGTGCCCGGGAGATACAGCGACTGTTGCGGTCCAACGACCCAATATCGCCCCAGATTAAACCCATTCACCCACACGTTGCCCTTGACGCCATCGGGCACTTCCAGGAAGGTATCTAATGCCACTGGATCGGGGGTATCACCGCCTCCCACCGTAAAACTACCGCGGAAGAACAAGGGCGAAGAGTCCGTCGTTATCGCGACGTGGCTGGTCTTGCTTGCGATAGGGGGTGTTTCGAGGGGTAGCGAGTATATGTCCCAGCCACTTAGCACATCCGATCCAACCGTCACGTTGCCCTTTATTCCTTTATACGGGTCCTCAAGAGCGACGAACGTGCCGGACTCTCGGGACCAGTAGTCCACCCTACCGAGGTTCTCTACTAGTAACTGTAGCGTGTCTCCTGGCTTCAGAGATACATGGACCTGCGTCGGCTGACTATACGTACTGTCGATAACGCCGCGCTTCGTCCCGTTCACGTACACGATAACCCTATCCCGAGCCCGATCTCCCGCCTGCAAGTTCCCTTGCACGGTAGCAACGACTTTATGCTCATACAGAACCAGTCCATAGTCCTGATCCAGCTCTTCCATCGTCACCGGTGCGATACTCGTAATCTTATCTCCCAGGGTATCAAACAACGGAACCACCGGAGCGAGGGTGATATTTCCAATCTCAAGAAGAGGGACATTCTCGGGGGGTTCCGGAATGCTTCCCTGCGGCACGTACTTCGCAATCGTATCGCGGAACGCGAAATACATATCCGTCGCCCTCCCGCTCTCATCCAACGGCGCCCCGTAGTCATAACTCGTAACAAACACCGCCGTGTAATTCTTCCATATCGCGCCGTTGCCGAACCCGAAATTCGTGCCCCCGTGGAACATGTACAAGCTAATCGAATTGTTCGCGCCGAGCACGAAGTCGAGGTCCTCCACGTACCGCCGTATCTGCGACGGGTTCCCTACCGCGGTGTTATGCGGGTTTTCGGATCCCCAGAAGTCGGGCCCGGAAGTATAGTACTCCCCGTCGAGGAGGGGACCTAGCTCGCTCGGGTCGCTGATGTATCTATCACGCGCTGCGAAGCCTGATCGCGGGTCTCCGTCGATCGCGGCTAGAACGCCTGGGATCTCGCCGCCTCTGAGCGTCCAATCGACTCCACCGTCGTTCGTATATAGCGGGACTTCGAAGTTTTCCACAAGGATATCTCTAAGTCGTTGGGTGTAGTTGTGGTCTTCTCCATATGACCCATATTCATTCTCAACCTGGACCATCAACAACGGACCCCCTCTTGTGACCTGTAAATCATGCAGATCGCTCGCCAGCCGCTTCAAATAGCTCTCGGCAGCCAACAGAAACGGCTCATTAGAAGACCTCACCCTCATCCCCGGGACCCGACTAAGCCAAGCCGGGAACCCGCCCCATTCTCTCTCGCCGCAGATATACGGGCCTGGTCTCAGGACAACATTCAGCCCCTCCTCCTGAGCAATCCGAAAGAACTTGGCAATATCATTACTCCCCGCATCATTCACCCACTGACCCTGCTTCGGCTCGAGTAGATTCCAGTACACGTAGCTGAAAATAGTATTAAGCCCCATGGCCCTAGCTTTCATCAGGCGATCGCGCCAGTACGCCGGCAGGATCCGCTGGGGATCCATCTGCCCGCCGATAATAACGTACGGCTCGCCATGGAGGAAGAAAGACCGGCGATCATAAGTAAAAGCCGGCGCGGCGGCCGTTTGCGTCGGAGTTGGCGAGGATTCCGAAGCCCACGCCGGGGTAAGGAGAGTCAAGAGACTCACTACAGGATTATACCAACGCATTCTGTCTCATACCCGATAATGAAACGGTCTTTGACCATCTCCTATCTCGAAGATGTTCTTTGGTAAAGAGTAGATTATCCGAGCTATCATACCATCGGTTAACGCGCGCTCCATATCCTTCCCCGCATTCTTTCTCTGCGACTATGAGGGTCCATGAAATCCGGGTTTGGTGAAGGTTACATCCGCTAAAGCCTCTAGTCATGATATTCCCAGTTGAAGAACAAATACAACCTTCTACCCTGGTCCTATAGTCGCTATCACATGGCTTTATATTCATAGCTAGTATTTCAATCCACCAATGGTGCGCATCGCGTTCATGTTATAATCATACAAACGTAGACAGATGACTGAAATATACGAAACGTGGAATCCAGTAGTTGAGACAGGCTATTCCTAATGCTAGATTAAAACAGAGTATGCGAGCTTGCATGACGAGCAAAGCCGCAGTGTAGATCTATAATGTGTACGAAGTCTTTCTATTTGCGCGCCCGCCCTGTCTTCTATAACTCCGGTCCAACACGACTACTTGTAAGCGGTCAACAATCATGTCGTGTCGTGTACTCTAACACAGAATCGAGTTGCCCGTAACGTGAATAAGACTAAGCTTCTGACTAGGCTGCTGCTCAAGCCGGAGCTTCGAATATACGCTCGATGCCCTTCCACTCCCCTTTCGCTCTCTCCTCCCAGTAGCCCTCCTTCCCTAGCTTCAACTTCCAGAGCTCCTCTCCATCTGGAGCTTCGGGCACCTTGATAAACCACCGTGGCTTATACTCTTCGCCCTTGGCTTCTAGATCCCTTCGTCTTGCGCGCTGTGCCTCCTCAAGCGTCACCTTCCACTCTTCGGCATCGTCAAGTTTGCCTTGTTCCGCAAGCCGCTGGTCAGGGCGCAATCGGGTATCCGTAGGCGGTAGCCGACCTTCCTCAACGGGTGTTATTTCGTTAAGCGTGGCGCTGAATGCCGTCAGACCGTAAGTGTTTGGCGCGTTGGGAACAAGTTGGCCAGCCTTCCAGACTTCTTTATTGGTTGCCTTACCACCCTCCACAATGCGAAGCGAGGTCGTCCAATTGCCTGCAAGGCCGGTTCCCATCTGGCTTCCGTCTGCCTCACATAATTGCACTTCAACATCTTCACTGCGGCCGCCAAACATACCCTTCGTTTTGAATTCGATATTAGCTTTTGCCCCCGTGGTGTCGTTACACACGGTCATCGTTCCAACCGGTTCGACGTATTTCTCTCCCACAACGACATTCCTTAAGAACATGGTCGCGATATTCCACGAGTATAACTCGTCAGTACCATCCGGGAGTCGTAAGGCAACGCGGACTCGCCCTTCAGTAGTCAGCTCAGCACTCTTGCCCCAGAATTTCTGTGACGGGGCGGGGCTTTGTGTGAGCGACCAGGCTGCAGCGTCGGCATGCATTGCAAGGCGTAATGGGCGGTGCGTGACCTTCTCAACAATAAGTCTAAATCCACCGGGAACCTCACTCTCCGTACGAAGAAGTTCAAAAGTTTCACCCAGCAGCGGGTTAAATGGTTTACGCATAGCACGCTCTTTTACACGGTTGACGCTAAGATGCGAGACAGCAAAAGCAGTGACATATACCAAGCGGTCTTTTGGAACTTTTTGCTGCGCGGCTTGGTCAAGAAGTTGAGCGTATTCGAGCTGCTCCGCTACACGCTGCAGGGTCGATATAGGCTCGTTAGACGAGACAGGCATACTGATCGTGCTTAGATCTTTACCAACATTTTTGCGGAAGAATGCGATTAGACTTGGTGGAGGAACGGTAGCTGCGGGAATGGTTTTACGTCGATCTACGGCGATGTCAACCGGTAATGGAGCCAGTGATTTGGGTCGTGCAGGATAAAGAGCTGCAGCACCACTGGCTCCCGTGTTCCCTTCATCTTCTTCCACGGATGATGTTGAGGACGAGTCATCAATAGTGGCATCGTCAGCCTCGGATTCATGGGAATCTTCGTCACTCTCGCGGCGGGCAATCATCATGACTTGAGCTCTGCTATCCGTTTCGCCTGCCTCGGCATCGAAGAACTCATCAGTCGACGCAGTGGACTCGAGACTTCTCCTAGACGTAGCGGAAGCGGGCATTGGTATTCGTCGTCTCTTACTATTAGCAAGTACCTTGGTGAACTCTGCCACAACTAAATCCAAATCATTCAAGAGAGCAGCACAGTGCTCATGAGTGTTCTGCTCCTCTGGCTCGCCGTGGCTGGATCCATTCGGCCTCGGCGAAGCCACTGATCCTGGTGTTGGCACGGCTAAAGCTGATGCGGCTCCTGGTGCCGACGAATCTGGTGGGAGAGGTGAAGAACTCTGCTTCCTCTTCCAGAACGGGCGCTTATCCTGTGCTGCCGGGGTAAAGTAACCATCACCACTCTCCGATACGGGCGCTGGCGAAGCTGGAGATAGGTGGGAGGTCTGGGGGCGTTGCGGTGGTTGTTTCTGAACAGCCATATCTTTGACCAAACGACGCAGGGCGTCTCGTGTACCGACGATTCGGCTAACTAAAGCTTCCACTTGTTGCCATTCTCGATCCTCTTCATGCGGTAAATTCGGCGGATTCGCGTGCTTAGGAGTTGCCACTGTAAGCTTCTCTGGAGTAGGTTCTTCAAGCATTGGTTCGAGGCCCCTAGCTATCCTACTCGCTTTTTCCAAAGCTCGTGCCCATTCATTGAACTCCTTGGCATTAGATGCTCTCAAGTGCCAAACTTCGGCTCCAGAGTCAATGTTGATCTCTCTTCGCCGCTCGTCTGCAGCAATTGCAGCCAAGCTTAGTGGAATTGCTCCTCTTAATGCGGACGAGTTTCGGTTGTGATAATACGACATGGTACAAGAGGAATAATCCAGGGAAAAGAATCTGCGAGCGTAACCTTGACCCTTCTTTCTCCGTCTCTTTAATAGAGTCCCTGTAAACGTAGTTGACGACGCGACTCCATCACTGCGAGCTCCCATAGATTTTGCTCGTTGGCGGCCGGCTGGGTGACTCTGTAGACTTTCGGTAGACTCGGCTGGCATGTCCCCTAAATGTTGGTTCGCTTTTCCTAGACTGGTCCTGCTACTGCTTGCGTGGGAACCAGCTTGGAGATTTGGGAGATGATGTGCCCCTTGCGGCGGAGCGCCTGTGGGATAAGTAAGAAGGACCACGGTGGCCGTCTTGGAGGTTTGCTTCGAGAAGGTATTGTCAAATATTAAACCAAACATCCCACCATGACCCTTCAAGACATCATATGTCCCCATGGATACTTTGTCGGCCTCACATTTTCCATACCATTTTACGGGAATAAACCCTTTGCTAGCTAATTGCTCCTGTGCGGTACTGGAGTCTTTCTTCGCAAACCGACTCTTCCCATGGTTCCCGCTGCCGTCGACGTGCTCGTAATCGTTATTCGTGCCGTCCAATGTTGGAGGTTGGGTTGCTGTGCCATGGCCAGGATGCTTGACGATGCCAAAATTACTAGTAAGACACATTCGTGTTAGTACTGACATTGCTACGAGCAAAGGCACAAGGGGATTCCAGGCTCACATTGATTTCTTATGGGGTTGAACGCTCCATGAAATAGTTTGACCTTCGTCGACTTTGACCCATCGCACAATATAGGACTATTCGGATAGTATGTTAATTCTCGGGTCTTGCGGAATCGTCATGTCTCCAGCAATAGGAACATGCATAGTATAAGTACCTTGCTGTGGATTTCTAGTTGTTCAATCCCTGCCATTTTCAAACTCGCAGACGATCAGTGGTCACCGGTGAATAGATTGTCTTTCAGACAAATCGAAACATTTCCGTCAATTGCAGAGGAAGTTGCTGATAGTAAGTTGGGAAAAGACAAGTTGGTGTTAGTTGTGAAGCTGTGATGCTGTGAAGCAGTAAAATAAATAAAATAGAAATACGTCTGCCTGTTCACTTTCTGTAAGCTGATAGCTGCAGGACAAGGCCAGCTGCATGTAATTCAGCCACAGCAAACCACGATTGTACCTAGGTAAGTAAATACTCTAAATAGTTAGGTAACTAAGTAGAAGAATACTTTTTCACAATGTGTCACCTTGCACGGGTTGCAGCGAAATATTATCTATTCCGGATTACTTGGGGATGAAAAGGGGAAGTAACAATTCAGCTGTGAATTATTAAAATGCTAAAATGCTAAAAGCATCCGTATGAAGTAAAGTATTGGTACCAACTACGCTACCGGGACAGGCGGACACGATGCCTGAGTAGTACTTGCTCAAAGCTTTATCTGGTTAGCGCCTTGGCTAATTCATGAAAGTGGGTACCATCTTGAAGATTGAGTTGTGGCGCAAAACGTCACTGTTATTAATAACTCACCCCTTTAAATTACATAAGTCTTCCCCTGAATTTACCATTTACTAAGAGTCTTATTACTTAGGTAAACACTAAAATCTCCATTGACCATCTTCAACTCAGCATAGAGTTGAATGACTACTTTCACCATCACCATTTCGAAATAATTCAATTCTAATTCGTATAAATAGGTACCCTTTGACAACACAAAACACAACAATATGCACACATATGCACACTCAAACTGGCCTTGTATAGCCAATAATTGCCAAAAGCAACTAATACTTAGGTAGCCAAACACATCATGCTTCATTCTTTTAACTCCCGTAGTTCTATCTGTATTTCAGTCGCATATTTCTTCTAACCTCGAGCCAAGGACCAGAAGCCTAGAAGTCTATTACCTGTGACGGGTATCGAGAAATCCATTATGACTTGTGCATTGGATATTTGTTTCACAGCTGAATTTTATTCACTATAACTAAATAGATTCAACTATGTTATTACAACCTCAACACTATGGTCACTCAGATTTGCTACAATATTATAGGACCCCAAAGGGAGAAAAAAAATAAAAATAAAAAGCTATATATTTATGGTATTGTAGAGAGCGTCTGTCCCCTTCTCCAGCCATCCTCCACCTTACCTGTCTTCCATAACAATACACACTCATCCCGCCAATCCAGAAAACTTCCTTTCAAAAACTACAATCTGTCAACACGAGTCGCCAAGATGGATTGCTACATAAGAGTAGTACACAAATCCTGCGACACATGCCAAGGGCCAGCAAAAAGGATCGAATATATAGTACATGATATTAGCTGCCCTCAGCGCACCCTGACCGGGCCGTGCCCCTATCCACAATTGGTAGTTGTCGAAATGGCAACTAGTACACTTAATTGCGAAAGGTGCACTTATCACGGGACTATCTCTTCTCCCTACCGAGCACGACAAACCTAACGCCCAGGTACATCAGCCAAGAACACTGCCAATTATGACAACAAGAAAATATTTAGAGCTTATCATCGCCAAAGAAAAAGGCTATACAGTGTTCTTGCGGCTGGTGTTTGAGGATCAGCATAGACATTTTGATTCGCGGATGCTATTATTTCATTCGCCTTACAGCTACTACGCCGTCATTTTAAACAGCATTAATAGAGATATCCTTATCATTACCTGCAAACATTGCGTAGCGAACACTGATATTCGTAAGTGGTAGGATTCTACCTAGATGAGACCTCCAGGGGGAAGCATGTTCAGCGTGAGGGAAATTCCATAATGAGTGCTATATGTACCTAAGGTAAGGTAATACCTAAAAGCAGCAAATATCATAATAAAAATAATCGATCAATGCTTACATTTTTACTTTCTCTCGAGGGTCCCACGCACTCCTTATTCACTATTACGCTATAAATCCACCCCGAACCTATATTGGCGGTCTTATATCCTTGATTTTGAAAATATATAGTTATAAATTTCTCTAACTACAACAAGCCTCCTCGCAGAAAAACGATGGTGTATTCTGGCCCTCTAGCCCTGAAGCTCGACAACTGATTCCATTAGGGCGTGGTAGAAGCAATTGTTGCTGCATTTGAATGAATTATGGGAACCGTGAAGGACCTGTTATCTGGCTATATTATATACACTACATGACGGGGCGCTATGGTCCTGATGGTGAGCTGCTGAGAGTTTATGTGATCGTACCGTGACAGTCTAGTAGTTTAAAAGTAATCTAGCCTGTAGCTCGTGTAGATTTGGTACTTTTCAAGCGGCACATAAAATGAAAAAGCACACACTCTGATGGACAGGATTTATGCTGGTACAGTTTGGCTGATTGGTAACTTCCTAGAACTTGAATATCCTTTGCTTTGTTTCTCCAACCTGAGTAACACCATTTGCACTCAACTCGCGTGATTGTATCAGCCTCTGGCTCCAAATTATTAGTACTTGGATGAAGGGAAAACTACCTAGATATATATTCTGGGTAAGGGCAAAGACCGAAGATACCTTTCCTTTTCTCCATTTCCTCCCCTGTCTTCTAACGCAAAACAGCCCCTTGCCCGCCAATCTAGACAACATCCTGAATATCTTCGGAAGCCCAACATTCGACAACCCCGCAATATGGATTCCCAAATGTACTGCTTCAAGAGGTTACCGCGTAGGAAGTGCCCCAGATGCAAAGTCGTAGAGACCTTCCCGTCGTATGAGGTACACGGCCTTCGCTGTCCTAAGCGCGAGAAGACTGGGCGATGTCCTTATTCAAGGTTGCCGACTGAAGAATATGTCAGCGTGGTTCTTTGCGAAATCTGCAAGAAGATTCTTGAAACTCCGATGGGATAGATACCCAAATCTACCGAGGGAAGAGTCGTAGCCTTCTCAAATGACACACATGCTGGGCCATTGGCGAATATATTCATCCCGACAATATACCGCTTTTCTGTCTACAGAATATAGGGTAAATACCTAGAAGAATCCCCCCCCCCCCCCCCCGGCGGTTCTCTCAAAACATTTTCGACGACGACTTACCGGCGTCTGGGTCTTACAATCGTTTCGGAAATAGGCCATGTGGTGCTATCATCTAGGGTTGGTGTAGGGAGTTACGAGAGATAACACGCAGATGATTTTGAGGGTCATTTCGATCTCAGTGGCTACCAATTATTAGCAACCAGACCATAGAAATTCTAGGAATTCATAAGAATATCTTTACAAACTTAGATCTTATACCTGCGAGTGATGTGGATGTGGATAATTTAGTAGTATGAAGTAGGGGTATGATTAATTTGTATAAGGTAAACTCTATACGAGTCTCTTTTGTGTTTGAGCTTGTTACCACATCCTAGGCTCCATCTTTTCATATATCCTCACTTTCTTGTAATTTCTTAATAATGTCTACTTATTCCGATATAAAAGTAATCTAAAGAATGTCCCCTCTCACTTGGTAGAGCAATAGGTAGGGAAGCAACTTCGTTATACCGTAAGGAACTCTAACTCATGTAGCTCTGAAGTCAGAGCTAAGTCAGAGCTATACGTATAAAACTAGTTATTTGACCCTAGGGGGTTTTAAATGAGAACCCTAACATGTCCATTTTTAACGCCTTATTTGTAGTGACACGGTAGAACAAGATCTAAGGGGTACGTGGCATGCTCGTAAGGGCTTAGAGAGGTAAACGTTAACAAATTACAGTCTACTGTTACCTGACATATATAATATGAGATGCAGAAGCTCTCTCCAGTAGTTACCCTACGCACGATATCAATCAAAGTCTCTCACAATCAGCCGACCCCGTAGAGTTTGATAATAGAAAATATATACCTTTTATGCGCTTCTTTCAAAGTAAGGTCCTGGCCTACCAGTTTAGGTACCTAACGCAGCACTTAGGTGTCGTCAGCGCAGAGAGGTTGCACCAATATTACCGTGACTGTTGTCTAAATTCCTAGAATACCAATAAGCCTTGAGATTATACAACAGAGCCTTTCGTATTCCACACGAACCATAACACAAATCTGTCGTCACCTTTGCCTCAGGGACTCGACAATGATCAACTTGATGATACATTCACTACTTATTAGAGGTACATATTTAATAACACGTACAATTGCAAACTAATATAATTGCTCTCTCCCAATGACACCGGAGCTATCTCTTTACGAGTGACTTATTTTACCCCTATCTAACTAACGACAAGACAAGTACAAACTTATTTACTTCTATACTCATCCATGTTACATTTCACCGAGAAGGAGTGAATGCAATTGTCCTGCCTATTTTTTAACAAAAGTTGGAGTTAATCATGTTCTACTAATTGCTCGTCGGGCCCTAGAAATGTATATAAGCATGGACATCCTTCCAGTGAGAGATAAAACTTCTTTTAAGAGCTCTTTAACCACAAGCCCAAATATCTTTCCACAAAACTCCAGAAATTATTCGCGAGTACACAACACAACAGCAATATGCCACGAACTTCCCGAATAAACGGCTGCTATAACCAGGTAAAGCGCGTCCATTGTCGCAGCTGCAAGAAATACCTAGAGAGGACGGAGCTGGAGTACCATACTTCTACCTGCCCTGCTTTCCGGGCAAAAGGAGGAAGCTGCCATGTACACCCTCTGCCTCAAAGTGTGGATAATTCAGACGAGTCAATATGTTCTGGCTGTAAGGAAATCGTACAAGCAGCCAAATGTTTATATGATATGTCTAAGAGTACGTGTGACTAAGAATTTAACCCCCTCTTTCATATATCAGCGATATACTGACTTTTAAATCTATGTAACAGGATAACCTAATCCAAGACGCTCTCGCCAAGGATGTGACCCAGAATGATAGTACCGGTCGGCATTTAGTCCTTGTGGTATCTTTAGGACGAAGCCGTACAAACCACCTCGACGAGGCTGTTCGGGACAACCAACTTGGCGGTCTAATTTGCAAATAATTGCAAGGTAGTAGACTATAGCCATCATCAATAATACAGATATCCAGATACAACGAGTCCTTACGTAATTATTGTTAACGCCGGAGAACTATAAAAGGAGGTACTGCTGAGTATGCGATTTTATACCAATCAATTTATTTTCACCCCTTGTTGTGTGTAGTTTTTTCAAGTACTTGTGCTTCCCACTCTCACTATTTTATTCTTTACTCTCGTGAATGATGGCAATATAAATAATTGTCTAGAGCCCTTACCCAATGTGTTTGTAACGTAAGAGCCGACACGATTTTCAAGGCATTGAAGTTATAAGTGCAACGCTACTCTTAATATCATGGATATCAGGGATGAGAGGGAAGCCTCCTAAATATGAAAATTTATACCTCATTCTCATTCCCTCCAAGTTCCCAGCCTCTGTACACCTGGCAATAGCGCTTATACCGAACAGATCCCCGTCCTAAAAAGCTCGTGCAATTTTCTTAACTCTTTTCCCTTAGAACCACCGGTGATATTCTCATCCTCCCGGCCCTCTCTTCTCAGACATCGAATCCGACCTCCGAGCCAGCGGAGTCTCCGACCTAGGTCGTTCCGCCCGTTCCATGCTAGCCTCCCTCTTCTCGACAAAACTTCCCGAACCCATCTCTAATATATCCTGAGACCTCCAAGGATACGGCGCGTCCTCCGACATCGGTGAAGGAGGTATATCCAGTCTTTCATATCGGCCTTGACTCCGCGTCGACGACGACAGCGACGAAACCACCGAATTCCCCCTTTCCAGAGAAACCGGTGATACCGCGAGTTCGCTCGTCTGCGGAGGGGGAGTCCTCCCAGCAATTTCTTCCGAATGTCGAGTCTGCTCCTCGAGCTTCCCATATTCCGGAGCCCGCGAATCGTACATCTCCCGCTGTTCCTGGTCCTCGTTTTTCCGACCCCTGCGATACCGCTTAACGATCCAAATCGGGATAAACAAGCCCGAAGCCACGGCCCCCGCCCGGCGTAGAGCGCGCACGTAGCTTTGATCCTTACCTCCTCCGGCCTCCTTTTTCCTCCGCCGCTCCCTGGAGATAAATGCGGCTAGAGAGGCGAGGAACACGAGTATCACCAGCCCGACAATGACGATTACGGGAATTGCCCAGGTGGGAAATTGCTGGTTCCGGCTTACGCTCTCTGTTGAAGTGCTCTGTGTACTCAAGCTCGCACTATTCGATGGAGTGCCATAGGGAGTGGGTTTTGTCCTTGTAGGTATTTCGCTCCCGGCAGCAGTAGCCCCTTGTGTAGCGGATTTAGGCGGAGATGTACTCGTAGATATTGTCCTAGACGTAGGCGCAGGCAGATTTATAGTTGTAGGCTCAGATGTAGACGTTTGCGTAGCCGTAGGCGAAGACGGAGGCGTAACCGGAATTGGAGACCCAGATGAAGACGTAGACGGAGATGTAGACGGAGATGTAGATGTAGATGTAGATGTAGATATAGATGTAGACGAAGATGTAGATGTAGACGAATTTACAGTCAAGTAGACATTATGAGACGTTCCAATAATTGTAGGTTGCTTTCCATATGGACCTGGGGGTTTATCCTTTCCTTCCCGAATTCGTTCGAATAATTCAGTTCCCATTCCCTTTCCGATCCCACCGCCTCCATGCGGTTTATGCGAGTCATCTGAGCTGTGATCCCTCAAAAAGGCCACCATATCGTCGATGCGAGTTTAGTATTTGACGGCTGTTCCCTCGTCCTCAGTTAATTAGCAGTCGGTATATAGCTAATTCACACGGATCAGCAAACTCAAACTTGGCAAAAGCGCCACCAGAACTAAAGGAAGAATATTTCGCAGCGAGCGTTCTGCTTATTACCTACTTTCGCGTGAAAAAAAGAATTGGGGTAGTCAACCTATCTATTTCTGGACCACCCGGCACAGGTCGCAGGACCGTGATACACACACATCAATATCCGACGGGGCTTAAGGCGCAGTGGGACGATCGGGGTATTGGTATTCGTCGACTGCCAACGCAGCAATGGGAACCCAATTAGACATCGAATGTCGCAAGAATGAAACGGTAGGGCTGCGGGTAGTAGATTTTCGTATGAATTAAGAACCTTACCGACCTATGGGCCGTGTAACCACCAGCCTTTCCACAGACAATACTCAACATACTATTCAATCGTTAGTCTGCTTAGTTTCTACCTAGGTACTTGGTTCGTAGGACTTATGCACCCAGCCAAGGTGGGAAATATAGGTACGGATGGGGGCGGTTGGGGGCGCCATGTCTCGGCTTCAGAAAAGAAATACAAGTCAGGGGGTTCAAGATTGCTGTATAAAATGATTGCTTTTTCATACATAAATCCTCGATTAAATGTAATAATCGGTACGGTCATTATCCTTCGTTTATCTATGGCCCCTTCTTCAATTGGAGCTTACAGTACAAAGCGCTACGAAGTGTACAGAGTAGATAATGAGAACACAGATGAAGTGATCCAGCAATACTGAGTCAGAGATAAGCTGCAGTCTAGTTTATTGTTTTTCCCGATTATTCCTGGGTAGTTGCATTTTGACCCAGGATTCAAGCCACCAGTATCTCAAACGACATCTTTGTTGGAGTGGGGGACCTATAAGAATCTATACCGCTACTACGAACTCGAAGTGGCGTCCAAATATGCCCATAAGATTATGACGATCTGTGAGGCTGAGCTCATCTACTTAGACAACCTTACATTATACACGTCACGGTATCACTCGATGCTCCTCACCGAGCAGATAGGGGTATAGTATTAATAAGTATAAGATAAGCATACAGATATCTAAACTGCAACTATACGCAGACTCAAGTCTGCCAATATAAATATAAACGGTATAGAAAATTCTGTCGTTTCTCCATTTACATACTACCCCTCGATGGCATAGTTACACGACAGTTCAGCCACCACATGGCAAGTTTCAGTGTTATTTTCGTACTGAATAGGTAGAACGCATAACTTCAAGAGTTAAGTGGCGGTGCTTCGCCGTTCCATGTCAGTGTCCATTTACATCAACACGTTAAAGTAGCGTACCTACATATGACTTGGTGCGAAATCTTTCAAACAAAAGTCGCTTTCCCATAAACAAGAGGCCACCCTTTGGTATGGCACAAAAGCCCGAACTCATTATAAAGTTTTCATTATTTTTTTAAATTTAAGAATTATTAAATAAATTATATAATTCGTTCAAGTTTTGTTTTAATATTATATAATTAATTGAATTATTTTAATTGTTATAAAAAATAATTTTATTTTATTTTACATTTATATATTAAAATTTTATAAATATTATTTATATATTAAAAATATAATTATTATAAAATTATTATATAATTTAATATAAATTTTATAATTTATTTTATATAATTATTATTATTAAATAAAATAAATTTATTAAAATTTAAATAATTTTTAATTATTTAAATTATTATTTATTTTTATTTTAATTATAATTTTATTTTTTAACATAATATAAATTAACGTTTTATATTTTTATTTAATGTTTATATTGTTTATTTTTTTATAAATTTTTATTATTTTTTATTTATGTTATTAATAATGTAATGATTTAAATAAATATGAATTTATACGTATTAAAAAATTTATTTCCGATTTTATTTTAACTATTTTTAATAATGTTTTATTTTTATATAATTGAATTTTATTTTAATTCCAATTTTAATTTTTAATAAAATTTATATTTAAATTTATATTTTTATTTTACATATAATTGATTAAATATAATAATTTATATATTTTTTTATAAATTTTCCATATTAATTAATATATTATTTATATTTAAAAAATTATTATATTTGTCGTTATTATTATTATTTTTTATGAAATTTATATTTTAATTTATAATATTTTATTTAAATATAATATTAAAAAATTTTAAATTTAATATTTTTAATAAATTATTATTATTTTTATTATTTTTGATGATATATAAATTAATAATTGTTAATTCGGGATTTTTTTTTATAATTTTTTTTTATTTTTATTTTTTTTTAAAATTGTTATTTTATTATTATTTAAAATTTTATTTTTTGATTTTATTAAAGTTTTATATTGGATTTAATGTTAAGTAAATTATATTAATTGTTTTACAAATTATTTTTAATATTTAAAAATAAAAATATAAAATTTTCGGAATTATTTAACATGTTATATTATAAAATTAATTTAAAATTTTCCATTAAAATAATAATAAAAATGGATTTATATATTAAAAAAATATTAAATTCATTATTAATATAAATAATATATTATTCAAAAATTTAATTTATAATTTAATTGGAATAATAAATATAATTTTTATTTTATATTTTAATTTTAATTTTTATTAATTATATATAATATTTTTTAATTATTTTATTAAATAAAATAAAAATATAAAAATTATATAATTATTTTTGAATTAAATTAAAAAATTATATATTATTTTTTTTATTAAAATAAAATTATAATTCGATTTAAAAATTTTATTATATAAAAAATATTATATTTTTTATAAAAATTTTTAATTTATCATTATTAAATATTATATAAAATTATTTATAAAAAAAATAATGAAAATTTTAAATTTAAATAATAAATATTTTAAAATTTAAAAAATAAAAAAAAATAATTTATAATATATTAATTTTAATTTATAATTAATATTATAATATTTTTTTATATATTTAATTATATTAAACGTAAATATTATAATAATTATTTATTAATTTTTTTAATTAATTATAATATTAAAAAAAATAATATAAAATAATCATAATATTAAAAAATTAAAAATTTAAATAATATTGTTTTTTTTATACGGGTAAATATTATACGTTTATATATAAACGTTAATAAAAAAATTTATAAAATTTATATATTTAAAAAAATTAAAAATCGTTTTAATATAATTATTTTTAATATTTAAAAAAAATATAATAATATGATTTTTATATTTTATAAAATGATTATATTTTAATTTTTTTTCGATATAAAAAATAAAAAAAATGAAATTTATATTAAATTTAATTTATAAAAAAAATTAATATTTTTATTAAATTTAATTAAAATGGTTGGGTTAAAATTTTAAACCATATTTAATATAATTTAAATATTTTATATAATAAATTATTTATTATTAAAATTATAAAAAAAATTTTAAAAAATTTTTTATAAACGTTATATTAAAAATATATTATTTTATATAATTTATAAATTTATTTTTCGGCACATTTTTTACATTTAAATAAATATTATTTAACATGATTTTAAATCATTTAAATTTTTATATAATTTTAATATAATTTAATTATAAAATAAAAATTATTAATTATTTAATAACATTTAATTTTTTCGTATTATAAATATTATTATTGTATTAATTTTAAATATTACATTTTTTGTTTTTAATTTATATATTAAATTTTAAAATTAAATTTATTTATTATTTAAATTTTACATATAAATTTATTTTAATGTTCTCAAATTTCATCAACCATTTGCGGTGGTTGCGCCACCGGATTGTTGGTTTGTGTATTTATACATGTGGGGTACGAAAAACGTAATTAGTTGAATGAAATTTAAAAATTTTATGCGGAAAAAAAATTTTATTTATACATTTTTATTATTATATTAATGATATATTAAATAATTAATAATAATATTAAAAATAATTTTTATTTTATTATTTAAAGTTAAATAAATAGTTTTTAAATTTTTTATATTTTTTTTAATTAAATATAATATTACGTTATTATATTATAAATTTTAATGTAAAAACATTAAAAATTAAATATTTATATTTTTATTAAAAAATTTTATATATTTAAATATATATTTCTATAATAATATCTAAAAACCATTAATATTTTATTATTATAAAATAAAATAATGGTTTATTATTATTTTTAATTTTTTTTAATTTTTATAAAATTTTATATTATTAAATAATAAATTTTAAAAAATTATAGTTTTTTATTTAAAATATAATTATTATAATAAAAATGTAATCATAATTTTTATTATATAAAAAATTATTATATAATGTTTTTTTAAATTTATAATTATATTAATAATTATTTTAATATATTATTTATTTATTATAATGTTTTATTTAATAAATTTATTTAATTTTAAATTATATTTTTAATTGGAAAAAAATTAATTTTATATATTTAGTTTTTAAATTATATTTATATTCGATTTTTTTGTTTTTTTTGAAATATGTAATTGGTTAAAAAAGTTTATGGTAAAAAAAATATAAAAAAAATGAAAAAAACGAACGTAAAATGTGGTTTAAATTCATTAAAATAAACATAAATATTATAAATAAAAAAACATTTTTTAATATTATATTATAATCATTATTTTAAAATTATTAATTATATAATTCATTTAAAATATTTATTTAAAATATTATTACGTAATTTTAAAAAAAAATTATTTTTTTATAATGTGTTACATTATAATAATAATAAATTATTTTATAAATTTTAAAAATTTATTATTAATTTTTCGGGTTTTTACATTATATAAAAAAATATAATATTATAATTAATTTAATAATAATTTTAAAAAAACATAATTTTTAACATTAAATTAAAATTTATATTTTCCCATTTAATTAATAAAATATATTAATAATTTAAACATTTATATATTTATATAAAAAAATTTCATTAATTTATTATTTTATTTTTTTATTTATTTACAATTTTAATTTTAAATTAAAATAACATTAAATTTTTTAAATGATATTATTTTTTTTAAAAATTATTATTTAATTATATTTAATTTTATTATTTTTTTAATATATAAAAAATTTTATTTATAATATATTTTAAATTATAAAATAATAAATTTTAATCGCAATTATAATTTTATAAATTAATTAAAATTATATACATAATAAAATTTATTAAATAATATATTAATTTTTTAAAAAATTTTTAAATTTTTTTTAAAAAAATAAATTATAAAAAAATTATATAAATATTATAAATAAATAAATTTTTAAAAAAATATTTAATTATTTTTTTATTATTATGTTTTTATATATTTAAATTATTAAATAAATTATATTTATTTATATAATTTTACATATTATAATATATTTTTAATTTAAATTTAAATTTTATCATTATAATTCATTTTAAATATTATTGAAAAATTTATTAATTATTTTTTTAATATTTTTATTAACCAATTTATTAAATTACGTTCGAATTTAAAAAATAATAAATTATTTTTATATTTAATTCCGATTTATTAAAATAAACATTATTAATATAATATTAAATAATATTAATAATAATTATAATAATATTTTACGTAATAATGTCCGCAATTTATTTAACAAATTTAAAATTAATTTTTTATTTAAAAAATAAATTTCGAAATATAAAATTTTTTTAAAATTAATTAATAATTTTTATAAAATATAATATATATTAAATTTTTAAAAAACCATTTAAATTAAAATTAATTTATTTTTAAAATAATATTAATTATATTTAATTTAATATTTTTTTAATTAAATTTTAAAAATATTATTAATAAATTTTTTTATTTATTTTTTAACAAATTTAAATTAATCATTTTTTTTTATAATATATAATAATTATTAACATAATTATAAAAAATATTTCCCATTTAATACAAACTTTATTTAAATATATTTAATATATAAAAATAAAATTTAAAATATTAAAATATTTTTTAATTATTATTTAATAATATTACATGTTTTTTATATATATATATTTTTAATAAAAATTAAAAATTTATATTTATTAAAAAAAAAATTTTTAATTTTAAAATATATATTCGGAATTATAATTAAATTTTTTTTTAATTTATTAAATAATAAATTAAATAAATTATTATATAAAAAAATTTTTAACCATATAAATATTTTTATTAATAATTTATTTTAAATTATTAAAATAATATTATGGTTAATTAAAAATATTATAAAAAAAATTATTATTATATAATGTAATTTTAATAAATTTATTAAAAAAAAATTTTTATTATTTTTAAACATAAAAAATTTGGTTATAATAAAAATTTTAATATAGTTAAAAAAATATAATTATTTATATATTAATATTTTATTTAATAATTAATTTTAAAATTATTAATTTAAAAAAAATAATGATTTAATTTTTTTTAATATTTTTTTATTAATATAATATATAAATAATTTTAAAAATAAAATTATTGAAAAAATGATTTATGTTTTTTAATAAAATAATTTATAATTAATTTTTAAAAATAATTCGTTTAATTTTATTAATGTTAAAAATGATAAAAATAAAAATGAAAATAAAAAATAAATTAATATTATTTGTTTTATAATATAAATTAATAATAATAATGTAATAATTAATATAAATTATATAAATAAAAATGATATCGAATTAAATTTATTTAATTTAATTAATATTAATTATAAAATTATAAATGATAATAATAATAATATAATTATTTTTTTTATTATAATTTTTTTTAAATTTTTTAATATAATTAGTAGTAAATTAAATAATATTTAAAAAATTAATTTATTTTATAAAATTATATTATAATAAAATTTTTTTCAAAAAAATATTAATTATTTTAATAAAATTTTTTTAAAAAAAATTATTAATAAAAAATTTAATATTAAAATATTTTTTAATAAATAATATTTTAATATTTTAAATCCATATTATTTTATATTAATTTTTATAAAATTATTATTATATAGTTGGAATAAATTTATAATTACAAACAAAATATAAAAAAAAAAATTTAAAAAATTTAAAAAAATAAATTTTTTAATTTAAAAATATATATTTTACATTTTTAATATTTTAATTTAAATTATAAAAAAATATATTAACCATTAACAATTAAATAAATTAATATAAAATTTTAATAATATAATATTATAATTATTATTCATTTAATTTTCTCGTTTTTTATTTTTAATAAAATTATTAAAAATAATAATATTTATATTAATAAATTTTAAATTAAAAAATTATTTTTTATTAATATAAAAAATATATATATTTTTTTTTATAAAAATTTAATTAAAAAAAATTAAAAAAAATTTTTAATTAAATTATAAAATTAATGATTTTAAAATAAAATTATTATTAAAAAAAATTTTTATATATAAATAATAATAATTTTTTTTTTAATAAAAAAAAATAAAATAATAAAATAAATTAAAAAATATAATTATTAAATATAATATATTTATAATTTAATTTATAATTAATTTAAATAATATAATATTTTTTATTTATATTAAAATTAATAAAAAATTTTAAAATAATAAATATTTTTAAAAAATAACATGTTAAATTAAAAATAAAATAAATAAATTTCATAATATTTTAAAAAAAAATTAATTAAAATTTTATAATAATAATTATTTGGTTTTATATTTATATTAAAATTTTTTTTAAAAATATTATTAAAATAAATATTAAAAATAAAATTTTTGGTTAAATTGATTAATATTTTGGTTTGTTAAAAATTAATGGGGATAATGTTTTTTATATGTATAATTTTTTTTAATATTATGGTAATATTGGGTTGGAAAACGTTATAATAAAAATGATAAAAAAAAATATTAACGAAATTAAAACGTTTTTTAATTAAATTAACAATTATTTTTAAAAAAATTTCAATTTAAATATATTAAAATTGAAATTAAAAATTTTTAATTAAATTTATTTAAATTTTTATAATAATTTATTTATAAATTTTTATAAATTAAAATAAAAATAATAAAATAAAATTTAATATGTGGTAATAATTTTATAAATATATTATTATATAATAATGTGTAAAAAATATGTAAAAAATAAAAAAAATAATAAAAAATATTAATTTAAATAATTTTAAAAATTAATTAAAAAAATTTATATTAATAATGATGGTATATTTTATATTAAATATAATAATATTAATTATATATAATAAAATAAAATTATTATTTATATAATATATTATAATTATAATTTTATATTTATTTATATTAAAATTTAAATATTTATTTTATTTTATTATATAATAAATTATATAATAAAATAAAAAATATTTATTTATTAAAAATTTTTATTTTTAATATTTTATTAAAATAATTTAAATATTAATTATTATATTAAAAATTTATAAAATAAAATTAAAAAAATTTAAAATTTTATAATTTGAATTTTAAATTACATTTTTTTAAAAAAAAATTATTTTTTATTAATATATATAATTATATTATAAATAAAAATAATTATTATTATTTTAATAATAAATAATAATAATTTTATTATAATATTATTTATTTTATAATTTAATATTAATGGGATTATTTATAATATTTTATATTATAAAATTTTAATATTAATAATTAATTATTAAACAATAAAATTATATTTTTTAACAAAAATACGTAATTAAAACCAAATTTATTTTAAATTTATTTTTATTATAAATTATTTTTTATTAATATTTATTTATATAATTATATATTAATTATTAAAATAATAAAAATAATAAAATTTAATAAATTAAATTAATATTAAATTTAATTTAAAAATATATTAAAATAAAACAAATTTTATTAATATATTATTTAAAAAATTTAAATAATAAATTTTTTTTTAATTAAAATTTTATTTTTTAATGTAAAAAAAAATATTTTATATAATTAAAATATTGTAATTTATTTAAAATTATTCGTTTTATAAAAAAAATTTATATTACAAATTGAAAATACATTTTTTAATATTTAAAAAAAATATTACGAGGTTTTTATAAAATGGTTACAATTTATTAATAATAATTTTAATTTATTAAAAAAATTAAAAAAAAATATTATCCAAAATTAAAAAATGTGATAAACACATTTTGGTAATAATAACATTTTAAATAATGGTTTTATAAATTTAAACGGTAATGTTTTTTAAAAAAAAAATAATAATATAATAAATGAAAAAATAAAATTTAATTAAATTAAAACTTTTTTTAAAAAAAATTTTAAAATATATAAAAAAAATTTATTTAAAAAATATTTTAATATTTAAATTTATTATTTTTAAATTTATTTAAATTTTTAAAATTAAAAATTTTAAAAAAATTTAAAATTTTTTAATTTGTTTAAAATTAAATGTTTACCATTATATAATTTGCAATTAATTTTAAAAAAATTTAAAATTATAAATTTATAATAATATAATTAATAATACCATTATAAATTAAATTAAAAATTAAAAAAATTAATTAAAAAAATTAAATAAAAAAAAATTTTAAAAAATTTTAAAAAAACTTAATAATAAAATTTTATCAAATATATTAAAAAAAAATATTAATATATTTAATATAAATAAAAATCCCATAAAAAAAATATATCTAACTCCCCGCAATAAAAAAACTTTAAACCATATTTTATTATATTATCCATAAAATTTTACAAAAAAAAAACGTAAATCAATATTAATTTTATTCTATTTTAAAAAAATATATTAAATTTTAAATAATATATTTCATTTATATTATTAATATAATATTTTAATAAATTAAATATATATCATTTTTAAAAAAATATAAACATATATCTAACAAATTAAAATATTAATTTTTATAATAAATTTTAATTTTTCCATTACTTAAATAATAAAAAAAACATAAAAAAAAATGTTATTTTATAAATTTTTATTTAAATAATTAATATTAAAAATTTACAATAACATTTTAAAATTATAATAACATTTAAAAACGTTATTTTTAATATTAATAATATTATAATATATTTAATAATTAACTTTTTTTTAAAATTTTTTATAAAATTTTATTAATAAATAATTTAAAAAAAAATTAATATTTTCATTATAAATAAATATAATATATTTTCAAATAATAATTTAAATAAAATTAACAATTATTTAAAACATATTAAAACATAATTTAACACAAATTTTAACAATTTTTCAATTATTATTTTTTATAATAACTTTTATTAATTTTAATTTATGAAAAATATAATATTTTTTTATTTAAATAAATTTATTAATATAAAAAAATTTAAATATATTAACCAAATTTACAAAATAAAAAAAAACAATTATTTCTTAAACTATAAATTATTTAAAAAATTTAATAAAATTATTTTATTTAATCAATAAATAAAAAATGGTAATATTAAATTTCATAATATTTTTTTTAAATTAAAAAATAAATTTTAAATAATTATTAATATCAAAATTTTAAACAATTAAATAATATATTTAAAAAATATTATATTAAATAAACGTTTTAAAATTATAATGTTTTTAAATTCCATACATTACATTATTAATTTTTAAATAATATTTATTTTTATTAAAACATAAAATTAAATTATTTATATTTTTTTATTTAATTATTATTTTAAAAATTTTAATTAAAATAAAATTTTAAAATTAATATATAAAATAATAAATAATTTAATTCTTAAAATTCTTTTATATTTTACATTTATTTATAACATATTTATTATTATTATAAAAAATAATTTTTAAATTTTAAAAATTATAAATAAAATTAAATATATAATAAAAAACTTTATTTTAAATTTTTATATATTAATATATTATATTAATTTAAAAATATTATTTATAATACATTTATTAAAAATTATATTATTAATTTTAAAAAATATATAAAATTTATATTTTAAAAAATTTAATATTAAAATTTTATTTATATTTTTAAAAATTATAAATTTATTTTAAATGTAATTATTTAAATAAAAAAAATTTTTTTAATATTAATTTTTATTATTATAAAATTTAAATTTTAAAATTAAATAATAAAAAAAATTTATTTAAATTTTATATTATATTTATTAAATATTAAAAAAATTAATTTTATAATTATATATATATAATTATTTAAAATTATAAATTTAAAAAACTTTCATTTATTATTTTTTATTAATTTAAAATATTAATATAATTTAAAATTACCATTAAAAATAATATAAAAAATTAATTAATTAATTAAATTAAATAAAAAAATAATATATTTTTTTTTATTTAAATTATAATTTAACATAATTTAAAATAAAAATATAATTTTTTATAAATAAAAATATAAAAAAAATATGATTAAAATAATAAATTAATTAATATACACATATAATAAATTTTATATTATATATTTTTTATAATAAATTTAATTTAAATTAAAATAATATTAATTTATTAATTAAAATAAATTAAAATAAAAAAATAAAAAATTTATTAATTTTTTCGTATATTTTATAATAATTCATTAAATATTTTTATATTAAAGTTTTATATAATTTTAAATATAAAAAAAAAAAAATATTTTTAATAATTATATAATTTTAAAATTTAATATTAAATTTTTTTTTAAATTAATTTTATATTTATTTTAATTTTTTATTTTTATATTTATTATAATATAATATTTTAATATTAATTTTAATATTATATTTTTATATTTATTTATTTTTATTTATTATTTTTAAATTTATTTTAATATCACATTATCGTATAAAAAATACAAATTTTTAATCGGATATTAATAAAATTTAAACATATATTAAAATAATATATAATTTTTATTTTAATTTAAATTAAAATTATTATTTTTTAAATTAATAATTAATAAAAATAAATTAATCATAAATTAAAAAATTTATAATATAATTTTATTATTTTTTTAATTTTATTTTTTTTTATTTTAATATTTAAATTTATTTCCATTAATTTCATTCCCATTAATTTTATTTTTATCCGCATTTTCATTATATTATATAATATTATTATCATATTTATTTTCGTTATTAAAATACAAATTTAATTAAAATTATTTAATAAATATATAAACATTATTGTAATAATAACAATTAATACCACAATTACTAAATTTTTATAAATTATTGTAAAATATAAATTCGCCAATATATAAAAAATATATTAAATTATTATTATTAATATATTTTTTAAATTTTTTAAAACCATTTATTTTAAAATTATTCGTATTACGTTTTTTTTTAATGTTTATGGTTTTTAAATATAATTATTTAAAATTTTTTAATATTAATATTTTTTAAATTAATAATATAAAATTATTTCCGGATTTTTTAAATATTAAAATAAAAAAACAATTTATATAATAAATATTATTATTAAAAAACATAATAATATTATAATTAAAAATAAATTATATAAAATAAATAAATATAAATTTAATAAATATATATTTTAAAAATTAATATAAAATATTATAATATAAAATAATTATTTTAATATTAAAATTAACCAATTTTTTTAAAAATTTTAAAATATAATTAATTAATTTATAATTTTTATTTAAATTAAAATCCAATTTAAAAAAAAATAAAAATATTTATATTAAATAAAAAATAAATTTTATTATTTAAAAAAAAATAATTATTAATAAATATATAAATAATTTTTATTTTTTTAATTTTAAAATAATTTTATATATTATTAATGGTTAATTATTTTTAAATTAATTTAAAAATTATATAAATTTTTTTAAAAATTTTTATATAAATATTAAATATGTAAAATTATTAAAATAAATTATATATAATATTTTATTTAAATATAAATAAATTATAAATTTATTTTAAATTTTTTTAAAATTTTAATAATATTTTATAAAAAAATTTTTAAAATTTAAATTAAAAAATAATAAAATACAAAAAATTTATATAATTATAAAATTATTTTAAAATATTATTCTTTAAAATTTTATTTTTTTAATAATTAAATATATAAAAATAATATTTATTAATATATATAATTTTAATTTTAAAAATAATATAATGTAATTTTTTTAAATTTTAAAATTTAAATAAAAATAACGTATTTTATTTTATTTTATTTTATTTTTTATTTAATGTTTAAATATTATTAATTATAATATAATAAATATAATATAGAACATTATAATATATTTTATTATTATTAATAATTTAAATAAAAATAAAAAGTTTTAATAATAAATATTTTAAATAATAAATTTTAATAAAATGTTTTAATTTTTTATATTTTTTATTATTAAAAAATGTTATAAATTAAATAATAAATTTAAATTTTATTATAAATAATTATTATATATGGAATAAATTAAATTATATATTTTATATTATATAAAATAATAATAATTATTAATTTGAAATATAAATTTAAATAAAAAATAAAAATTTAAATAATTTAAATAAAAAAAATAAAATAATATAAAAAAAAATGGAAACATTAAATAAAATTATAAAATATAATTTAATTTAAAATGTTTTTAAATTATTTATTATTTTAATATTATATAATATTTATTTTATATTATTAAAAAAAATATATATTTTAAAAAAAAAATAAAAGTAAAAACCATTTCGCAACCTGCTTTTTTTAATAAATGTATCTAATAAAAATTAATCAAATTTGCGCACAAATAACCTTCCTATTTCGGATAACCTAACCTGCTACAATATCTTTCTCGAGTTCGGGCATAGGTAGGTAAGCACCACTACTCTTCTTAGCATGCTCATGTACCCCCAAATCTCTCCGTCTAATGGGAGAAATAAAAAGTACAACAGCTATGTTAATCGTAGAGTATTTCAGCTCTTCGGCGCAGCATGCTGACCCCCAAAAACCTCTACGAAGAGAGCATCACACCGCCGCTAATTTAGGAACTTAGGGGTTCATGGTGGAGTAAGAGGGAAAAAAAAGTTTTGATTTTGACTTGAATGGTGTCTGTCCTGTTGATACACGTTCAACTAGACATCTTATATTGGTTCAACTATTTTAGGTAAAGTCGGAATTTCATCTCTCTAAACTAAGAACAAGGCCACCAAATTCTGTCTATCATACTCATCGTAGAGATAACAAATTACCAGAGATCCGAATAGTATCCATGGATAAAGGTGACTTCACGGTATCAATAACACCATGGACTCTAAATAGGGGTTAGGCTATAGTACGATCCTTACAGGTGGAGATAGCAACATCAACCCCTCGAGTTGACAATATTCCACCTTTTAGTAGTGTGGCAGTTTAATAGCTATCTTCACGAACCTTTACAGGTTACTAGACTGTCAATACAGGTACAAGATAGTAAGACAACTAATAGATCAACTCCTTACCCGTAGTGAGATATTAGTCTTACAGGAACTTAATTTTAAATGCCAGCATTATTTAGGAACTCATATCTGTACTTAGCAACCCAAATGATTGACTACCTCCATAAACTACCTACGAATGAACCCATCATACAAGTCGTATATCTCATGTCCTTTCGTAGGCGACATGTGCTTAGAAAAGCTCCGCAAATTATGACGCAGATGAGGCCGCAGCTTGAATATCAAGCAAGTCCCAGATTCTCCTTTAGGACAAACATCCCGACAGATAACTCAGTCCAACAATCTGGATAAGTGCAGACCGTCCCAAAGAGGAACTAGGAACGTCTCTAAACGGTCATTCGCAGCTGCGAGGTCGTTGTACTTGCGAATGGCTTCCACATTGGCCGCCTGCGCAGAGCCCTCCGCATCGAAGTCGGTAGGTTTCCAAGGGTTATCCGAGCTGGAGTCGGCCACCAAGCCTTGGCGGAGCGTATTGTCTGCAGCGATGATACCGCCGGGTCGGAGGAGCCGGTTCTTGGCACCCGGGGCCGACATCTCTAGGATCTGGCGCAGGTAGCCGGGGTAGCCTGTCTTGTCCGCGTCGATAAAGATGATGTCATACGGTTCGCTTACATCGGCAAGCTTCTTGAGACTATTTTTATCCAAGAATAAGGTTAGTGGTATGTTAGGTAAGGAGGGGAGATAGTAGAGGGGGAAATAAGTTCACTTACGTTTCAGAAGCAGGTCCGACGTGAACGTCGATATTCTCGTAGCCTTGCTTTTTCCAGGCCTCCTGTGCCAATTTGGCGTACTCTCCGCTATACTCAAGGCCAGTGACTTTACCCTGGGGACCGATAGCATGGCTCCAAATCACTATAGCGACGTGTGTTAGTAATTGGTATAAGCAAATAGGGGAAGTAATTCGGGTATGTCTCGGGGCAATCGTTCCTAAGCGAAGCTTATTTTGGAGGAGCAACTCCCGAGATAGGCTAAAAGGGGGGATGGATGTGGATATTACATACTAGCCGAGTATCCAATG
Organism: Daldinia eschscholtzii; assembly: GCA_037126485.1. Classification (NCBI taxonomy): domain Eukaryota; kingdom Fungi; phylum Ascomycota; class Sordariomycetes; order Xylariales; family Hypoxylaceae; genus Daldinia; species Daldinia eschscholtzii. The sequence goes on from JBANMG010000007.1 coordinate 2,932,179, forward strand.
TAGACGCCAATTTCAAGCACTGTCAACTTAATTAGCGATATCTTCATGTATATTAAACATCAGATCAATATCTGAAAGTTGAGGAAATTCGGGATTGTAATCCAGGTTAATAACTTACCTCGCTTGGCACCAATGGCTCGAGCAAAGAAGACGAGAGCTTGAGACTGGAAAGTCGAGATCATGTAATTGGAATCGCTGCGCTCCTCGAAGATTCGGGCATGGTAGTCCTTGATAGGCTGAGGAATCTGGAGCGATTGCGACTCCGAGTATTTTGTGACGCGCTCGGCCAGCGTCTCGGAGGCGTAGAGAGGTGTTGTTCCAACCTTCATGGTGACGATATTTGATAGTTGTAGGTTGGAGTCGTTGTTTTTGTTGACGTTTGATGTGATGACGAGATTTGGAGGCTGGAAGGTTTGAACTTTTCGCGTGGTTTAATATTTACAAGACAGATTTCGCGTACAGTTCTTATATATGTGAGGAATATAACGTATTCTGTTAGGTACGTACTAGGTAGGTACGTGTGTGGACCGTATTCCGGGACAAAGGACAGTACAGATTTAAACAGCAATAACCCGTCGAAGTACGGTTGGTGAGTCTGGTCTGGAAAGAGCGACGAATAAAGGAAGTTACTTGGTATCTCTAAGGAAGTCGCAACAAGTTGACAGTGGACAGCTGACGTGGATATTTTATGTACTTGCCTAGATTACCTCGGTAGGTAGGCATTGTGAGGTTAATGGAAGTGACTACCCATCATAGCTATTTATACTCTATGGGTAGTATGGCGTCACCCCCACTAGTATAAATCTTGGTTATCATGCTCCGGCACGTGTGATTACATGTATTATGAACCATGCTAACTTAGATTCTTGTTTAGGAAGCTACGCCGAGGGAGATCTTGCCTTATCTCACACTGATCCCGGAGCCGAGTACCGAACCCCGTAACTTGTAGGGTTATTTTGACAAGACCAAGCCCGATGTCAGGGAAGTCGTACAACCCGGATCAGATAAGATTATCTCCGATTTTTGATATGGGGAAGCGGCATCGCCACCATCAATTAACCACACAATGCCTTGTCCCAATTTCCTTTTCCTATTTAAAAAGTTGATATTAATAATCTATTTGTATTGCACATCCACGGGGGGTTTTATTTTCATGAATAATCCAAGTTCGAACAGGAGACTTCGTTGCTACATACGACTATAAAAACTTAACTTCCAAATACGGACATGTCTGTACAGAATCATGCCGTCATACAATATCGATGCAGAGCCCGAAAGCTCGGAAATCCGAGTGGTTATGACCAGATCCACGTAAACCTTGGTTAGCGTTTCGAAAAATTTATCCGGATTTGGCCTCACCCGCCTCACCCGCCTCACCCGCCTCACCATCTCTGCTATGAGCTGGTATATCGTCTAAGATTACACTGCATTCAGTATCACCGAGCACCTATATGTTTAATCCAGACTGGTTATAATCGTCTCAAGACTTGATACGATCCTAAATTTGGCTGTATAATCAGATGTCGGTTATGAGTGCAGTTGATGTGAAGAGATGATGCAATAGGACTATAAGAATATCCTCCCGGTACGCTGTGGTTCTCCGAGCGATAGGAACTCGGAAATGGCTTGCGTGGAGGTTATCAAAAAATGACGCATCGTTAATATATGATGAATGGATGGATCGATAGGACTATTAAGAAGGAGGGTGCGAAGAAGACCGGCTACGCATCAGCGGCGGTGGATCTTGGATCTTCAACACTCGGATCCGTCTCGGCTTCCGTATCTTCGATGAGCTGTGGACCGAGCTGTATGTGGGGGTGTTCAGGTCTCCCTTGACCAGGACTGCTCGCCAGCTGAACGCGTGCCTTCGCTTGCAGGGTGGGCTAGGGGCTTTTTCATGGTTGTAAGGATATATAGGGGATGAGGGGTGAGTTCCACTTTCCAAAGCATTGACGATAGCATCCAGACCGTTCGCAACAGGGGAATAAGAACCCGCTAGACCATAGATAGAAACCAGCGGCGGGGTGGTCATTGCGGACCTCATCTCTCAATAACCACTTTTTGCCTTGATTAAACCAGGTAAATGGAGATATATTGGAATGGCCATGGAGAGTATAGAGTGGGTGAAGGAACATTAGAACCTACCTTAGTACACATTCACATTATAATCGGTAGGTAGATAAATACACCAGGTGAGCAAACGGACCTACAGAATTAATCATCATGGTGGAGTTTTAAGCGGTTGCGACATTGTGGTATGAAGCCGTTACGATGGGTTTAAGTAGCAGGCTCCCAAATGGAAGATTTACTAGATACCTACCTCCTAAATATAGAAGATTAGACGACAGGCTTGTATAGGATATTTACGATACTGGCACCATCAATAATTACACGAGTCAGGTTCAAAAGGGCCGTGTCGGGTTTGAGAAAACTCAAGGGACTCGGCTAGGCAGCGTGTACGGGGACAAGGGGCAAATACACAGTGTCGTGAGATATAATGTTTTTCTTGACTGATTTGCTCTTAGAATCGACGTTCGGTTTGCCCATCACCCCTTACTCCTCTACTTTTATGTATTAACCCCTTTATTGACTCGCAGCCTCCCAAACCCACAACCTTTTCTCAAACGCCGATTGGAATATGCTGGGCACCATTGTCTTTTTAATCTTCTGGCACACCGGAAAATAGGCCGACTCTCATGCGATGACTCTATAAAAAATAGTTCATTAGTATGTTCACCTATTTCAAAGACTAGGGAATTTGAGAACCTACAAAGGGCAGTTTCGGTATGACTACACCTAGCACAGCTAGAAAGTTGATAGTAAAATACGTGAGGTCGTAGTGGGTATAGTGCGTACTTAGGAGGAAGAGCACGATAGGAACGCTTAGCAGAAATTTCTTGGCGGGGGTGTACTGTGCGCCGTCGTCGATTTGTTCCCACATATTCAAATTATCATATGCGCCACTGTTAAAGTCGAAAGGTACACCGCGAACGTAGTGGAACATAATATAGGAGCCGAACATGTAGGAAATATTGGTCAAGGTCCAAGACGTCTCTTGGGAAACACCGGGTATAACATCCCAAAGAATCTTAAGCGCAACGATCAGAACAATGTGGATGGTCCACGCCCCTGTTGATATTTCCTTATTAGTTAAAAATTCCAAATACTAGAGCAAACAGGTCATAAAAACCCATCATGACTTCTAGGAAGTATATCCCTTGACGTACCTTTAGCGTTGACCCAGTTCGCATTGAGATTCGGGAGGGTGGACTGGTCGTTCAGCTGCTCTATCGGTTCCTGTGGTTCTTGATATATCTGAAGGATGCTGCTCGACCGCCGCCTCCTAGCCGACTTAGAGTCTCCCATATCGAGATATGTGGTACCTCCCCGTCTTGGAGGATTTGTACCAGCGTCGTAAGAGACGGTGCGGGGAATGAGGATTGGGGAAGACACTTTGGCGGTATTGGACGTAGAATTCGAGTTGGATTTCTCGGATTTATTCGTCATCCAGATAGCTCAACCCGGATAACTATATTTTATTTGCTCCTCCACGTACGGGAAAGATCGTACACGAATACGATATCGTTATTGTGTCGATAGTTGGAGAGGACAAAAAAGAAAAGCCTAGCTAAGTGCTAGACGCGAGGGCGTAAAAGGTCGGAGGACTAAGTAGTCTAAAGGGTATCGCAGAAAATGCAGCCGATGCCGAGGAGTTAGGGAAAAGCTAGGGATGCCGTGTTAGGAGAGGAGAGTCGTAAAAGACATGAGGGATCGAACGTCGAATGCGAGATGATGCAAGATAAAGCGAGGAGAGTTTCTAGTACCGTAGCCCCTAGAACATGGGGAAAAAAAGACGTGGAGTGGAAATAATTGATTGGTGATGAATACAATTAATTGAAGTGTATTACGAATAAAGTGGAAGATGACGAAGTTTAGAAGAATGTTAAAGAGGTTAAGAGAGAGGTCAGGTAGTAGAATCTAGAGACAAGAATGGTTATGGAAGGTGATGATCAAAGAGTAGCAGCGAAGTAAATCAGCAGCATTTGAACAAGGACAAGTTTACGAGATGGATACAAGAGCCTGGAAGGGCCAAGATTTAGAAGGTTTCCATTGGACGACACCATTGGACTGCATTGGACTAGGGGGGGGAACAACTGCCAATTACCAATAATTTTCCATTACCCTCAATTTCTCAATTTCTTAAGTTAACCGGGTTAAGTACTTTTCTAGCTAAAATGTACTAGGTATATACTAGGTGTGTACTAGGTAGCTTTGCACAGCCTGGACCGCGTGGCTGCAGCTGGAGATTTCGGGCATTTGCTGGGTCTCCGGTCATCTAAGTACCCGGTAGGTTAATCTTGCGTTAAGCTTTGCTCCAAAGGTACCTTAGGTACACGGAATAAGGGTCAGGGGTACTAGAAAGTCTCACGAGACCACGTGATGTTCTATGTAGTCTTCCATTCCTTCCCAAGCAGTCGGGCTCCGCGGAATTCGACTTAAATTCTTTATCGATTCTTAGGCTAAGTAGTTATACTGTTTAGATGGGTAAAACCTATCAATCTAAAGCGATATACGGTCCCCGCTAAGGTTACTCTAATCTGGTTACATGATTAGCGTGTTTCAATTTATAGATCGCCACAGTGAAATCTGCTCTCGCTCGGACGTCTTAGCCCCTTAGGACGCAACCCGTATGCAGATTTTACACGGTACACGGTACGGCGGACTTCGTACATGTGCCCAGTAACGAAAATGTTACCAGGGTCCAATTAATTTCTGAAAAACATTTGAAGAGCCGCATCATCAACATTCATCAATTTGATGATGTACATGACACTGACACTGACACCTACCCACCTTCGAACCCTTTTGAATAATACGCTTTTTTCGAAGTTGCGATCCGCAAGGGAAGATCATTTCATTCCCGTCTACAATATCTGAATTACGCTTTCTATCCTATTTCGAGACTGTAAAGAGTGTGTGAAAAAAGGGATAACAGGTATTTTGCCTCGGGAAGAAGTATCAGTATCTTATCTTCTTGCCTTGTCTTGCGCAACTGAGACCTATGATTCACTAAGAACGCGGCGGTCGCAGCAAGACCACAGGCAGGTAAGCTTTAATACTGTATTGTATTGTTTTGCCCCACACGACGTATTCTACGCCTGTGGATTTCAATATTTTTTTTATTTGCCCTCCCCTCATCCACGGCATCACCATTTACTCATTATCGCCCCGGCCCTCCACTAAACTGTGATGAGCGGCTCTACCGAGGCATCCGCCCCTAACGCCGGCCAGGGCGATATTGGTACTCCTGGTAGCCTACCAAGCCAAAAACGTCCACTCGACTATGGTGAGCAACTGAAGGGCCTGTCCCCATCTGATGATGAGGATCACCCGAAGGACACTTCATTGCCAGCACAGAAGAAACAGAAAAGGGACGATTCCCATAGTGGTGATGATTCGGATCTGGACGACGGCGAAATAGTAGAGTCGAGTCCAACTAGTCCAGCACATGCCAATTCCGTCGCGGACACTCCCTCCAAAACACCTGCCCCTGACAACGTTGCGCGTGAGCCTTCCGAGGATGGTGAGATTGGTAGCCCCATGGCCAAGCCTCAGGAGTCTAAGGAACCGGACCAACCTTTCTTCATCGATAAGACTGGGAGCAAGCCTGTTCAACACTCCGGATGGAATCAAGGGCTGAGTCTAGGTGCGAGAACGTCGTTTGGGAAGCCAGCTGCACAACTATTTCCCGCATCTTCGCAGCGCGGTCATGAAGACAAGGGTAGTCGAAATGGCGGTGGCGACGAAAGAGAAGAAGATGATGATGACGATGAAAAGGATAGAGATTACGTGCCGCCTGCTGAATCGCCCGACGATCAGCCACGCGTCTCATTTACCGTTGATGGAAGCACGTGGTATCTTCCTCATTTAACCTTTCGAGCTAAGAAGCATTCTGTTCATACGCCGGCCTTCTTCAATGATAGAATTCAGACCTGGATTAATGCATTTCTCGAAACAAATGAAAAGGCGATTGATCGCGTGTCTGCTAAAGTGATCCGAGAAGGGTTTAGCGGCCATTTAAACCGCAAAGGAGGAGAGAGACTTTTCAAGGGCACCAAAAAACATGCCGATACTGCTACAAGTGCAGCTCAAAAAGCTGTGGATGACAGTGGACTTGAAGAATTAGTTGAGAAAAAGGTTAAACAGTTCCGAGCACGAAAAGCCAAGCCAACACCCAAAAATTCCAAAGAAAGCAACGCTGCTTCGGCTAATGAGCCTAGCCAAGATACCGTCCCCGTTACAGATAAACGGGAGGAAGTATTGGACGGCGAGGACGAACTGCGGCAACAACGAAGGTATTTCCCATGGGCAGAAGACCCAGCTCAGCATTGTCTATCCTGCTCCGGAACAGGGCATCGTTCTGTTGAGTGTCCACAACGCAGCTGCAAATTTTGTGGAAGTCAGGAACACTCTTTGTTCGGCTGTCCCACGAAGCAAAGGTGTTCCAAGTGCTATCAATTGGGACATAGCAGCGCAAGCTGCGAGGAGAAACTTGCCCTTGCATATGATGAGCAAGACGGCTGTGCAATATGTGGCGCCGAGCATGCAGAAGAATGGTGCTCTGAAATATGGAGGAGCTTCGCTCCAATTACTAATATCAATACCAAAGTTAAGGATGTTCCAGCGTTCTGTTACACTTGCGGTGCCACAGGTCATTACGGGCCAGAATGTGGTTTGCCAGATAGGGGAGATAAGGTAACGGGAAAGACGACATGGTCACAAACCAATCGCCTTCTTTACACGGATCAGAATAGCGAGAACATTGCTATCGCTTGGGTCGGTGTAGAGGGAAAGGAAGATTTCCATATTTTGGGAAGGGCCAAAAGGCAAACACACACTCATTTCGTCTCTAGCGAAGAATCAGAAGAAGAGTTTGTCCATGCGCCCGTCAGGAAGGCAGAACCTCGAGGTCAGATTAGGATAGCAAGCAATATCGGATCCTTAGGACCGAGTGGTAATAATGGCCGACCGCGGCGCAGTAACGACCAGAGTTATAGGCGTCGGAACGAGAAAGAGTTTTCACCTCCGCCTCCATCGCCGTATGGTCAAGGCAACGGGACTTCTTGGCAACCACCTCTTCCTCCAGGACCGCCACCACCCCTTCAGAGGAACGGATACCAAGGATCATTACCATCTGCGCCCACATCTTTACCTCCGCGTCCGCCAGCCTACAATCAGTCGCCTAGTAAAGGCGGTTCAGGCGGCAGAGGCGGCCATTTTAACCGAGGTGGACGGGGTGGGCGAGGTCGTGGAAGGGGTAGAGGACGAGGATAATCATTTTATTACATTAACAGTATGCTTAATAACTTCCCTAGGTGGGCCATCCTCATCGAGTTATTCCACGAGTAGTTCGACCCCATGGCCGATTACATCTGATAACCCAAGACGTGAATTGACTAAACTTAATATGAAGCAAATTGATATGGGTGCTTCATGCGTACCTATTCAAGACCAGATGCTGATTGCTGGTCCGCTATTCTTCATCTACCAAGCTTTTACCCTTTATCCCTAGCCGTCTTCTATGTCTTTAAACTTGAGCTTCATATCACTAGCATGACGGAGGCATGGCTGAATGAGCTCTTCTGTGCTCTTATGCAAATATTTCTATACAGCTTAGGTCAGAATCATGACAGGCCGAAAATTAGTAAAAATATCGGATATCGACTTCTCAAACTACCCAGAGCGAAGTCGCCCCGATGAAAGCCTTGAGACTGTCGCTTAAGTTGTCCGTCTTTTCATTCGTTCTTCCATCAACACTTCCTACCACCTACGGACAAGGTTTCTTAATAGAATACCATGTGCACAATGACACAGACACAGCTTACCTCTAGTACCGGTGAGTTTAGTCCTAATCTTTTGCACACTAACCATCCACAGCCAAGGGGGGTTCACTTTTAGCGGGAATTTACCACGAGTCATTCCATCAACATCCGACCGGATGGTACACCATCCCCCAGTCGGCCCGGTTAGCTCAATCGGTAGAGCGTGAGACTCTTAATCTCAAGGTTGCGGGTAAGTTCATCTGAGGTACATATCTCACGATCATCTGGCTAACATCATCTCAAAGGTTCGACCCCCGCATCGGGCTCAATTCCTGATGCTTCCCAGATAACTGGGATTAGCAACCCTACTTTTTTTTTTTTTTTTTTTTTTGAGCTAGCTCCTGGCCTAGCCTCATACTTAGAAAATGGGCCGTTCTGCCTTGATGAGTTCGAATATTTTTACTAGGGCTTGTTTGTACTCGGAATTAATGTCGGTCCGTCCTTGAATCCCTTATACGTCTAACACATCGACAACCACATTTTGTTCTAGGATATAGGTTAGGATCGTAGGATCTTGAGCGATTTTCCAATGAGATACTTTGAGCGCCCTATGCATTATCAACCGATCCTGCTCCATTGACCTAACATCCACCGTCAGCCATCGTTAAAACATTATTACGAATATGTACGATTCAACGTTCAGCATACGGAATGCCCGCTGTATAATGGTCTCGCAGGGTAACATGGGCTAGTTTAGCAGGACTGTCATAAGGGGTGTTATTGGACCCGTCTGGACAAGAAGTTTGGCTCATTACTCACTAAAATAATGAGACATCAACAATTTGTTTGTCCCAAATGACAAGCAAACCGAGTCTCACGTGATTAGCGAAAAGAATGATGCTGTTTGCAATAATACAGCATACATATATCGCCTCATATCAGTCATAAATTTTGCCCGTTTGGAACATAGGGGTAAGTACGAGAAGTATCGCAAGTAAGCGCTAAAGTGCTGTTAAGTACCAACAATGCACGTTGGCTCTCGTGTAAAAAGCTTAATCTGACCTCAAGATAAACTGGAGGACTGTTATGTAAAGAGTGTTCGCAGGCGTTTGCGGGGTTATCGGAAGCCATGTTCTATTATGTTGGTAAAAGGACTCGAAGCTTGTACGATAACACTTTATAATACGACCTCATCAATCGCGGGGTAATTGTGTAGATAGATGTATGCTATGTTTCACTCTAAAATTACCTCTTACAACTATGCTGTCGCGTACCACATAATTGCTAAAACTAACTGACTATTTGAGTCACAACGTAACGCACAGTCCTCGCATGCTCACCAAAGATATTTGGCTTCGGGCGTGGCAGCGGTAAAAACTCCATGTTTACCTTCCAAGACGTACCAGTCCTCTTCCCTACCTCATCCCACAGCGACTGGAACGTCGTCTGGTCATGCATGAATACCTTGAACTTCTCTACCTCCCCCGGCTTCTCGCTACCTATGTGTCTCCCGAACAACACGGCTGGGTTGTCCGCGCTCAAATCGCTGCGGAAAAAGCGCACAATGCGCTCGCAGATGATGAGCTGCGACTCCCAGCTAAACAGGTGGAAGAAATTCGACGCGTGTACGATGGACATCTTCCCGTTGAACAACCGGGCCAGCGGGCTCGCTGCGTACTCTTCGTCTGAGAGAAGCATGTCCCCTGCTACGAGAGTGGCGTTCAACGTCTCGCGATCGCGGAACTGCTCGTAGCCTAACTCGAGGAACTCGGCGTGTAAGTCCGTTCCGTACAGCCGTTTCGAATCGACTCCCGCGTAGGCGAGCCATCGGATAGTCTGGCATATAAAGCCGCCAATTTCCAGGAAAGTGTCTTGCGAGCCGGGCGCCTTGAGACGCTCGGTGGCCTTTTGCATCTCCGGCTGGGAATCGCCGAATTGGAGGAGATGGAGGTAGGTGAAGGAGCCGATGCACGGGTACTTGACGACTTCCCAAGCCTTGTCCCGCTACAAGACGCGATGATTAGAGAGAGAGAGAGAGAGAGAGAGAGAGAGAGCTAGTTCTGGTAGGTGGAGGTTGGTTATTCTCTTACAATTCGAAAGATTTCCGCTTCGACTTCGTTTGGGGGTATCTTGCTGTAATTCTCTAGAAGCTCACGAAACCGGTTATTTTGCCACGGGATCACGTCCGTGTGCATGTCCTTTTCCCATGCTCCGCCGTCGTCAGCGCCGAGCTGCTTTTCTGTCTCCTTACCCCACTTCCCCAAGTTACCAGTGGTGTTGATGCTAGCCATACCGAAGTATGTTAGAACTGAGTTTATAATAGTTGTCTCCGGTATTGGGATTAAGAGAGAGAGAGAGAGAGAGAGAGAGCGAATGACAAAATAGCGCTAATGATGTCGGTTCTATATTTATTATCTTCTAAGAAGAGGCTTTTGAGAGGTTAATTTATATGTCGCATAAGCACAGCACTTCGTATTGAACACGAGTACCTATCTAATACATGATATAATTGGGTAATAATGTAGTACTGAGTTGTACTAGCAACCATGTTGCCTTTCCTATATGAGGCAGCGATTATCTTCCAGCAGCAACATCCAGACATTGTGGTCAAAATCGAGTAGTTGAAAAGTCATCAGACCGTTACCTCGCACTTCGGAAAGATATTACGGTCGCGAACGCAACAGCGACGACACGCGGTCGTATTAAACCATGAGATTTTACCCGCTGGGTGGTACCGTCCAGTAACTAATTCCCAGCAATTCCCGGCCCCTATTAGTGCCTGTGCATACTATGTAAGTCGGATGGTCCGAAGCTTCACAAAATCAACATCAAATTATTCTTCGATAGTACAGCTCTATCCATATATCAGACACATGTTAAATAATTGAAATATTCCAATTCAATACACACCTTTTAAACTTTATATCGTGAACCAGCCTCTATTATTAATACCTCAAACTCCCCGCCCAGCTCTACGCGGTTATCCTCTTGGTGCGGTTGGAGCTCAAAAGAAGCCGTGCTGCACGAAAGTGAATGGAAAATTGTGCTCTCTTTAACAGTAGACCATCTCCATCCCAACCCGGCAAAAAAAGGACCACCTTCTCAACACCGAAGGGGATAAACTTACTACGCTTCAAATCCTTTGCACGGAATGCAACGTGCTTGATCTGTTTGACGTTCTGCGACATTTCAAGGGGTTAAAACGTAGGGGGCATTGATCCTTGGATAGCCACGAACAAATGGGCGGCGAACCCAGCAGGCGGGTTTGTATCGATCGATGTTCCTAGCAAGAATCCGACTCCGACCCTCCAATGTATGACCCTGAGGATCTTGTCCGCTGCTTAGCAGGCCAATTCTTCTCACCACCAGACGTGCCCGAAGGCGACGAAGTGAGACGGAAACCTCAGATGAACGACTGTAAATATGTCTGGCAAATTGACTGCATGGGTTAGCCGGGTTATGTCTGGTGATACTCTCCGTTTGTACGTCCAAGTATTCCCCTAGGATAATCCAGAACAATCGCAGAGATGACTTATTGTTGCACCAAATCGGAGGTTGGGACATATTATTGGGTGGATGTGCCAGTGCGGAGCTCACAATATAGCAACCGTATCGAGACGTGGGATTGAGGAAGATTCCTCTACAGCTCAGAACCTCGTAGGCACGCTGATCGAAGGTGGTGTCAACATCTAACCATTGGCATGCGATATCAGTGACAAGTCTAGTTAACACGCCTCATAAATAATATCTCATGGATTTTCCCCAGTACTCTGCTCGAAAGTATCGGCGGGTTAGATCCAGAGTCGACCACGGTAGATATGTTTGCGCCGAATAAGGGGCTTACCCTTTCCGGAGGTGGGTTTTTACCTGGTCGGAATCGGCATTTTTAAACGATGGGGCGACGAGAAACGCGAGCGGGAGCAACAACTTGGTCAGTCGAGACAAGAATCTGCTCTCCGCCTCGAATCTCCTCACTTGCCCGGATCCGGCTGCCTTCATAGCCAATGGAGCGCGATGAGAAGGATGAAGTGCGCGATACGGGCATAGACCATCCTGCTTATTTGTATGCGATCCTAACTGAAAGTCCAATTGAGAAATCCGAAAGGAAAGGATGTCCCCAGCACCTGAAGGTTAGATAGTTTAGCTTCAAACTCCCCGCGGAACAATATCATCGTCTCTCCGTGGTAATTTAACCCTGGTAAATAACTACTTAAACTATTGTGAAAGCAGAAGCGGCCTAAGAGGTATCAATTATATAGCACTTGGATGCATCTGGTAGAGGAGTTATATCCACAGAATATTGCTGATCTTATAACCTTCCTTGGTCAAGTCTAGAGGATAGACTGACTCTCAGATCCCGCGGCTTTCGAGAAAGACCCGTGAATGCTACACGATCCCGCACCACAAAGTCCCTACGAACGGGTAAATCTTCACCATTTGAAGAAACCACGGCCTTTCTTATGTGATATCGCAAAGGCTTTTCGATCCGGAAAGAATTCCGACAAGGTAGATACCTAGGTAGGTAGGCATACGACTGGTTCATGTTCCCAAGCTATGACACCCGGACTTGGATATATCGGGTTAGACCGCAGTCGACATGCTGTCTGTATGAGGAAGAACGGGACTTTTGAGACGGTTCTTTTTTTTTTTTTTTTTTGTTTCGCAAACGACAGCCTCCTAGCGCCGTGTCGTCCTTGACTCGTCGAAAATTTCGTATATTATAACGAATAAGAGAATAACGCAGCACTCCAGATTACACATGCCTCAGTAGCAAAGAAGCGTATAGATCTACTAATTAGTGAGTTTACTTAGCCTCAAAGGAGTTCCCGGAGCAAGGATAGTGACATGACATGTAGTTGAATGAAACTCCTGACATGGATTGTAGAGGGAATCTGTCAAAAAGTCGAAAATTAGTCCCTTGCATATTCTCCGTAGCGGTCCCCGCAATCCCGCTACCGATTACTATTCCTAGTTCTGGATCGCGGAGCTCATGCTTTGCTGACAAAAACACCAAGGTACCTCCTTGGTCCGTCCGCGATGCCGCACCAAATTCTGATTGCTAAGGCCGGCCTTCAACGTAGGCATGAGAAAACATATATATCGAGTGTCTGAGGACTTCAACGAGTCCCAAGAAGTTTGAATATACCTTGTCTTATAAAAGATCTAGTATAACAGTCCCTTAAATTGCCATCAGAAGTAATGGATATCAAAGTCAACGAGGCTTCGTCCTCATCTAACGTTCTCACTCTCCACGTATCGGTACTTATCGCGCCCGAGAATGTCGACAAATTCTTGAAATTATTCAAGGCTGTCTTCGACCTCGTAGCCGCCGAGCCGGAATGCCTTTTCTTCGAAGTTTACAAGTCCGTGGAAGAGCCCGGGAAGATAGCCTGGGTTGAGCATTGGTATATTTCCTTCCGCATTCCCCCCCACTCCTTTCGCTTCCTGGGTAAGGATGAGAAATATTAATTAACTTGATAATAGGTCAAAGGATTTAAAATGGTTCATGGAGGTCAGTCTTCGTTGTCTTTTTACCCCTGATTCCTAGAAACGGTGAAATGAGAATTCAATCTAACTGTGTAAAAGAATCAAATGACGAAGCCGTACTACAAGAAGTACCTGGAGCTTACCGAGCCTTTGTTCGTTACGCCACGAGAAGCTCTCATCTTGGAACCCTTGGGGCCGGAATTCTTGGTGGATAAGAAACGCTAGATGGAGGTTAATAGTGAATTAAAATCGTCGTTTGATCATAATAATGATTTGGTTGATGATGTGATGCTACAACGCAAAATAAAAACAGCGCTAGGAGTGGACATCTTTAAGCACGGTGAGATGGATGGGTATGAAGGGACGGTGGTAAAATATGCAAGGCTAGAAGTATTCGCCTAGTAATATATATTTAAGGTAGCGAGCGAAGAACCAAGCTACTTATTCCTCTTATCCTACGATGAAGATTCCAAGTACTCGAAGAAACGTGTGTAAGCAATGCCCACGAGACGAGTTCCCAAACGATAGCGCATAAGCATTGTCGCCGGTCCCGCCTCGGCTGCAACACGCCGTCCCAAGCGATGGCGTAGAAGCACTGTCGCCGGCGAGTCTTTGATTGAGGTTCTCGAATGACAGCGTATACAAAACACAGATGGGGTATCATATGCAAGCGCCAACACCAAAAAGAGTTCCCAGAAAAGCAAGAAAAAAAACCTCCCTGTACGCCACTTTCCCACCAAGACGGGAGAGAAACGATAGCGTTGCAGCATTCTCGCCCTTCCTGCCTTCCATCCAAATCCGCCAATCCTAGCGATGGCGCAACGGCACTTTCGCCATTAGAAGTAAAGTCCTTCGTGTGATGTGCGTATCGAATGTCCAATGAGCGTGCTTCGTACCGAGATGTCATAATAAAGTTGGGTGAGACTGAAACGAAAATTAAGAATGACAGGTTGAACTGCCCGGATCACGAAAAGTAAGTAGTTTCGGATAGCTGTACTGCTAGTTGTTGAAAATCACAGCGGGGATATCCTGTTTCCAGGGTATCGGAGTGCACAGTTATGCCCTTTTCCGCCACCACATGCGACCAAAACCGCGTTGCTGAAGCTCGCGGCGGGCCGCGCCATCTTGAAAACCATCTGAGCCGTCAATTGTGGAGCTACCGCTACTACCAATTTTATGACTTGGCTTGTTACCCACGAGTCTTAGAGCGACAAACATGATGAAGCTACTTAGGATGCTCGCGCAAAGGATACCAATCATGACCAAGTTGCTTCGACGATACTGATGGGGCCCAGGGGCAGCGTCCGCAGGCCAACCCGTGTACAGCGCATAAGTAGTCGTAATACTCCCGAGGTTTCCGAGGCCTGAGACTAGTGCCGATGCGGCAGCGACACCGACTTCGCCATGGCGCTGTTGGAATATCTCATTGGTCCAGGTCATGCAGATAGGAACCGTCGGACCAAGACCAAAACCCACCATGAGAAGACCCCCATACCTCGCCCAAGGCTTCCAGGTAGGGGCGAAAGTGACAGTGAGAAGACCAGCAATCTGGATACATACAGCGCAGGAGAAGAATAAAGGGCGCAAGCGGTGGAATCGATCCGAGATTGGTGTAACAAGTAGAATCGCGAGGAAATCCATCTATTTAAGTTAGAATTGAACAAATTTATACCTGGTGAGAGCAAACTTACGATCCAAATAGGGGCGAAGAGAAGACTGAGTTGCACCCCAGTGAACGATGGGTTGATACCACGTATAATCACTGTGCCATAAAGTTGCGTACCGATCCCAACTCCCACTACACCGAAATACATGATAGTAAGCGGCCAAAGTCTCCAGTCAATAAGTACGTAGCCTAGATCCCTCAGGGTCCAGGGCCTTGTGTGATAGACTCTCTTAAGGTCTTCGTAGTGGACTAGAGCGTCTTCGCCGGTCAGGGCTTCAGGGGTCGGAGGGAGCCACTTCATGAAACTCGAGCGCTCCCTTCGTTCTCCGGGCGGTAACGGGCGTTCGGGTAACCACCATAGTAGTGTCCAACCGAGAATAACGGCAAGGAGCCCGTAGATAAGGAACATCCATTGGAAGCCGACCAGGCCACCTGCACCGTCCATCAATTGGAAACCGGCCGATACTAAGCCCACCACAGCAGCTGATACTTGTGAGGCCGTGAAATACATCCCGATTCGCTTTCCAGTCCGCGAAGGAGGGTAGAAAAGAGTTAAGTAATAGGACATTCCGGGCCACATGCCAGCAATCACCACACCAAGCAGAAACCGCAAAAGCCTTATACCAGGTATCAGCATCTTGTGCCAGGCTGCATAAAAAATAGGCAATGACAAACTTACTTCAAGCTCCACGCAGCCTTGACGGCGGTAAAACAAGCGCCTATTACGCCCACGGCAAAGACGATTCTAGCCATCCAAACTCGAGGACTTAGCTTGCTCATGACGAGGTTAGAAGGGCAATCGAATATGACATAAGATACGTAGAAAAGGGCTAAGGCAGTAGAGACGTCGTTTGATGAAAGTCCAAGCATCGTCATCAAATCGTGTCCGACGTCTGAATTCATGGTTTGCGCCAAGCCAATATTAGAACGGATGGCGGAGCAGAGGAAGTACAAGATCCAGAAAGCTGCGATTTATTTAGCCACAGGAATCGTTCAAGGATAATCTTTGATCTCACCTGGGATGATGCGGAGATCCAACTTCCTGTAAACCGCCTCTACTCTCTCGATATCATACTCCAAGTGAGCAGGCTGTCCGCCTTCCAACTGAGTTCCTGCTTCGTGATCCGCGCCGGTCACAACAGGGTTCTTACCCCCTCCCGCAATATTGTCGTCGGCCATACTTCGACTGTGAAGCAATGGAAGCGCGTGCTACCAGCCTTTTCAAGCCACGAACTTTAAGTATCTGAACAATATCTGCTTGTTTAGTGTCGACCTTGCTTAGGATGAGATATTAGGTCGGGTTTTACCCTCGTCCGGAACTTCTAACTGCGATATAAGTGCTGTAGAAGGAATACTTAATGAAGAATATGAGAAATATTTAAAAGAAAAAAAAGTGAGAAGACAGTTGAGCGACACGACGCTAGAAGCTGAACATGCAGGAACCGTTGATTCGTTGAGCGAGATCTCGACCAATGAGGTAATTGAGAAATGAGGAATAAATGGGGCACCAACCCCTTGCCCTACATAGAGATTATCTAGCTAACTGTAAGAGGATAGTTTAAACTCTATTGCATCGACAGCTCAAGTTGCACCAAAGTTTGACATTACGAAAGTTTATTAAATATAGCCGCGTGTAAGTTTTAGAGTAAAGTAAAGTTATAAGCCACCCGGATTATGTGCTACGTCGAATTATTAGGTAACCTGATAGAAGAGAAAAAAGCGAAGAAGGTTAGCAGCGGATAACGAAGAGTAGTTCCCCATATAATAATCAATATGTAGAAACATGCAGGCAGACTCAATATATCTAAAATAAGTGAAGAGTTCAACTCTACAGCTTTGACTACTCTGTCGATTCATCTCAGAGTCGTGGAATGTATCCTCCCTGACTCTAACTAGCTTTGGTGAAGAAGTTGAGGAAATGAATAGAGATCGCCATCCGGGGAATCGGAAATCCTGCTTTCCTTTACTTCGAAAAAGCGATGTGATGGTTTTAAGGAGTAAATACATTGTATTTAACGTTGAGTTGGCTTGCTCAAAGGAGCCTCACCAAAACATCCTTGCAACTATTCCCATCCTGAGTTCGAAGCTTCAAATCGACGACTTTAACATCATATCTCCACCATCACAATGAAATGTACAATGATTATTGAAAGGCGTATTGAATTAAACTTGTTAGATAACGTGTATGCTATTTTCTGGGTCTAAAACAGCGTAGTTAGAAGCAAATGCACTTGGTTGGGAATAATTATCACGATGTTTTTGCTTTGTATATCACCTTCCTAAGAACAACAAGATAGATTCAAGATAGTATCGTTCCCAGTCAAGCGCCCGACGGGCTATATAAACATCACAAGCCTCTCGCATCTCGACGATGGAGAATAACTTCACTGTAATTATCTATCGAAAATTCGAAGCCCATATCTGTACACGCAACTATTTCCCATATCTTCATATTCACCTCCCTACCTCCATATCGTAAAGATTATTCGCCATGGCCTAAGGTTCCACCATTATTCACGCCGCCTGCGGACATGCTGTCCATAATTATCAAGTTAGCAGTAGGTATGCTTCTGAACAAGGGACTAACACTGTAAAGCGCGTCGACACTAAGTGTGTGAATTGTCTGCGGAAAGAAGCACAAGCCAAGACGCTATTCGAAGGCAAACAAGGCCCGGTGAGTGACGTAGATTTGCTCGCAGAGGAATTAAAACAGAAATTGCGCTATTAAAGGTGTATTCAGAGTGTGGCCGGAAACTTGTATAGTTCTGTTGACCAGGCATGCGCCTTCCAATTCAGGAGACCGAAATGTGATATGTCACCTCACTCTTCCAGAGACCTCCCTGTAAGATTATCAACGACGACAGTATCCTTGACCCAAGTAATTCTCCAATGAGTATTACTTAGCTGTCGGAAATGTCAGTTTTGCCTTTAGTAATCCGGTTGCCCCGTGTTGGTTCTGGTAAGCATCTCGGGGTCAACCCTTCTCAAATTTCGACGAAAAAAAAAAAAAAAAAAAAAAACGTAGGGCAATCAAGCCCAAGTGCCTATCACCTAAGAGCAGTAAAGATGATGAAGTTATGATTTGCTACTTATGATTTACTACTTAAAATCGCATACCGAATCCTGCACAGGCATGTCCATAGGCGTTACATTAGTTAAGTCAACAGTAAAACGCAACGTGCTCGACAAGAGGCTTGTTATAATAGTATGTACTCAACCACTCGCACCACAATCGGGTACCTCGGCTAGTCAGACGCTAAGCGGTGCTATTTCTAGATCGTATCCAGATTCCCGGAAACCCGATCAGAGCCTCATAGATCTTGGTGGGTACTACATAGTTACCGTAGAAGATACATCGGAGAACACTCGGAGAGTACTAACGACTAAGGCATTGTGGGTCGTTCTTTTTTTACGCTGTCAGCTTTTAAGGCGAGTTGCCGGGATAATATTTATCACTGGCGAAGTAGTACGGTTGTCGTGTTAACGAGTTACAACCTCAACTACCTATCTACACGATATGGCAGGCTTCTATGGTGGTTGAACGTAACTCAGTATCTACCAAGGCAAGGTGCCTCCGCATAGGATGCATTGCGGAGTACACGCAGTTTCTACTTTAGAGATTATAACAGCTTGCATACTATAATAATTAATCATTAATTCATAATCTATAATCTTTCGCTCAATTCCTCTAAAAACATCTTCTCTTCAGGCGACAGATATATATCGTCCGAAACAACCACGTGCCCTCGCGTTATAATTACCTTTGACGGCTCTATGACAATTTTCCCTTCTTCCATGTGACGCGTTGTAGTAGTCTCAAGCTTAGCTCCGTTATCACTACCACTATCGCTGCTGTTGCTATTCTTCTCCGGTAGTTGTTCGTGCTGCTGCTTCATCCTATGACCAACCTCTGCTGGAGTCCACCAGTAAACGGGGAATCGCCTCTGAATATTGTTCAGGAGTAGGGCTACGCACTGCATTAAGACGCAGCCAAGAAGGACAACGGGTAGCAAAAACCATCCCAGGTGCACTACGCTTTCATCAACTACCGCAAGTAGAGCCGTAGCTCCGGCAGGCGGGTGCACGGTGCCGGTCAAAGCCATGAATGCGACCGCACAAGAGCAACTCAACGAGCCGGCAACCCACGTAACCTCATTTGACATGGGACCTAGCGCGAAAAGCTTCCTAATCGCAACGCCGATTAGGGACGAAAAGAATTGGCCGAGGACCGCGTTGCGAGGCTGCGCAAGGGGTGACTCGATCGCGTAAAATTCAAGAACCGCAGCGGCGCCCTTAAAACGAACTATTAGTTAAACCGTTTCTCCCTCGAAGCTGGGCTGAGACAGATGTTTGAAAAGAAAAGAGAGAAAAAAAAAGCAGCCGGTCGGAAAACTTACGAAACTGCCGATGATGATGGGAGCCCCATGCTCCTCAAAAGAGGGGATGGCATGGCCCACCGCCTCGATGATCGTTAAGGAACAGAAAACCCCGATAAATGCCCAAAAAACCATCGCAATGTTGCCTAAGGGTTGCTGGTGATGCTCTTGCCTGTGGCCCAAGAAATGGGCGATGGGATATGGTAGATAATTCCATGGCGCGGCTGGAATCCACGGATTAAGGTACTTGTCGATCTCGAAATGCCATTTCGATGGTTGGAGAGGCATTTGTGTTCCGCTCAGACTTAGTTGGGTCCGTCGGAATTAGTTAGTTGATATTTACCCAAGGTATCAAGAACACGAAGCCAAGGAATTTTGGTGACGATGTGAGAGTAGATGTCAGCGACGATAACCCGCCAACAACGCGGAGGGCGTGTCGGAGGCGGGTAGATCGTATTTATCAACTCGGGACGTCGTTGGCGCCAGTAGCATTTTACCATTTGGTTTGTTTTTTTTCTTTCTCATTCCATAATGGAATGGTGTCATGGGGTAAAACCAGCAGAAAAAAACAGAACCAAGGCGCATACGGAGGCCCATTAGTATAACTGTGCCAAAATCAAGAAAATGAGTGCGATTAGTCTCAATTGAACAAAACGAAATAAAAATACTAAAAATCATATGTATTAAATAATTAAAAAAATATTTTTTAAATTTTATATAATTTAATTAAAATTTTTTATTTTGTTTTTTTATTTTTTTTATTTTATATATTAATTTATTATAATTAATTTAAAAATAAAAAATTTTAATATTTAATATAATATTATAAAATTTTATAAATTTATTATATATTATTTGTAAATTATTTTTTATTTTTTATTTAAATTATAATAATATAAAAATATATGTATATAAATATAATATTAAATATTAAAAATGTTGGATCGATTTTAATAACGATATAATGAATTCATTAATATTTTGGTAATTGGTTTTTTATTGATTATTGTGTATTCTTGATGATGTAAAAGTTCTAAAATTCCACCCCTAATAAAGTTGTGGCTTGGGGTTGGCCCCACATGGGTCCAGCCCCAACCTTCACTTTATTCCCACGTGATTTTTATTGCAACAAAAAAAAATTAAAAAAATTAAAAAAATTAAAAAAATTTAAAAATATTTTTATAATTTTATTTATTTTAATTTTATTATTATTATTATAATTATTTTTATTTTTTATTTATTAATAAATATTTATTATAAAATTTTTTAAATAAAATAATAAAATTAATATATAAATTATTTTAATATATATAAATAATTAAAAAATAAATTTAAATATTATAATTTATTTTAATAATTTAATATTATATATATAATTATAATAAAAAAATTATAAATAATTATTAAATTTATAATATTTATATTTATTAATAAATAAATATATATATATATATATATATAAAATAAAATAATGAAATTAAAATTAATATTATAATAATAATTAAAATTTTAATTATATATATAAAAAATATAAAATTATAATAAAATAATTACGTATAATTATTAAATTTATAATAATTATTATATTAATTAAATTTTTTATTAATTATTTATATAATATTTATTAATTATTTTATTAATTATTTTATAATAATTTTTATTTTAAATAATATAAAATTTTATAATTTTATTATAAATAAATATATAATTTTTTAAAAAATATATATTAAATTAATTATATATAATTTATTATTTAATTATTAATTTTATTAATTTTATTAATTTTATTAATTTTATTAATTTTATTAATTTTATTAATTTTATTAATTTTATTAATTTTATTAATTTTATTAATTTTATTAATTTTATTAATTTTATTAATTTTATTAATTTTATTAATTTTATTAATTTTATTAATTTTATTAATTTTATTAATTTTATTAATTTTATTAATTTTATTAATTTTATTAATTTTATTAATTTTATTAATTTTATTAATTTTATTAATTTTATTAATTTTAAATAATTTTTTATAATATTTTTTATTTTAAATAATTTATAATAAAATTATAAAATTTTATATTATTTAAAAATAAAAAATATTATAAAAAATTAATAAAATAATTAATTAAATAATTAATAAATATTATGTAAATAATTAATAAAACATTTAATTAATGAAATAAATGTTATAAATTTAATAATTATGCGTAATTGTTTTATTATAATTTTATAAAATATTTTAAATTATTTATTTATAAAATATTATTTAATTAATTAATTATTTAAAAAAATAAAATAAATTATTTAATTAATTAATTATTTAAAAAAATAAAATAAATTATTTAAATTTTTAAAATAAAATATTATAATTAAATAATAAATTATATATATTTAAATAATAAAATTTATAATTAATAAATTATTTATAATAATTTTATAAATTAATATATTTAATTAAAATATATATATATAATAATATAAAATAAAATTATATATTATTATTAATTTAATTAATAAATATATAATAAATATAATAAAAAAAAAAAAAAATTTATTATTAATATATTTAATATATTAAATATATTTTATTTATTTTATTAAAATTAAATTAAATATAAATTTTTTTAAATTTTATATATTTTAATAATAATAATAATAATAATTTTAAAAAATTATATAATTTATTTTAAAATTAATATGTTTTAATAATAATAAATATTTTTATTATATTAATTAAATATATTTTTAAATAATATTTAAAATAAAATTTATATTATTTAAAAAATTTAATTAAAATATAATAATTAAATAATAAAATGTATGTATTTAATTTAATATTTAATTTAATGTGTATTATAAAAAAAAATATTTATATATTTTTATTATATATAAGCACGTTTTTGCGTTTATATTTAAATAAATAATTTTTTTTTAAATATTAATAATAAATTAATTTTAATTTTATTATTTTATTATTATTTATTTTTATTATTATTTTATTTGATTTTATTATATATATATTTATTAATATTAATTAATATTATTAAATATTTAATAATATAAATTAATAAAATTAAAAAAATTATTATTACAACAAATTTCGAAAATTTTATTATAATAATATATATAATATTAATTATATATTTTTTTATTTATAATAAATTATTATTTTATATTATTATTTAATTTATTTAAATTTATATTTTTATATTATAATTTAAATATTTTATCCGATATATTTTCATTTTTTTTTATATAAATATATAATATTATATTATAAAAAACATAAAAAAAAATTTAATGTAAACGTAAATTTATTTTACTGATAAAAATTTAATTAAATTAGATAATTTGGATAAATTAAAAAGATTAATGAAATTTTACCCAAAATAAATTAAATATTTTATTAAATATTTTGATTATATAATAATAAAATAAAAAATAATTAATTTATAAACAATTATAATAAAATAAAAAATAATGTAAATATTATTAATGTTAATGGATTTAAAAATTATTAATTTAAATATATTATATATTTAAATATTAAATAAAATTTTATTATTTTATTAAAAATAATTTAATAATTTTATAATAAATAATTTTAAATTAATATTCAATAAATTATAATTAAAATTAAAATTTATATTAATATAAAAAAAATATATATAAAAAAAATTTTAATTATTTTAAAAATTTAATTAATTTATTAATAATAAATAATTTATTAATATAAAATATTAATAAATTAAAATTTATTAAATTAAAATAATTAAATATATTTATTTAAAAAATATTAATATATTAAATAAATAAAAAATTAATTTACTCAAAAACATTTAAATTAATATATTTAAAAATTTAATTATAAACATAATAATTAATAATTTTTTTATTTTAAATATTAATTTATAATTTTATATTTATATAAATATTTTAAATTTTATTTTTTTAACATATTAATTTTTAATTTTTTAACTATTAACGTAATTTATATTTTAAATAATTATGTAATAATTTTTTTTTAATAATTTATTATTAATATTTTATATTTTACCACCCTTTTTTTTTAATATTTATTACGCAATTATTTTTTTAATAAACATTTAAATTATAATAAATTTTACTTTTTTTTAATACGGTAAAATAATTAAATTTAATAATAATTATTAATTATATTATTTTTTTTTCTTTATTTTATAAACAATATTAATACTTTTTTAATTTATAATAATTAATATTTATTTTAATGTTTTATTTTAAATAAAATAATAAAAATATTATATAATATATAATTTTATATATATTAATAATTAATTAAAATAAAATTTTTATTATTTATTAATTTTAAAAAATATATTTAAATTTTTTAAATTATTATTAAATAATTTATATATAATATTAATAATATTATAAAATAATTTATAAATATAAATACCCATATTTATAAATAATTTTTAAAATAATATTTATTATAATATTTTTTTAATATAAATTTTTAATAAAATATATTTTTTAATAATAATTAAATATTTTAAAAAAATTTAAAATAATAAAAACAATTATATTAATAAAATATATAACGTTTTTAAAAATAAATTTAAATTTTTTTTAAATATATATTATATAATTAAAATTAAATAAATATAATTTTATATTATATTTTTAATTATTTTATTAAAAAAAATAATTATTTATTTTTTATATAATATTTTCCAATATTAATATTTCATAAATATATATTTAATTATAAAATAACATTTTAATATTAAATAAAATAAAATATAATATTATAATAATTGAATAAATATTATATTTACAAATATTAAAATTAATAAAAAAAATAAAAATAAATTTAATTTCGAAATATTAAAAATTATATTAAACAAATTATCATTATATTAAAAAATTTTTAAAAAAAATTTCAAAAATAAATAATAATTTATTATAATAATATAATAAACTTATCATTTTATCCCGCAATTTTAACATATATTATTCATTTTTTTATACAAATATAAAAAATTAATAAATAAATTATAAATATTTATTAATATATATAAAAATTTTAAAAATATTTAATAATTTATAATTATTAATAATAATAATAATAATAATAAATAATATTATATTAAATAAAAATATTATTATATTAATAAAAATAAAAAATATTAATTAAAAATAATAATAAAAAATTAAAAATATTATTATTAAATATATAAAATAAAAATATTAATTTATTAAATATTTTAAAAAAAAATAAAACAAAATTAATAAAAAATAAAATAAAAATAAATATATTATATTTTTAATAAAATATAAAAAAATAAAATAAAAAAATTTAAAATTAAAAAAAAAATAATAATAATTTTATATATAATATAAAAAAAATAAATATTAAATAATATATAATAATAACATATTTATTAAATTAAATTTTTTATTATTATATTATATTATTTATTTTTATTAAAAATAAAAAATTTAATATAATTTTTATTTTAAATTAATATTTAAAAAATATTTTTTAAAAAATTATATTTAATATAAAAATAATTAAAATATTTATAATTAAAAAAAAATAATATTTTATTTTTATTAAAAAATATTTTAATAAATAATTAAAAATAAATAAAATTTAAATAAAAAAAATTAATATTAAATTTAATAATAATTTATTTATTAAATTTTTTAAAATAATTATAATTAATATTTTATTTAATAAAATTAATTTTTATATTATAAAAATTAATATATTATTTTTTTTATTATTTAATAATATAAATTAATTAAAAATATATTTAAATAATATTATTAATTAATTAATTTATAAAAATAAAATAATAATTAATATTATTTATAAATAAAAATATTTATAATTTTATTTTAAAAATATTATTTTTTTTATAAAAATAAAATTATAATATTTGTATATTTGATTTAATTATTTATTAATAAATAAATTTTATGATTTATTAAATAAAATCGGATATAATGTTAATATAAATAATATAAAAAAAATTAATAAATTTTATTATTATTATTAAATTAAAAATAAAATATTATAAAAATTTAAATTTAATTTAAAAAATTTAAATATAAATTTTAATTATAAAATTATTATTAATATTATATATTTAAAAAAACATTTTATATTATATATTATTAATATAATAATAAAATTTTAAATTATATATTTTATAAAATTTATTTCTATTAAAAAAATATAAAAAATATTTAAATAATATTAAATTAATATTTATTTAAAATTTTTAAACATTATTATTCACAATATTAATATTAATTTTAATAATATTAAATTTAAAAATAAAACCCATATTATTAATATTATTTATTATTAAATATTTATAAAAACGTATTAATTTATTAATAAAATTAAAAAATATTATAATTTTATTAAAAAAATATATAAAATTATAATTAATAAATTATAAAATTTAAAATTTAAAATATTATAATTTTAAATAATAATTAAAATAATTAATAATATAATAAATTTAAATAATTTTATATTTATTTTTTTAATTTTTAATATTTATTTTAAAATTAATATAAATTTATTATTTATTTTTTTATAAATATAATAAATATAAATAATTTAAAAAATAATGGTAAAAATTAAAAAAATTAAAATATAATATTTAATTAAAAATATGTTAAATATAAAAATTAAATTTAAAATTTTATAAATATTTTTAAAATTTTTATTTATAAATAATAAAATGTTAGTATTTTAAAAAAAAAAATAAAAAAATTTTTATAAAATTATTATTATTATTAATAAAAATATAATTATAATTTTTAATATATTAAATAATATATTTATATTTTAAAATTTATATATTAAATTATATATTTAATTAAAAAAAATTTTATATTTATTAAATTATTTAAAATTAAATTATTAAAATTAATATTTAATTTAAATAAATATAAAATCATTTTTAAAAAAAGTTTTTTAATAATTAATAATTTTTACCATATTATTATATTATATATTATTATTAAAAAATAAAATAATTTTATATTAATAATTAAATTATAAATAAATAATAAAATATTTATATTTAATAAATTATATAAAATATTAAATATAAAAAAATTTAATATATTATTTAAAAAAAATATTTTATAATTTAAAATATATAATTTTTTTAATTTATAAAAATAAAATGATATTTAAATTTTAAATAATTTATAAAATTAAAATTAAAAATATTTTTTTATTATATAAAAAATTACAATTAATAATTTAAAATTATAAAAATTTTAATAAAAAATTTATTATAATATACACATTTATTATATAAAAAATAAATTAATAATTTATATTAATTTTTATTTTTATATTATATTATTAAAAAATAAAAATCATAATAAAAAATATTATTATAATATATATTTAAGTAAAAATATTAATATAAAAAATAATTTTTATATAATTATTTATTAAATTAAAAAATAAATATTTTAAAAATATATTATTATAAATTATTAAATTATTATATAATTTTATAAAATTAAATACATATTAATTTAAAATTTATTTATAATATTATTAATAAAAATTATATATAAAATTATTAATATTTAATTTATATTTATTAATAATAAAATTAAAATTATTTAAAATTATTAATTTATAAATAAATAATATTTTTTATATTAACATTAATAAATTTATTATTATTAAAAATAAAATATTAATTAAAATTAAAATTAAAATATATTTTTAAAAAATATTAAATAAAAAAATTAAAAATTTTAATAATTTATATATTATAATTTATAAAAAAAATTATAAAATTTTTATTATATAAAAAAAATAAATTAAAAAATTTAAATTATTAAATATTAAAAATTTTAATATAATTAAAAAATTTATAAAATAATAAATTTAAAATATATATATTATATTAATTTATTAATTTAAAATTACGTTTAATTATTTAATAATAATATGATATTTAAAATTAAAATTTAAAAAAATTAAAATTTTAAATATTAAAATTAAATAATAAATAAATAATTAAATATAAAAATTTAATTATATAAATTTAAATTTTAATAAATTATAATTTTATATATTTATTAATAATTTATTTATAAATAATAAAAATTTAAATTTATAAATTAATTATATTATTATTTTAAAAAACGAAAAATTTATTAATTAAAATAATGAAATTTAAATTAAAAATAATATTATTTATTAATTATTTATTAAATATAAATATATAATATATAATATTTTTATTAACGAAATTTATGGAATGGTTTAAAGTTTTAATATTAAATATATTATTTATTATATAATTAATATTATTTTAAAATATTTTTTATTATTTAAAATATTATTCATTTTATATATTAATTTATTTTTTTATATTAATATTTAATATAAATAAAAAATATTAATAAAAAATAATTATTAATTAATTTAATAATATTATAATAATTTTATAAAAATTAAAAAATTAATAATATTTATTAAATTTATAATATATATAATTTAATTAATATAATAATAAAAATATTATTAAATAAAATTATAAAAATATTAATGGAAAATAATTAAATTAATTTATAATTAAAAAAATAAATAAAATAAAAAATAATTAAATAATTTATAATTAATTAATTATAAAAAAAAATAAAATAAATAATAATTAAATAATAAAATATACATATTTAATTTAATATTTAATTTAATATATATTATAAAAAAAAATATTTATGTATTTTTATTATATATGGGTGCGTTTTTACGTTTATATTTAAATAAATAATTTTTTTTAAATATTAATAATAAATTAATTTTAATTTTATTATTTTATTATTATTTATTTTTATTATTATTTTATTTAATTTCATCACATATATATTTATTAATAAAATAAATATAATAATATAATTTTTTTAATTTAAATTATTAAAATATATAAAATTTAAAAAAAATTTATTATATTTAATTTAAAATAAATTAAATATATTTTATATATTAAATATATTAATAATAAAATTTTTATTTTATATTTAATAAAATTTATATTATATATTATAATTAAATTAAATTAAATAAATTATATATATAAAATTAATTATTATTTTTATTATTATTATTTTATTTATTATTATATTATTAATAAGTACGTATGTGATGAAATTAAATGAAATAATAATAAAAATAAATAATAATAAAATAATAAAATTAAAATTGGTTTATTATTAATATTTAAAAAAAAATTATTTATTTAAATATAGGCGTAAAAGCATGCCCATATATAATAAAAATATATAAGTATTTTTTTTTTACGTAATACGTATTAAGTTAAATACGTACGTTTTATCATTTAATTATTATTTATTTTATTTTTTTTTCGTAATCAATTGGTTATAAATTATTTAATCGTTTTTTGTTTTATTTATTTTTTTAATTGTAAATCAATTTAATTATTTTTTATTAATGTTTTTATGGTTTTATTTAAGGATATTTTCGTTATTATATTAATTGGGTTATAAATGTTATAAATTTAATGAATGTTATTAATTTCCCGGTTTTTGTAAAATTATTATAACGTTATTAGGTTAATCATTAATTGTTTTTTATTAATATTTTTTATTTGTATTAAATATTGGTATAAAAAAAATGAGTTGGTACATAAAACGAGCGGTGTTTTAAATAGCGAAAGATGTTTTAAAATGGTGTTGATTATATAATAAATGACGTATTTGATGTTGAAACTTTAAACCATTTTATAAATTTTGTTAATAAAGATATTACGCATCATATGTTTGTATTTAATGGATAACTAATGGATAATATTATTTTTAATTTGAATTTTATTATTTTAATTAGTAAGTTTTTTATTTTTAAAGATAATGATATAATTAATTTATAAATTTAAATTTTTATTATTTATAAACAAATTATTAATAAATATGTAAAGTTATAATTTATTAAAATTTAAATTTATATAATTGAGTTTTTATATTTAATTATTTATTTGCCATTTAATTTTAACGTTTAAAATTTTAATTTTTTTGGGTTTTAATTTCAAATGTTGTGTTATTATTAAGTAATTAAACGTAATTTTAAGTTGGTAAATTGATATAATATATGTATTTTGGGTTCGTTATTTTATAAATTTTTTAATTATATTAAGGGTTTTAACATTTAATAACTTGAGTTTTTTAATTTATTTTTTTTATATTGTAAAAATTTTATAATTTTTTTTATAAATTATAATACGCGAGCCATTAAAATTTTTGGTTTTTTTATTTAATATTTTTTAAAAATATATTTTAATTCCGGTTTTAACCAATGTTTTATCTTTCGTAACAATGAATTTAATAATATTAATATTAAAAATATTATTTATTTATAAATTTATAATTTTAAATGGTTCTAATTTTATTATTAATAAATATAAATTAAACGTTAATAATTTTATATATAATTTTTATTAATAATATTATAAATAAATTTTAAATTAATATATATTTAATTTTACCAAATTATATAATAATTTAATAATTTATAATAACGTTTTTTCGAAATATTTATTTTTTAATTTAATAAATAATTACATAAAAATTATTTTTTATATTAATGTTTTTAATTAAATATATATTATAATAATATTTTTTATTATAATTTTTATTTTTTAATAATATAATATAAAAATTAAAATTAACACAAACCGTTAATTTATTTTTTATATAATAAATACATATATTATAATAAATTTTTTATTTAAATTTTTATAATTTTAAATTATTAATTGTGATTTTTTATATAATAAAAAAATATTTTTAATTTTAATTTCGTAAATTATTTAAAATTTAAATATTATTACATTTTTATAAATTAAAAAATTATATATTTTAAATTATAAAATATTTTTTTCGAATAATGTATTAAATTTTTTTATATCTAATATTTCATATAATTTATTAAATATGAATATTTTATTATTTATTCGTAATTTAATTATTAATATAAAATTATTTTATTTTTTAATAATAATATATAATATAATAATATAATAAAAATCATTAATTATTAAAAACTTTTTTTTAAAAATAATTTTATATTTATTTAAATCGAATATTAATTTTAACAATTTGATTTTAAATGATTTAATGGGTATAAAATTTTTTTTTAATTAAATATATAATTTAATATATAAATTTCAAAATATAGATATATTTCCTAATATATTTAAAACCATAATTATATTTTTATTAATAATAATAATAATTTTATAAAAATTTTTCCATTTTTTTTTTCCCAAAATACCAACATTTCATTATTTATAAATAAAAATTTTAAAAATGTTTATAAAATTTTAAATCCATTTTTCATATTCAACGCATTTTTAATTAAACGTTACATTTTAACTTTTTTAATTTTTATTATTATTTTTTAAATTATTTATATTTATTATATTTGCAAAAAAATAAATAACAAATTTATATTAATTTTAAAATAAACGTTGAAAACTAAAAAAATAAATATAAAACCGTTTAAATTTACCATATCATTAATTATTTTAACCACTATTTAAAATCGTAACATTTTAAATTTTAAATTTTATAATTTATTAATTATAATCTCATATATTTTCCTAATAAAACCGTAATATTTTTTAATTTTATTAATAAATTAATACGTTTTTATAAATATTTAATAACAAATAATATTAATAATATGGGTTTCATTTTTAAATTTAACATTATCAAAATTAATGCTAACATTATAAATGATAACGTCCAAAGATTTTAAATAAATATTAATCCAACATTATTTAAATATTTTTTACGTTTTTTTAATAAAAATAAATTTTATAAAACACACCATTTAAAATCCTATTATTGCATTGACCACATATAATATAAAACATTTTTTTAAATATATAATATTAATAATAATTTCATAATTAAAATCCATATTTGGGTTTTTCAAATTAAATTTAAATTTTTATAACATTTTACCCTTAATTTAACAATAATAATAAAATTTATTAATTTTTTTAATATTATTCACATTTATATCATATTTAACTTTATTTAACAAATCATAAAATTTATTAATAAATAAATAATCAAATCAAATATATAAATATTATAATTTTATTTTTATAAAAAAAATAACGTTTTTAAAATAAAATTATAAATATTTCCATTTATAAATAATATTAACCATTATTCCATTTTTATAAATTAATTAATTAATAATATTATTTAAATATATTTTTAATCGATCCATATTATTAAATAATAAAAAAAATAATATATTAATTTTTATAATATAAAAATTAATTTTATCAAATAAAATATTAATTATAATTATTTTAAAAAATTCAATAAATAAATTATTATTAAATTTAATATTAATTTTTTTTATTTAAATTTTATTTATTTTTAATTATTTATTAAAATATTTTTTAATAAAAACGAAATATTATTTTTTTTTAATTATAAATATTTTAATTATTTTTATATCAAACATAATTCTTTAAAAAATATTTTTTAAATATTAATTTAAAATAAATACCATATCAAATTTTTTATTTTTAAAAAAAGTAAATGATATAATACAATAATAAAATGTTTAATTCAATAAATATATTACAATCATATATTATTCAACATCCATTTTTTCTATATCATACACAAAATCGTTATTATCTTTTTCTTTTAATTCCGAGTTTTTTTACTCTATCTTTTCATATCCCATTAAAAACATAACATATTTACCTTTATTTCATCCTTTACTAACTTTCCATTATTTTTTAACCTTTTTTTATTTTTTCTCAAAATGTTTAATAAATTAATATTTTTTTTTTTACATACCCAACAACAACATTTCCAATTTTTTACCATTACTTTCAATTAATATTTTTCACTTCTATCAATATAATAATATTTTTATTTAATATAAAATTACTTATCATCATCATCATTATCACTAATAATCATAAATTATTAAACACTTTTAAAATTTTCATATATATTAATAAATATTTATAATTTATTTATTAATTCTTTATACTTATATAAAAAAATAAATAACACATATTAAAATTATAAAACAAAATAACAAATTCATTAAATTATTATAATAAATTATTATTCATTTTTAAAATCTTTTTTAAAAACTTTTTAATATAATAACAATTTATCCAACATAATCTTTAATATTTCAAAATCAAATTTATTTTTATTTTTTTTATCAACTTTAATATTTATAAATGTGATACTTATCCAATCATTATAATACTACATTTTATTTTATTCAATATTAAAATATTATTCCATAATTAAATACATATCCGTAAAACACCAATATTAAAAAACATTATATAAAAAATAAATAACTACTTTTCTTAACAAAATAATTAAAAACATAACATAAAATTATATTTATTTAATTCCAACCATATAATATACATCCAAAAAAAACCTAAATTTATTTTCAAAAACATCATATATTTCACCAATATAATTATTTTTATTATTCCAAACTTTTTTAAAATATTTAATTATTATTAAAAAACATATTTTATTAAAAACTCGCATTAAAAAAATATTATAATAAATATTACCCTAAAAATTGCTTACAAACATGGATATTTATGCTTGTAAATTACCTATTAATATAAATAATAAAATTGTTTAAAAAAAAAACCAAAATTTCTAATAAATTAATTTCCTCTTCCAACTCCACCACTTTATAATACTACCGGTATCATATATGAACCATTTAATAATAATCTAAAAAATTTAAATACATTTTTTAAAATTAATAAATAATAAAAATTTTATTTTAATTAACCATTAATATACATGGGATTATATATTATATAATATTTTTATTAATTTATTTAAAATAAAATATTAAAATAAACATTAATTATTACAAATTAAAAAAATATAAATATTAATTATAAAACGGAAAAAAAAAAATAATATAATTAATAATTATTAATAAATTTAATTATTTTATTACGTTAAAAAAAAAAAAGTGAAATTTATTATAATTTAAATATTTATTAAAAAAATAATTGTATAATAAATATTGGAAAAAGAAAAAGTAATAAAATATAAAATACTAATAATAAATTGTTAAAAAAAAAAAATTATTACAAAATTGTTTAAAATATAAATTACATTAATAATTAAAAAATTAAAAATTAACATATTAAAAAAAAAAATAAAATTTAAAACATTTATATAAACATAAAACCATAAATTAATATTTAAAATAAGAAAATCATTAATTATTACGCTTATAATTAAACTTTCAAATATATTAATTTAAATATTTTCAAATAAATTAATTTTTTTTCCATTTGGTGCATTAACATTTTTTAAACAAACATATTTAACCATTTTAATTTAATAAATTTTAATTTATTAATATTCCATATTAATAAATCATTTATTATTAATAAATTAATTAAACTTTTAAAATAATTAAAATTTTTTTTTTTACATATACTTTTTTTTACATTAATGCAAATTTTAATCTTAATTATAATTCATTAAATATTAATTTGAAATTACCCAATATAAAATTATTAAATTGTTTTTAATAAAATAATAAAATTTTATTTAATATTCGAATATATAATACATTCAAATCAATAATTTTTAAATTTGTTAATGTTAATAACATTTATATTATTTTTTATTTTATTATAACCATTTATAAATTAATCGTTTTTTATTTCATTATTATATAATTAAAATACTTAATAAAATATTTAATTTATTTTAAATAAAATTTTATTAATTTTTTTAATTTATTTAAATTTTTTAATTCAATTAAGTTTTTATTAATAAAACAAATTTACATTTATATTAAATTTTTTTTTATATTTTTTACAACATAATATTATATATTTATATAAAAAAAAATAAAAATATATCAAATGAAATATTTAAATTATAATATAAAAATATAAATTTAAATAAATTAAATGGTAATGTGAAATAATAATCCGTTATAAATAAGGAAATATATAATTAATATCACATGTATTATTATGATAAAATTTTTAAAATTTATTATAATAATAATTTTTTTAATTTTATTAATTTATATTATTAAATATTTAATAATATTAATTAATATTAATAAATACATACGTAATAAAATTAAATGAAATAATAATAAAAATAAATAATAATAAAATAATAAAATTAAAATTAATTTATTATTAATATTTAAAAAAAAATTATTTATTTAAATATAAACGCAAAAACGTACTCATATATAATAAAAATACATAAATACTTTCTTTCTTTACGTGGTACGTACTAAATCAAATACGTATGTTTTATCATTCAACCATTATATATTTTATTTTATTTATATATATAAATTTAATTTATTAATAAATTAAATTTAAATTTAAATTTTATAATATAATTAATTATAAAATAAATTAATTTTATTAAAAAATATTATAATTAATTTTAAATAAAATTATAAAAATATAAAATTATAATAAAATAAATATATATAATTATTAAATTTATAATAATTATTTTATTAATTAAATTTTTTATTAATTATTTATATAATATTTATTAATTATTTTAAAATTATAATAAAATAATTATATATAATTATTAAATTTATAATAATTATTTTATTATTTATTTTATTAATTTTTTATAATAATTTTTATTTTAAATAATATAAAATTTTATAATTTTATTATAAATAAATTATTAATTTAATTATAATAAATTTTAAAATATAATATTAAAAATAAAATTAAATTTATATTAAAATTTTAAAATATTTAAAATATATTTAAAAAATATATTAATTAAATTTATATTTAAATAAATATAAATTAATATTTAAAATATTTAATATTAATAAATATATATATAATAAAATTAAATAAAATAATAATAAAAAATAAATTATAATAATATTAAAATTAATATATTAATAATATTTTAAATAAATTATTTATTTAAATATAAATATAAAAATAAATTTATATATATTAAAAATATATAAATATTTTATTTAAAATATATATTAAATTAAATATATATAATTTATTATTTAAATATTATTTAATAAATAATTATTTATTTTAATATATAAAAATTTAATATTAAAAATATTAAAATATTTTTATTAAATTAATTTAATTTATAAAT
Organism: Daldinia eschscholtzii; assembly: GCA_037126485.1. Taxonomy (NCBI): domain Eukaryota; kingdom Fungi; phylum Ascomycota; class Sordariomycetes; order Xylariales; family Hypoxylaceae; genus Daldinia; species Daldinia eschscholtzii. The sequence goes on from JBANMG010000007.1 coordinate 2,967,746, forward strand.
TATTATAATTAATAATTATTTAATTTTATTAAATAATATTATATTTTCATTTTTTAAAATAAAAAAAATAAAAATAATAAAATTAATTTAATAATTAATATTTATTTTAAATATTTATTAAATTATATATATATATATATATTTTAATATTTAAAATTTAATTTAAAAATAATTTTAAATATAATTAATATATTTTTATTAAAATTTTTATTTATTTAATTTATTATTTTTTTTATTTTTTTTTAAATATAAAATTATAAATAATATAAAAAATATAAAAAATTAATAAAAAAATATTATAATTTTTTTTAATTTTATTTAATAATAATAATATATATAAAATTTTTATAAAAATATTATTAAAATATAATATATAAAATAATATAATTTTATATATTTATTTAATTTATTATTTTAATTAAATTTTTTAATTTTTTTAAAAAATATATTAATAATTAAATTTTTTTTTATAAAATTAATATTAAAAAACGAATGCGAAATGCGTATGATGTTTGTTAAGATGAAATTTTGGCACAGTTATACTAATGGGCCTCCGTAGCGCACCAAAGGATTGAACCAAGAAGGTTATTTACAGTTCGTGACTAACACATTCAAGGTTCGTCAGGGATATTCGAGACGCGATGACCAATTGGCCGTCCACCTGGCGTCATATTGGGTAACGAAAACTCCCAAAATGGATCAGTCCAGCTCGCTGGTCCAAGTAACACGGGCGCTCCCTGACTCCGTCTCCCGAATGCCGAATAAGTGGGTCACCTCCGGACGAGATATCTCCGCGGAGTCACTCCTTGTCTTTTTTATATAGGCAAATTCACTCCCCCGAAAATCAGAACACAATTGTTAGTCCAAACTAAGCCAATAGAAGGAGTCTCTCGGGCCATATATGAAAGAAACTTAATACCTGAGAAAGCGCATAACTTGCGAGCTTCACTGCTCCCGTTTCACAATGAAGACGCGTGATTCAGGGGCTACAAAAAACAAGGGATGGCGCTCACTCAGCGTTCATATCTATAAACCGCTGTACGACCAACAAAGAAAAAAGGTGGAATCTTAGACATGAGGCTTACGAGTAAGAGCTTATTCCCTTATCTCCTTAGCTAAGTGGTGTTGTGTCTTGAAGTAAGGTTTCACTAAGCCTAGGTAACTAGCATTATCAGTAGCCATTTACGAGCACGCATTCAGTTCTGCAACGGCTCGTTCGGAATTACTCTATATTGTACACAAATGGGAGTGACACGACATAAAACCGTTGCAAACTAGAATCCTAACAGCTTCAAGAAGTCATCTTTATGTCATTCGATTTATAGCGGTGAACTCTTATGCATACTCCATCGCATCAAGGTTGTATTCTTCATTCAATCCCGCTATTTCCAGAGCTCAGGTCATACAGCCTTGATGTCCTATCTTCCGTACCTCTAACATGCTGAAGAAAAATCTAGCTGTAGGAATTTCATCGCATTAGTCAAACAAATATCGTATGCAAATCAAAATCAATACCTTCTAGCACAAGCAGTGTTACACAACCACCAACGAATCAATACAAAGATCTGTGCAAAGATGGGACCAGCAGCCGCTCCTTATTGTGGGGAGATACACTCTAACATATGTGCAGTTTAAAAGATAGTTTTATATCCAAATACCTTAAAAAAAGGACGGCCAAAGCATGTCAACCATAAGTATAGTACCTATACAGCTATTGTTAAATTTTTAAAATCGTTATAGGTAACTATGCTCCAGTGTAACATTCACACTACACACGACAAAATCAAGAGTTGTTCCCGGCAATGAATGTACCTAGATAAATAAGAAATATTTCTAATATTAAGTGCTGATATTCAGTGCATCCTAAAAACACTGACCTGAGGTATAGGCAAAGTACAACTTTTCCATGTTAGTTAGACCCTGGAAACCAAGGTGATGATTGCGGTACCAATTGAATTCTGGAATTCAGAAAGATATAAATAATAATTATACATGACAACCTGTTAATACCTCTATAAAAACGAACGAATTTCCTACGGTAAAACACCCCCTCAATCCCCTGCTCACCCTAATATCCATTACTAGCGCAACGAGCACTCACAGCCTCAATATGTCGCCATATATACGCATGGATATATCAATAATACCGTCCGGAAGAGCCTGTGTAGTCGGCATAATAATTTCCCCCATATGAATCAGCTGCCACATACGACCCAGTCAAAGCTGCGGTTGCCATTGAACCTCCCGTGGATAGCCAATCCAAATCATTAACAACCTGCGCACTTCCCCTGTACTGAGAGTAACTCTCTGCCATATACTTGCAACGCTGCTCAACCGTATCTGATGAATTCGTTAGCAAGAAAAGTCAAATACCAACTTGCTTTCTTTGATAGGTACTAACCAATGTCGGCATCAAGTGTGATATAGCGGTCGTTATGAAGCGACTTAAGAACTTCCTTGAGCCAGACGCGGCAGGTCCACTCGGGCTCTCCGTGAGGGAGGTACCGGGGATCCATCAGGCGGATAGACCCCGCGTACTGCCTAAGGATATCCATACCAGGCGAGTTCGCGATCTTGAGAATGATAATCGCGGAGGAGGACTGCAATGGGTTCCACTTCTGGCGCTCTTCGACCTGGAGGTCCATGGTGCGTCTGTTTCTATCGGTGGCGTGCAGGAGGCTTCCTTTTGGGGGCGACTTCTCGCTGACGAACAGGCCCCAGTGCTAGACCGACCATTAGGATTGGATGCTATGAATCACCTGATGCGGTTAATTGATACTTACATATCTACGCTGCCCGTTGGCTTCGTCAAGGTGGTTGAGGACAATATATAGGTTGTCTAGAATAATTGACATAGTGTATAATCAAAAGACAATATTATAAAATTTGAGAGGAGTATCACTCCGCGTTGTCAGAGAAACTAAAAGAGGTTGGCTTTGAAAGTTGCAGGTTAAAGACAATGGCTAAATATGATATTGAGATCGTATAGCCTCAATAGTGAGAGTTACTTGTTTGATTCCATTCTTACACTACAGCCGGATTGCAGTCGGCTTATATACCTCGCTCCCGTAGCCTGAATCGTCTCAAAATCTCCGTTGGTTCTCAGCTCTCTCGGTGTTTGAATAGAGAATATGCATACTTTGACCGAGAGGGCTTGTTTATAGTGGAGGCTCCCGAGTGTCTCGGCCCGAGACTCGGGTTAGGGCCGGCTGAGAGTTTCTAATCGCCAACACATTACTCGGCTATGTGACGAGCGACAAAACACTGAATATGATTGGTTCTTATGATTCAGCTGGGCAACGCTGGCCCATAATTGGCGGGTTCTGTGAACAGGCCGGGGGTAAGGCAGACTTGTAGAACAAGAAGGTCAAGTTAACTTACACAAATATGTAAAAATTATTTCATAGACAGGGAAACGAATCCATTATGAGCGGCATGGCGTAGCTTTTCCGGTTTGGTTTAACTGCCCGTTAAGCGCGCGCCTTGTCCAGGTCCTAGGTATTTCGGTCGTAGCCTCGAATATTGCCCCAACACTCATCCTCAATTATAGGAATATCTGGACGTAAACCCCATTCGAAATCGAGACCAGCCCAGGCATTATCTTAACCACCCAACACTTTATTCACGTCTTCTCATTCGAAACTCCTGGTTTCTATTGTCCAGTCGCTACTTATCGCACTACATTTGGTCCGCTTCATCATGGCACTTTCTGATGGCATTGTGCAAAGAACAATGTCGCTTGTTGAGAGTGCAAGGCTACCACATCCGTTAGGTCCACTACTCGAATCATATGTCTCCGAGGCGCTCAATCCTGTGTCAGCCGCACAGTACATCGAACATAGGTTGCAGCTCGGTGAAGCCGCTTCACTAGTAGATGATTGGTCCTACATTATCGAGTCCAGTAAGCTTCCCCCCTCGGTTGGCTATTCCAACGTTCTGATAATCATAGTTGCTCATAATGGCCGCAACCCACCACGACCAGGTGCTGTTATAGAACATGCTATTACTAAGAGAGACGGCGGAAAATGCTGCGTGACTGGTAAACCTGGGACGTTACGCGATCCCCTCATCGTCGCACCTATCATCCCAATTCCTGAAGGCTGGGATACGGATAAGGTTGGTTCACCGTCATATAGGCCCGTCATTATAAGAAAGCTAACGGCCAGGTATGAAAGACCAGTATCAACGACATGCTTGGCGCTTTCTTTAGTCCCCCATATCGTGATTGGTGGTTGTCTTATATCAAAAACCCCAAAGGCGTATCGCCTAATTCCAATCACTGGTCAGTCAGAAAATCAGCAGCCAAGGCGTTTGCTTCGGGGCTTGTCAAGTTAGATAGGTTGCACCCATCTATGATTGAGGTGAGTGGTGAATTGTAACTCTCATTACACTATGTTCTCGTTTAACATCTCTCGAAAGTACAAACTCGTAAATGTCTCAATTGAACCTGAAGAACCGGTCGAGTTCGACGGCGAATACCCGCTGTTGGGTGATCACTCACGGTCAGGAATCGTCAAGGTAGACCCCCGCTTCATAGGCTCCCAAGCTCGACTGTCCAGAAGCATTCAATATTTAGACCTCCACAAAAGATTTTCATCAGAAAACCTACCGCCGTCCACAAATCGATCAATAAACTCTTTCACACCACGCTCATATGTGAAGGTACGGAGTTGTTGGAGTCTTTTATATCTGTGTGTGGGCGTTTTTCTCACTGCCTGGCGTTTGTTGCCCTCAAATGTCAGGAGGGTCCTTTACAAGACGCTGCAAAGGCGCAGTAATCGCCTACACGGAAGAGCCGATGATTACCCTATAGTTCAGAGGCTGCCCTTTGGGCTGTACTTGAAGTGCAACAGTGATGTTGACTCTTCCCGCAACGAGTTCAGCGCAATCGAAATAGTCCGCCGACATACTTCGATCCCAGTTCCGAAAGCGCTTGACATTGTTGTCGAGCAAGCGGATACAACAGAAGCGTCCTCTTGGCCTAGATCTTACCTCCTCACGACGGAAGTCCCTGGCTTTCCGTTATCACGATGTCAAGATGTTCTTTCAGAAAAAGACATGGAACGAATTGCAAATCAACTAAAGGACTACGTAGCCCAACTAAGAGATATCCCCCGTTCAACCCAATGCAGCATGGCCATATGCAACACACTTGGCGAAGCATGCAGGGATCCCCGCATCTGCAGCTCGAACCCTGTTGGCCCATTTGCAGATGAGGCCTCATTTAGTCAAATGCTACGATTCTCAGACGAGCCTGCTCGCCGTGGGCACAAAATAGTGTTCACGCATGCGGATCTAAACCCACGTAATATCTTGGTTGGCAGAATCCCACAGCCAGATGGAAGCATCGGCTGGAGCGTGACGGGGATCGTGGACTGGGAAACCGCGGGGTATTATCCTGAATATTGGGAGTACACAAAGGCAATGTTCGAGAGATTCAGATGGACGCGACGATATAACGATTTCGTACATGGTGTATTCAGCGAGTTTGGAGACTATTCCCAAGAGTTCGATGTTGAGAAGAGAAGCTGGGAGAGCGGGGATGGGATATAATAACATCTTGGTTGACAAAACCTAAAGACTTCACATATGATATTTAGGTATCTAGGTAATTATCTATTTATTAGGCTACTTTCTACAAAAGCAAACATTGGTTAGCGTTAGCTAATAATGTTGTTGGTTATAGGGAGCTGTTAGTTACCTCTTATAAAATCCTCGTGTTATGTTTCCAGAGCCGCCAATGCCTCCCTTGACCTAGGTACGTTTTACACCTTTCATGTTTTCTTCAACATGGCCACTATAAGCATACCCATAACCATAGAACCTTCAAAGCCGCACACCCACACCGTGGTCTTCCTTCACGGCCGCGGCGATAACGCGCGCAAATTCGCAGCTTCGCTGTCCTATTCCCGCGACTCGCGCGGTCGCACTCTTATCGATGCGTTCCCGTCATTTCGCTGGGTTTTTCCCCAAGCACCGTTGCGCAAATGCGCTAGCTCGCCCGATACGTTGTTCCAATGGTTCGACGTGTGGGATGTGCGCGATTTCGCTGCCAACGAGGAACTAGGGGCCGTCGGGCTCAAAGAGGTCGTCCCCGCTATACGCCGTATCTTATCACGCGAGGCCGCGCGGTTGGGGGGCCGTGCGGATCGCCTGGTGCTGGCGGGCATTAGTATGGGCGGCGCGACGAGTGCGCATGTCCTGTTCAATTTGGATATACCTTCCGCTGCTGGAGGTAGACTCGGTGCCTTCATCGGCTTCTCATCTCGGTGTCCGTTTGCAGGCCGCGACCTTGCTGGGATGAGGAGTGTTCTGGGCCTCGAAGGCGTTCCGAATAATGACCATGTTGTACGGAATACGCCTGTGCTACTCGAGCACTGCGTTGATGATCCGCTTGTTCTGATTCAAAACGGAAGAGACTTACGAGATACCTTATTTGGGTTTGGTGCGCAGGTCGAATGGAAAGAATATCCTAATGGAGGGCACTGGTTTAACTCACCAACTGGTATGGATGACGCCGTGCATTTTCTAAGAAGGCACCTTGGGGAGGATAGCTTTTCTGGCAACCCTACACTTCCACAACAAGCTTCGTCAGATGCGATGGATTTATCATAGGAGAAATCAAGTTGTTGGGAGAATGATTTTAGCCATAATCATAAACTAAATACGTAGTAATGATGCTGGTATCACTCAGGAAAGAAAGATCGCCGTCCCCTTGTGCTGCCCATAGTGAGGTTATAGCTGTACGGTTTAGGGTCCCTCATGATATAGCTAAACGCTTTATAAAATCAAATCACAATATATGGGTAGATTCTTGGAGGTACTATATATTACTCTATCTGAGCCGTCTATTTGAAAAGATCTATTTGGATTATGACGTCTAGACGTGTTTATAGATGAAAATATGTCTCTGGCCACAGAACCCCAGACAAAGCCACTCGGTTTTGCTAGCGGTTCGTTCTAATCGAGTTGACACTTTTACTACTTCAGCATGGTTGCGGCCTCACTTCTTACTCTCACCTTCGGGAACATCCTTGTCCTCGCTCTCGGGACTCTCGTTCCCCATAAAGGTGTCTCCACCGGTACTATTTTGGGTGTAAGGGCTCTTCTCTTCCTCCTTTGGATGGTTGGAGCACGTTGTTCTTTGGCTGCGAGCGTTGAAAACATCCACGCTCCCTGCCCCCATTCCACGAATTGTATTGAAAACCTTATCCTCTTTATTCCCCTTCTCTTCTTTCGAGTCTTTAGGGTTGTTGGGGTCCATAGCTGCTAGTTAGCCTTAGGGGGGTTACCTTGAACTTCTGGCGTATGGGCGTAGCCTGCTGAGTTGGATTCTAACAAATAACCTGCTAATTCGGTATTTATTAGAGCGATACGAAAGTAGAGTGACCTTGTATTCGCCAATTCTGGTGTGTCTCCAATATTCCAATATACACTCATAGCAAGTCCCCTACCATTATATGCATTACCATGCTTTATATTGGATTCCAAGTTGATAAAAGGTAGTCGGTAAACTGCATGACACTCTCAATAGGTTGTTCAACACTCTCACATAGCACAAAAGTACCCCAAGGAATGGGCTGGGAAGGACAAAAGCCAAATAATTGATGAACAATCGAATTGTTCTAGCGGCTGATGAATTCTTTATTCTATTTGGCGTACCTTAGTATCCTAACACCAATTAGGCATAAGACACTCCTCTAAACTGATTCCTAATGATAACTACATGGTATCTTCGCTCTTCAACAGGCTCACAAGAAGAAAAAGAATAATCCGCATACTGCAAAGAACAAAACATGCGTGTACCTTTACAATTCATCGTCGCCCACACTGCTAGCCGCGAGGCTGTCTTTGGTACTCTCTTTAAACGCCAGTCCGGTATGACCTATGGATAAGAAATAGAACGATACAAAGACAAGCCTATATGAATTTTAGGGGAATGAGTAAGAGCATGCTTACACTCCCTCCAGCCCAATAGATAGACCTTCTTCTCTGATTAGTTCCTACGCCATCGCTCATATTCCGAATGTATGTCCCTATTGGAAAGTTCCATCCATACTCTGGTCGCCAAACGATACTAGTTTTCGTGGTATAAGACAGTACGAGGTCCCAGGCTTTCTCAACGACATTTCTATCAATGCACTACCGGACTCAGGCTCCGCAGTAGATGCTTTATCCGAGAACTTCGCAAGGCAACACGGCCTAGCGATCAGATTTGCTAACACGCGATCAATTCGCCTACCTGGTGGACATGTAGCTGAAAGCATTGGTACAATTCTTTGTCATTTCAAGTTCCAAGGAGAAGCCCACTCCTACCATCGCGAGTATCGACATCGTATCATATAGACGAACCGTCCCTGCATCCAAAATGGAAGCCGACTTTTCCTCCTGAATGAGTCGCCAAATGACCGGCTTCGTTGCACAATCAATGGCTGCCACGCCTCGGCATTCCCAGACACTGCGTCAGAGCTTATGGTCGTGTCCGGAGACTTTGCCCGTCGTAATGCATTTGTGATGCACCGGGAAGAGAAATACAGGAGACAGGTTGAACTTATCGATGGTTCTACTATCCGTACAGATGGAATGGTTCTGAACGCAAAGCTGCAGTTTGATGCGCTGCCAGCATCAGCATGGCTTGACTCCGAGGAATATTTCAAACGCATTAAGAGTATCTCCTCGCTCATGAATAAAAAGGGCAGAGAGACGTGAAAGACAGCTTTCATGTGCGATCTTCACGTCGTCGAGAATCTACCATGATGAGCACATGAATATACGTCCTAGTTAAAGTAGCTCCCACACAGAGTAGCTCGACGCGAGGTGATGCTTGGGAGATTGAGGAAACGCGAGGAAACCAAGCCCGGCTATGGATCGCGACTTTACCCGAGCCTCAGAGGTCTATTGAGGAGATGAGCGAGAATTAGAAACAGATAACATGGGACAGACAGAATCCGAGACCACCACAAACACGTTTAACGACGTCCGACCCAACCTTGAGGCAAAGAGCCGCGCCTGGAGTTTCTGCAACGTAGATTTGCATGGGGCTTATGTTCACACATGTCTAGATACTTAAGGATATGTCATCTCAGCGCCTGGCATTTTTGTTCGATACCAAAGTCATGATGTTACGAAACAACGATGGGATACCAGGGTGGTAGCTATAGTTGATAGGTCTATGTAAGGAGGAAGTTCTTATTATCTCTTATCCATGGGTTATGGGTCAGTGGAGTCACTCTTTTATTCTTCTTACCGTAAGTCTCACCCCCGTTATTGGACACATTCGAGAGAGTAATATATATGGGTATACATTATTACCACATCATCTATTTTCTAAGGTCTTCTAAGAAAATAGTTATAAATTGCAAGTCTAGACTGGCGAACACACCATATCCTTCCTATATGAAACTAGGTACCTACCCTATTTGACTTAGACATTAACACAATCTCCTCATAGGACAGTAGAGTTTACGTAGTTGTGATGACAGACACCGGTAATTATCTAAATTCGCTATCCCAACACTGTCATCGTCTACCTCGACAACCGGAAACAAGCCTTGTCGGCGTCGGGTAAGATTGCGTAGGATTTGCAGCTAATGAGCTCAGTTGGTCAAGGGGATATCCTGTCTTGTCGAATTTGCGAAGCGGGCTACTACGTCATTGATGGCCCCCCGTACGGAGCTAAATGCCGAGTCTAATCAGTTCGAGTCTCGCGGAAAACGGCAAACTTAATGATTAAGCTTGTTATTGGCCTTGAAACATGATGCTTTCTTCACCGTATAGATATACTTATTTGCTCATGCATCCACTGGCAAGTTACAGCGAGAATGATCCACACGTGGGGTGTTATCGTGCATCGCTGTGCGGGCGCATGTGGTATAATCGATAGGTATGAGATGCATTTGTGTGGTTTTCGCAAAGTCAGATAGAGGGGTCTGGACTCTATAAATCGCCATCGTGACTATGAGAGAAAGACATCTTTTGTGTAGCACACATAGTCGAATTATTATTCCGCGTGACAAGTCCCAAAGTATTGTTGACAAGCCGAAAGTCTGGACGAATTATTTGACACATGTGGGTTTCTTATTGGACTTAGGTGGCGTAATGTGGCTATCATCAGTGGCTATCCCTGCCTTTCCTTCTCGTCAGTCCGATAGCCATAATTCGGACTGCGCTTTTTCTGTTACGCACACCTAATCACTAATGCAAGTTCCAAGGTACGAAACCATGCCCGCTCTGTATGCAGGGGCTCAGGAGGGGCTAAAAATAGAGGGGTCGATCACTTATACATTTGTTTTCCATACAGTTTCTACGTAAGACACAGGTACCGATCTAACAGATATACTTCCCACTTGTCTCAACGGTTTAGGAAATATGTTCGATTGCCAAGGCCCGAACATCTGGGATTCCCTGCCTTTCAAACTCAGCCCCCCCGGCCCCCCGCCGACAGTCGCAGCACTTGCAAGCACTTGCAGCATTTGCAGTACTTTGCATCTAGTCGGACTCCTTCTTTCGGCTTTCCATACAAAATTCAACCCATCAACCATCAACACAAACTAAGCCGTAGTAGCTGGGCTATGTACTAGTTTTTGTTCCTCTGAATAGTCTCTCTCATGATATGGGGGGTTAATTGATGGTCTTTCCTTTTTACTTATTTCCCATACTTTCGCCTCTCATTTTTTCCTTTTCTTTTTCTTCACTTCTAACTGCCGACCTTCATTTGGATCACTGTCGTTTTCTTCTCGTCACAAAAAATCTGTGCGCGCGCTACTATATTCGGTATCTTCGGCCATACCGCTTTCTTTCATTTATAACCTACTTGATAGTTGATCTTGGACCGTTGACCGCTTTATCTTCTGCCGACGTGCTATGCGCATCGGCAACGTCTTCTCTTCTCGATGTACCACCTCCGTCGTATAACAATCGTCGCACTCGTGCTTGCTATCGTTATCGTACTTGTCACCAGACTACCTCGATTCCTCGATCCTGTTCCACCCAACAAGGAAAAGCAAGAGGCTGACCGACAGTGGATCAACACATCTCCATACTGGCTTGATCGTCAAGCTTGCCGCTGGTTCAGTCTTTGTGGTCTGCTGCACCTTAGGAAAGATCCCCCAGCGAAACCCAAGAACAAAGGCGATGGCCATCGACATGAACTGAGGCGCCTTCTCGGAGAAGAAGAGGTTTCCATATTAAAAGAGGAGGATCACAAGAAAAAGAAGCAGTTGAAAGGGATACCGGATTATGTGTTGAATTACGCTCCGCTGGTTCACCTATATTCGGAGGAATTCTTCTGGCCCTCGGATATTGCTGATCATATTAAACATATGGTGCCGGATCTCGGAGAAGACGAGTGGACGTTCAACGAGTCTCAGCCCCTCACTTTAGCGAATTTAAATGAACTTAGCTCCGAGCTGGGATTCGAACATCTTAACAGTAAGGATGACGTAGAATCTCGTCCGCGGTGGCTTCACAGCAAAATGAACAGACCGATCGCATTTAGCGACGAGGATAGCGACAAAGAGCACGATGACGATTCGGAGCCTGATAACAGGTTTAGTGACGATACGACGTGGTTCGATGTGGACAGGGATCACCCATTACACCGAATTTCAGACCCACGAAAGCTCCCCGCTGGCGGACCCCAGTCACGACGGCTGGCAAGACGTTCCCTTAACTATCCTGAACAACAGAGACTCATGTCCCAAGAAGTGCAGAACGCGCAAAATAAGCCCAACGAGTCGGGGTACTCTAACGCGCCGGCCACCCTCGTTTTAGTAGACAAAGGATCCGGTATCGTGGATGCCTTCTGGTTTTTCTTTTACGCCTATAACCTTGGCCAGACGGTCTTGGGTACTCGATACGGAAATCATGTTGGCGATTGGGAGCATTGCATGATCCGTTTCGAGTCCGGCGTTCCTCGCGCCGTCTTTTTCAGCGAGCACGAAGGCGGCCAAGCATATGCCTGGCACGCCGTGGAGAAGCGAGGAAACGAGACCGAGATACAAAGACCGGTCATATATAGCGCCGTCGGATCGCATGCCATGTATGCCACGCCTGGAAACCACCCATACGTTTTACCCTTTGGGATACTCAAAGACGTCACGGATAAAGGTCCTCTATGGGATCCGTCTAAGAATCTAAGAGGCTATTGGTATGATTATACCGCCACCAAGGATAGCGAAGGATTGGAGCCGGTGAAGGAGAACGCGGATGAGCCGACGAGCTGGTTCCATTATAAGGGAACTTGGGGCGACAAGTTGTACGGCCTCAACGATAGACGGCAGTGGCGATTATTCGGCCAGTACCATTACGTGACGGGCCCTCAAGGGCCGAAGTTCAAGAATCTCGCCAGGGAAAAGGTATGCCAGACGTGGAGGTGCCGGATTATACATAGCATTGCGGAAGGAAAGAAGGGAAGTTGGCATTCATGAACGGGGGAAATCATTATACCATTAGAGGACGGGGGGACACATATCATCAGGCGTTAGGTTACCGGCTTAGATACCCCAGCGGTAGTTGGGCATGATATTCTTTTTTTCTAACTGTCGGGTGCTTTTACAATATAACGAATATGTATCTACCTTTATATGCGTAAACGAGATCCCAGTTACCTGGTTCGTGGAAATGAGACTTGGCTTTCCGGATTGTTGATGTACTATGTAGGGTGGTTGCATATGAAATTATTGGGCGCTTTTTTTTTTTTTTTTTTTTTTTTTTTTTCAGCTCTTGCGACCATGTTTCCGTGTCCAATGAAGCTTTGTAGATCCCCTAGTTCAGCTGAAATTGGCCATGTGCAATCGTGCCATGCCGATCGGGATCGGGTTGCATCGTGTAGCATAGCATGGGCAGATATAACATGGGGCAAGGCATAATATGGTAGCGATCCACCTTACCATTATTATTATGAATGGGACACGAGAAGCCTCGGCGTTGTTTACCTACCTGACTATAGTAACTACATTACATTACCTATACGGGTGTCCCACACAAGAGAACCAGGTAATTTAGGAAGGGTGAGGACGAGAATGGGGGAGTAGAGAGATCCACAACTTTCTTCTCCTCTCCCCCCCGGGGAATCTCCGCATCGACGAGCGCGCATCCCCCAGATTTTCATGGGGTCCCCCAGGGCCGGAGAGACCTGATTGGCGCGCGTAAAAAGAACGGACCACCAAGTTCGTTCGGGGTATAACTTGACTAGGCGGGAGAATTCCCTCCAGTAGAAAAGAGGTTTCCCCCGGGGGGAACGAGGGAATCGGATTTGTTCTGCTTCGAGTATTCACCTCCGGGGGGCGGGCGGGTGGTCGAGGATTCTCCAACAACAAACCACGTTATGGTTATGTGTATGTGAGAGTCTGTGTGCGGTGGGACCCCCCCATGGGGTTTTTGGAGAACGGGGGTAATGATCTCGTATAAATATAAATATGGTACCTACACTACCTTATATATAAGCCTGTCGGCGGACTCGATATCGCGTGTTCTGTTCACCGAGTTTTGTTCGTCTTCTTTGTTTTTCGCGTGCGGAGGAAACGGGTTTCTCTGGGAATAATAGAAAGCAGGCAAGACAAGATATAGACACTAGACTTACCTAGGCACACAAACTGGGATAACAGTTACGCGGGTTGTCGCCAAGATGAAGCCTCACACTTACCAGGTACGTCGTATTAATTAACTACATGCAACCGACACTATACTATATAGGTACTATGGGGTTTCTAGCATAGCTGACACGCTCATGCTATACAGTTCCTCGTGGGCGTCTTCGCCTCGATGGGCTCGGTGCTCTTCGGCTACGATCTTGGTGTCATCGCCGGCGTTGTAGGAAGTACGTCGTACGCCGAGCTGTTCCGATCAAACGCGGCTCAGGAGTAAGTCTCCCGTTTTCCCGCTTCAACCACGCACCACTGCTTTCCCCCCTGATCACCAATTCTAACCGGATATTAATGAATACAGTGGAGCCGTGGTCTCTCTATTCACGGGAGGCGCTTTCTTCGGCGCCATGTTCGCGGGCCCGGCGGGAGATATGCTCGGCCGGAGACTGACCATCATGCTGGGCGCTTTGATCTTCCTTCTCGGCGGAGCGATCCAGACTGCTGCGCAGACGATAGATTACTTGTATGGCGGACGAGCGATTGCCGGGCTGGGCGTTGGGTTCTTGACTATGATTATCCGGTAAGCGATTGTTGATTCTGACTCGGGATAAATAGGTACCTAGACGTGCTAACATTTCAAATAGTGAGTTTTCACTATAAAAGACTTTCTGTTTAACGGCAAGCAGAAAGATCTGCAAATATCAATAATACTAACTTCATTGGTCCCCCAAACAGCCGTCTACCAAAGCGAAATCGCACACCCCTCCATCCGCGGCCGCGTCACCGGCCTCCAACAATTCATGCTCGGCATCGGCGCCTTTCTCGCCGGCTGGATCTCCTGGGGCTGCTTCATCAACCTGACCAACTCGGGCCAATGGCGCATCCCCCTCGGAATCCAGAACCTTCCCGCCCTCGTGCTGGCCGCTCTGATCCTGCTGTTCCCCGAGAGCCCCCGCTGGCTCGTCGACCACCACCGCGCCGAGGAGGGCCTGCAGACCCTCGCGAAACTCCACGCCAACGGCGACGTGAACGACCCCTGGGTCCAGGCTGAGTTCGCGCAGATCCAGGAGACGATTAGCTTCGAGCATGAGCATGAGGCGAAGAGCTACCTGGAGCTTTTCAAGAACCCGTATGCACGCATACCTTCTTTTCAAATTATTGATTATAGTTAAGAGTAGGTAACTAACCTTTTTTTTTCTCGCAGCTCCGCCTTCCGCCGGCTCTTCCTCGCGTGCTCGATCCAAGCCGCGACGCAAATGACCGGCGTCTCCGCGATCCAGTACTTCTCCGTCACCATCTTCGCGCAGATCGGCATATCCGCCGACGACGCGCTCAAGTACCAAGCCATCAACAGCATCCTCGCCCTCATCGCCCAGGCCTTCTGCATGGCCCTCATCGACAAGTTCGGCCGCCGGCCCACCATCATCGCCGGCAACCTCGTCAACTGCGTTATGTTCATCATCGTCACCGTCCTGCTCTCCAAGTTCCCGCCCGACACCAACTCCGGCAACACCGCGGGCTGGGGCTTCATCATTGTGTATGTGGAATTCGTAATATAATACATACCTACCTACCTACCTACCTGTATATTACTTACTATAAAGGTGACACGCTGACAATATTCATTAGTACCTGGCTCTTCAACATATCCTTCTCCTTCGCCTGCGGCCCACTCTCCTGGTAAGCCCTCTCCCTTTCTCCTGTTCCCCCTTCTCTCCAAGTCTCAATACTAATCATACACAGGATCATCCCCGCCGAGATCTTCGACACGCACACCCGCTCCAAGGGCGTATCCGTCGCCACCATGGTGAGCTTCGCCTTCAACACGCTCATCGGCCAAATCACCAGCGTCGCCGTCGACGCCGTCGGCTGGCGCTACTTCATCCTCTTCGCCGTCTGCAACGCCTCCAACGCCTTGTTCTTCTGGCTCGTCCTCCCCGAGACGAAGCGCGTCCCCCTCGAGCAGATGAGCACCGTCGTCTTCGCCCCAGACGCCCCCTGGATCGTCCCCGGAAAGCGCTCAAAGACCTTCCGCGCCGCCGCCGAAGCAGCCGCCGCCGTTGACGTCCGGGAGATCGAGCTCAAGAAGGGCGAGAAGGATGAGGTTTAATTAGAGAGGGGTGATTATGTGGATGTTAGCCTAGTTTAAATTCGTAGCGAGGAAAATAGTTGGATGCATAAATAGGTTAATATGAATAGATATCATGGGCGACGCGAGGCTTCGTCAAAATACTAGTACAACTATATTAAGTATTAACAAAACATTACTATCTACTCCCACAAACCGGACCAATCCTGTATAGATACGAAAGATACCGGAACCTCAAACGAAATATTCATACAACCATATGCAAGTCTTGAAAAAGCTGATCATAATTAGGGATAAGGCTTGCGACGATAAATCATGATCGGCCGATCTAGGTTCACTGTTACGAAGTCACCAGCTCACATTAGCATCCAAAACTGGAAAATATCGTATAAATCAGGTATCATCAGAGCTCCTTTCTCCCACTATTCAATTCTCATACTATAAAATGTTACCATCCATCTAAATGGTAACAAAAGCAAGCTCCGTAAGGGGTATATGGGTTCATATCTTATACAACATCATCTTCCTACGCTAGATGCCTAGGGCTTAAAAACAGGTGGTCGGTATTCGATATTCTCCAATACCGCATCGAGAGCTTCTTGCACATCCGCGTGGAAGAACGGTCGGTTAAGACCATATACGGGTACCTGGCGGGTGGCACTCTCATCTTCATTAATGGAAGATGGCTGCGCGCCAATCTCTTCATCGCCGTGGCTGGTGCGCTTCTCAACCGGCCCCTTCTCACCCGAGTGACTCGAACCAGAAAGAGGTGATGCTGCATCTGCTAGATCGGCGACGCTGAAGATGGATTTCCAACGGTGACCAGCTTCGGCGTCTCCTTTGGGTCGTAAGAATCCGAAACCAGCGGCAACGAGGGCGCGGCGGGTCCAAGGATTTCGAACGTTGGCAAAGTGCCATTCGACCGTGTCCGGTTGCGTATATCTATCTAATTGATTCCGCACGTCTATTAAAGCTTGCACAGAAGTCACATCCACATTGTTGATCGCGGCGCAATCTAAAATGATTGCTCTAAGAGTAGGTCGCTCTGCGGTATCATCCAAAACGACTTTGCCCCTACGGGGACCAGGGTCATTCCAGGGACGGTCCTGGAGTGAATATTAGCAAACAGGAATAAGAGACAACAGATATCAAACTTACACCTAATTTTCCAAGAGATTCTGGATCGGTTCTTCGAGTTGCTTTGAAAATTCCCGCAGTGAGCCCGTCTAAGAAGCGAGTTGCGTTCGGATAGTTAAATAGTTCCGAGAATTGGTAGATGAACACGCCAGGATAAGGGTGGGAGACGGGTATGCGAGGATTTGAGTTGTCTTCGTGGTCAATCGGGATAAATAGGTTGCGCTGGCTAGAAATCCGGCCCTCCCTCAAGGTTAGAGGAGTCTTTTGTTCCTGAGATAAGGACTGGCTTTCGCTAGTATGCCTGCTAGATCTCAAGTCCCCAATAGTTCGGACTGTGGCAACACCAAGGAACCGTCCCTTCGCTTGGAACAGGCGGAAAACGAAGACAGCGAAGGACACACAGACTGTCGTATAAATACCATCCTCAATACTATCAAAGATGGTCACCAACACTCCCGCAAAGAAGATGATAACCTCCAGGGGCGAGATCCTCCAGAATTGGTATACGACGTTAGGTGGGGACACGACGTCCAATACTGCGTGGATAATTACAGCGGCTAGGGAAGCCTGCGGGATATACCAAAAGACAGCTGTCAAAGCGTAGAGGGCAAGAAGCACGACGATCGCGGTGATGACACCAGCAAAAGGCGTACGCACGCCGGATTTCGCCTTGATAGCAGTACGAGAGAACGATCCCGTAGCGGGATATGCGCCAAGGAAAGGCCCGAGAAGATTGCTGACACCAATAGCCACCAATTCTTGTGAAGGGTCGATGACATAATTGTTAACACGACCAAATGATTTTGAAATAGAAATATGCTCGATCAAAACAACAATGACGGCTGCAGGAAGCTCCGAGGTAAAGAAGGAGAGAATCTTAGGATCAAGATCAGGCACTGCCGCGTGTTGAAATCCTACGTCCGTTAGCTATATGTGTAATATGTAAAATGTGAAAGGAGTATTCTTTACCTCGAGGAACTTCGCCAAGGACGCTGAAAAGGGGATGCTCGCGACGGTGAAGATTAACACCGGCGCTAATTCCCGTATATAAAAGTATGACAAACGCAGTCCGGAGGGTGGATACGAAGAAGAGTGTCTTCTCTCGTTGGGGATACTTCTTGGCCAGATACGTGCAAGTTCCTCTGATGATATAGAGCATAAGCAACGCAGTGAGTCCCATAGCAGCATCAATGGTGGTGTACTTGAGATTTTTCAGGGTGTTAATAATCACCATGTAAGTGGCATCTCGCGTCGAAAAACGCTTCTTTTTGCTGTTCATGCCCATCATTGTGGGCACTTGTCCGACTGCGATGTTGATTCCGGATCCAGTCATGAAAGCAGCAATCGAAGGTAGAGGGATAAAGTCGACGATCCAACCGAGTCGTGCTAACCCTAGGAAGCATACAATACCACCGACAATGACAGCGAGGGCAGATGCTACAACGTGACCTGGAACATCTGGGATAGACTGCTCCGCTCTATTAACGATCCCACCAGTAACAGTCGACATAACCGCAACAGGCTTCGGGAGTAGTCAGCAAAGAGCATCTTTAATGAAATAGTCCGGGAATAATAATAAAATTCAACGACATACTCCGATTGTGATATCCTTAGAAGTCGCAAAGAACCAATAGATAAGGACACCCATGAAGGATGAGTAGAGGCCATATTGGGGCTCAAGCTCGGCAAGCAATGCGTAAGCCATGCCTTGAGGCACGACCACGGCACCGACCGTGATACCTGAAGCAGGATCATGTCAGTATTGCCCGTGCGGAAGAGGGGTTAGATTATAAACTTACCAGCAATTAGATCACCGATAAACCATGTCAGATTATATCTGGTAATCCAGTGAAGGAAGGGGAATAGGCGGTAGAAATATTGAAAGATACCACGGGGCGTCGGCGTAATACTCACGATCCAGTCGAGCGCGGTCGGGTCCTTTTCATCGTAGGGTTCGACATTAGGATGAGACTGAGACGCGTCTCTCGAATCGGTTTGCTCAGCTTCGCGCTGTCCGTATGGATCGAGGTTCAAGTTGAAGAACCAGGCAAAGCCGTGGCCTACTTTTGTCAAAGTAGAAGACATGTTTCAGTCTTATACACCGGCAATGCCAATGAATTTTTCGGTATTGGGGCGCACCCCTTGGGAGATGCTCAGTGTAATACTGTGCTGTAATTCAGTGAGAGATTCACTAATACGTACAACACAACCCAATACAGCAAACAACTCGGGTCCAGATATCGATATCGATATGGAACGTTGATGAATATTAACTTCACGAATTATCGTGTAATATAGGTAATCATCAGGCTAGAGCAGATGTCATCAACGTACTCGCCAGGGAGTTGGAAAGTAACTGCATGATGCGGTCGTATTTAATATAATTGAACAAACGGGAATATCTGCAGGTGGGAAAGGGCCGAGGAGATGGGAAAAGACCCAAAAGAAAAAAACCACCCCGGACGAAGATTTACAATTCTGGATCGCGCACCGAAGCAGGAGCATTGTGCAATCTGCAATTTTAAGATTTACTATGATGTACATGTCCTTGGTGAGCATAAGTGAGCATAAGTGAGCAAGTGGTGAGCACGAGCGAGTACCAGTTGTAACTTCCCATATTGTATTGGACGAACGAGAGCTCTTGAAGATGGCGAGATGTGGGTCTCCGATGATGTGCGCGCCCTTGTAACAGGGATATTGTGGATTTGTCCTACCGAATCTCTACCAAAACTACGAAGCCTCTACCTAAACTTTACCAAAAACTTGTCTAAAACTCTACTCTTCCTTGTCACTTATACCAAGCCTGGTTCTTATTGCGCCATGAGCTATGAATGTTTTAGGGGTCAGCTACGAACCCAGCTTCCCAACTCTCAGCCTCGATCCAATCTCGGACCAATAGAAATTCTATCCATCATGTAAGAGGTAGACATATTTACCATATGGCACATATGGCACCCCCATCTTCTGGAATTAATATCGTCACTTTGTTAAGTATTCCAACTTTTCCAACAGTCTGGATCCAGATCTTAGCCTCCCGTCGATACCTACCTTACCTACTTCTACATGTGCTTGATCTAAATATGCATGGCCTAGGCCCAGGCAAGCTGAAGCAAACACAACACGTTACGAATAAGGAAAGAGAAAGTAAAGAATATATCGTGGGAGCTGAGTTCCCCACCGAGATACAACCTGGGAAGATCTGATAACTATGAGGTAAAACGTGGTTTTTATTATATCTTAAAATTCGGTCATCTCTTTATGTATACGTGGGGAAAATCGTCCCATACCACGACCCTTGGCGAAATGTGTCTCCAAGACACGGCAACGCGACATCACTCCATCAAACAAAATGGCTCAGTTGCCTAATAATAAATATTCTTTCCTCCGTTTCAGGGTACTTACACCTGCTAAGCTTGCCCCCATATCCATCTGGATCTCATATTAGCTGCCGTCCGTAACTCCCCGTCCCACGGAGATACCAACCCCTATTGCTAGCCTCCCGAAAGATCAACCGGCGTACCACGCCCAACAGAGTCTAGACCAGCACTGCCGCGGCGGCCTAACGTACTGGCACTCGTAATCAGGAGCTTTAACTATTTATCTAGCATAGTCGCCGATTATAGACTCGACTTGGCTCTGAGCACCAAGCAATTTGTGTGGACCTCACTAAATATACGTACCACTTCATACCTCTTATTACTAATGTATATCATTCCAGAATATGGAGTTATCGTGGTGTTATTTGAACCCTTAGAAAGAAACCACCTGTTTCCAAGGAATATCCATGAGATCTCTTTTGACTCGAGCGCCACGACATGATCTCGCCTCCCTAGAACGTCGGCCAACGAGCTCGCCTGGACACTTGCCTGCCCCTTAAAATACTCTCTGAGATAAACTAGTGAAGTGCGCAAGTGGATACACACCCCTTCTTTGTCTCTCCCACCGGCACTTCCAAGCACGATCATGTAGTTCTAGGTACTAACTACAGTGCTCTGATCTTGGCCTCGGGCGATTAAGGCCAAGATCGAGATAACTACCTAACACCTCCTCTAGACATAACTTATCCCATATTGACACTTGATCATCACAATCTACACATCATAGACAGGATAGCGAATATATGGTGTTATAGTTCCAGGGAGGTCGTGAGACTAGAGGAAGACAATTAGATCCACGTTAGCGTCATGAGGCGCTATTGTACAAGAGCTTCGATGACGATATTCAAGAGTATAGCATGCTATAGACGTATTATGTTACTAAACTTGACCATTCCGTCTTCCAGCTGAGAACGCTAGTAATCACGTCATGAAGGGCGAGAGCCCAAACAGAACAAACTAGTATCATGTTATAATTCACTATTGAAGATACACGTAAATGGCTTAAGAGATACTTGACCTTGACGTAAGAGGCTTCTCTGCTCTACATAAACTAGACAAAAATTGAGTAAATTGCAAGAAAATGCTTTGACGCCATAAGTAACTTGTTTTGTATCTCCACCGGATAGCTATCACGAGATGGAACCAAAGGATATGGCAACAACTTGATTACTCCGCGAGGGACTCTAAACCAACTACCTAACTATAAAAGCGCATAGCTACTTACTTACATACCTGGTATGCATAGCAAACATAGGTACCTGTCACTTTCCTAATTGCCTCATCTAGAACCCTGATAGTAGCCCATTCAATTCACTTCCTCTAAGCAAGCCTAAGGAACATAGCTACAATTACCAGCAAATGGAAATGAACTTAAGCATCCCACGTAATGACGAGAGATTCTACCAGCTACCATTTGTGCGGAAATATATCTGGGCTGGACTCATTGCACGTCGAAAGGCTCTGGTCTTTTTTTTTTTTTTTTGCCTCAAGGGAGTGTGTTCAAAGGACTGATATCGCCCCTTAACCGTCTTGTACAAGTAATATAGGTGCCTACCTTTATACAAACAAGGCTTGCACAAACAAGGCTTGCACAAACATACCAAGTAATCAAATCCGCCATACGCCCTGTCTGCCGTCTTCGGGAATGATAAAAGCCCGAATATACCTAGGCTATATAAGTAAGCACTTGCCTAAACCCAAAGGCTGAGTCGCCGATTATCATCAAGTTGCCGTAGAGATACAAAGGGGCTATCCCTCCTGGCTAGATAGCGAGGCAACTTACGCACGCTTGCAAAGTCACACCTTTGGAGTTAAGGGCCAACCAGAGAGAACAGGAGCCTATATATTTCATCCACGGTACCGTCGTCTTCCTACGCCCGGATCTAGCTCGATATTAGTAATACCGAAGCTCTCAACTCTCAAAGACTTTCGTATCCAACTATCGGGTATCAGATGTGAGAGATAGAGGACAAAGGAGAGCTTTGTGTGTATAGCCCCGGTTCCCAGAGCTATTGCAGTTAGAGTTCCTTACGGAACAACGAAGTTGTTTCCCTACATCTTGCTTGCCTCATAACACCGACTACGCAAGCGACGAGGGAGTTACGTACTTGGGAACCGGACTCGCGTTAAGCAATAAGGCTTCATGAAACTTAAGCCAGAACCGCGTATAGCTACCTACCTAAGGTATACAATGTAGGAAAGCGTCCTCGCTCTTAAACAACGACGATCCATTTCTAGGCCCATACGGATGAGGCGAAGCCCCTTTACACTATTTACGGGGTAACTATATGAAGCGGACGAGTTATCTAAATATGTCCTCCGCGTAGCTAGGTACCTCACCTATTCCAGTACCCTTCTAAACGCTGTTCGATAACTGACCCATGGTGAAACCAAAGTCGTAGTCGCGACAATAAAGACAGCGCGCTACATTGAAGTCACCGAGACAGGGTCTAGTACTGTTCCAAGAAACTAAAGTGTGCAACGAAGACCCTGATGCTTATGTAGCAACGACCAACATACCATGCACGAGGAAATGTAGCAGATGAAAGTTGGCGAAACTAGTGATATTAGGTGTGTAGGAAGTTCTAACATCGGAATAGGGGTGAACACGCTACCCCTTTCCTATTCTATTCTTTTGTCGTCTTTTTCTACCCTACTTCTGTTCTACCTTCCGCTCGGGCGTCATTTGGGGTCGACCCGAAGAAATGGGAGAGAAGAACCTACTGCTTACGTCTGGAATTGTTATTTCCATCTGTACCTGACGTAGGCTAGGATGCTTTTGGGGGGGTCAAGCTTATTTGCCAATGCTCTTATTAGTTCTATTAAGCCTGTCTTATAGGCCGCTGATGTAGAATTAATTATTTAGAGTGATATGCCACGTAGGACTTCATTCTGTCCGCCGATAGGTCCTCATTATGGCTTCTACTCCGAAAATCATATGGTAGCTACGTCAAACTTGCGGAAAGTAGGCAAGGACCGACAGGAGAAAGCGCGGCGCCCCTGGAATATATCCGTTGATCAATGATAGAATCATTTCATGATTGATAGACCGTATAGGAAGTTTTGCGGGCTTATGGAGTAATAGCTAAAATTGTTGATTGATCAATTGCCCGTAGCAGACCGCTAATTTCAACACTCAAGACAGTCATCCTTACGGAGGGAATAAGGGAATACGGAGCTAAGACTCCTGCATCAGGCTGATTGGACTGGAGGCTTCGAGTCGTCGCTAGGAAAATACGAGAGCCACAGGTAACCGATGAAGTTGTCTCCAGGGAGTAACGTTATGATACTGTTCCATCTCTCCGCTGCTGTAGTTAGTAGTACATTTTGATCACGTTCACTCATAATGATATATCTACGACGAATGATGGAGTGGCCGGGTAAGCACACCAACGCAGAATCCGAGAGTCTGCTGCACCGCAAGCAGCCGTTGTGCGTATGGTCGATTCTCGACAAGCGCTGTTTGCGCTGAATAAGATATTCTGTAATATATTCATGCAATACGATAAAGCATGCAGTTAGCATTTAAATGAAAACAGACAAAAAGGGAAGAGACAAAATATTGAATAGTAAACGGTATTATAGTTGGCATTTCGCGGAGTCGGTCATACTTACATAGAACTGCCAGCATAGCAGCCGATGTTAAGCCAACCAGATGATAGGAAGACTAGTACAAGGGATAGTACCGCATTACGTAAGATTATGAATTTGGGGGTGTCGAATTTGGAGTCCGTGATTGGATTTCTCTTATGCCCTGATGTCACACCAAGACTGAAACTGGGGATATTTCTCTATCTTTCGGCTGATGAGTAACTTGCGTATGAACCATGCCAAGCAAATAAGTTCAGACGATGTATCCTGACCCGGTTGAAAGCCTCATAAGGAAAGACAATGAGGCGCTCATGGTCAAAGTAGGTAGTCAACAAATAGTGTAACTTCCTGATTCGGGTCGGATGACGCAGCCAGCGTGAACCGGGAGTCGGATGGTAGTAATATCGAGTCCAAGGCTCTGAATCGCAAATATTGGACGGAATTCGAAGTAGGTCGGCCTCTATTCGTTTCTAGATACCTGCTGGCCCTTTGTTAAAGCATTATGGCAAGGAGATGCGCATATCTTGTTTATTGGGTCCCTCACTGGTTGTCGTCCAGGAATGAGTGAAAAACGCCACAAAAGTGAGAAGAATTTCTGATAGGGCATCTAATTCCTCAAATATAGACATGCTCGGGCGTGAATGCGTGCCGAAGTTTCGTAACAAGAGGTAAGAGTTCGGTGCCGGCAGGGGGGTGTACTGCAACGTGATCCAGATACAGTACTGACCGCAAAAGAAAAATTGAGCAATGAGAGCCAATACCAATGCGTAAGTTGTGGATATTCCATGTCCTATGTTATGAGCAGATGAGCGATGCTTATTCGTCCTCACAAAAAAATGGGGCGTGTAAGTGAGGCGAACCTGCATCCCTTGTGTATGTATGCACCTACCAGACCACAGTCGCATTCGGGACGAAGGTATGGCAAGTCGGGCAACATAAGTACATAACTGTCGAAGCCTCTCTCGCACGTCGAGGGCGGTGTGAGGATAAAATATACTAGACTTCCGGTAGTGTTGCGCTGTTGCTTAACAGTCGGCGCTAACCTCGTGAGGCGCAACTGTTAGGATTCTCCCATAAATAGTCCACTTGACCTACTTTGTGCCAAGCTCGAATGCTTTCTTGAGAGATTTCCTTCTCAATCAGCATACGCTCGGAAGATGGCATCTCCTCCCATGAATAAATATTGGATTCCGCACCTAGACATCCACAAGAAGGTTATCACCCAGGAGCTCCAATACTATTTAGGGCCGGATGCGACTGTCAGACCGTATACTCGAGAGGTAGGATGATCACAATAACCGAGTTGCGCATAGTG
This sequence comes from Daldinia eschscholtzii, assembly GCA_037126485.1. Classification (NCBI taxonomy): domain Eukaryota; kingdom Fungi; phylum Ascomycota; class Sordariomycetes; order Xylariales; family Hypoxylaceae; genus Daldinia; species Daldinia eschscholtzii. The sequence goes on from JBANMG010000007.1 coordinate 2,992,841, forward strand.
CATTGACTCATGATTCTAGGGAGAAGACGGTTTCTTAATTCAAACACCTGGACCATGCTTGACAGACGTAGGGCATTCCGCTCGCCGCGAACCTTATCGATATTAACCTGCTCGCAGGAACAAATAGACGATATCTGCTTAAAATCCAAGGAGATGTGGGAGAAGCAGGCGGCAGCGCGCTCGCAATTGAACCCCGAGAAGCCGCTCAAGCGCCCATTGCATCAGCCAATTTTGATCTCAAGAGGAACCGCGGAAGGATCGAAGCGCCGCGGAAAAGATCGAAGGATTCATAACTCTCGAAGACCATACGATGACAAGAAAGGAGGTGAAACGTCCCGAAAATGAGTTTAGCAAACTTGCGAACTGTCTGGGGATGCAGCAGATCGCCGATGTAACGCAAATGCGTCGTGGGACAGGCGGGAGCGCTACGCAAAAAGGACTCGAGGGCATGCGTCCCACCGCCGAGCAGGACTTGGGCGGCTTCAAGATGGATGATAATGGGTTGTTCCGAGATTGAAAGCTGCAGGAAGAAGTTGTCCGCCAGCGAGGGTTTGCCATCTGGCAGTGCTGAAGCCTCTGTGGATCCCTGAGATTGAAAGACGATAGTTCAATGGTTGTCTGCATACATAAGGCGTTCAGTCTGCTACAACAAGCCAACGACGCTTAAGCTGTTTTTAGCGAGACCTAGTCCCCAATTGGCTTACACCAAGCATCTTACTCCGTGGTTTTGTGCATGTCATGCAGAAGTCGTGCATGTAAGCGGACCATACCATCTAGAGTCGAGGCGTTTAGGTAGATATAAGGCTCGATATAGCCCCTTTTTTGTTTATTCAGCCTAGCTACCAATAAACGGGGTTTACCGCACAGCCCACAACATCCAGGCGGTCGGAAGGTTCGCGACCAGCCGAGAGCGGAGCTTTTGCGAAGCAAGGTAGTACCGGGGGATCGATCGGAACTTATCTCTTGAAGAACAGCTGCGTTTCAATTGTATTAGCTTTGCTGAGTTGGCATACATGTCAGGGTTGGCTGCGGTAGCTCTTGGCATAGTCTTCCGAGTGCGTGCAAAGCGCATCAACATCTTCACCAACTCATCACCTGTATATGAATCTGCGGGCAGTAAGCAAACTTCTCTCTAGAAGGCAGCCCGCGACGAGTGACATTTTAGCGATGCAATGGTACTAAATGACACGAATATGCAAACTAACAACTTGCCGTCTCGATGGATCGATTCGTGATTAGGTTTATGCCCATGCAAAGAAGGATAGGCGGCTCTGAATGCACGCAGGTCCCTGATTGTTCAATGACTGCTGCTCAGGCACTAAAGTGCTGCATGTACACCGATAGTCTCGCAAGTGGTATGCATCACTTCGTATGCTGCGCTGCTATGCATGCTCGAAGATCATGAATAATTCTTTAAGCCGGGTCTTCTGTTATGGTCACTCCATCTCGGAATTGAGCGTGTTCTCGTATGATGAGATGTCCAAGTCACGGGCGGTCCAAAGAACAAGGGCCTGAACCCCGATGTTTTCTGTATTAGATCCCACCGTGGATTTAGCGAACTTGTTGTCGATAGATGTAATGTAGCCTATAATATGAACCCATTGACCAATATCCGTTTGCTCGGAGTTGAGGTTCTGGAGAAGAAGTGTAACATCGGCACTAACTCTAGCTTTCGTACCCTTGGGATACTCGTGCTGAAGAGTCAATGTGGCTGACTGAGTTGAGTATCCAGTCACGCTAATAATGTTATTAGTGCACAAGCTCGTATGAGGAAGTCTAGAAAGTTAAGCGGTCTCTCTCTCCGCCCCTAGGAATTTGAGAGCTGTCGTCATAAAGTTTACAAGAACACTTAATAGTCGCAGAGATTGCGGAGTTGTCCATGATCGCTCGCAAATAAAATGAGGAGAAAGAGGAAAAAGCAAAGAAGTCTTACCACCCAAGAAACCTGACCTTGTCCCCCACGTGTTTTGTGGAAAGATGGGAGAGGAGGCAACGTACCGATGGAAGAGGCCCATTAGACATTGGTTAAGAGAAGATAGGGATAAAGTATAATTGACGCCGATGAAGTTGGAGAGGTGAAGAGAGAAAACCAATTGGTAGGCAAGCTTCATTCACTTTGAGGAGAGGAGGGGTGTTTTCCTAAGGAGGTGATACAAAGTATAAGGAATAAATGCAGGAGGTGCTTCATTGGATCCCGTACCGAAGTAGCAAAAGATATTGAAATTCGACCATCTATTGGATAGACTTTGCCTTATGACTTTCATTAATTGATTGCTACAGTGTACGAAACAGCTAACTAATGCATCTTTGAACCTTACTGGTCACCTGGGACATTCTACTGACTAATCCGGCTAAACACCGGTTTACAAACAGATACCCCGATACCTTACTAACAAAAAATGGTCAGGCGTCGGTGGGTAACGGATTTGTTGCCTCCCCCCTGTCCGCTTCTTGTCGGGTGCGGCGTCATCCAATCCGTTTCTGTTATTCTGCTACCTGATGGACCCGAAAGGAAACGACTTGCATCATATCCATCTCTATCTATCAGCCTAGACCTCAACAATCTCGTGACAAAGCTTCAACAACCTCTTTCGCCCATTTCGATAACTGCCTAAATCACCGCTCACCAAACAACAGATTCGACGGATCAGCCTTCTTATAGGCATAACAATAACAGAAACAAGGCGACGTCATCTCTTTAGTTCCGAGTCTATCGTGATTCTACCCCGCGATCGATACCTCACCGAAGCCATCACATCGAGACCTTCTATCCAAACCGTATCCCCCTAATTCAATCGACGTCGGCTTCGTAGATATACACATCTTTCACCATGTCTGGCGTCTGGGCCTGGTTCGGCGGAAGCGCCGCTCAGAAGAAAAAGGACAGTCCGAAAGCCGCGATCCTCGGCCTACGGTCGCAGCTCGACATGCTGCAGAAGCGCGAAAAACACCTGATGGCACAGATGGAAGAACAAGACGCCATCGCCAGGAAGAATGTCAACACAAATAAAGCCGGTAGGTTATATTTTCGCGGCCTGTGAGTCTTCCAACCAGCTCGAAAAAAAACTAACGCGCAACTGGGATAGCCGCGAAGGCAGCCTTGCGGAGGAAGAAGGCGCACGAGCACAGCCTCGAGCAGACGATATCGCAGATCGGAACTCTAGAGCAGCAAATCAACGCCATAGAGTCGGCCAATATCAACCGGGAGACTCTGGCCGCGATGCAGAGGGCAGGCGAGGCGATGAAGGACATCCACGGGAAACTCACGCCCGAAAAGGTCGACGAGACTATGTACGTCTTTCAATCTCGCATCCGTTCGGTGTACATGGTAGCTTACCGGGACGTGTTAGGGACAAACTCCGAGAACAGAACGCGCTCAGCGAAGAGATCGTCACGGCGATCACGAGCGCGCATATCGGCGAGACGGTGGACGATACCGAGTTGGACGAGGAGCTGGAGTCGATGATGCAGGAACAGCTCGACAAGAAAATGCTCGAGTCCGGTACCGTACCAGTATCGGATGCTATCCACAGGATGCCGGCAGTTGGGAACCAAGAGAGTAAGCTTACATCACTTCCAATCTGCTTTTTATCCTGCATCTGCTAATACTATTGAACAGTCCAATCCAAACCACAGGCCGTTGCAGAGGACGACGACGAAGCAGAACTGCGCAAGTTACAAGCCGAGATGGCCATGTAGAACAGCTAACCAAGCTGTCTACTTGCCTTCACGTTAACGCATCGCGAGCTTTGATCCTGGTAAGAATAGTAGTAATAGAGGGAAGTCTAGAATGGACGAATTGCACAAGGGGAGAAAGGGGGCGGTCTTGATATATTCAAGCTGCGCGGTAACTGGAGCTTGGATCATGTCACATCCGGGTCTAAGTGAGTTGTTAGATGCATAGCAGTCTCTTTTTCGAGTCCTTTTTTCCCCTTGTTCCTAATTACGGCGTTGGCGTTGCGAGACTACGGTGCTTCATTGGCAGTTACATATTTATTTCAGCACATCCAGTTAGTGGATCGGAGATGGCAGTCTATCTACATAAATTTTCCTCGTAACAATAGCACGGCGCGAGACTATTTATTGAAATATGCGTCCTTATACTCCTTTGCTATCCTGATGACTTTGCGTAGATATATTTACATTTCGAAAATGTCTATTATGTCTTTATCGATATGAACTTTTTGTCCAGAGTACAATATAAATCGCTGGTAAACATCCTTCATCAGATGCCAGGATACCTTTTAACTGAGTCTAACGATAAAATCTATTAGGTGGGATACTTCCCTCATTATCATGTCAGAAGACGGAGCAAGCAACATGGTATCAACTTTGTTGTTCTGCGAGGAATTCTAAACCTAGCCTGCGGTTATACCTAGGTAGATACCCTACAAGCTCTTTGTTTTAGATGCCTCATCTAGAATCCTAATATATCATTAATTGTAAAGCATATCGAAACCCCAACTTGAAATGTCTTAAGGAGCATGTCTCTACAAGTCCAAATCCTAGCGCCTTCGGGCTTTCCCGCACTCGACGGATTGAAGGCGTGGGTATATCCTCCAAAAGCCCTGTACGCACCAACACCACACGTGTCAAATATAATCCTCCATGAATAGTCCACCCGTAATTTTACTTGCCGGCAGGTCAACTAGTTTATAATCTGCCCAACCCCAAGCCCCCAGACCCATCAAGACCGTCCACCCAGGGTCTGTTGTGTTGGGTAAGTTGATGTTGATTCGGTTAAAATATATATCTCCCCCTTTATCCCGTAGAAAACTGAGATATACCCTTCGATCTCTTATGCTTGTCACAGACTCTAACGCCGAATGAGTAAACCTTAACACGGTAGTTTATATATCGTTCCCAATCCTTCATAAGAAAAACCATAAGAGCTTTGGGAAAGACATCAGATACTCTTAGTCCAAAGCCGGGCCACAGCCAACCCGGCGATACCAAAACAAGTTCATCTTGGAGTCTTTCCCATTTTCTGGGCCCATTTGTTGATGGTATTATTTGTGCAGGATAGCCCCGTAGTCCGGGGTTGCTATTCTTCAACCATTCTTCAAATTCAAGGTCTTTCATAGCTGTGAGAACAATATTGTCACCCCATTTCCCCTGGGACTACTCGAAAGTTGTTGGCGATTAATAGAAGGATTGTCGCAATAGTGCAATAGTATAATAAATATGATATGTTGGTCCCGGTTATGATTGATAAGCGTGATATGCAGTTATGTTGTCACAGTATAGTACGGTCCTTATAGGTCGAGATAGCAACGTCAACCCCTCGAGTTGGCAATGTTCTACCTTTTGGTAGTGTAGCGGTTTGATAGCTATCTCCCGAACCATCACACATGTTGTATGAATACAATTGCGAACGCCATTACCCTTATACCGACGACAGCAAGAGTGTTGCTGTGAGGCGGCCAATAAGCAAACCAGCAATTTCCCGGGATAATGATAATGAATATCATGCACCCGTGTTGTGCCGCGGTTGTTGCGGTATATCGTACTCAATAAGTGATGCTATTGGCTGATGTATTCCATTCATTCATGTACATCTGTTAATTCTCAACAGTGTGGAAAAAGCCTTTGATTCGGATCACCATTTTCTGGAGCCTAAGCCCTGTCTCGTGGAGGTGGTCGTAATAGTTTTGTAGGGCATGTCCCTTTAACATTGTTGAACACGCCTCTTGGTATTAGTGTTCTCCAACCCCTGAGTTGAAGTAGGGTGAAAGGATGTTGTAATTTTGTGAGATTGGAAATAAAACGTGAAAGCGAGAAATAATTTCCAACAAAGTTTGCTGCTTCTTAAGTTTAGTATGAACCACAGAAATCAGAGATGGTTTGACATACCCTTACGTAGGTTATTGTTATCATATTTAATGCCCAAGGCATCAACGAGGTCTTAGCCAGATTATCTCGGATCGTTCTTGCCCAATTCCTTTGGACCAGATCATGTCAGGTCAATAGAAAATTTCGGATTTAGGTCATGGCTTAGGTTTGAATTCTGTGAAGACTGGAATGTTTATGCCCTTCAATATATCGTAAGTATTGATAACATTATTCCGTTGAAGGCTCTATAGTAATAAAGTACCTCGGACAGTTAGGAAAACGATAGCCAGGGGATAGAAATGAATACAACTTACAAATCTCGATGATCATGCCAACCCCAGCGGGGGGGCTTACTTGACATTGGTCTTTGGCTTGATCTTATCATCGCCGGCGTAGTTTTGATTGTGCTGAGGACTGTTGTACGGCACGTCAGGTTTCTGAAAATGAAACGAAAGTAAAGTTTCAATATCAATCATAGATGCGTGCATAGTGTAGAGGTCCCGATACCAGGAAGTAATATGTTAGTCAGTTATGATCTTCGTCAGGGGATGATTTTTGTTCAGGACTCTCTGAATATGTGATGTTGTGTGTGTGAACATAAACCTGATGAGGTGGGTACCTAGGGTTAGAAATAAATAGATAGAGGATTGTGTGCAAGAAGAAATGCGACCAGGAGATCTTTCCTTTCTGAAGAAGTTGCTCAGAGGAAGTTCCAAAGGCTTAGCGTGACATGGTCCATGCCGTTGCTAGGATCAAATCCTACTAGGTACATACCTAGGTAATAGTTGGGTTCTAGACAGCAAAACGTAGCTGCCTCAAGAAGTTCTGCTTCTAGAGAAGGAAAGTACATCGTAATACACTGCTACTGCTTACTTCTGTACTTTCCTAGTGGAGTTACTTAGGAGGAGGTAGATGTATATGTAATAAACTGGCAGAGTGTGGAGGGAAGGTCCTTGCCTGAGAAGGCAAGAGAACTATGGTTTCAACGAAGCAGGAACCAGGAAGCAGTCACCAGAGATACATGAGGTAAAACAGGAAGGTAGAAGGAGGGGAATGGGGTGATGGGGTGATGGGGTGATGGGTTGATGAATGACTCATATTAGATCATCATATGCCTTGAGTGGGAAATGGCTCGTAAGAGAGGTATCTTATATTCCATCGCCGTAGTTCTTCAAAGTATAGGGTTAGGTACTTAGTGTTCTACTTGCTCATACCAAGGTGCTCGTCTTTCTTCTACTTCTCAACTACTTTGTTTACCTTGCTTGAAGGTAAGCCCCGTTATAAAATCACAGTGGAAGCTCGTAGTTCATTGATAAGTCTCAGATGCC